>CM062816.1:341928599-343128599 GCA_031772625.1 Pinus tabuliformis
TCATTACTATTTTCATCTTCATCACTATTTGATAAACCATCGTTATCTTCGTGAGTATAGTAGCTTTTTTTTTTTACCTACACTTTGTTTTCTATTCCATTTTGCAGTTTCCTTCCCTTTATCATATTTATCTTTATGAGGAAATTTGGCAGCATAATGACCGACTCTACCATAGGCAAAACATTTGAAAGGTAGTTTACCTCTGAATCTACCGGAACCCCGTTGAAGATTCTTGACAAAGTTCGCTTCCTCTTCTTCTTCTGAAATATGTCCTGATTCATTGAGTTCTTCTTTTCCTTTTGCTGAAGCTTTAAATGTGGCTTCTCTCATATCTGATGGACCTCCTTTTCTCATTTCAAAGGCAGTTAAGATTCCATGAAGCTGTGTCATAGTAATAGTCTGTAGATCCTGCTTTTCTTCTATGGCAGATACTTTTGATTCAAATTTAGCATATAAGGATCTTAAAACTTTTTCAACTAAGGTAACTTCCTTTATCTCTTCACCCAAATTATTCATGCAATTAACAATCTCATCTATACGTAAGAAGTAACTAGCTACACTTTCATCATTGTGCATCTTGAGAGTTTCATATTGAATTATGAGAGTTTGCAGTTTAGCATGTTTTACCTGAGAGTCTCCTTCGTAGCTTAGAACGATTTTGTCCCATATTTCTTTGGCTGATTTGAGCTGCATAACTTTGACAAACTTTGATTATGACAGACTTCCCAATAATGTATTGACAGCCTTGGCATTGGTTTCATATTGCTTTTTACCTGCTGCATCTGTAGGAATTGTTGATGGAAATGTATATCCTCCTTCCACGATTTCCCAAACATCTGTTCCAAGAGATTAAAGATAGGTTGTGGTTCTTACCTTCCAATAAACAAAGTTGCTCCCATCAAAGATTGCTGGTCTAATGGATCCCCCGCTTTCTTGATTACTCATGATGATGGATCTTCCTTCAAGCGATCAAGCTTCTTCTGAAGGACCTACTCTGATACCAATTGTTGGAAATAATACTGAGAGCGGGGGTGAATCATTATTATCAAACTAATAATTTTTCATTTCCTTAATCAGATTTATAGACACTACTTCAGTTGAGGGAACTCGCATGTACACGCAACTGTGTTTAGAGCAACTAGCGTATATCCAGCAAACTTATGATTCAGATAATTCATCATATATTGATATTTAATCAGTGCATCAGAGCCATATAAATATTAACCAGGTGCAGTAAAAGAAAACAGATCATCACACATAAGAAACACACATGAACACCGAGATATAAGGTGGAAACCCAATGTGGGTGAAAACCACATGTTGCAATCATCTTTGTCTTCTTTTAATAATAAGAGAATTATGTTTACATTTTTTGTACCGGTGCAGTCTTATACCAGTACGCAGGCTTATACCTGCAGAAGACTACAACCTTCTCTCGTTCTCCAACTTCTACTGGAAGGGAGCTACAACCCCCTAGCTCTTGTACTAGCTGATATGTTTACTAGTACGTAGGTGGGGCCTACAGAAGGCTACAACCTTATTTTTTCTTCCAGGGACCACGTTTCATAAATTTTCAGACTTGATCCATCAACAACATCATTCAATCATCAAATATATCTGCATCAACCAATCTCCTTTTGAACCAACCACAACTGAATCAATCAATCACTCTGATCATTCAGAATGTTGTCACCAGAGTACAGTAACCAGAACTCAAGCAATAACCCAGAACACTGTAATAGCAAACAAAAGCAACTAAAACATATTTTATAAGGTATACGCTACTTCCATGTGTTGAACCTGCGTGCATATGCGCTTTCATCAAAGCGAACCAGTGTACAGATCTGCAAATCAAATTTATGATGTATACGTTGTTTTGATATGCAGAACCAGCGTGTATACGCTCCTTTTCTGAAGTGAACCTGTGTACAGATCTGTAAAAGATGATTTAAACATAACAACAGTTCCAGACTTCAATCATACCCAGATCATCATATTTACAGACTACAACATGCGCCAGTTATTCAGATACATGATCAAACCACATAAAGATAATTCACTTCAAGCCTTAAGATCCTGATACATCATTAGATCTTATCCTTCATCGAGCGCTAAGGTTCTTCCTCGATTCAAATCAAGCACGACACCACAAGCCAATAACTTGCATATTATATCTCACACTATATCAGATATTCGATACTTGCACACTTGGCCTGATAATCTTCTCCTCCTTTTGTAATTTTAGGCCTTTCTCAATACCATGGTCCAAAACCACTTAGGACCAATACCTTGGACCAAATACTTGGGGTCAATACCTCAGATCCCATACCTTGGATCAATACCATGGACCAAATACTTCGAACCAAACATTTAGTTTTCCAAGGTATACACGCTTTTCCTTTTGTGAAAGTGTGTGTGTACATATACGCGACTTGTATATAGTGAACCCGCGTGTATACACGGCTTGGTCAATGGTGAACCTGCATATACCTCTCTTTCTTCATTTTGTGTAGTCTGATCTGTAACTCTGTGTTGTTAACCTGCAGTACTGTGATCTGTCATTTGTGCTGCCCTGTATTTCATCACGTTTGTAAATATTCCTGTCATGCATTTTGTCACATCTGATATCTCTTCTATAGATTCATCTAGTTACCATATACAAGAGAGTTGTTCTGCTACAAGTGGGTTGCCATCAAGTACAATACATACATCATAATGCCAACACTCCCAGCCAGACATGGAAATCCATCTCCATGGACTATATGTCTAGCCTCCCTTCTACCAAGCATGGTAATGTTTGTGTATTTTTGGTCATGGACAAATTTTATAATATGGCTATATTGGCGGCCTATAAGAAGAGTATCACAATAGAGGACACTCCCAAAATATTATTTGAATGAGTATGGGTACATTTTTTGATCCCGCGGACCATTACATCTGATCGGGATAATATGTTCTTGAGCACATTATGGTCAAGTATCTTGACATTATTGGAGACCAAGCTCACCAAATTGACTGCCTTCCATCCCCTGACTGATGGCCAAACGGAGGTCGTCAATAGGATGATAGCGCACATACTCCACATGTCTAACTCCATGCATCCTCAAACCTAGGATGAGAGTCTTCCATATGTGCAACACAATATTAATAGACCTCTCCATAGTTCGACTGGTCGCAGTCCCTTTCAAGTGGGTCTAGGATTTCAACCATTGTGTTTGATTAATGTTTTCATGCCTCATGCAACTACACAGACGGAATCCACACATGTATTTTCTGAGGATGATAAAGTGACCATATTTATTGAACGCATCCAACACATCCGCCAGCAGGTTCACAACATCCTGGAGAAGTCAAATTCCAAGTACAAGCAGCGACATGATCAACATCAGGTGCCACACAAGTTTCAAGTGGGTGACAAAGTCTGGTTGCATTTGCAGAAAGAACACCTTACCAGAGCCCATCGGAAGCTCAGACCACTCTGATATGGTCCTTACACCATTACCAAGGCTATGGGAGACAATGCTTTTGAGCTCAGCATTCCCCCATTCCTTGGCCTGCACCCAGTGTTCAATGTGGATTGCCTTCAACCATACTTCCCACCTTTGTTGGACACATCACACATTATAGAACATCTCACACCAACAGAGTTAGACCCAGACTGCATCAAACAGGCCACAATTGATCGAAATATGGACACATAGGTCAAGAACACTTGCCAGAAAAATATCAAACTATATCAGGTTGTCAAAGCTAGCCAACTCTTGCACCAAGGCAAGTGGCTCACCAGGGACCGGGTTCAACTGAAATTCCCTCAGCTCATGGAGGCTTTGCACGCAATGGGGACCATTGCTTCCTAAGGGGGGAGGAATGATCCAGGTGGGTATTGGTGTCCACCCACCTATCCCACTTAGAAATCCAGTCAATTTCATTTGTTTCCTTGTTTATTTCAGCATTTACTATTTTTAGCAAATTTTCGGGTCTTGAACTTCCGGAGCAGTTTTGACCCCCTAAACAACGTTTTTCTGAGGTATGTTTTAGGCCCATGGCCAAAGGCATGGGCCTACGTTGAACCTTGTAGTACTCAGAGAGACCTTTCCGGCAAGGTATTGTATGCGCCAAACGAAGATAATATGACCAAGTTATGACCCTGGGAAGTTCGTTGCCCAACTAACCCCAACGAGGCCCACAAACTCTTGGTGTTACATCTCCTGGGGTTAAGGTTTTGGTTGTTTAAGGTTTTCTCATGTTTTTCAATAATAAATAGGCCCTTGAGCCTCATTGTAACACAGTTTAGAGGCATGTAGCCGCCACGTCTCTTCTCAGAGATAAGCTACCATCGCCCGAGCTAGTCTTATTTCCATTCTGTTTGTAAGCATATTTCAGTATTTGATATTATTGAAATGAAGTGTTATTTCTGCTATATCTTTGTATTTATGGTTATATCTATAATTTGTTGTGTTCATGTTTAAATTTAGATCATTGGATCAACAACTTCAATCGGAAGATTTTGTAGGTAACTGGTTGCAGGTGTGATTTCCTAACTGAGGTGTGAATGCATGGTTCATGCATTTGTGTATTTGGTACATTTGTTGTCATTGGTATGGGTTTTGCCTAGTTTGAAAATGGTTTTAGCCTTGCCTTGCCATTTCTTGGATAGCCATGGTGTGACGGGATTCATTTCTAGTTGAGCTTTAGATTATCATAAGGTTGTAGATCCATGTAAGGTGGTCTCAAGAAAATTCCCAAGGGTTGGGGGTGGAGATCGTTTTCCTTAGGAAGCCCTCGACAGGTGGGTGGAGACAGGAAAATTCCTCAAGGGATGGTGAAGGAATTCTGAGGCATCCAAGCTTGCTTTGGTTTTGTTATCTCTTGATCGGTTTTGGCAAGATCGCGGTAATTTGAGGGTGGGGGTGGTTTAACCTATGGATTCCTTTAATTGTTTATGTATTGGTTTTATCCCATGAGATCCCACATTCATGCTTGGAATATGGCATGGGGGTGATTGGCTGAAAGAAATATTTGGTTCAACTCAATCTATGGTCAGGTGGTACGTGGAAGTCCCTGACTTGGTTGGCTTTTGCATATGTTAATAAGAGTTATTTTCCTATTGTGGTTTATGAGCACTTGTGCTTGTTATTATCTTGCTTAATAGTTGTT
This sequence comes from Pinus tabuliformis, assembly GCA_031772625.1. Taxonomy (NCBI): domain Eukaryota; kingdom Viridiplantae; phylum Streptophyta; class Pinopsida; order Pinales; family Pinaceae; genus Pinus; species Pinus tabuliformis. The sequence continues at coordinate 341,933,757 of CM062816.1, forward strand.
CTATCATGGTTAATATTATGGTTACATGTGGATTATAAGCATGGTTCTATAACATGTTCTAGCTATGGCTCTTCTTGTGCTTTAATAAGTTGATGAATGGTTGATGAATGGTTGATGAATGCATGGGCTAGCAAGTGTTGCTCCGGCTACTTTATAGGGCATTAGACCTTCTCGGTGATTTTCAGCTAAAGTATAGATATTTACACTCATGTATGCTTTCATGACCTGTAGCTTACATGTTTACCATGTGTTTGACGAAATGTCTAGTATGTTATAGTCAATCTAGATCAAGTTTTGGCTTCAAGTTTGAATGTTTGGAAATTTCATCATGTTAAATATGATTATGTAAGGTTACAGGAAGTTCTAGGTAGTGGTTAGGAGACTAGCCTAGAAAATTGGCCCAGATCACAGAACTGTGTGCTCTGAACTAGAGATTTGGGGTCTTAACAACATGGAGCAAGGCTTGTGAGTGCAGTTGGGGGATCACAATTGCATGTAGGCAGTGTCAAGGGTGTGGATATAGGCCTAGGTCAATGAAACAAGGTTCCAGATCAGGGATTGACCACTTGGGGTGTTTATTCAACTCCTAAGTGATCTGTATTCCTTGTAGGATGTCATTTTGTGGTAATTTTTTAGGCCCCGCTTCCTTAACTAGAACTAGGAGGTCAGGTAATTTCATAGTGGCACTCCACTTCACATTTACCCGAAGAGCTTGTAAAAGCGAGTAATGTGGCGTGGCATTGTTACAAAGGTGTTGCGAACCAAAGAAATTTCAAGTTGTGAGCACTGTATGCAAGATGGTGCATGAGATTGTCCATATCTATGAATGTTTGATATTGTGCATTCTATTATAAATTGGAGCATTGGAGTTGAGTTTCGTGAATGGGAACATTATTTTTCTATAAAGTATTATGCAAAGGCAAGAAAGTTCTATATATTGTGTGTGTATGTAAAGGTTGGAGCTATGTGAAGTATTCAAGCTTATTAAATTTGAGGAAGAGCGAGAGAGATGAGTGAGATGTGCATGGAGCTACTTTGAATGGAGTAAGCTAACACAAGAGTGTTGTTAACTTTGTAATGTTGTGTTACACTTAGAAGTTGTGTTGAAGATTGTTGAGGTTGTGCGATTTATGTACTAGTGGGGCCAAATTTCATTTGTGAAGGTGGAAAGGCTCGGGTAAAAGTGTATGGTACATTACATAAGGGGGATGTGTAGCCACACACAATTCCACACAGGCTACATGTGATATTAAGAATTTTTGTTGAAAGGTTCAATAAAGAAATTGAAGTAGTAGTTTGGTGTATATTAATTTGTTGAATTGCTAACTGGGTGCTTAGCTGAGGAGGTTGGAGCCTACGAAGTTGTTGATTTGGTGCTTGGCTAGGATATTGGTGTCTCCAGTGGGTTGGTGCCCACAAATTCACTGAGTTGGTTCTCAATTGGGGGATTGGTGTCTCCCATAGGTTGGTGCCTACGAAAAATTAAGTTGGAGTTGATAAACTTGATTGTACTTATTCTAAAAGAGTTTCTCTCAATTATAAATATTTTTTGTTCATGTAATGGTTAATGTTGTGATTTATTGATAAGAATTGGTTAATTGACTAAATACTGATTCACCCCCACTCTCAGTATTTCTAACAAATTTTCTCAAAAGATCTATCAATGAAAGCATCAATAGGAAAGAAGGAGAAGAGAAATAGATGTCTAATGATCAAATGAAAGAAAGAAACACAAAGCAAGGAAGTGAATACCATCTGAGACTAAGGAATGGTTTCAGAAGAGTAATTCCCCCAAGAAGGTATTTTACATCCAAGTAGCAAAATCTCTTTTATAGTTATATTTTTACATGTCATAATTTTGGTCATAAGGCAATAGATTGTAGAGCATATGTAAGAAATGACTATATGAGGAATAGGAGTAGGGGACCATATAAGATATCAAGGAATGGTTGTTTAAGAAACAATCCTAGAGGTTTTAATGAGAATGACATCAAAATTTACAATTCATTTCCCCCCATATTAGATCATGTGGAATGTTTCAAGTGCAATAATTTTGGGAACAAAGGTCAATGAAAGAAAGTAGCACTAAGCAAGGAAGTGAAGACTGTCTAAGACTAAGGAATGGATTCAAAAGAGTAACCATATACTAAAAACTGATGTAGAATTGATTAGCATTCGCATTGACAAAAGGGAAATAATTGCAATTTATTCAAGAAATAAAGGAAAATAAGAGAAAAGTAATATGAAGAGACAAGAATATGCATACAAGGGAAATTGAAGGAAAAGGGAAAAGAAAATAAAAGAAAAATGAGAGAGAACATTCTAACACACTCTTGGACATTCTCACTTGGACAAGGAGAGGAAAAGAGAAGAGAGAACACTACAACACTTGGACACAAAAAAAACACAAGCAAGGAAAATAAAGGGAGTGCAAGAAGAAGATTAGGCAACAACAAGCAAGGGCAGAAATCAAGAAAAAACAACCAATAGGAGGATTTTGCAAGTATCATGTTGCATGTTTGATTTATCTTCTTAGGATTTGAATGCGTGGTGCATGGATTGGTTTACAGGTTATTTTGATGTCATTGGCACGGTGTTTTGTTGTAAAAATGGCAAGAAATTTAAGTTGCTAATGAATTTGAACTGAAAATAATAGACACAAATTTATTCTACAATTTTGGGAAAAGAAAAACACACAATAGAAACACATGCAATAACATGCAACCATAAAAACACAAGGAACACAATGATTTTACAGGGGAACCCAACCGGGAAAAACCCCTACGTTGGTTTTCATTAATTCATATGAGAATATGGATATATTACAATGACAACTTCAATCTTGAAGAACCACCTACACTGCAATACTGATTTCCTGCTCTCTAACCTGCTCTGACCAACACTTAGCCAAGATAGGCCTCAACTTTCTTCCTATTTCCTTGCGCAATCCTTGAGGAAATTTGATTTGAAATGACCATATACTAAAAATTGATGTAGAATTGATTAGCCATTAATGAGTTTGAATGTTAACTGAAAGCATGGAAATCGAGGTAAACTTCTTGGATTGATCACTTTACGACAGCTGATAAACCATAATTAAGATGCAAAGCATAAGTGAAAACAGTGAAAATACAGTTATACCAGACAGCAAGATTGATTACAGAGTTCGTCCCTGATGGACTACGTCTCCAGGTCCGCTTTCAAGATGGGCGATCGTTTTATTAGGAATGAGAAGAAGGTGTCGATTACACAGTGAATTAAATAGACTGAACTTACACACTGACAATTCTGACCTCTGTCATTAGATAGCTCTCTAAACCATCTTTCCAACGCCGCTTACGATTTCCAAATCCGACTCCTGATTCTCCCGAAACCCTGAAAACAAAATTAGCCTCTAACCTCCAGAACCTGCATACAAAAGTTTGAAATCCACTCTCTCTTTCAAAGGATAAATCTGCCTCTTAAAGACCTCCAGGTACATTCAAAACCACTTTGGTTGATTTCATGGTGAATTTGCTGACTTTAGGGTTTGTTTGGCCTCGGTTTAGTCACAAGGAGACACCTAGGGTTATAGTCATGGTCACCGAATTAGTTTTTAAAACAAACTAAACTAAAAACCCAAAAATAGACCTTGGCTAACTCTAAAACCACAAGTGGTTAGGAAAAAAGAACGGAGGTGCTAACGGTCCATTTGATTGGCACTATTTCCCGCGATTTAAGTGTCGATGGTTCCGCTATCGGCTTAGAACTGGCAGTTAACTGCAACTTCTGACGGCTTGCTCACATGCCTTTCTCCACTGCGGTTTCCATACCCGCGCGGTTAAGGCCCGTGGTTCCCAAGCCTCGACGGCTTACCAGACTACTGTTCACATGCCCTGACGCAGTTTAACTAGAGGTTACCCTAAATACCTGTTACCGAAACCACAATCCGTTCACATGTGATGGTTTGAAACCCGCATGGTTAAGGCCTGTGGTTGGGACCTTTGAACACCGTGACATCCTCCGGCAGTCAATTTTGCAGCGCTCACATGTGTCTACAAGGATCCTGCATCTCTATCATAAAGATAAGGACTCCTTAAGACAACTCCACATATGTCTACTGGGACCACATCTAGCTCCACTTCATCAATGTACTTAGATGTAATTGAAAATTTTAACCAACACTGCTTTGTGACATGTATCTGAGTTGATTTATTAATCCAACCTAATGGGTATGGTCTTGGATGATTATGTGTTTCCAATCCCAATTGATTAACTATATGTTCATATATTAAATTTGCTTGCGATCCACTATTAAACATTGTGTCAATCTTTGTATGCTCAGAAGTTATCCTTATGTGGAAGAGTTCAACTCTTTTATCCTCATGTGGAAGAGTTCAACTCTTTTATCCTCATGTGGAGGATTTATGTTTGAAGAAGATACATTAGTTACCATGGCGGTTATCCTCCTTTCATCACCTGAATTTGAACCTAGATCTTGCTAGATTGCTGCAATGGCCTTCTTTTCATCCTTCACCTTAAGGAACTTTTTGGGGCTAAGTTTTGGATGAAGTTTCCAGCACTTCGATTCATCATGACCGATTCTCTGGCAATGAGAACAAGTAGGTCTTTCCTTTTGAATGATTGCTGATTTCTTTCTCTTCGAAATGTTCTTCCCCTTACTGTCACCGGAATCTTTGGTTTCCAATTCTTTGGATGACTGAGATGGAAACTTGAATGGTCTGCCACCTGATTCAATATGTATGGCCTGAACACACACATCATCAAAATCATCATGATTAAACATCAATAAAGTATACTACAAATATGAATGTAAATTGTCGATGTATTTTAACAAAGTTTCATGTGTATCCAATGAAATACCAAGCACCAATGCTTTCTTCCTAAACTCCTGAGTAAACTCCTGAACACTCTGCCCTTTACCTTGCCTCAAATGCTGCCAACCAATAACAGCTTGTTGCATGTATCCTAAAGGATACAACTGTTTCCTAAAGGATACAACTGTTTCCTAAGAGCTTTCAAAAACTTAAACCATGAAGAGATGACTTTTCCTTTACGCTTTACGTCTAGCTAATTTTTCTTTCCCACCAAATTAAATTTGTTTCCCCCATTCTAAGTGTAGCTAACTGAAATTTAGTTTTATCTTTAGAAATGTTATGAATGCGACAATACACTTCTAACTGCTTCATCCAATTATCTAGCTTTTTAGGATTCATTTCGCCATCATAAACAGGGAACTCAAATTTAACATCGAGTTTCAAAAGAGATGTTTTCTTAGGTTTCTTTCCCGTTTCAGATTCTGCACTGGAAGAAGAAGAAGAAGAAGAGGATGATGGAGATGATGGAGGTGAAGGAGGTTTATCAGCCTTCCCTTTACCTTTTTCCTTCTTCAATGCCTTTGAGGAAGAAGCTGCATCTCTCGCCTTCTTGTCTTCATACAATTCTCCCAACATCTGCTGCATAGTTAAGAATGCCTGTTGAAACTGTTCCTCACTCATCTTAGTCTCAGTGTTTTCACCTGCATCAGGTCCTGACATGGTTGATTTCTGAACGACTCGTCGCTTTCCAATCTCTGGATCGATCTACTCAAGGATTCCTTCTCCTCGTTGTGACTTAGACCTGCTTAACATTCAATGGAACATTCTACAAACGCAACCTGCTCTGATACCAAATTATATGATCTGAAATGACCATATACTAAAAATTGATGTAGAATTGATTAGCATTCGCATTGACAAAAGGGAAATAATTGCAATTTATTCAAAAAATAAAGGAAAATAAGAGCAAAGTAATATGAAGAGACAAGAATATGCATACAAGGGAAAATGAAGTAAAAGGGAAAAGAAAAGAAAGGAAAAATGAGAGAGAACATTCTAACACACTCTTGGACATTCTCACTTGGACAAGGAGAGGAAAAGAGAAGAGAGAACACTACAACACTTGGATACAAAATAGACACAAGCAAGCAAGCAAGGAACAAGAAAGGAAAATAAAGGGAGAGCAAGAAGAAGATTAGGCAACAGCAAGCAAGGGTAGAAATCAAGAAAAAACAACCAATAGGAGGATTTTGCAAGTATCAGGTTGCATGTTTGATTTATCTTCTTGAGATTTGAATGCATGGTACATGGATTGGTTTACAGGTTATTTTGATGTCATTGGAAGGTGTTTTGTTGTAAAAATGGCAAGAAATTTTAAGTTGCTAATGAATTTGAACTTAAAACAATAGACACAAATTTATTCTACAATTTTGCGAAAAGAAAAACACACAGTAGAAACACATGCAATAACATGCAACCATAAAAACACAAGGAACACAATGATTTTACAGGGGAACCCAACTGGGAAAAACCCCTACGTTGGTTTTCATTAATTCATATGAAAATATGGATATATTACAATGACAACTTCAATCATGAAGAACCACCTGCACTGCAATATTGATTTCATGCTCTCTAACCTACTCTGACCAACACTTAGCCAAAATAGGCCTCAACTTTCCTCCTATTTCCTTGCGCAATCCTTGAGGAAATTTGATCTGAAATGACCATATACTAAAAACTGATGTAGAATTGATTAGCCATTAATGAGTTTGAATGTTAACTGAAAGCATGGAAATCGAGGTAAACTGCTTGGATTGATCACTTTACGACAGCTGAAAAACCATAATTAAGATGAAAAACAGAAGTGAAAACAACGAAAACACAGTTATACCAGATAGCAAGATTTATTACGGAGTTCGTCCCTGATGGACTATGTCTCCGGGTCCACTTTCAAGATGGGCGACCGTTTTATTAGGAATGAGAAGAAGGTGTCGATTACACAGTGAATTAGATAGACTAAACTTGCACATGGGAAATTATAACCTCTGTCATCAGATAGCTCTCTAAACCAGCTTTCCAATGCCACTTACGGTTTACAAATCCGACTCTCGATGCTCCCGAAATCCTGAAAACAAAATCAACCTTTAACCTCTAGAACCTGCATACAAAAGTTTGAAATCCACTCTCTCTTTCAAAGGATAAATCTGCCTCTTAAAGACCTCCAGGCACATTCAAAACCACTTTGGTTGCTTGCATGGTGAATTTTTTGACTTTAGGTTTTGTTTGGCCTCGGTCTAGTCACAAGGAGACACCTAGGGTTATAGTCATGGTCACCAAATTAGTTTTTAAAACAAACTGAACTGAAAACCCAAAAATAGACCTTGGTTAACCCTGAAACCACTAGTAGTTAGGCAAACCGAGCGGAGGTGCTAAAAGTCCATGTGACTGGCACTATTTCCCGTGGTTTAAGTGCCGGCGGTTCTGCTTTCGGTTTAGAATTGGCGGTTAACTGCAACCTCCGACGGCCTACTCACATGCCTTTCTCCGCCGCGGTTTCCATACCCACGCGGTTAAGACCCGCGGTTCCCAAGCCCCAACGGCTTACCAGACTGCTGTTCACATGCCCCGACACAGTTTAACTGGTGGTTACCCTAGACACTTGTTACCGAAACCGCAATCCGTTCACATGTGATGGTTTGAAACCCGCACGGTTAAGGCTCGCGGTTGGGACCTCCGAACACCGTGACATCCTTCGGCGGTCAGTTTTGCAGTGCTCACATGTGCTCTTGCCCACTGTGGTCTCCTCCCCGTGCGGTTAGAGCTCTGTGGATCTATTTTGTAATGTTTATATTATATTTTCAAAGGCCGAGGGTTAGAGTTAGGGTTGTAATGTATTAATACATAGTTTTGCAATGTAGGTTGATAGGTTTAGGTGTAGGATTTGATTTGTTTTAACACGTTTCTTAGGTTTTTGAATGTGATAGATAAGGATTTAGATCTTTAGAACTAGCATTAAGTTTTTGGGTCTTAGATGTAGGATTTAGGGTTTTAGGTCTTAAAAAAAAAAACTTTTACAATCTTTCGTCACAATGTGACGTAAAACCACATGCGACGACAAAACCCATGCACATTTTCGACTCCAGCTGTCTTTGCAACGACAACTCGAACAATGAACCTATGCCACGGACGACACCCTGACGACATATCAAACCTCTGCCATGGATGACACAACCATGTCGATACCAATCCTGTTTGTCAAACGACAAAACACATGTTGTCGACCAAACCCTAGGGAGCTGTCGATGAACTCAAGTCGACAACCATGCGCTAAACCATCTCCGTTGAACGCCATGAAAACCTACGAACATTACCTGAACAACCTGATCCAATCCAACATTGTCGATACTGAACGACACCCATGAACACTGATGACGACACTTTGAGCACCTGTGCAATTGAATCTATGGATCCTCTTGGATCGAAATTAGCCCCTAAAAAATAATATAATTCCATATTTCCTTACGCAATTGCTTCAGGAATTGATCACCTGCTCTAATGAAAAACCTGTACACTCAACTAGTCTGCAATTGGCAATTGCAATGTCCCTTTTCCTCCACCTCAATAGGAAATTTGAATTCCATGCATGATTAGGGATATTTTTAGTAAATTGATTAGTTAACTGAGATATTAGTGAGTTAATAATTGTTATAGCTACTCAACCGAACTTAGTACTGACTCCATTCTATACTAGAGTTCAAATAATTGAGTTTAAATAACAATAACTCAACTAGATTGCTAAATTTTAGCAATCATCCCATGCACAACTTTACTTCTAGCCTACAAACTCGAATTTACTGATTTATCTAGGAGACAAGGCCATGTCACTCTAGCTAACTGCAATCCAAGTCATCCTGCTGATGTGGAAAATCAAATTTCTCCATTTGACTAAGGCACAAGTCAGATGAAGCATTTTCTTGCTGCAATTTAACACTTGGAGTGGCAGTCATGTACAACCTTGCATATGCCATTTCCTGGAAAGTCATGATGTAGTGGGTTTCCATTATGGTTGAGCTTTGGATTATCGATGGATTTTGGATCTTGGTTGACGTGGTCTCAGGAAAATCCCAAGGGTTGGGGTTGGAGATGGTTTTCGTCGGGAAGGCCTTAACAGGTGAGTGGAGACAAGAAAATTCCTCTAGGTATGGTGAAGAAATTCTAAGGCATCCAAGCTTGTCTTGGTTTTGGTGATTTTTGGACTAGTTTAGGTGAAGTCACTATGGTTGAAGGTGGAGGTGGTTTAACCTCTGGATTCCTTGTTTGGTTATGTTTTGGTTTATCCCATGAGATCCCACATTCATGCTTGGAATATGGCATGGGGGTGATTGGATTGAAAGAAATATTTGGTTCAATCCCAATCTATGGTCGGGTGGTACCTAGATGTCCCTGACTTGGTTGCCATTATGCATATGTTATTATGTGTTTTTCTTTAATGATGATCTATGAGCACAAGTTCCAGTTTAATGTGTGATTTTATGCTTGGTTTTTCATGGTCTCATTTTAGTTCAATGTTGGTTACATGCATGGTAAATTTATCATTATATGATGTGCACTTATTATGGTTCTATTCCATTATTTGACAGGCTCCATGTTATTCCACATGAATGCGTGAGCTAATATGTGTTTGTTGCAGCTAGTAGGAGAGGGCAGTAAGCCTTCTTGAAGATCATTGGATGAAACTAATGAAACAAGGAATAATGATGCATTCATGACTTATAGGTACCATAGTCACCAAGTGTTTGAATAAATAAATAACATGTGTTTGGCAAGTTTGATCCATAACAGAACCTAAGAACAGTGTATGAAGATTTGTACAGGTTAATGATAGAGTTTTGGAAGGATCTGGGTAGTTGAATGATTGTTAACTTAAGTTTCTGGAGCCAAATATTGAAACTAAGAATCCTCTACCATAGTACTGAATCCAGGTCATCCATGTGACTGTAGTTGTAGGGAGGACAGGTCATCTATGCGGCTAGAAGCCTGTAGCCACACTGACATGCCTTCATCCGTGTGAATGAGCAGTAAGCTAGGTGAAGGAGTGGGTCTTGGCTCAAGGAAAATGGTCACTTGGGTTAGTCATGTTGATATAAGGGTGACCATGCCTCTTTGAGTGTTTGCAAACAGTTTTGGACAAGTGAACCCCATTTCCATAACTGAATCTTGGAGGTTGTTTCATACATAGTAACTCTCATCTCATGTTTACCCTGGTAAGTATGTTGAAGTGGGTAAATGTGGGGTGGGGTGTTATAGGGTGGTATCAGAGCAGGTTCACAACACTGTACCTCATGGTAAAAGTAGATTGTTATATTTGGCATGCATGCATGACAACTAATTTATTGGCATATACATGTCAATTAATTTGTTGTTATTGTGGTTATATGCATGTCAGTTATTGTTGTTGTGGTTGCATGCGTGACAGTTAATTTATTGTTATTGTGGCATGAATTGATATGTTCTTAATATTATTATGTTTCATGCTAATCTGGGTTGACCTATGTAGATGCAGTAGTCATACCAGAAGTAAATTAAGGTAATACTTTTTATTATGCTTTTATTTAGCTAACAATGGCATATTGCAGGAAACTGGAAGGTTAAGAGATGAAGAGAATAATGGTTAAATACATTTCATATGACTCCCCGTATAAGCCAAAAGAGAAATTAGTGGGATGGGAGAACTTAGTTGAGAAACAAGGAGAGGGAGACTCTCCTAATCTAGCAGATCCATTAAGAAGAATGAAGGTAGAGATCATAAGTTGTAAAGCAGATAACGAGCAGTTGATTGAAGCCCAAGAAAGGATTGCAAAATCTCAAGAAAAGCAAGTTGAGGTTAATGCAATTTTTCTTCAAGGCCTTTTAGATTTGTAGAAGCAAGGACAACTAGGGAACAATCATGGGGACAAATAGGAAGAAAAGACTAATGGGGTAGATGGAAGCAGGTCTTAGAAAAATTACAGGATGGACCGTGATGATACAATAAAGGGTGCCAGATCCTTGAGTACACCGGAGAGGAAATATGGTACGCATGGATTGTATTCTAGCTCTGGTTCTCGAAGACATCATTTCCATCATTGTCCACATTATTAGAGGAGGAGCGAGAAGGGATATTTTCCAGAGGAATTCAAGAAAATGAAGCCTCTTACTTTTGATGGTGATATGACCAAATAAAAAGATGCAGAAGCATGGCTACTTGGAATGAGAAAATTCTTTAGACTTCATGATTACTCAAAAAACATGAAAGCCAATATAACTACCTTTAGTCTAAAGGGAAGAGCAGATATCTAGTAGGAATATGTCAAGCGTGTCAGAGGCATCAAGGAAGAGAAGTTGATATGGGAATAATTTGAAGGACTCTTCAGGAAGAAGTACCTACCTCATAGGTACTATGATGGAAGGGCCAAGGAATTCTATGAACTTAAAATGGGTTCTGTTGTAGTTCCTAGAGACAACCCCCGGGCTGAGATTACGGACTATTGCTTAGGACATCTTAGAGTCTCTAATAGATAAATATTTATCATTCAAGAGTTATTAAAATATGAGAGAATGCAAAATTGGTTCAATATTCATACTTAGAAACTAGACATGTTACCCACATTGACAGTATATTGTTCCAAAGTAGTAACGTTTAGCCATGGTGGGCTACACACAAGTAGTGGAGCTTTCTTAATTGTCATTGTACAGGTGAGTGAAGAAATAAATAAAGAATTCTAGTGCAAAGGGATAATCAATAGAATCATGTACATATAACTTTAGCAGAGTAATGTATAGACAAATAGAATGAGATTACAAACCATGGATCACAATCTAAGGCTTTCAATCTTACATTTACAGCTACCATCTACCATAACATGACATAGATAAATCTGACATACAAGATTTATTTCCAGCAACTACAATTAGATTATTTCTAAGAGGAAAGAAACAAATATGAAAATAATACGCAAAGACAAGAACACATACCCCATATAACAATGCTTGGAATCACCATAAACTTCTTCATTAGGCTTTTAGAACAACATGCATGTCTTTTTTCTTAGAAACTAGCCAAATTTGCAAAAATAGTGGTCTCTTGAATAGAAAATCGAACCCCTCTCTAATGAGATATTCATCCCTTTAATAGGGAGAGACAAAACAAGAGAAACTACCAAAATATCTCTAAATGCTACAGTTGTCATAATTACATTGTTATATGAGCATGCGACTAGCCTAGTTGTCCTAATTATTACATAATATACTTGATTATTTTCTTGAAAATGAAATATTTACAAAATTTTAGAAATAATAGGAGTTTGTCATGATTGCCATAGCAAAATATCTCCATTGTCGATTATGTTGATCTTCTGAGGTGGACCCAGGATCCCCTGTTAAGATTTGCGGTGGGTTGATGAACTGGTCACACTCCTGCCATTATATTCCTTCCACAGTTGCCTGTCATTTTACCTATTATTTTATCCTCTAACTACTTAAATCGACCCATTTTGGAGTTGGATCTTCATTTGGGTGCTTTCTTCCACCCATTGGGATCAAAACCCCTATAAAAATCGCAATGGAGAGGCCTTAGCACAGTGGAGGAATTACATAAGAAATGGTCGCAATCCCTGGTGCCTGGATCGTTTTTAAAATAACTCACGGGATCCGCCCTTCTGGGTTTTCAGTCTAGATTTCGGTTACAGAGTTTCATCGGTAGATGGCCCCCACTCTAAAAATTGATGAATCCCTCGTCCCTCGGTCCCTGGAGATTTGGGAAATTCATTTTCTAAATAGTTACGAGATTTTAGGGTTCTGGGATTTTGACTTTTGTAGGCCCAACTTTGACTACCTTTATCTTTTGATCCAGGGGGCATTTAAAGACTTCTTTATACCATTGGAAATCTCTTCTAGAGAAATTTCTGGATGAGTGGGTACGATGTGGTCTTTGAACTCATCTGCTTCTTGGAATTTGGATTCAAACTCTGCTAACCTTTGAAACTTAACCCTTCTACTATATGAAAAATAAAAGGAAGGATGAGGTGACATGGAGGAGACACATGGCAGAGTCAGATTGGGTGGAAAGCAAGGGAATGGGGTGATGTGTTAAATGTTTTCACACTCCCCTGCCATGCTTTCCTAGCAGTGATCCCATCTGTTGATGTAGCCACCATGCTTGACCGACAGGTGGCAGTCCCATCTATCTTCCTCCAACGGGGTGCTTGGGCGAGATTGGAGATGAGGCTTGACCTCGCCAGAATTCATCGTAGTCGTTAATCCATTAAGTGCACCTTTTTTACCTTGACCTTCCAGCAGCAAGCATTCGCTTTAACTGTTGCGCTTTTTACCCCATCAAAGCTTCTTCAGGATGAGGTCGCTCCCAAATGGATGAGGACACGCCCGATAAGTAATCATTGTTTAACCATTTGAAATTAAAAGTAGGGAAATCCCACATTCCATCACCTCTTGTGCTTCGACTTCTTTTTCTTTCTCCTCCATTTTTATCTAGATATAGAGTCCCAAATACTCTTTGAGCTCATGAACCAAAACCCTTTGTAGTACAACAATTTTAGGAAACACGGAGAGGTTACAACATCAGCTCCTATTAGGGACAATGTATTACTGGCAAGGTGTTGAGAAACTGCAGACTCGTAGCCTTGCTGGGCATGGAGTCAAAAATATATTGAACTAGAAAATCTCCTTGAATCTTTTTTGTTGTTGGAAGTCTTCTCCTTAAAAAAACTGCAATCCATAATTATAACTTCTAAAAACTAGAAATTAAATGCTCACATAGTGAGATTATTTATGCACAACTCCTACTACTCCTAGTTGCGTACAAGGCTTAATTCACTCGAGTTAAGTCATCATACCTATGATACTAGCCCAACATCTGACTATTGGACCTTATGCCACTGTGCTCTTGAAAATCAGCAATTAAAATGGGCACTTATCACATGGAAACTTCAAACAAAAATTTTGACACATACCTCGAAACTGATGTATTTTGTTGACCAAAGAAAGATGCCATGTAGCCAGTTATTGGGTCATAAAATGGATGGGAGAAAAAATTAGCTGCTTCATTTTCTTGAATAGTTCCCTGACACAAATATTTTTGCACAAGACAACCACAGTCATTGCTTGGCTCTTCAACTTTTGGATCTTGCTAAAAAGATTGTTGTTGGCAATCTTCTTCCCACTTGCTTGTAAGCAAATCCTTTTGAAAATCTACAGCAATATCGTCCTCCTTTGAATCATGTGAATCATAGATTGTAGAATCTTCATCAACTTCATTACTAGCTTCTTGAACTTCAAAAACAGAGATAGCTATGAACATGGGCAAGTAAAATTGGTCGACAACTACTGATATATACCTAGAAGAAGAAACTGGCTTTATTTGTTGGGAATCATTTTCTACTTGTGGTTGTCTTTGGCATATGATCATATCTTGTTCTCCATTTGAAGGATGTAAGTCATAAGCTGGAGCCTCTTTGTTAACCCCATTTCCATCTTCCACCTTTTGTATGACTTCCCATGGCTGGGACTGTTGTTTTTCTGGAGTACCCAACTCCCCATCTGAGTCATACAAATTATAAAAAAGATAACCATCAAATTTAGCAGAATAAGATCTCTGAGGGTTTATTTTCATCTTAAAAATGTCTCCTTCCTTTTCTTGATTGTTGTCCAGTGTTTCTTGGTGCAGGTATATGTTTTCTTGGTGCTGAGCTCCACAAACATCTTCAACAACATCATCAGTCTTAGAAAGATTTTCAACTTTAAAATGTTCACAACAATCTTCAAACAGAGAATTCGTTGGATATAAACATTTGCAAAATAATTATATGTTATGTGGAAGCTCTTCAAATAAGATATGTTGTAATGAGATATGGTTTTGTACCAAGCCCTAGCATCTTTATCCAAAGAATACATGAACAACTTCACTTTCACATCTTCATGAACGATACCCTGCTGCTCCATGTATTCATGAAAATCCTTAAGGTGTTGGGTTGGGCTTTCATCCGTGCTTCCACTGAATGTATGAAAATAGGTATACCATTCTTGAAATGGAGGTACATTATGAGGATAACCAACAACAAAAGAAAAATATTGGGGGGCAAATTTGTTGGCCAAGAATGCAGGAAGAGCCATTTTGAAAACCCCTTTAGGTGAGAGATCTCAACCCACATTTCATTTTCTCCCCGAACAAAGGAATGCAAAAATTTCTACCCAGGGAAATATATTTTGATTCGTTCCCCGACAAAAACACAAAAATATGTTGTAGTTCCTAAAGACAGCCCCCAAGATGAGATTAAGGGACAGTGCCTAGGACATCTTAGAGTCTCTGGTAGATAATTTTTATCATTCAAGAGTTCTTAAAATATGAGAGAATTTGAAATTGGTTCAGTATTGATACTCAGTATTTTATCCACATTGATAGTATATTGTTCCAAAGTAGTAACGTTCAACCATGGGGGCATTCACAGAGGTAGTGGAGCTTTCTTAATTGTCATTGTATAGGTGAGTGAAGAAATAAAGAAATAAGTTTGGTGTAAAGGGCTAATCAATAGAATCTTGTGCATTTAACTTCAGCAGAGTAATGTATAGATGAAGAGAATGAGATTAGAAACCATGAAGAACAATTTAAGGCTTTCAATCTTACATTTAAAGGTACCATCTTCCATAGCATGACATAGATAAATTTGACATACAATATTTATTTCTAGTAGCTACAATTACATGATTTCTAAGAGGAAAGAAAGACATATGAAAATGATACACATAGATAGGAACACATACTCCACATAACAATCCATCGAATCACCATAAACTTCTTTATTAGGCTTTTAGAACAACATACATGTCTTTTTTCTTAGAAACTAGCAAATTTGCAGAAATAGTGGTCTCTTGAATAGAAAATTGAACCCCTATCTAATGAGATATTCATCCCTTTTACAAGGATAGACAAAACAAGGTAAATTACCAAAATATCTCTGAATTCTATAGCTGTCTAAACTACACAATTGTCTGAGTGTGTGACTAGCCTAGTTGTCCTAGTTATTACATAACACACTTGATTATTCTCATGAGATGAAATATTTACAAAATTGTAGAAATGACACGACTTTGTCATGATTGCCATAAAAAATTATCTCCATTGTAACTTTGTTGATCTTTTGAGGCAGACCCAGGCTCCATTGGTCGGATTCGCGGTGGGTTGATGAACTGGCCACACTCCTGCCATTATATTCCTTCCACGGTTTCCTATTAGTTTCTCCTCTAACTGCTTAAATAGTCCTTTTTTCGAGTTGGCTCTTCTTGTGGGCACTTCCTTCCACCCATCGGGATCAAAGCCCCTGTAAAAATCACAGTGGGGAGGCCTTAGCATAGTGGAGGAATTACACAGGAAACAGTCACAATCCCTGGTGCCTGACTCCTTTTCAAAATAACTCATGGGATCTTCCCTTCCGGGTTTTCAGTCCAAATTTGTGTTACGTGGTTTCGTCAAAATATGGCCCTTTCTCCAACAATTGACGAATCCCTAATCCCTTGGCCCCCGAAGCTTTAGGAAATTCATTTTCTAAATACTTACGGGATTCTGGAGTTCCAGGATTTTAACTTTTGTGGGCCAAAATTTGACTGCCTCTATCTTTTGATCCAAGGGGCCATTTGCAAACTTCTTTATACCATTGGAAAGCCCTTCCAGATTACTTTCTGACTAACTGGGTCCGATTTGGTCTTTGAACTCATATGTTGCTTGGAAAATGGCTTCAAACACTCCTATCATTTTCACCTTAACCCTTCTTCTATATGAAAAATAAAAAGGAAGGATGAGGTGACGTGGAGGAGACACATGGCGAAGTCGTAATAGGTGGAAAGCAAGGGAATATGGTGATGAGTCAAATGGTTTCACGCTCGCCTACCATGCTTTCCTAGTAGTAGTCTCAACTGTTGATGTAGTCACCACTCTGGCCCAATAGGTGGCAGGCCCATCTATCTTCCTCCAGCGGGGTGCTTGGGTGGGCTTGGAGACAAGGCTTGACCCCGGTGGAATCCATCATAGTCGTTGATCCATCAAGTGCACATTTTTTACCTTAACCTTCCAATGGAAAGAACTGGATTTAATTGTTGTGCTTGTTACCCCACCAGAGCTTCTCCAGGATGAGGTCGCTCCCAGATGGACGAGGACCTGCCCGGTAAGTAATCATTGTTTAACCATTTGAAATTAAAAGCGGGGGAAACCCCACATTCCATCACCTCTTGTGCTTCACCTTCTTTTTATTTCTCCTCCATTTTTATCTAGATATACAGTCCCAAATACTCTTTGAGCTCATGAACCCAAAACCTCTGCGATACAACAATTTTAGGAAACACAGAGGGATTACAACAGGTCCCATGTCAGATGAAGAATATAGGACTAGATTTCTAGAACTATTGAGATAAGTGCCATGTATCAAGGATGAGAAAAAAATATCCAAAGGTTCATCAATGGTTTTCCATTATCATTCAAAGATCATATTTAGTTTGATGAGCCCCATTCATTGGAGGAAACCATAAAAAATTTGAAGCATTGCTATGAACAGTCAAAGTGCAAGCTTGAGTTCAAGTGTGACTAGAAGGGTGGTGAGAAGACTAAAGGAAAATGGCCCAAGAAGTGAGGAAGATCTAAGGATGCAGGTGAGAAGGAAAATGTGGCTCCGCATAAGAAGTTCAATGTAGCTGAGAAAGGACATGGGTCTCAACCTGTGGAGCAGCAGATTAAAGGTAGCGGTAGAGAACCATTGAAGTGTTGAATTTGTTGTAGAGACCATCGCCAGAAGGATTTTCCATTGTATATGGGTGGAAGACCTCGTATCTATAGTGCCCATAAGGTAGAGACAATTGGGATGTAGCTCAGAGCATTCCTCAATTTATGCAACAATTGATAACAGGCAAGAAGACCACCAAGCATATATCATCGAGATGGAAGGTAAGTTGTGTGATCAAATTGTTTCCATTTTGATTAATCCAAGATCAAATTATAGCTATATTAGTCATGACTTGGTTGATCAGTGCCATTTGAATAAGGAAGTGCATGCATAATCTTGGTTGATGCAACTAGCTACATGGACCAAGAGAAGAGTTCACCATTGAGTGAGATCTTGTGAATTTAAGCTTAATGGAATGCCTACAACAACAAACCTAAACTTGCTTCCTTTGGGTGCATATAGTATGCTACTGGGTGTGGATTGACTATTTGTTCATAACACCAAGGTAGATTTCTATGAGAAGGCCATTGAGTGCCTACACGAGTCTGGAGAAAAGAGAGTCTTGCAAGGAAAGCAAAAGCCTACATCAGTGAGGATGGTTATAGCTACGCAGGCTAAGTGCAACCATAGAAAAGGATGTGTATCATTTGCAGTACATGTTTCCAATGAAAAAGGGTTGAATGATGAGGATGGTGAAGTCCTGAGGAGGTATTCTATCTTACAACAGTTTCAGGATGTGTTCCTGTAGAGATTCCAAAGTTGTTTCCTCATAGGGAGGTGGATTTCTCTATTGAGTTGATACTACGAGCAGCACCAACATCTAAGGAACCATATAGAATGAACACTCCCAAGTTGTTGGAATTGAAGTTGCAGCTTAAAGAGATGCTTGATAAGGGATATATAAGGCCAAGTGTATCTCTGTGGGGAGCACCAGTGTTGTTTGTAAAAGATAAGGATGATACTCTCAGATTGTGCATTGATTATGGGCAGTTGAACAAGGTGACTATCAAGGACATGTATCCAATACCTCATATTGATTATTTGTTTGATCAATTGAACTGAGCAACAGTATTTTCAAAGATTGATCTGAGATCAAGATATCATTAGGTGTGCATCAAAGAAGAAGACATCTATAAGATTGCATTTTGTGCACACTGAGTTTATCGTGGTTCCTTTTGGTCTTACCAATGCTCCAACCACCTTCATTTGTTTGATGAAAAACATGGTGTGCCCTTATCTGTATAAGTTTGTGATAGTCTTTGTTTATAATATATTGATCTATTCAAAAATGAAGAAGAGTATGCAGAGCACCCGACATCGATATTGAGATTGTTGAGAAAACATAAGTTATATGTCAGGCTTAGTAAGTGTAGCTTCTTTCTGTCTCAGATTCATTACTTTGGACATGTTGTTTCCAAGGGATAGCAGTGGATCTAGAAAATATTAAGGCTATCATGGAGTGGCAAACTCCAAGGAATGCGGATGAGGTCATATCATTCATGGGACTAGCAGGTTATTACAGGAGGTTTATAATGAACTTATCCAAGATTGGATATCCTATTGCATCCTTGCATAGGAAGGGAAAGAAGTTTCAATGAACTGATAAGTGTACAACTAGATTTGATGAGTTGAAGCAGTTTCTTACCAATGCTCCAGTTTTGAAGATTGCACATCCTGATAAGGAGTTTGTGGTTTGTATAGATGCATGTAAGGAAGGACTTGGTGGAGTACTGATGTAGGAAGGGTAGGTGGTTTGCTATGAATCACATAAGTTGGATGAATATGAATAGAAATATGTGACTCGTGATCTTAAGTTGGAATCCATCATTCATGCATTGAAGATGTGGATACATTATCTTATTGGCATAAAATTCATCTTGATGAGTGATCACAGTGAACCGAGGTACTTGTTTGACCAACCCAATTTAAATGCAAGGCAAGCTAGATGGTTGGCTACTCAGTGAATTTAATTTTGAGATTAGGTATAGTAAAGGAAAAGAGAATCGAGTTGTGGATGCTATCAGTAGGAGAGTGTAGGTGAATCATATTTAAGCTGTGATATCTTATGGGACAGATTTACAGGAGCGAATCTTACATGCAGGGCAACAAGATGAGAGGTACCACTAGTTGAAGTAGAGATTGCAACAACAAGGTGATAATGATAAGGATGAGTAGTATCACCTCATAGAAGATGGCTTGGTTATATTCAAGAGCATGATCTATGTTCTTGATAATAGTGAATTGCAGAAGCTTAATTTGAGAGAGTTTCATGTTAAGCCATTTTCAGGCCACCCAGGATACTAAAATACTTTGACAACTATTAAGAAGTTCTATTGTTGGTTTAATTTGAAGAAAGAAGTGGTTGAGTTTTTTGCTAAGTCCTTGGACTGTCAACAAGTGAAAGATGAATGCAAGCATCCAACCGGTTTGTTGCAACCTATTTCGATTCCAGAATGGAAATGGGAGGTTATTTCCATGGACTTCATTACAGGATTTCCAAGGACATCAAGGCAACATGACTCCATCATGGTTGTGGTTGACGAGTTGAGCACGGTAGCTAACTTCATTGCAGTGAAGTCTATTAATTTAGCTAGTTAAGTGGCTCAAATCTTCATTAGGGAGATGGTGAGGTTGCATGGAGTTCCCAAGAGGATTATATCAGATAGAGATACCATGTTCACTTCCAAGTTTTGGAAGGAATTGTTTGTAATCTTGGGTACATATATAGTATTCAATACAACATATCATCCATAGACAAATGTGTAGATAGAGAGGATTAAAAGGATCATTGAGGATATGTTGAGGATGTAAGTCATGCATCAACAAAGGAAGTGGGAGGAGTATCTTCCACTAGTGGATTTTTCTTATAATAATGGGTATCAGGAATCCTTGAAGATGAGCCCATTTGAGGCTCTCTATGGGAGGAGTTGTAATACTCCAATCAATTCGAGTGATCCAGTGAGCAGTGTGTTGATTAACCTGGATATGTTGAGGGAGATGGAGTAGGAGATGCGGGCTATCAAAAGTAATTTGAAGGAAGCTCAAGATAGGTATAAGAGTTATGAACATCAACAAATCACTGAGTCTCAAGTTGGGAGAGAATGTGTACTTGTGTATCAAGCCCAAGAAGAGCTCCTTGAAGATTGGGTCATGTGCCAAGTTGGCACCTCGTTATTGTGAACCCTTTGAGATCCTTGAAAGGATTGGACCAGTGGCATAAAGACTTTCTTTTCCTCCATCAGTGAAATTCCACGATGTTTTCCATGTTTAATGACTTAAAAAATATGTAGAGGATGTTGAGCATGTGATTGCTTGGTCTATATTGCAGGTGGAACCAACGGGAGAGTTCCAGCTAAAACCTCAATGCATATTGCAGTGGGAGAAGCTCATGCTCCGGAACCAAACAATAAAGCAAGTTAAAGTGTAATGAAAGCACTTTAGGCCCGAGGAAGCTACAGGAGAGATGGTTGATCAGATGTGGGCCTTATATCCTTCTTTATTTGATGGTTAAACTAAATGTGCTTAGTTTATGTGTGTGTGTGTGTGTGTGTCGTTATAAACATTGAATCAATTTGTGTTTATAAAGCTCCATAAGCAGTATGTTTGCAAGGTTTTAGTAGTTTCGCTTTGTCATAAGAACACCGAGATTGGTGTTCCCCCAAGGGGGAGAGGTTTGTAACAGCCCCGGGTTAACTTTCCATGTAAATAAATGGACATTATAAAAGTAAAAAATTAAACCAAGGCCATGGGACATGTATTCCAAGATGAATGAGGAGAAAAACATTACATTTGGAGTTGCTCATGGTTAATTATTTATTGGCTATGGAAATTGGCATTGGCATTGGCAAAAGGCAAAGGGAAATTAATGACAACTAATTCAAAAAATAAAGGAAAATAAGAGAAAAGGAAGATGAAGAGGCAAGAATATGCATGTAAAGGAAATTGAAGGAAAAAGGAAAAGAAAAGAAAAGAAAAAGGAGAGATAACATTCTAACACACTCTTGGACATTCTAGCATTCTCACTTAGACAATGAGAGGAAAAGAGAAGAGAGAACACTACATCACTTGGATAGCACTTTGTACACACAAAAAAAAAAACATAAGCAAGCAAGAAAGAGCAGCCAACGAGAGTATTTTGTAGGTAACAGGTTGCATGTTTGATTTATCTTATTGGAATTTGAATGCATGGTGCATGCATTGGTTTACAAGTTATTTTGTTGTCATTGGCATGGTGATTTTCCTGGAGTGATTGTCCTGTACAACCTTTCCTATGCCATTTCCTAGATAGCCATGATGTAGTGGGTTTCCTATTTGGTTGAACTTTGGATTGCCGGTAGATTTTGGATCCTAGTTGAGGTGGTCTCAGGAAAATCCCAAGGATTGGGGTTGGAGATGGTTTTCTCAGGGAAGCCCTTAGCAGGGGGTGGAGACAGGAAAATTCCTCTGCATATGGTGAAGAAATTATAAGGCATCCAAGCTTGTGTTGTTTTTGGTGATTTCCGGACCATTTTAGGTGAAATCATTGTGGATGAGGATGGAGGTGGTTTAACCTTTGGATTCCTTGTTTGGTTATATTTTGGTTTATCCCATGAGATCCGACATTCATGCTTAGAATATGGCATGAGGGTGATTGGGCTGAAAGAAAGATTTCGTTCAGTCCCAATCTATGGTCGGGTGGTACGTGGAAGTCCCTGACTTGGTTGGCATTTGAATATGTTATTATGTGTTATTCTTTAATGATGATATATGACCACAAGTTCTGGTTTAATGTGTGATTTTATAACTAGTTTGTCATGGTCTCATTTTGGTTCAATGTTGGTTACATGCAAGGTATATTTCTAATTATATGATGTGCTCGTGTTATGGTTCTATTCCATGGTTTGACAGGATCTTGGTTATTCTATATGAATGCATGAGCTTATATGTGTTTGTTGTAGCTAGTAGGAGAGGGCAGTAATCCTTCTTGATGATCATTGGATCAAACTAATGAAACAAGGAACAATGATCCATTCATGACTTAAATGTACCATAGTCACCAAGTGTTTGAATAAATCAATAACGTGCGTTTAGAAAGTATGATCCATAACAGAACCTAAGGACAGTCCATGAAGACTTGCACAGGTTGATGACAGAGTTTTGGAAGAATTTAGGCAACTGGATGATTGTTGGTTTAAGTTTCTGGAGAAAAATCTTGAAACTAAGAATCCTTCACCACAGTCGCACTAAAGTTAGGTCATGCATGCGGCTGCAGTTGTAGGGAGGATGGTTGATCCGTGTAGCTGGAAGCCTGTACTCGCACTAACAAGCCTTCATCCTTGCGGTTAAGCAGTAAGTTGGGTGAAGGAGTGGGTCTTGGCTCAAAGAAGATGATCACCTGGGTTAGTCGGGTTGATATCAGGGTGATCATGCCTCTCTGAGTGTTTGCAGCGAGTTTTGGACAAGTGTACCCATTTCCATAGCTAAATCTTGGAGGTTGGGTCATATACAGTAAGTCTCATCTCATGTTTACCTTGGTAAGTATGTTAAAGTGGGTAAATGTGGGGTGGTGTGTTACACCCTTGGAGATAATGATAGAGGAATAATAATTGGAAAAGGCACAATCAATGTTGATGATGGAAGGACAAAGACTCAAAATGTTTTGTTGGTTGAAGGTATAAAGCACAATCTACTGAGTGTAATTCAAATGGTTGATCAAGGGTATGACCTCAAATTCAATTCCAAAGGATGTGAAATAAGAAAACCAGATTAGGGATATTGGTAGCAAATGAAATTATGTCTCCAAACAATGTATATGTCCTCAATAATATTAGAAGAAATAAAAACTCCTCTATGGCAGTGACATGCCTAAAAAATTATAAATTTAAAACAAAGTAAGAGACTGCAACACATTAGGAATATGAGAACTTTTGAGAGTGAGCTACAAGAGAGAATGGTGAAATGGAAAGGTTGCAGGATATGACTTGACAACACAAAGTGAATTCAACGATGCATTTTAGTTAACAACAGTGCATAAGTTCAAGGGGAAAGACATCTTTCCCTTGATATCAATAAAGGGGGAGAGTTATAAATAAGGAGAATTATCAATTTAGGATGAACTTCCCTCTGAGGACAAAAAGAAAAGTTGTAGAAATGGAGAAGTTACTATCAAGGGCAGTTTTGTTGTAGACAAAAGAGTTAAGTTGTTTTTAAGTATGGGGATTTACGCAGTGCATTATATTAGATATCATTTTGGGATTCAACTGCGTTAAGTAAGTCATTCAAACGTATGACCATTTCCATGAGAGGTAGTCGTAACTGACTAATTTCTCATGATTTTTGAATAGTTCACTTAGCACTCATTGCATCGGGTGATGCTCACAGGGGTGAAGAAGTGGGATTGAAACTAGTGAAATGTGGAGAACGAATCACATAGCATCAATCATCACTTCCGGGGCTTGCACCCGGTAACCCGGACTTCCCAGGAGGTCACCCATCCCAGAACTCCTCTGGCTCAAGTGCGCTTAACTGTGGAGTTTTTCCCACAATCAAGCCCACTTAGCTTGCTACCCCATTTGACAGTTAAGTTGTTGACAAAAGTAAGCATTAGCCTAGGGGGAGCGGTCCCAAAAAGAATAAGTAAGAGGAAGTTCAATCATTAGGGGAGTAGTCTCAAGAGCATAGCTACAAAAGAGGAAATATTACATCCAGGGAAAGATAGACACGACCTTCACAAGGGGAGCCTCGTTGTAGAAAAAATGAGAACTAAGTAATGAAAGGAAGTCATTGTTTTTCTATTAAGATATCAGGGGGGGAATTGCTGCCATAAGTAAAAATAACCCTTTGTAATTGATGTCAAAGTGGGAGAATACACAAACACAAGGATAGATAGTAGACGGGGTTGGGGGGGGGGCGGAATTTGCAATCACTAAGAGAAGTTGTAAATAGAGGAAGAGGTGAGGACACTAATAAAAGTCGCATACAAAAGAGTTTTATAGATAAAGAGAAGCATAAGTTGAGGGGGAACATCCCTTTTCCATTAATGTCAAAAGGGGAGAAGTTGCAGGCATGAGGAGAATTGTAGATAGGGGGAGTTCTACAATATTATTGTAGAATTGACTAAGGGTTGCCATCAATGACAAATCGGTGTATTGGAAATATTGTTTTCATTGATGTCAAAGATAGGGGGAGACTACTTATGTCCAAGATAAAGATTGGAAGAGGAAAATTGTTGAAAATATTGTTTTTGGAGTTTTGATGCCCCATCTGTATACCCTATATTTGAAGGAATTTTTACACCAATTACCTAGCTCAAATGGGAGCATAAGATATATGGTTGGAAATATTTATTATGAGTCCTTTCTAACGATTAATGGCACTCCCTATAATTCCATAGGAATGAGGAGACATGAAAGATTTCATCAAGATGACCCATCCAAAGTACAAACAATTCGAACCAACCATTTTTACAAGTTAGCCCCATAAGTGAATGTACAAACACTATAAATAAAGGGCATATGAGTTCCTTTAATCACAAATTTAGCTAAGAACAAATCTGAGGTCACAAGAAGAACTGGAGAATAGTTTTTGGGGTAATTTTTAGAGTCTAAAGGTGGATGCAAAAATGTGATTTATGTGATGAACAAGGCGTGTTGGAATTTTTTCTATAACTTTTGTTCTTGGATGTTTCAGACAATGAAACTTGGAGGATACAGACAAAAGATCATCATGCATCTGTCATTCAAATTTCAAACCTTGGTTTGCCATAATTTCAAAGCTATGCTCTAAGGAAGTTAGGCTTCATGAATGCTCCTAAAATCTTTTTCAAATAAGTCAACTTGGCATTTTCACTATAACTTTTGTTTTGGGACGTTTTGGATAGTGACACTTGGAGGATAGAATTAGAAAATTGTCATACACCCATGCTTCAAATTTCAAATCTTGGTGCATATAATTTCAGAGATATGCTCTAAGGAAGTTAGGATTCCTGAATGCTCCTAAAATCTTCTTCAAATATGTTAGCTTGGTATTTTTGTTGTATATTCCTTTTTGTGATGTTTAATAAACTATAATATGGAGGAGAAAAATAAGATATCTTAAGGCACTTGTGATAGAAATTTCAGACCTTGTTTCGCTATAAATTTGAAGATATGATATGAGGAACTTAGTGTTCCTAAATGTTCTTGAAACATGCTTCAAATAGGTCAGCTTGGCATTTCTGCTATAACTTTATTTTTTATATGTAGCAGACTATGAAATTTTGATGAGACAAAGAACATATCTCAATGTACTTGTGATAGAAATTTTAAACCTTGTTTTATTATAATTTCATATATATGATATGAGGAAGTTATTTTTCCTAAATGCTCTTGAAACATGCTTCAAATAGCCCAGCTTGGCATTTTTTCTATAGCTTTATTTATTAGATGTTTCAAAATGTTAAATTTCAATGAGGCAAAGAAGAGATCTCTAAGTACCCATGATATAAATTTCAGAATCATATTTGCAAAATTGGATACATGGAATGTTGTGCAAATTCGTTCTTGGGAAGAAACCAAAAGCAACAAGCTTTTGGAGGAGTAGACCTAATGAAGGAAAAAGCATTAGGTAGACCTAGTGAAGGCAGAAGCAACAACCAAATTTGGTGAAAGTAGAAGCAACTAAAATACATTGTGAACAAGCAAGTATACTTAGTGAAGTAGGTTGGTTCCACTGAATATTTGTAGTAGTAGGGATTAGTGTCTGCTATAGGTTAGTGCCTACAAAGCATTAGAGGGGATTGGTTTCTCCTATAGGCTGGTGCCTACAAGTAGCAGAGGGGATTGGTGTCTCTTGTAGGTTTTTGCCTACAAAGCAACAAAGGGAATTTGATGTCTCATGTAGGTTGGTGCCTACAAAGTAATAGAGGGGATTGGTGTATCTTTTTATGTTGGTGCCTACAAAGTAGTAGAGGGGATTGGTGTCTCCTATAGGTTGGTGCCTACAAAATAGTAGAGGGGATTAGTGTCTCCTATAGGTTGTTGCTTACAATATCTTTCATATAAATAAGTTTTGTGGTTTTCTCCTATAAGGGATTCCACACATATCTTGTGTTACTTGTATAGTTTATGAAATTTATGTTTTATGATGTTTTATTGGCTTTAAATAAGTAATAATTGTCATTATATTGATTCAACCCCCTTCTTAGTATAATTATGAATTCCAATGCCATGCTCTAGTCCCATTGGGCACTAATTGGATTTAATGGGTTCTAAAGACAGAAGAAATGAAAATAAGGAAGAAATTGTAAAGAGAGATTAGAGGTAGTTAACTGAGAAATTCTTATCTCAACCAATAAAATGTTCTAAATCCATCGAAACTTTCTTTTCTAGATATGGGAAAAGGAAGTCCAAGATAAAAACAAAGATCTACTAATGTGAAATCACATTGGAAAATCTCAACCCACCACATGTTGTCTTGATAACCAAACCCTATAATCAATGGGGGAACTATCTCAAACAAAAGAATTGTGGAAAAAAGAAATGGCATCCCCTCCCTAGGGAACTTTTTGTCTCTCTAGAAAGCAAACATAAAGGAAAATCACTCAGAGAAAGAAGGAGGAATGATTTATATAAGAAACTTTTAACGAGAAAGGAGGAATGATTTATATAAGCAATTTTTAACAAAGTATATAGAAGTTGGACTCTTTGGAAAAATATATTAGACTTTTTGGCTTGTTCCTGAAGTATCTCTCCTCGAATTCTATTTTCTTGAAGAAAGGAAGATTATTCTTGCTTTGGACTAATCTTCATTTTCTAATATTGGCTTTGTATTTTAATTTAAACTAATGCATTTATATGGATTTTTAATTGACGTATGAAGTGAAATATCTTTTGAGGCATGAGTTTGTAATTGATATATTTGATACTTCTACATTTTTGTTAAGTGTGCATCTATTTATCTTTATCAATTTCATGTGTAATTATTTATGTGAAATGTAATGTTTTCTCCCTGTGGGTTAGCTCAATTGGTCGAGGTCTCATTGCTAAAAAGCACCTTGCCATTGGGAGGTCACGGGTTCAATTATCCTCGAAACCCTCAGGGTTAAGCTCATATTAGTTTGGTTGAGGGGTGTAGTCCCTTCGGGTGGACCTACCCTGACTTTTCGAGGGAAAACAATATGTAATGTTTCAATAGTTGTAATCATAAAATACAAGTTGGATAGTTAGTTAGTTTACATTAAATCATTTGAGACTAGTTTGTGATTTACATTAGCTTCTTTTAGTTGTATTCCTTTGGATTGGCATTTTGGGAAACTCCAAACTATTTATTGGCAACTAGACACATATACCAATGAATATAGACATACCAAGGGAGTGTAAGCCTAATTGGGTCTTTGATTGAGTGATATTCCTTGTTTTTATTGGCAAGGATTTTTGCAATCATCAACAGGTCCTACCCTAACCTCCTTACTTAGGGGTACTTAGGAGTGATTTAATTAATTTACTAGGACATCTTCTTTGAATAAGGTGTATTATGTAGTTGGTGTGTGGTAAATTAATGTAAAAAGGTTCATCATTGTGGAATGAGGCTCACTAAGTAGTTGGCACTCTTTGATGTTTGGACCACTAGTGGTTAGCGTTTGGGTAGTGAGAAATTATTTATAGAGGTAGGAAGTTATTCAATGTTTTATCAAGGATTATTATTGTATTGAGACACTACTTATTTCAAAGTTTCCCCCTCGAAGAGGTCAACAAATGTTGTTCTCGTTCTAGAATATCGATAAAGGGTTCTCTCTATGTAGGTGTTATATTCTAATTTCTCTCTTTATTCATTGTGGTCTACATTTCTTCATATATATTTCTCTTCATTTTTTTATATTTGTTATTTAAGTATTGTTAAACGTAGAATTACTACCCTCCTTGATGATGACCTCACAAACTTATTTTTCATCACTACACTTCATGCTAGCATAGTAAGACTATACCCTCAGGACCCTCCCATGCTTGGAGTGACCAATAACTACCTACTTAAATTAAAAACCGCTTGTGATGAGGCTTTTCTGGGAGAAGACAAAATTAAAGCTTCTACAACTCATGTTTCAAACATGATTTGCAACTAGTGATGGAGTTATCATGAAAACCCCACCAAAGAATGAAAAAAGACTACACACCTCATCAAATATAAATTGAATGATCAAGTCATCTTCCTTGCTTCTATTGTCGGGAATTTTTCCATCCATCAACAAGTTCTACCCTAACCTCCTTACTTAGGGGTACTTAGGAGTCATTTAATTAATGTATTGGGCCATCTTCTTTGAATAAAGTGTAATAGGTATTTGGTATGTGGGTAATTAATGTAAAAGGTTCATCCTTGTGGAATGAGACTCACTAAGTAGTTGGCACTCATTAATCTTCGAACCACTAGTGGTTAGAATTTGGATAGCAATAAACTATTTATAGAGGTAGGAAGTTATTTAATGTTTTATCAAGGATTATTATTGTATTGAGACACTACTAATTTCAAAGTTGCCCCCCTCGAAGAGGTCACAGAACATTGTTCTCATTCTAAAATATCAATAAAGGGTTCTCTTTATGTAAGTTATATTCTATTTTCTCTCTTTATATATTAGGGTCAACATTTCTTCTTATGTGTTTCTCTTAAATTCTCTATCTTTGCTATCTAAAAAATCACACATAATTACTATCCTCCTTGATGACAACCTCACACACTTATTTTTTATCACTACACATCATGATAACATAGTAAGACTATACCCTCAAGACCCTCCCATGCTTGAAGTGACCAATAACTATCTCATTAGATTAAAAACCACTTGTTTTGAGGCTTTTAGGGGAGAAGAAAAACTTAAGGCTTCTACAACTCATGTTTCTAACATGATTTGGAACTAGTGATGGGGTTATCAAAAAAATCCCACCAAAGAATGAAACCAAAATTGTACATCTCATTAAATATAAATTGAATGATCAAACCTTTAAGACTATAATGTGGTGTTACTACCACAAATTTGGCTCTCATAAGTGAGGATAGTTGTGTCCTTAAAAGGAAAGATCCAAATGAAGGGCAAACTAAACCAACTAAATGGATTATAAAAGACAATACTATCAATGCCTAAGCAAATGCTAAGCTTGGAATTTGACAATATTTTTTACCTAATTATGATCACATGACCACCAAAACATCTTATAAAAATAAGAAGCAAGCCCTACTCCCGAGTTCAACAATGTATTTTTTTCAACAAAGAAAATGAGGCCCTTGCCCTTGAGTATTACAAAAATAAATAGAAGGATTCTTGCAAATCTTCTTATAGTTATCCATTGCCTCAACATTAAAAGTAGGCACTTTTAGATGGGCATGTTGAGGCCAAGTTACATATTTAAACTATGGGTCTTTCTCACCCAATGGAGCTGACCCTTTACTTGACAAAATTAACCAAGAGATGATCCTTCCCATCCGTTGGTATGAATATTCCATTGTATATCCTCCATGGGAGTATTTTAGCCTTCTTAATGTTGAAAACCATTTTCTTACTCATTAAATTGGAGGTATCTCCAAGGTTTCTGAGGGAGGACCTTTAATTGTGTTTATTCTTTTTCCTCCTCATAATACTCGTGTTGATCCTCAATTTATTTCGCCCCTAATTTCTCCCTTATCCAAGTCTTAGCTTTCCATAACTCATGAATGTATATCATGAATGTTATCTAAGATTATGCTAACCAAAAGGATTGGTTAATAAAGGCCCTCTCTAATTGTGATCCTCAGCTTTTTAAATCTTGTGGACCTTTTTTCTTCGACTTCTCTAATTTACCCTTTGACAAAGAAAATAAGTAATGTGAATAACCCATTCCTCATCCAAATTTGCACAAATCACTATAACATCAAGAAAGTTATACTCGACCTTGGGTCTACCCTTACATCGTACTTGCTCTAACCTTTCACGACCTTGAGGTTTCCCTCTTAACTCCTTGGAAGTAGTAGCCTTCCTTTAACCCTTGTCCCTAACACCGTGGACACCCAATTTGTTTTCTCGAAGGAAACTTGGGGTGCAACATCCTTCTTAGCCACCCTTGGCTAAATGTGATGATGGTCATTCTTTGCATCCTAATGGGTAGAATATGTTCTTCCATGAATGTTGTTTTCTCTTAGTATGTTGTGATCTTTCTCCCTTTTCCTTTTTTCCTCGGGCATCCCTCGAGGTACCTAAATAGTAACTCTTGTTCTTCCATCTATTATATTCTTCTCAAGGTTTATGTTATTATGTCAAATTCCTCTTCTCATATTTCTCATTACATTTTTTATCTTCCCTTAAAGGTATTGAGGGTCAATTATCATTCTTTCCAAGCCAAATTGTTACTTAATTCACATTCTATCTCTCTTGCATCAATCAACTTGGGGAAATTGTCTCTTGCCTCCTCTATATTTCCCAACTTTAGAAATTTCTCTCCAATATCTCTTTCAAATCCTCTTATCTTCGATAATTGATCACTACTTGATTGTTGTCTTAGACAAATGCCCCCAAAGTTATTCAGTCGTTAGTGTTGATAATCAAATATGCCGCCTTTGTTGGCTCTATAGAATGGTGACATTAGTTGGAAAGTCCTACAAAACAATGGATATTTGAATGTCTCATTCAACTTTCTTCTTATCACATAAACATGATCAATCCACTTGGGGCTATTATCTCTTTCATTCCCTATCTTGCCCAACTCTAGAAATTTGTCTCTCATCTCTCTTTCATATCCTCTTATCTTTGAGAATTGATTGCTACTTGATTTTTATATTAGGCAAATTCAGTCCTTTGATCCATAAATTGTCGTGGATATTCCATTGGACAATTTGTCACAACAAATCTGATAATAATATATTAAAATGCTGAAATTTTACACTATTACAGTTTTATTAAAATTCTAGATCTGTAGATTTTATTGTAATTAGTGTGTGTATGTGAATGGAAATTATGTAGAAAATTAGAACAAAACAAAATAATCTCACACACACATAAGACAAGATATGCTCTCTGGGAAACCCTTTTAGGAGAAAACCCAGCTGGAAGGTGAGGTCGCTTCACTCTCTTTCTCTATCTTGAAATATGGCAATAGGTACAAGAAAGTAATGTCTGTGGCCCGTGGGCTACTATAGTGCACAAATAATATGTGTGTTCTACCTATTATCTCTCCTGACTATCTTTTCTCAATTATGGAACAAAATGCTCTCGAAAAAATGGAATGCCTCTTCCTCCCAGTGGCCCGGTTATAACACAGCTTGATAGCCTACTAGTGGTTAATTTTAACTACATCAACTCTTAACTAGAGTTACAATATAGAATCTTATAGAGTCTCTTACATCAAAAACACGTGGCTAGCCCCTTTTCCATGAATAATGGGGTCTAATGCAACATCTTCCCGAACTATAAGTGTGAAAACAGGAAGGTCAACTTTTGAGTGGCATAACTTTTGCATACATACTCTGATTGACGTGCTTCTTGCACCATTGGAAAGGTCTCTGTTTGTAGAGTAGTATGAAAAGGGGCAACCAATAAATTGCAAAGTGTTACCCCAAAAAATGTCTTTTGATGCCTCAAAACGCTCCTGGAAGGTTTCAAACCCCTTTTTGCCAAACTCGGTCTCACTGGTAAAAACAATCCTGTGAGTTGATTCCTCCACATTTTCCACTCCAAATGCATCGAGATGGATGAAACAAGATAATGACCCAATACAAATAATCCTTAGTGGTGATCGACCATTGAACCCCATTTGTTGGTTCTATAGAATGGAAATATTAGTTGGCAAGACCTACAAAACAATAGTTATTTGAATGCCTCATTCAACTTTATTGTTACCACATCATTGTTCTTGCAGGATGTTTGTTTTTGAAGCATCTGTTTGAAGAATGACTGGTTTTATGACAGTGCTTACATGGATGAAGATCAAAACAGTGATCTTTCATATGGCCAACTCGGTCACAGTGTTGGCATTTCACAATCTGTTGTTGTTGCTGTGGAAGAGCTGCAAAATCTGGAACAGTTGAAGGTGAGCTGTCATGAATTAATCCAGCACTCTAAAATTGGATGGGCTTTGAGTAATCAGAAATATGAAAGGACAGGTCCTTTTCATATCCAAGACCTATTCTGTGCTTGTTATGGAAAAGCTCTTCCCAAGGTCTGATGATAGGCTTCGGAAGAGCAGAATGAACTTCTGCATCTGCATTTGACTTTGTTACTTCATTGGGCACTGGATCAACTTGTTGCTTATGGGAGTTTGTTTCAATGCTTTGAACAGAAACAAGTTGTGATTCAAGTTGCAAAAAATCAATCTTTTCTTGTGCATATTGTAGACATGTTTGAATTTCTGAGAGAGAGCCTTTGCTGATTTGGAATGTGTCATTAGAAGTAGATTGTATTAGAGTTTTCAAGAACTCTAATACTTCACCAATTTGAGTCATTTTCTCCAATGTCAAACTTACACTTTAAAATTTGTTCACAACTATGAACCAATGTCACTGCAAGGTATTCTCTTTAGCCCCAAAAAACTAAAATCTTGAAACTTGACAACTATAGGGGAAGCACTGATTTTTTTTTTTTTTTTTTATGTAATGGAATGTTAAAAAAAATAATGGACTCAACCCAAATTTTGTCCGTTTTCACAAATAATGACCATGAAGAAAATATTCCTGGAAAATCTGTGCAAATGCTTCGACGAGCATATTACAGAAACTCAAGGCATATACTGCCAATGAATACTCTCATGTTGAATGAGCAGCTCCAACACAAAATAGAGATTATTTGATCATGTGTTTCTGTTCCAATTCACTTTCAAGTACTAAGTCTCTTCCATAGGCAATCATTCACAAGCTACGTAATCATATGTATATGACTCGAGTAAAAATAAAGTGATACACATCAAATGAATTGTTACCTCGACATTCAAAGCAGAGATACCATCTCCAACACTACAAATATTCGATACATCGACTGTGCTTGAGTGATCTTATTTTGAGTCTTTGGTAGTCAATCCTCAATGCACCGGTGTTCATAGCTTTCAAACTATTCCACGCTCACCGCTCAGTCTCCACGCTCACTGCACCAGTTGAAATACTATTCATAACCTTCGATGGCAGCAAATATAATCATACAATCATAACACAGGTGGATGATACTCTAGCACCAGCATGAGAAAATATATTGTCTGTTTCAGTTCTGGAACACATCCCGGCTGGTAAAAGTCGTTGATACAGTCAACAGGTAGCGTAGCACCTTGAGGTTCAGAACTCCACGTAGTCATCATAGTACACCATCCGAAGCTTTTCAGGATAAAACACAACAATTATCTCGCCCCCCTTCAGCTGTTACTTGGTCCATAAATCGTGTGGCTTCATGATCTCAAGCTCGGAAGCACGACCAAAGACACCAACTCTGAGGACCAACACTTTGCCACTGCAATCAACTATGATATTATGCACTACAAGGCCAAGCTCGAACGCGTGAGGCAGCAATGCCAAGCTCTTATAATGCTCCCTTCACTTTCCTTCACAATGTTATTTATGTGTGCAGTGTCTCTGACTTTGTTTCTTGCCTTCTCCCATGAGCCTCTTTTTTCAGAAATCCAACTACCAGACTTTCGCATCTATAGCTATTTGATCATATTGATCATGTAAATACCATGTTTTCATCAGTAAATACCACCACTAAACTTCTAGCAAAAGGTAAACTGCTCCAAACTAGAAATTTTTCCAGTTACAGATTAGCTGATAGCTAACTGAAGAACATAATTTGCAGACTTTTCAAAGACCGGTAAATTTTCAGCAAAATTTCGGTCACTTTTGCCAAATCCACCAGGACTTTCCTGAGATTTCAGAGAAATGGATGTTCTGAAAAACTAACGGAGAAAACCATGATTTCCACAGTGGCTTCATAATATAAACAGAAACACATCAAATAAGTTTCAAAACACAGAAAGCAGATTGCTAACGGTTCGCCTATAGAGCGAATCTCTTCGAACGCCCTGATCTACGCCTCTTAGAGCTTGCAAAACCTGTGTTTCTATCTAATGCAAATCCGAATGAAATACAGCCAAACTTTAGCTGAAACTATTCCAAATCGAACGGAGAAATGGCTCAAACCTTCGTTGATCGCTCAAACAAGTTTTTGTATACAGTAAAGTTCCATTCAACGCTGGTCTGAATTCTAGAAAGAGAAACAAAAGGAAATTTGTCTCCAGAATATCCAAATCCATCACAGAGACAGTCAAAACCGTTCCACCGCTGAAAAAAAATCCACAAAACAGGAAGATTGAGGAAGTGTGGCCCAGACTTCTCCAAATCAAGCCGCAAAAATGGTCATCATCCCCCTCAGACAATTCTAAACCTCTTGAACAAGGTCTCGGAGGGTGAATCCTTGGTTTTCCGGTATATTTCGAGCTCAGAAGCCTCCGAGAACCAAAGTATAACAACAATAAAAGGGGTGTCTGTTGGAAATAATACTGAGAGGGGGGGGGTGAATCAGTATTATCTAATTCTTTTAATGAACCTTCCTTATTTGATCTTTGAATTATATTTGCATGTCAGTACCATAAAATAATGTGCATGAACAAAGAAAACAGATAGTCACACCAAAGAACACAAGATGTAAGGTGGAAACCCAATGTGGGTGAAAACCACCTGCTGCAATATGTCTCTATCTTCTTTCAAAT
Organism: Pinus tabuliformis; assembly: GCA_031772625.1. Classification (NCBI taxonomy): domain Eukaryota; kingdom Viridiplantae; phylum Streptophyta; class Pinopsida; order Pinales; family Pinaceae; genus Pinus; species Pinus tabuliformis. The sequence continues at coordinate 341,969,004 of CM062816.1, forward strand.
TAGAAACTTCTTTTACAATGGTTTTGTACTGGTGCAGTCCTTTACCAGTACGCAGGCTGCAACCTGCAGAGAGCTACAACTCTCTCTCGTTTTCCAGTCTCTCCTGGAAGGGAGCTACAACCCCTTACTTCTTTTCTTACAAGGACCACTTTTCATAAATTTTCAAACTGGATCCATAAGCATCAATTGATCAACAAGTATGAGAGAATCACCCAATCAACTGTAGTAACCAGATCAACAGTAATAGGACCAAACTCAGAACACAACAATGATAAACAAAGATTTTAAGAGAAGGAAGCACCCTGCTCCATTGCTAGCCTGCTTCCGGACTCACCCTACTCAACTGCTAGCCTGCGTCCCGGACGCACCCTGCTCAACTGCTAGCTTGCGTCCCGGACGCACCCTGCTCAACTGCTAGCCTGCGTCCCTCGCTCTGAGTCTATTGAACTGCCTGCGTCCCGACGCACCTGAACCCTTCTGCGCCTGCGTCCCGACGCACCTGAACCCTTCTGCGCCTGTGTCCCGACGCACCTGAACCCTTCTGCGCCTGCGTCCCGATGCACCTGAACCCTTCTGCGCCTCCGTCCCGACGCACCTGAACCCTTCTGCGCCTGCGTCCCGGCGCACCTGAACCCTTACTGCACCTGTGTCCCTCCGGGCATAGATGATTTCAAGACTTCAGAAGTAACCCAGACAGTCAGATCTATAGATCTGAACATGCGCCGAAGAGATCTCGGTCCATCAGTAGATTCGCCTTGTTTAGATCTAGACCAGATCTAGCCCTCATAAGATATTCAACCAAAACCATGCTTAAACCAAATGATCTCCTTTGCTTTATATAGGCAAGCTCCTCCTCAAATCATGGAACAATACCACGAGCCGACACCATAATAACACAATACCGTCAGCTAGATACCAAGAGTAAAACATAAGAAACCCCCACATGAGCTTTTCTCTGCCTTGAAATGTGTGCACTGGGTGGACGCACCTCCTGAATGGCTGACCTGCGTCTCTGGACGCGGTCCCTGCAAGGTGTACCTGCGAGTACGCACCTTCTGAACTGATATCCTGCGTCCTTCTTATTTTTCAATAAAATGAGAGCCTTGTCATGGGAGTTGCCATCAAGTACAACATCTGTAACATATAGCCATACCAGAGAACATAATGCCAACAATCTCCCCCTTTGGACTTGATGGCAACCTTACAATCTTCAGCTTCATTCTCCCCCTTTGACATCAAGGGCAAAGGGGTATGCTCCCCCTAAGATCATGCTCCTCCTGAAAATGAACCAGATCTGCAACAAAGAACCATAATCCACCATGAAAGAGATAGAGACATATTGCAGCAAGATCTCCTTCTGACCATCCTCCATAATGCCAACAATGCATTATATGCTCCCCCTGAACCTGTGAGCCAACCATGACTGAACCATTTCCTGAGTCTGTTCTGCTCCCCCTGAGCCTGAGCCAACCATGACTGAACCTGAGTCTGTTCTGCTGCCCTTTATTCATATACGCGACTTTGCAGCCTGTAACTCGCGTATATACGCGACTTGTCTTCATTATATCAGCGTATGCAAGATGGAATACTGAATTTCATCACTTTCAGATTCCCCTGTGTCTGTTATGTCCGCTGTCTGAATTATGCCACACCTTTCTGTCTCTGTCTTCTTCAATTCCTGCAACTGTGATGATGTATGGTCCTTTTGTTTTGAATTTTGAAATCTGCTCCTGCATTCCCTTGCTTTATGCCCATAGTTGTTGCATGTATAACATCTTACATTTTTCATGTTCCTTCTATCACAATCAATTGCTTTGTGTCCATATGCATTGCAGGCAAAACAATATCCTCTGAAATACCTGGGATGCGATGATCTGTCTTGAACCATTCTACTTCTACATCTGGCTGCAACATGTCCAAGATTATGACATACATAACATTCAACATTTTTTAGTGGAGGAAATAATCGTCTATCATAGTTAGGAGTAAAGGATCTTCCTTGAGGAATTTCTTTCCTTGGTTGTTCCTTGTTGAGCATTTCAGATTTCTCATTAGAGTTTCTTGCCTCACCTTGTGAACTAGATTCACCTTCAACCTATTCATGAAAACCAAGACCAGTCTTGATAGCAGGAGACCTTTGACTATTAAGAATATCATCCAAGACTTTAGTACTATCTTGAAATCGTAAAAGCTTATCCTTTTCTTCTATTTTACCTTTCAAGATATTTACCTCAACTTGATGTTGTTCTTCCTTTTTCAGATATTGATTCCTTAGGTCTTCTTCAGCTTTTCTTCCTTCTTCCACTTGTCGCTTTAGTTTGATCACTTCATGTTCTTGATCTTCAAGATCTTCTTTGTTCTGCTCTCTTGATTTTTTAAGATCTTCTTTTAGAGAGAGGATCCTTGATTCAAGTTTCTGAATAGTTGTACTCTGATCCTTTACTATATCCTGCAATTGCTCCCTTACCCTGATTTCTGTCTCCAATTGTTCTTTTAATTTGGCAACTTCTTCAGTTTCTGCATTCTTCTCTTCATGTGCCATGAGACTTTTAATATCTTCGCTATTATTGGATGAAGCATTCTTCTTCTTATGAGCCATGAGACTTCTAATATCTTCACTATCATTGAATGAAATTTTAATATGGGTATAATAGCTTCTACCATCTTCTTCAGATATCTTTCCTTTGATTTGAGGACATCTAGCAGCATAGTGACCAACTCTACCACATAGAAAACATTTGAAAGGTAGCTTACCTTTGAACCGTCCAGTTCCCCGTTCAAGATTCTTGACAAAATTTACCTCATCTTCTTCCTCTGACACTTCGAATGCGGCCTCTGGTGGTACCTCTTGTCGCATTTCAAAAGCAGTTAAGATCCCATGAAGTTGTGACATGGTGATTTTCTGCACATTCTCCTTTTCTTCTATGGCAGATACTTTAGAGTCAAATTTAGCAGACAGAGATCTCAAAACTTTTTCAACTAAGACAACTTCCTCAAATTCTTCACCCAGATCCCTCATACAATTCACAATCTCATCCATACGCAGGAAATAATTAGCTATGCTTTCATTATTACGCATCTTAAGAGTTTCATACCGGATTCTGAGAGTTTGAAGCTTTGCTCTTTTTACCTGATCATCTCCTTCGTAGCTTGTGACGATTTTGTCCCATATTTCCTTGGCTGATTTGAAATGCATGATCTTCATAAATTCTGATTGAGTCAAACTACTCAATAGGACAGTAACGGCTTTGGCATTGAGCTCATATTGCTTTTTCTCTGCTGGATCTGTAGGAGTTGCTGATGGGAATTTGTATCCTCCTTCTACGATTCCCCAAACTTCTGCTCCAAGTGATTGTAGATATGCAGTGGTTCTTATCTTCCAGTGAGTAAAATTGTTCCCGTCAAAGACTGGTGGCCTGATGTGTGCCTCTCTTTCTGGATTAGCCATTCTGATGGATCTTTTCCTTCAAGCGATCAAGCTTCCTCAGAAGGACCTACTCTGATACCAATTGTTGGAAATAATACTGAGAGGGGGGGGTGAATCAGTATTATCTAATTCTTTTAATGAACCTTCCTTATTTGATCTTTGAATTATATTTGCATGTCAGTACCATAAAATAATGTGCATGAACAAAGAAAACAGATATTCACACCAAAGAACACAAGATGTAAGGTGGAAACCCAATGTGGGTGAAAACCACCTGCTGCAATATGTCTCTATCTTCTTTCAAATTAGAAACTTCTTTTACAATGGTTTTGTACTAGTGCAGTCCTTTACCAGTACGCAGGCTGCAACCTGCAGAGAGCTACAACTCTCTCTCGTTTTCCAGTCTCTCCTGGAAGGGAGCTACAACCCCTTACTTCTTTTCTTACAAGGACCACTTTTCATAAATTTTCAAACTGGATCCATAAGCATCAATTGATCAACAAGTATGAGAGAATCACCCAATCAACTGTAGTAACCAGATCAACAGTAATAGGACCAAACTCAGAACACAACAATGATAAACAAAGATTTTAAGAGAAGGAAGCACCCTGCTCCACTGCTAGCCTGCTTCCGGACTCACCCTGCTCAACTGCTAGCCTGCGTCCCGGATGCACCCTGCTCAACTGCTAGCCTGCGTCCCGGACGCATCCTGCTCAACTGCTAGCCTGCGTCCCTCGCTCTGAGTCTATTGAACTGCCTGCGTCCCGACGCACCTGAACCCTTCTGCGCCTACGTCCCGACGCACCTGAACCCTTCTGCGCCTGCGTCCCGACGCACCTGAACCCTTCTGCGCCTGCGTCCCGACGCACCTGAACCCTTCTGCGCCTGCGTCCCGGCGCACCTGAACCCTTACTGCACCTGCGTCCCTCCGGGCATAGATGATTTCAAGACTTCAGAAGTAACCCAGACAGTCAGATCTATAGATCTGAACATGCGTCGAAGAGATCTCGGTCCATCAGTAGATTCGCCTTGTTTAGATCTAGACCAGATCTAGCCCTCATAAGATATTCAACCAAAACCATGCTTAAACCAAATGATCTCCTTTGCTTTATATAGGCAAGCTCCTCCTCAAATCATGGAACAATACCACGAGCCGACACCATAATAACACAATACCGTCGGCTAGATACCAAGAGTAAAACACAAGAAACCCCCACGTGAGCTTTTCTCTGCCTTGAAATGTGTGCACTGGGTGGACGCACCTCCTGAATGGCTGACCTGCGTCTCTGGACGCGGTCCCTGCAAGGTGTACCTGCGGGTACGCACCTTCTGAACTGATATCCTGCGTCCTTCTTATTTTTCAATAAAATGAGAGCCTTGTCATGGGAGTTGCCATCAAGTACAACATCTGTAACATATAGCCATACTAGAGAACATAATGCCAACAGTGTCGATTGTATCAACGTCGTCAATGAATATTCCAATGTCATCACAATTGTTGATGAGCTCTGGGCTTTATTGCTGGCTAGTGCGTCGAAGCTCCTACACTGGCAATGAATATCAAATTTTGTTAATAGACATGCAATTTGGGTCATTAAACCTGCAAATAGCAAATCGGAGAGAGCTCGACTGAATTTGACAAGCGCAGTGCAAATTCCCTTTTGAGCTTTCCTCCTGCCTCAACCGTATTCTGAGTCTTTCAATCGACATTCACGATTTCGCCTCTTCTCTGATCACAAACATAGACAATAACTCAAATGCAAACTCAAATGGTGGAGTCCATGTCTCTGGTCATGTTTCTACTCCTGCATCTACTATTTTTTTATTTATTTTGGATTAAGTGGGTGCAAGGTTTGGGAATCAAACAAAAGGTGGAGAGACTGGAGTAATGCCTGACACGAAAAATGAGCGTATGTAGAGATACCAACGTTGGGTAGCGTTAGGGTTCTGGTGTCAGAGGTAACAGTTCTGACGAGTGAGAACACAACAAAGCGTTAGGGAGATAGGGAGCTGCAGAGAAGGGAGCGTTAAAGGAACAGGAGCAGTGCCTAGACCCAATGAGCCTTCCAAAGCCAATGCACGATTTCTTCTCCTATTTTGAAGGCAGAAAAATTCAATCCCTTACACACCAGAGAGAAGGAAAACTCAATGTAACACTTGACAAGAATGAAGGTACAAAAATGTTGTGTCAGCGCTGACAAGCTGACCAGAATGGCGTTTTTTTTTTTAGCAGATTATTACAGAGAAACGACTGAGTGAAACGACTGTTCATATTTAAAATGGCAGGACAGAAATGGAGTGCAGGTCTGGCAAGGGTAACATAAATGTCAGCGTTGGTATTTCTTAAGTGCACAGAGAGTAACCACAATGAAATTACCAACGTTACTATTGCATAAACAAAGCAGAGGCAGAGAATCCACAAACCTGTCAAAACGGTTTATTTTCTGAACAAAGGGATGAAGCAGATTTTAGAGAGTTAGAGTAGGTGCATAGTGAGGAGGAGCGATTTACATGCCAAGCTGAGAATGACATCAAAATTATAGATGGCAGAACTAACCTGCACAGAAAGGCCATAAAACAAGTGGCTCAAATATGAGCAGGGCAGGATATCGCCCACTCTGATACCATGTTAAACACACATGGCAGAGACAAAATAGGAAAGATAAACATGAGATTTTTTTTCTTATTCACAATGATACATATTTATAATACACCTGAGTGACCCTTGGTTTCATATTCCAAGTGGTCCCTTGGACTCCTTTTGGCTGTTCAACTTCCACACCAACCCTTAAAGGATTAGGTGTCCAACAATGCACATGATACTTCCACAATTGGTAAAGGGAAACAAGCCTCTATTTAGGGAAGTAATAGTATTGTCCTAAGAGAGACCCACTAGCGGAAGAGAAATACTTTTTGATTTACCTGCAAATTAGTTCACAAGATAAACAACAATCGTAAAAGCATAACAACACTTATTCAACAATATCCATATCTAAGCAACGAAATAGTTCATTAGTCTTAGTATGTATTACGCCAACATATACTGCAAACATATCAAGAATAGTCTTACTACATTCATGATACATGCATGAAGAAGTGTTGGATCAAGGAGCTTATGATTATTAATGAAAGGTTCCAAGTACATTGTTACATAGGTGAAACACTAGATCCAGTAGTGGAACATGAAGCCACAACTTGCTTCTCCAAAGAATGATTTACCTCCTATGCAATACAAGAGAAGCCAAGGCCAAACTCTAAGAATCCAAACCCCTTACTTGAGTTATGAGGAGCTATTTATAACAAATGACAATGACTTTTGAGTTTCCTCATGACTTTTCAAATTCTGTGACCTATGGGTTTCCATACAACCTTTCACATTCTATACATGACCATTTACATCCCACGTGTGTATTTTCACATTCCACATGTGTCTCTTGGACTTCATTACATTAAACTTATTACAAAAGACAAAATACATATAAGACGGTGGCTATATAGGACAAAACTTCTAATAGGACAAAAATGCTTTCAAATAGATAAGTCATTTGCTTCTTCATGGAGCTCATTGGTAATATATGTATGCCACTCTCTGAATTTCATAAATGACCTTGATTTGGACTAGAAAGTTAGTTTCAAACCGCATCTTCACCTCTAGTGATTTTGTCAATATGGATTTGGAGCTTGATTGTACACTATTCCATAACCATGATAGTTTCATGTGAGCCTTAGTTGGTGCAATGACATATTGTAGAATAATGTCTTTAGTGATCTCCAAGCCTTCTTGTTCTGATGTTTGCTTGATTTGCTCAATGTATTGCCTCACTTCTTGTAAGATGATTTCCCTGCCTCTTATCTCTCCAAGTGATCCCACTGAAGGCATCCCGTGTTTTTGTGCTAGAGACTCTAAACCATTGTGCAGTTGACTATAAGCAACAATAGTGTTAGTCAACTATTCTCCAAGACAAATATAATTCTAACTGTGGAGTCTCAACTGTACTCTATCTACTTCAGCAACAATCCTGTCCTTTCTCACTAGCTGTTGCAGAACATGTGGATACTTGGTAGCCCATTCCTGGATTTGATCAACAACTATGTTTTCCACCTTTAGGAGCTTTAGGACTTCTTGTGATTTATTTTTTATACCAACAAGGGGCACCACTACTTCATGTAGAAGTATCATTCCATCATACAAGTATGCCATGGCATCCTCCATTGGCCCCAATTCCTCTTGTATGGTTGACTGCCATTCTATTGTGTTGAAGTTGTGGGAAGATAGTCATTGAGTTTCTATAGCAAGATGTTTCACTTGTTTCTTTTTTACAACCAACCCTTTCCTTAATTGTGCATTCTCATTAAAAATATACGTTGATTTATCCTGTGTTGTTGTAGCAAAAGCAACATTAACTGCCATGATCACCCAAGGATTCCTCGTATTTGCAGTTATCACCTTTTTAGTGGATACAGAGATTGGATTATGAAGATCATTCGAGAAGAATATTTGCCTTTGTTGCACGATCATTTTCTTCATCTAATCAAATGTTACATTACATATACCCATGACTTTGTCTTCTGGTGAAGGTGTGATTCCCATCTCATCAAATGGGAGATGCTCACCTGTAAGAGGAGGTTCTACCGGAGAACATGGTTCCTCATCTATGGGTTTAACGGCATCATCTTCATCCAATTCTTCTTCTATTTCCCGAGACATTTGTTCTTCCTCCAGCCTATGTGTTTCTTCCTCCTCTTTTGAATGCCTTTGTTGTTGTTATTCTACTATCCTTCTTTCCTCTTCTTCTTCCTATTTCTTTCTGAGCAATTCATCTTGCTTCCTCTTCCTCTTGCCTCATCTTTGCCTCTAATTCTCTCTTTTACTGTTTAGATTTAATAACTCCCTTATTCAATGGATCAAATTTCCATTTCCTTCTACTTTCTGTTGTTGGATCATGTTTGATCCTTTTCCTAGGAGTTGCAGTCCTTACTTGAGCAGTTTCTTGTGGTGCCTCCTGTACCTGTACATCTTGAGTTGGTGGAACTTGGGGGGACACAACTTCATTTCCGGGTGTGTCTTTCTTAGCACATTGTACCAATTCTTCACCTTTTCATCCTCTATAGTAGTAATTGATGTATACCCCCAACCAAAGCAAATCCTGTCACAATGTTGCTCATACACTTTCCTGGGGTCATATCTATGAAAGTACTTGACTGCAAAGTGCAAGCGGTCTATCTCTTGTATTTCAATGTTTGTCTCCTTGTGTCTCTTTAGCTCATACATTCAAATCCTAAAATGGAAAGTGGTCCAAGGGGCCTCATTCCTTTTATGAATAACTACTGACAATCCTTTATTCTACTGATAAGCAACTTTTTGAAATACCACCACGTTAGTCACATATTGCAGCATAATATGAGGAGAAATATGACATCCAAATCATCTGATATATGTACCTTCTGGTGCAACAAACCAATCCATGATATCATGTAATGCCTCCTTCACCTAGTTGGTCATGCAAGGAGGATCAATCTCATATATCATCTGAAATATGACTGCAAAGAAATGCTCTGCCAATCTATCATATGCCCCTTTGAAAATCAAATCTGACAACACCCTCCAATGGAAATAAATTGGCAACTTATCTTGTGGGGTCTAATTCCAATACATCCCTAGGAATGCATACCGTGCATGGATCCCATCTAACATAAATGATGACATATAAAACTTTGGTGCCTGGTTTGCCCTTAGAGCTGATTTAACCAACATGAAACTGCAACTCAAAAGAAAGTATATCCCTCTAATTAAATATTCTGCCACGAGTAACAACCAAGTTGAGCATAAATATCCAATTCTCTTCAAATGTTCTTTCGCCAATGCAACCTACAACACATAGAAATAAGGTACTAGTACACCTCCCTTATAATCCTAGTCAAGTAAATTGCACTTGAGCAGTGTCAAAATTTGGCAAGCTCTTGACACAAGGACTTGATGATATCACTTGTGTCAAGATCGACCCATCTAGTGTAGAAGTTGATATTGTCGTATTCTGTGCACTTCAACATCTTGTAGTAGGTTTTCATGTCCTCTCCAAAGTTGGTGGTAAGTTGACCACCACTTTCACTATGAAGCACCAGATATGAATCATCCATGTGTGATAGAATCCATTCAATTACCTCTGCACAAGGTATGACTAGAAACCTGCATGCAATTTTGTGTATCCTGGACCGCTTGATGTTGATGTAGAGTTGCTTGTCTTCTAAATTCTCAGGGAACTGTCTTGCATGAAAGTGTTTTTAATATCCTCGATAGATTTGTCTATAAAATACTGTGTGTATGTAAGAATAGGAATTGTAGGATTTGTAACTTCCACTACTTCTTTGGTGCTTGCTTCTGAAGCTTCTTTTGAGGCCACTCGATGGGTAGTGGGAGGCATCGTTTCAACAAATGATGAAAGATTAATGAGAGTAGTAGCTGGAACACCTGCAGGTGGAAGCACACTCGTGGCGACAAAGATTAGCTTGATGAAATCATCCATATATTACAAGCAATAGCTTAGTAGATCATGTTCAAAAAGCTACCAAATATAGCTAAGAGTATAAGCCTATCAAAGACAGGACATGGTCCCTTGTACAGGAAAGAAATTTTGCATCAAAACAGATGAGGGCGCATGTCAGAGCAACAATGGAAGATCAAGGCTCACAAGAAGCCTTCAAGGTGCACTTGTGCACTCAAGCAAGAGAGAGAGAGAGAGAGAGATCATCTAGGACATAAGGCGCACTTTCGAAGCACAAAGGGAAGTCATTCGAGGGTTTGGGATGCACTCATGCGCTTGAGGAGGCTAAGGAGGGTGCAAGGGCGCGCACTAAAGGGACAAAGGGGTCAAGCTTCAAGCCTTCCCAGTGCATTCATGCGCTTAAGAGGAACAAGGAGGACACAGGGCGCATAGTCGAAGCACAAAGGAGAAAACATTCGTGGGTTTAGGGTGTGCTCATGTGCTCAAGGAGGGTGAAATTCTTCGTGTTGGAGGAGTGCGCTCAAGGGGAAAACTTGACTTTCTAGGCGTTGTTTTTTGAGACAGTTGGGCCTTCACTTCCAGAAGTGCGCTCTGGTTTGGAATGGCTCAAGGATAAGTTCAACAACAAGATAAAATGATTGAAATACTTAGAGGAAGGATCTACAGATTCTTCTATATTTTGTCGCAATCATGACTAGAATATGTAGAGTTGTGGAATGTGAAGAATCACAACCTGCGACAAAATATTGACACTTGTACTAGAATGATTGAACCAAAATGGCAATAAAAAACTAAAAAGAATTTAAATGCCAACAAAGAAAGCAAGATCGATAGTAAACATATTAAAGGCAAGCAATAGAATCAACATGCAAAACTTACTTGTAATGAAGATCGACAAAGACCTCCTTGATCTAAAGAAGTGCTCTCAACCCAGATGAGAATGTTTACCTTAAAGAATGATTAATTGGGTTGATTATAAAGAGATTACATGCAAATCCATTCCATGCATGCTCACCACTTGTTGACGAATGAATGATTTAGCTAGGTCAAGTGAAGGGAGCTCATATTTTCTAGAAGTGCGCCCACATGCAACAAGAAAGGCGCATGCATGAGGTTGAAGAGGGCACAATTCTTCATGCAAAAGGAGTGCGCTCAACTAGGGGTGCATTCATTGAGCCTGATGGAGTGTGCTACACTAGGGCGCAGTTTTTCAACCCGAAGGAGTGCGCTCAATAAGGGCGCAATTCTTTGTCATCTTGGAGTTCGCTTTTGCCCAAGGAGGCTGCAATTTCTTCCAAGAGTGTCTCTTCTAACTACTATGCAAAAGAATGTGCCTTTTTCCGCTTTTGTTTGTGTGTTGCATGGCGAACAAAGCTAGTTACTAAGTTAAGAAAAGATATGTCTTCACCTATCTTTGGATAAGATAACTCGAGCACTCTTAAAGATAAGGTGACGACACATGGAAAACATTGACTTAGGAGGAAACGACACTTAGGGAAACCACTAAGATAATCAATCAAATAACGTGACAACACTAGATAGCTTTGAACGACAATTCATGTAGGCTCCAAAATTTAGTTAGGCAATAACTTTGGAGGGTTTTTGTTGCAGCAACAATAGTCAGTTACTCAACTCCTTCGTCTAAATCATTATTTGTCCCTATTATGCCTTTTTGGGTTCATTCATTATACATTTTCTTCTTAATTGGACTAACCTTGTGTGTTTATATCTAATCCCTTAGTTAATTGGAGATACCTTAATTTGAAACTCCCTAATGTTATCATATATGTTTGAGGACACACACAAACTTTTATGGGACAATCTTGATCCCCCCTTTCTTGGCTTAAGTGTGATACCTAGTATCTGGGTTGTTTCACTTGACCTATGACTATATGCTACATATCAACCTAACTTGCATAACAAATCGTCAAACTAGTAAAAAACACTCATAATTTACCTATGGGACTAATGTTTCTCTAGTCGTACCCATAAGCAAATTTGTAAGATGTAAGAAATTTTCACAACAGTAAGTTTGTCATTTACTCAATGCCCTCATGCCATTACTTTTTTTTATAAGCACCATTATTTTTTTCTTATTGAGAGATCCATTTTTATTTCTTCTCAATCTCTCTCGAGCGTTAAAACTCGATCAATTTTTTATCTCAAAGCCCTCTAAACATTTTCTCAAGCTATTGAATTGTTTGGACCAACTATCTCCTCCACCACTATATGAAATAGAGGTTTTGCCTTATAGGTATACTTTGTAATTGCCTAAACTCTTATCTGAGCCACATTACTATAATTCTAGCTTTGTACACTCTATACATTTCAAAAAACTTCCAACTCAACTCATATTTTAAATAAAATAATAACTTTGCTACCATAAATTATATAATCACACATTTCCAACCTTATCATTGATTGACCTGTACATGTACTCTGTTTTAATGCCAAAATGATGCCCACTTAAGAATGCATATGCATACTACCATGAAATGTGACATATAAATGTAACATCAACAATAATATAAACATGGTTGCACATGCTTTAATACCCAAAACTAGCAACATGTAAAATAAAGTATATACACAACCATCAAAGCATGTAAACCATAAAACGACAACACTTATCTTTTATGGAAAAATTTCCACCAATTGGTTGCAGGCTTCAGATATTCCACCTAGCCATAGATATTGTTAGTCTAGCTCTCTAAAAAGTAGGTCACCCTTTGGCTATGGCATTGATTCCACTAGGGAAAGGCTATCAAGCCCAACTAGGTCTCCCAAATATCATAAGTGTTTCAACAAAGACACCAAAATTTAGTAGTAATTCTAGCCAACAACTATCATTCTCCTCAACCTACGCAACCCAAGGAAGTGTACCCTCTCTAGCATTAACAAAGAATGATCCCCTTTTCATTAGTGAATAAGGTTTTTATATGGATGCCAACCTTTTAACAAGTGGCACTCTAGCAACTACTCTTCCCATCTTTAGGAAATTCAACCCCCTTACTTTTAGAACTTATGCTATGACATCGCATTATGACTTAGGCTAGAATTTTTCATTATCCCTTTGGCTTAGCCCCATTTTTTAAGCCTTACACCCCCCCCACCCTTTCCCACTTGTGGAGTCCTATTCCTCCCCCATACTCTCTTATTTGATTCGCTCTACAATAGTGATGTATTTAATTAATTTAATTGTATGTACAAATTACAATATAAGATCTTTGGCCTTTGATCATTGCAAGATATTTGACCTAAAAACATTACAAAAACTTTGGCCAAAAATCCATATTGGTTCACTAGCCTATATAACATATGCACGTACACAACTTGGGGGTCTAACTAGGGTATTACATAGTCTCTCTATTTGTTTGGCTTTTATCCCTTGTTGTATCAATTACTCTACTTCTAGGTTTCTTTGTTTTATCCCTTAAATTTCCTTGTGTTTTTTATCACACCTAAGGGAGGATTCTAGCACATCAATTACATATACATAAACTCATCGCTGAAAGGCAATTGATCTTCCATACTTGGCATTGCCTCTTTGGTTATTTATATAATTGATCAAGTATTGTTGAATATTTCTTTGTCTTGGGAGGTGGTTTCCAACTGGTTTGCAAGAAGATATAATACCTTGAGTGCTATAGGGGTTCCAATTCTTCTAGTTCTACATGCAAGTGTTTTATTTCTTCTCACCCTAGGTAACATCCTTCCTCTTCCCCGCTTTCCTTTGGCTTGGGTTCACTTTATTTTGGTAGTTAGAACACATATTTATTTAAGGGGTGAACTATATTTGCTTCTGATTTGTATATTGTCTTGTTACTTATCGAAAACCACTGGAAACCAAAATGAAGTACCTTGAAAATCACCAAAAGACACATAATAATAATGACTCATGTTTAATAAATCAATTGAGTGTCTCATTTTCCTTCTTTCCTCACCTTCCCTTCCACTTCGAGTTCTTCATTACCCTCAATGACCAAGTGGTGATATGTGGCAGTCACACTTTGAATTATAATTTTAAGTTGGCATAACCAAGAACAAATAAGCATTGTATATGAAAAAAAGAACATGTATTGCAATTGAATGGTCTAAATTACAAATATAACTTTGAAGATGATCCAGGTGGCTCCAGAAACACTCAGAGGTCAAAGAGGGCTTATAATAACTCAAAATTCAAAGTGGTCAGATTACTTTCAAACAAGGACAAAATCATAGTGCTCGTCGCCTTGATTCCAACGACGTGAACGCCACTCAAATCTAAGTTTGTATGAGGGAGATAGGGCTCTTTAAAGTTTGACAAGACAAGGGAGAAGTGGGTTCCACGGTGTGCCACATGGCATCCCAGTCAACAGGTGGGAACCACAAGCCTACGTGGAATTCAAGTGTTGCCTTACCAAACCATGACAAATGGCAATATTTCATTAGCCTCTTTACTCTTGCAAAAAGACAAAAAATAATAATAATTAAAAATAACCATATAAAAAAACTCATTTAAAAAAAATATAAATATGGTTATCAAAATCATATAAAAATCATTTAAAAGAAACCATATATAAAATTATGGTCATATTAAATAAATTTCAAAACAAGCATTTCAACGATTATGTGAAAAAACTGGAGTTTGGTTGAATAGACTTCAATGCATATGTTAACGGTGGAATGTTTAAACTTAACACAAAACATATGTTAATGTAACGGTCCACCATATAACCGTTGAAGCCGCCAATGGGACGCACCATTTTAAACCAACAGTTAAAACAAATTCAAAGGTTGGGGGCTCGGTGGTGTTGGAACCCCCGAAATCCCGCCTTTGATGCCTCTACCCAACCATTCCGCCACATGTGGTTCCTTTGAAAATTCCGCCACCCACACATTTAAAAGGGAGACTTCACATTTGCACGGGGGGAGAGACTGATGGGAATCTCAAGACTTAATATTTTTTTATTTTGCAGGGCGAAACCCTGAGCGTGAATGGAACTTAGCCAGGCCGCAGAACCATGACGTAGTGCCAGAGGGCGCAACCATGATTTGCACGTTTTTCGAGGCAGAGAATCTTTTGCAAAGAATATTCCTTGATGCCAGAAATATTCCCTAGGGAGGTAAATTTTCGTTTTGTAAGAATGATATGAAGTTTACAGTCATTTTAACCAGAATTTCGTAGGGAACGCGATAGTGAAATCATAATCACCATCTGAGCAACTGATTTTTCATATTCCCAAAAGAGAAAAATCTTTGAAGAATCTTGAGGGAATCTTCCAGATTCCTTGGAGGCTGAAAATCGACAAAGTCAGAGAATGCATTTGAGTTTACACTCAAAGGTCTCAGAATCTCACAAGGATCATGATGGTGGGATCAGATTTCTGATCTGAGTTGTAGATCTCTAGTCAGCTTAGAGAAAGGAACCTTTGTCGAATCAATGGGAATCTAAAAGATTCCTATAGTCCCAGATTTTGACGGTGTCAGAATTCGACAAATGGATAGTTGATTTTACACCTCTCAATGACAGAAATTCAGTTGTGCAGTCAATTTTTGCAATGAGCCTTCCATTTTTTGGCCAACTTCAGAGGTGAAGGTACATGAATCAGTCATGTCATGTTTTCCTTCATAATTGCTGAGATGATGTATCATGTTTGAGATCCATGTTTGACGTTATGTAGTGCGATCATTATTTCCACCTTATGTGAGATGTATTTAGCTTGTATTGCTATGTATTGTTGTTGAGATCCTTGTGTAACTATGTTGAAGGGATACTCATTGCCACATTGTGTGAGATCTTGTTAGTTGTCATGCTAAGAGGAAGCTTTCTTGAGTGAGAATTCCTGTAAGTAGAATGTCTCGTGGAGAGACAAACCACTCTTGTTTGAGGGTGTATGTCCTTGCTATGACAAAGATTCTTCCATGTACATCATCATCATTTCCAGCAGTATATGAATCGGCCTCCACCATCTTGGCACCGAGCCCGGAGACATAGTCCACACTGGACGAACTCCGTTATCAAATGTCTCGCGTTTTGACTTGTTGATCATTGTCATGTTTCCTCTTGCTTAAGCATGCATATGTGTTCATTTATTCTATTTTAAATGCAATTCTAACAATATCACAGAAGTAAAAGGTCTTGGATGATTTCAGTAGCTGAAGGAACCCGGATCAAGTTTGTTATCGGAGCAGTCATCTCGTTGATGTGAATTGCGAGCATGAACTATTGAACGTGCAATAATGTAGGATGACAAAGAAATGTACGAGGCCTTTCTCAGGATGTCCAAAATGGTGGACATAATGTATGAAGCTTATGAGAAGAGAATAGAGGAAGAGGAGAAAGAAAGAGAATAGAACAATGCTCCATCCACACCTTCTAGTAAAAATTCATCGCCTTCCTCGTCTTCTCATCATTGGAATGAGGAGATCAACCAGAACCTTCAAGCAGATAACGTTGAATTGAAGATGGTTCTACGAGAAGAGAAAGAGGAGAAGCAATGATTGTAGCTTCAGTTGCGAGCCACAGAAGAGGCCCTAGAAGAATTGAAGCGCAACGACCAGAGTCTTCAAGTAGAGCATGTTGAATTAAGGAGGCTTCTACAAGAAGAGAAAGAGGAGAAACAGAGACTACAACTTCAGCTACAAGCCACAGAAGAGGCCTTGGAGGAGTTGAAGCTTGACGAAGGCTTAAAGAAGCCATCATCGCCTGTTTCACAGTCGACAACTGAGGTAAACAGTTGTGATCGTTCTTCAGTTTCATCTTCACATGATATTATTTCTGTTGTAAATGTGGAGGTACCGATTACGGGAACTAGCATGAGATTGCTTACCAAGATGGGGTACAAAGGAGGAGGACTTGGTGTTAATGGCCAAGGCATGACTCAACCATTGGAGGTAGTGCAAAGACCTCGATTCACAGGTTTGGGATACACCGAAGGAGAATGCTCAAAGGTGTCAGAAGCTTCCGAGACATTGTTGAAACCGTCAAGGAAAGAGAATGATGGGAACATATCAACATCATCCCATGGTAGTGAAAATTGCAGAGAAAGAGCCGAGGCAAGCTCTCATCGCCATAATTGCACCAAAGACAACCATGAAAGGTATAAAAAGTCTTAGTATTCTAAAGATCATTTAGATTACAATCATGTTGTCAATGATGAACATAAATCATGCCATCGAAAAACATGTAGTTTTGTGGTTTACATAACCATGAGATCACTGAGTGTTGGAAGAGAATGGTAGCACGAAAGAGGATGAGGCGTGAAAGGCCTTCTCCACAATAGGGAAAGAAGCAGGTCTGGAGGAAGAAGACTTATTGCAGTCATTGCAACAAAGTTGGTCATCAAAGAGCCACCTGTTGGAGGCTCCATCCAGAGCAACATCTCAAGGACAAAGCGCCCGTGCATGAACCAGTTGAAATAATTGTTCAACAAGCGAATGCACTACAGGGAGATGACCCATTCACTTTGATAAGTGAGAGATGGTTTTTCTAGATGTGTTAGCATGTCATGGCCATATTTTTGTAAATCATGTGTTGCAATTTACAATGTAAAAGCGATGATGTGTTTTCCATCACTTGTTGAAGCAACAATGATGTTTTGGCCCTGTATTGATAACCAGGGTATTGTGTCCATTTTGATGTAAAACTTGACCACAGAGTATGTGTTATAAACTCGTGGCAAGTATGGGATTCTTGGGTCACAGTTGGTCATGTAAATAAGCATGTAATTTGCAAAAGATTGTACTACAGGTTTGCAGAGGATGTATGTGTCGGCTCATCGCTTATGGCTCCGAAGAACAAAGGTGAAGGAGAAGGAAGGGTGACCTGTCATGGTACTTGCGGTGCAAACGGTGTACATGACATTTGCAGATTATGTTCATGCTTTTGGAGGACCAAAATCTCCTTAGTCGGGAGGAATGATCTAGGTGGCTCCAGACACACTCAGAGGTCAAAGAGGGCTTATAATAACTCAAAATTCAAAGTGGTCAGATTGCTTTCAAACTAGGACAAGATCATAGTGCTCGTCGCCTCGATTCCAACGACGTGAATGACACACAAATCCGAGTTCTTATCAGGGAGATAGGGCTCTTTAAATTTTGACAAGACAAGGGAGAAGTGGGACCCATGGTGTGCCACATGGCATCCCAGTCAACCAGAAGCCTATGTGGCATTCAAGTGTTGCCCTATCAAACCTTGAAAAATGGCAACATTTCATTGGCCTCTTTACTCCTGCAAAAAGACAAAAAAGATAATAATTAAAAATAACCATATAAAAAAACTTATTTTTAAAAAATATATATAAATATGGTTATCAAAATCATATAAAAATCATTTAAAAGAAATCATATATAAAATTATGGTTATATTAAATAAATATCAAAACAAGCATTTCAATGGTTATGTGAAAAAGATGGAGTATGGTTGAATAGACTTCAATGCATATGTTAATGGTGGAATGTTTAAACTTAACACAAAACATATGTTAATGTAACGGTCCACCATATAACCGTTGAAGCCGCCTACGGGACGTGCCATTTTAAACCGAAGGTTAAAACAAATGCCAAGGTTGGGGCCTTGGCAGGCTTGGAACCCTCAACATCCTGCCTTTGATGCCTCCGCCCAACCGTTCCGCCACGTGTGGTTCCTTTGAAAATTCCGCCACCCACACATTTAAAATCTAGACTTCGCATTTGCACAAGGGGAGAGACCGGTGCGAATCTCAAGACTTAATAGTTTTTTATTTTGCAGGGTGAAACCTTGACCGTGAATGGAACCTAGCCAGGTTGTGGAACTATGATGCAGTGCTAGAGGGTGGAACCATGATTTGCACGTCTTCTGACGCAGAGAACCTTTTGCAGAGAATATTCCTTGATCCTTGAAAGATTCCTTGGGTAGGTAAATTTTCATTTTGTCAGAATGATATGAAGTTTATAGTCATTTTAACCAAAATTTCACAGGGAACGCGATGGTGAAATCAAAATCACCATCTGAGCATCAAATTTGTAGATTCCCAACAAAGCAGAATCTTTGAAGAATCTTGAGGGAATCTTCCAGATTCCCTAGAGGCTGAAAATCGACAAAGTCAGAATGTAGTCAAGTTTACACTCAAAAGTCTCAAAATCTCGCAAAGATCATGATGGCGAGATAAGATTTATGATCTGAGTTACATATCTCCAGTCAGCTCAAAGAACAAAATCTTTGGAGAATCACGGGGAATCTAAAAGATTCCTACAGGCCCAGATTTTGATGGTGTCGAATTCGACAAATGGATAGTCAATTTTACACCTCTCGACGACAGAAATTCAGTGGTGCAATTAGTTTTTGTAGCTGAGCCTTCCATTTTTCGGCAAACTTCAGAGGTGAAGGTACATGAATCAGTCATGTCATGTTTCCCTTCATAATCGCTGAGATGATGTATCATGTTTGAGATCCCTGTTTGATGTTATGTTGCGGGATCATTATTTCCACCTCATGTGAGATGTATTTAGCTTGTATTGCTATGTATTGTTGTCGAGAGCCATGTGTAACTATGTTGAAGGGATACTCATTGCCACATTGTGTGAGATCTAGTTAGTTGTCATGTCGAGAGGAAGCCTTCTTGAGTGAGAATTCCTGTAAGCAGAATGTCTCATGGAGAGACAAGCCACTCTTGTTTGAGGGTGTATTTCCTTGCTATGACACAGAGTGTTCCATGTACATCATCATCATTTCCAGCAGTATATGAAGCGGCCTCCACCATCTTGACACTGGGCTCGGAGACGTAGTCCACACTGGACGAACTTCGTTATCAAATGTCTCATGTTTTGACTTGTTGATCATTGTCATGTTTCCTCTTGCTTAAGCATGCATATGTGTTATTTTATGCTCTTTTAAATGAAATTCTAACAACATCACAGAAGTAAAAGATCTTGGATGATTCTGGTAGCTGAAGGAACCTAGATCAAGTTTGGTATCAGAGCGGTCTTCTCGTTGATGTGAATTCCGAGCGTGAACGATTGAACATGTAGTAATGGAGGATGACAAAGAAATGTGCAAGGCCTTTCTTTGGTTGTCCAAAATGGTGGACATAATGTATGAAGCTTATGAGAAGAGAATAGAGGAAGAGGAGAAAGAAAGAGTAGAGAACAATGATCCATCCGCACCTTCCAATGAACATTCATCGCCTTCCTCGTCTTCTCATCATTCGAATGAGGAGATCAACCAGATACTTCAAGAAAATAACGATGAATTGAAGATGCTTCTACGAGAAGAGAAAGAGGAGAAGCAACGATAACAGCTTCAATTGCGAGCCACGGAAGAGGTCGTGGAAGAATTGAAGTGCAATGAACAGAGTGTTCAAGTAGAGCATGTTGAATTAAGGAGACTTCTACAAGAAGAGAAAGAGGAGAGATAGAGACTGTAGCTTTAGCTACAAGCCATAGAAGAGGCCTTGGAGGAGTTGAAGCTTGACGAAGGCTTAAAGAAGCCATCATCACCTATTTCACAGTCAACAGCTGAGGTAAACAATTGTGATCGTTCTTCAGTTTCATCTTTATATGATATTTTTTTTGTTGGAAATGTGGAGGTACTGATTACATGAACTGGCATGAGACTCCTTACCAAGATGGGGTACAAAGGAGGAGGACTTGGTGTTAATGGCCAAGGCATGACTCAACCATTGGAGGTCGTGCAAAGACCTCGATTCGTAGGTTTGGGATACACCGAAGGAGAATGCTCAAAGGTGTCAGAAGCTTCCGAGACATTGTTGAAACCGTCAAGGAAAGAGAATGATGGGAACACATCACCATCATCCCATGGCAGTGCACATTGCAGAGAAAGAGCTGAGGCAAGCTCTCATCGCCATAATTGCACCAGAGACAACCAGGAAAGGTATAACAAGTCTCAGTATTCTAAAGTTCATTTTGATTACAATCATGTTGTTAATGATGAACATAAATCATGGCATCAAAAAACATGTAGTTTTTGTGGTTTACATAACAATGAGATCACTGAGTGCTAGAAGAGAGTGGCAGCACGAAAGAGAATGAGGTGTGAAAGGCCCTCCCCACAATAGGGAAAGAAGCATGTCTAGAGGAAGAAGACTTATTTCCGTCATTGCAACATAGGTGGTCATCAAAGAGCCACCTGTTGGAGGCTCCATCTAGAGCAACGTCTTAAGGACAAAGCACCTGTGCATGAACTAGTTGAAACAGTTGTTCGACAAGCGAATGAGCTACAGGGAGATGACCCATTCACTTTGATAAGTGAGAGATGGTTTTTCTACATGTGTTAGTTTGTCATGGCCATATTTTTGCAAATCATGTGTTGTAATTTACAATGCAAAAGTGATGATGTGTTTTCCTTTACTTGTTGAAGCAACAATGATGTTTTGGCCCTGTATTGATAGTTGGGGTATTGTTTCCATTTTGATGTAAAACTTGACCACAGAGTATGTGTTAAAAACTCGTGGCAAGTATGGGATTCTTGGGTCATAGTTGGTCACGCAAGTAAGCATGTAATTTGCAAAATATTGTACTACAGGTTTGCAGAGGATGCAGGTGTCAGCTCATTGCTTATGGCTCCAAAGAACAAAGGTGAAGGAGAAGGAAGCGTGACCTGTCAGGGTACTTGTGGTGCAGACAATGTACCTGATAGTTGCAGATTATGTTCATGCTTTTGGAGTACCAAAATCTCCCTAGTGGGGAAGAATGATCCAGGTGGCTCCAGACACACTCAAAGGTCAAAGAGGGCTTATAATAACTCAAAATTCAAAGTGGTTAGATTGCTTTCAAACTAGGACAAGATCATAGTGCTAGTTTCCTTGATTCCAACGACGTGAATGACACTCAAATCCGAGGTCGTATGAGGGAGATAGGGCTCTTTAAAGTTTGACAAGACAAGGGAGAAGTGGGGCCCACAGTGTGCCACATGGCATTCGAGTGAGCAGGTGGGAACCACAAAGCTACGTGGAATTAAAGTGTTGCTCTACATGAAAAATGGAAACATTTCATTGGCCTCTTTACTCCTGAAAAAGACAAAAAAAAATATTAATTAAAAGTAACCCTATAAAAAAACTCATTTTTCAAATATATATATATATGGTTATTAAAATCATATAAAAATCATTTAAAAGAAACCATATATTAAATTATGGATTAAATAAATTTCAAAACAAGCATTTCAACGATTAAGTGAAAAAAATGGATTATGGTTGAATAGACTTCAACGCATATGTTAACGGTGGAATGTTTAAACTTAACAAAACATATGTTAATGTAACGGTCCACCATATAACTGTTGAAGCTGAGAACGGGACACGCCATTTTAAACCAATGGTCAAAACAAATGCCAACATTGGGGGCTTGGCATTTTTTTCGCCCAAATGTTCCGCCACGTGTGGTTCCTTTGAAAATTTTGCCACCCACACATTTAAAACCCAGACTCGCATTTGCATGAGGGGAGACACTGATGCGAATCTCAAGACTTATTTTTTTTTTTTTTTGCAGGGCGCAACCCTGAGCGTGAATGGAACCTTGCCAAGCAGTAGAACCATGATGGAGTGCCAGAGGGCGGAACCATGATTTGCACGTTTTTCGAGGCAAAGAATCTTTTGCAGAGAATATTCCTTAATTCCTGAAAAATTCCTTGAGGAGGTAAATTTTCATTTTGTCAGAATGATATGAAGCTTATAATCATTTTAACCAGAATTTTTCAGGGAACACGATGGTGAAATCAGAACCACCATCTGAGTAGCATATTTGCAGATTCCCAGCATAGTAGAATCTTTGAAGAATCTTGTGGGAATCTTCCAGATTCCTTGGAGGTTGAAAATTGACAGAGTCAAAATGCAACTGAGTTTACGCTCAAAAGTATTAGAATCTAACAAGGATCATGATGGTGAGATCCGATTTCTGATATGAGTCGCAGATCTTGAGTCAGCTCAGAGAACGAAATCTTTGGAGAATCACGGGGAATCTAAAAGATTCCTACAAGCCCAGATTTTGACGGTGTCAGAATTCGACAAATGGATAGTCTATTTTACACCTCTCGACGATAGAAATTCAGTGGTTCAGTCAGTTTTTGCAACTGAGCCTTCCATTTTTCAGCAAAATTTAGAGGTGAAGGTACATGAATCAGTCATGCCACGTTTTCCTTCATAATTGTTGAGATGATGTATCATGTTTGAGATCCCTATTTGACGTTATGTTGCGGGATCATTATTTACACCTTATGTGAGATGTATTTAGCTTGTATTGGTATGTATTGTTGTTGAGATCCATATGTAACTATGTTAAAGGGATACTCATTGCCACATTGTGTGAGATCTAGTTAGTTGTCATATTGAGAGGAAGCCTTCTTGAGTGAGAATTCTTGTAAGCGAAATGTCTCGTGGAGAGACAAGCCACTCTTGTTTGAGGGTGTATGTCCTTACTATGTCAAAGAGTCTTCCATGTAAATCATCATCATTTCCAGTAATATATGAAGCGACCTCCACCATCTTAACACGGGGCCTGGAGACGTAGTCCACACTGGACGAACTCCGTTATCAAATGTCTCATGTTTTGACTTGCTGATTATTGTCATGTTTCCTCTTGCTTAAGCATGCATATGTGTTCTTTTATGCTCTTTTAAATGCAATTATAACAACATCACATAAGTACAAGATCTTGGATGATTTGGGTAGCTGAAGGAACCCTGATCAAGTTTGGTATCAGAGCAGTCTTCTCGTTGATGTGAATTGCGTGCGTCAACAATTGAACGTGTAACAATGGAGGATGACAAAGAAATGTACGAGGCATTTCTTAGGATGTCCAAAATGGTGGACATAATGTATGCAGATTATGAGAAGAGAATAGAGGAAGAGGAGAAAGAAAGAGAAGAGAACAATGCTCCATCCACACCTTCCAGTGAACATTCATCGCCTTCCTTGTCTTCTCATCATTTGAATGAGGAGATAAACCATAGCCTTCAAGCAGATAATGTTGAATTGAAGATGCTTCTACGAGAAGGGAAAGAGGAGAAACAACAATTGCAGGTTCAGTTGCGAGCCATGGAAGAGGCCTTGGAAGAATTGAAGCGCAATGACCAGAGTCTTCAAGCAGAGCATGCTGAATTAAGGAGGCTTCTACAAGAAGAGAAAGAGGAGAAACAAAGATTGCAACTTCAGCTACAAGCCACAGAAGAGGCCTTGGAGGAGTTGAAGCTTGACGAAGGCTTAAAGAAGCCATCATCCCCTGTTTCACAGTCGACGACTGAGGTAAATAGTTGTGATCGTTCTTCAGTTTCATTTTCACATGATATTATTTCTATTGGAAATGTGGAGGTACCAATTACAGGAACTGGCATGAGACTCCTTACCAAGATGGGGTACAAAGGAGGAGGACTTGGTGTTAATGGCCAAGGCATGACTCAACCATTGGAGGTCGTGCAAAGACCTCGATTCGCAAGTTTGGGATACACCGAAGGAGAATGCTCAAAGGTGTCAGAAGCTTCCGAGACATTGTTGAAACCGTCAAGGAAAGAGAATGATGGGAACATATCAACATCATCCCATGGTAGTGAAAACTGCAGAGAAAGAGCCGAGGCAAGCTCTCATCGCCATAATTGCACCAAAGACAACTAGGAAAGGTATAACAAGTCTCAATATTCTAAAGTTCATTTAGATTAAAATCATGTTGTTAATGATGAATATAAATCATGGCATCGAAAAACATGTATTTTTGTGGTTTACATAACCATGAGATCACTGAGTGTTGGAAGAGAATGGCAGCACGAATGAGGAGTAGGTGTGAAATGCCTTCTCCACAACAGGGAAAGAAGCAGTCTGGAAGAAGAAGACTTATTGCAATCATTGCAACAGAGGTGGTCATCAAAGAGCCACCTCTTGGAGGCTCCATCTAGAACAACGTCTTAAGGACAAAGCGCCCGTGCATGAACTAGTTGAAACAGTGGTTCGACAAGCGAATGCGCTACAGGGAGATGACCCATTCACTTTGATAAGTGAGATGGTTTTTCTAGATGTGTTAGCTTGTCATGGCCATCTTTTTGTAAATCATGTGTTGCAATTTACAATGTAAACGTGATGATGTGTTTTCCATCACTTGTTGAAGTAACAATGTTGTTTTGGCCTTGTATTGATAGTTGGGGTATTGTTTCCATTTTGATGTAAAACTTGACCACAGAGTATGTGTTATAAACTCATGGCAAGTATGGGATTTTTGGGTTATAGTTGGTCATGTAAATAAGCATGTAGATTGTACTACAGGTTTGCAAAGGATGCAGGTGTTGACTCATTGCTTATGGCTTCGAAGAACAAAGGTGAAGGAGAAGGAAGGGTGACCTTTCAGGGTACTTGTGGTGCAAACAATGTACACGACAATTGCAGATTATGTTCATGCTTTTGAAGGACCAAAAGCTCCTTAGTGGGGAGGAATGATCCAGGTGGCTCCAGACACACTCACAGGTCAAAGAGGCTTATAATAACTCAAAATTCAAAATGGTCATATTTCTTTCAAACTAGGACAAGATCATAGTGCTCGTTGCCTCAATTCCAACGATGCAAACGACACTCAAATCCGAGTTCGTATGAGGGAGATAGGGCTCTTTAAAATTTAACAAGACAAGGTAGAAGTGGGGCCCATGGTGTGCCACATGGCATCCAGTGAGTAGGTGGGAACCACAAGCCTATGTGGCATCCAAGTGTTTCCCTACCAAACCATGAAAAATGGCAACATTTCATTGATCTCTTTACTCCTGCAAAAAGACAAAAAAATAATAATTAAAAATAAGCAT
Organism: Pinus tabuliformis; assembly: GCA_031772625.1. NCBI lineage: Eukaryota > Viridiplantae > Streptophyta > Pinopsida > Pinales > Pinaceae > Pinus > Pinus tabuliformis. The sequence goes on from CM062816.1 coordinate 341,994,688, forward strand.
ATAAAAAAACTCATTAAAAAAAATTATAAATATGGTTATCAAAATCATCTAAAAATCATTTAAAATAAACCATATATAAAATTATGGTTATATTAAATAAATTTCAAAACAAGCATTTCAACAATTATGTGAAAAGAATGAAGTATGGTTGAATAGACTTCAACGCATATGTTAGCGGTGGAATGTTTAAACTTAACACAAAACAAATGTTAATGTAACGATCCACCATATAACCGTCGAAGCCGCCAACGAGACGCGCCATTTTAAACCGACGGTTAAAACAAATGCCAAGGTTGGGTGCTCGGCGGGGTTGGAACCCCCGACATCCCGCCTTTGACACCTCCGCCCAACCGTTCTGCCACGTCCTTTGAAACTTTTGCCACCCACACATTTATAAGCGAGACTTCACATTTGCACGGAGAGAGAGACTGACGCGAATCTCAAGACTTAATTTTTTTTTTTTGCAGGGCGGAACCCTGAGCGTGAATGGAACCTCGCCAAGAAGCAGAACCATGATTTTCACGTTTTTCGTGGCAAAGAATCTTTTGCAGAGAATATTCCTTGATGCCTGAAATATTCCCTAAGGAGGTAAATTTTCATTTTGTTAGAATGATGTGATGTTTACAGTCATTTTAACAAGAATTTCGCAGGGAATGTGATGGTGAAATCATAATCAATATCTGAGCAACAGATTTGCAGATTCCCAGCAGAGCAATATCTTTGAAGGATCTTGAGGGAATCTTCCAATTCCTTGCAGGTTGAAAATCGACAGAGTCAGAATGTAGCCGAGTTTACACTCAAAAGTCTTAAAATATCTCAAGGATCATGATAACGAGATCAGATTTATGATTTGAGTTGATGATCTCCAGTGAGCTCAGAGAATGGAATCTTTGGAGAATCACAGGGAATCTAAAAGATTCCTACATGCCTAGATTTTGACGGTGTCGAAATTCGACAAATGGATAGTCAATTTTACACCTCTCAATGACATAAATTCAGTGGTGCAGTCAGTTTTTGCAGCTGAGCCTTCCATTTTTCGGCCAAATTCAGAGGTGAAGGTACATGAATAAGTCATGTCATGTTTTCCTTCATAATTGTTGAGATGATGTATCATGTTTGAGATCCCTGTTTGATGTTATTTTGCGGGATCATTATTTCCACCTTATGTGAGATGTATTTAGCTTGTATTGCTATGTATTGTTGTTGAAATCCCTGTGTAACTATGTTGAAGGGATACTCATTGCCACGTTCTGTGAGTTCTAGTTAGTTATCATGTTGAGAGGAAGCCTTCTTGAGTGAGAATTCCTGTAAGCGGAATGTCTCATGGAGATACAAGCCACTCTTGTTTGAGGGTGTATGTCCTTGCTCTGACAAAGATTCTTCCATGTACATCATCATCATTTACAACAGTATATGAAGCGACCTCCACCATCTTGGCACCGGGCCCGGAGATGTAGTCCACACTAGACGAACTCCGTTATCAAATGTCTCGTGTTTCGACTTGCTTACTGTTGTCATGTTTCCTCTTGCTTAAGGATGCATATGTGTTCTTTTATGCTATTTTAAATGAAAATCTAACAACATCACAGAAGTAAAATATCTTGGATGATTCCGGTAGCTAAAGGAACCTAGATCAGAAGAGGAGCCCTTATGCCTTTTTATTTATGTATAAACGTTACTCTCCTCTTTAAAAGTGTCTTGTCGTGAAATCAATTTGGGATGATTATGCCTTTCCTTTTTTTTTAAACCATAATAGGAAATATTTTATATTAAAATATACATTTAGAGTTGCAATAATTCAACAAAAGTACAATTTGTTTTATAATTCAAGCTAATTAATACAATCCTTCTATCTGGAATTATGTCTAACCAAAGCTTCTGGAAGGAGTCTACTGTGCTATGACTTTTTTGTGTGTGTAAAAATCTTTTAATACAAACCTAAAATTCAACAAAATTTAACCTCCATAGAAACTAATTTGTAGCTGATGTTCATTTACCCTAAGCATATGCTCTAGCTCTATAGAGAGATCAACATAATTCAAATCAAGAACTATCACATTGTCATTACTATTAGAGTTACAAGTAGAAGGGGAGCTTGGATTGACTTGGTCAATGGCTTGGTGGAGCTCCTCAATTTGGATTCAGAGAGTATAAATTTTGTCTTCTACCTGTTGAAGATGCACCCTCTATTCCACTAGAATATCCATGGTCGAAGTTGGGTCTGTTTCCAATTGCTTAGACCTTACTTGATGGTGAAGAATCTCCTCCTATATAGATTGAATATCCTACTCCACTTTGTGTTGGTGATCACTTTGGTACATCCCCCAATTCTTATACAAGGCCCAAATTGTGCATTGTGCATTGTGTAGAGAGCTTTCCAAAGCTCGAAACAAGCTACCACTATGCGAATGAAAATTATTCTAATTAGAATGATGTTATAGAATTATTGCTAAGGAAAAATAATTGAATGTCAACATCCAAAACAAATATTTTCCTTCTAGCTTTTCAAAATTGAATCACAAAGAGGAAGCCCTTCTCATGCTTACATAAATGCTTGCATAAAACAAAAGAGTAAATTTCCTTGCCCACTCCCTCATCCAAAGGTTCCACTCACTATCAACCACCATCCTCAAATTAACAACACCATTTCCTAGAATTGTTTTCTCATCACTTTCCCTATCATCCTCCCACACAACTCCAGACTTATCCACAATGTGAATCAACATAGGTAGGTGTTTCAAATCTCTATATCTCCCCACCCAAGGCGAAATTAGACCAAGTAACCAGGGAAAAATTTAAGGATGGAAATTTATCTTGAAGTGTAGAAATCTTGGTGAATCATACCAGTCCCTAATAGGTAAACTGTAAAATGTTTTACAATGTTTTTGTAAAAAAAATCAAGTTTATATTGATTTTATTCAATATTTTAACAAAATTGGTGATTTTTAAGGTAGAATAATTTTATCCTAATTTGGATGATGATTTTAATCCCACTTGCGAAAAGTAGCCCCAAAATTTTTCATGGTCAACTTAACTTCCATGTCATCACACAAAGGAATTAGAAGCATGTGACTCAGGTGCCTTCCATTACTATAATCGAGTAACACCAAATGAGCCATCATATTAGTTGGATTGCACATGAAACATAGTTGTACTAAGCTATCCTATGGTTGCCCTATTGGCATCATTAGGATTGCAGATATCACATTCCCTAGAATTTCAACTATCAACATCCCGAACCATCCTCCATGTGCTAACAACTTATCTGGGACAAATATTCTACCTTTTGTCCCTACCCCTTGCTTAAATACATGGAGTTAAAGGATAAACTAATAACCCACTCTCATAATGAGAAGGCTGCCAAGTTCCAATGGGGTCCCCTTATTTGCAAGGAGGTAAGCTTCCATGTTCTTTTGTCTCAAGATACGAACCATAGTGTGACATGTCAATAATTTTAATAGAGAATTGATCCTTTTGAAGGTATTACTTAACTCTAAATCAATAAGATAAGAACTTAATTGGAGATGACTAATTATGTTTCTAGAGCCTCCCACTAAGAATTGGGATGCATGGTAGTTGACACTTATGGTCCTATAAGACAACTCACTTTCCTTGATATCAATTCCAAAAATCATACTTTAAATTAAAATTTTCAATTAGATATATCAATAATAAATAAATTAAATTTGTATCATAATTATATAGCCCCTAATTATAAATATAACTTGATATAGACTCTTCTACCTTTTCACAAAAAATGTTTTTTATTATATTTATTATTTATCTCTAGTCTATCTTACCCCCACATACATTATTATTATTATAATATCATCTATCCTTATATTGATTTTAATATTCTCCCCTTTGATGATTGTTGATTCATTGTTGTGATATTGTCTCACTTTCATTGTTATGAACAGTGAATTAACTCACACACTCTTCAGGTAAGCATAACTTTAAACATTTACATGACAATCACTAATCTCTTTGTTTATAAGTAAATACAAGGAAGTAGTCATCAGTAGCCGATGACAAATTTGGGCTAAAAATGAGGAAATCCCCTGTTTTGGATAAATGGATGTAAATTTTGTACATTCCTAAATATTAAGAAGTAAAATCAAGTGAGCAATAATTGATGACAAAATTGAGCTAACAATGAGTGTATTCCCAATTTAAGGTTAATGGGTGTAAATAAATGTTCCATGATTTTCTATTAATTAATTATTATGCCACTCAATAAGGAAAGACAAACACAACTGTCATAAGATTTGGTTGTTTTATTTACCAATCTTTTTTTACCTCTCACTGAATTAACTTATATATACGGAGAAGATATTTACTTGAATAAGTATCTATAATTTCAAGTTACATTAATGTTAAATATTGAAGTGACATTCACTAATCACTTTTTATATATATGTATTCACATATCAAATATCAAAATATAATAGGATGTTTAAATAATATTTAAATACTCAAATTAATCAAAATCATTTGTTATATTATTATATTTAAGAAGTTTAAACTTAAACCATTAACATAATAAGTAGCTAAAAACTTTTGTTACGGAGAAGTTTTGTAAATGGGTATGATGAAAAGAGTTGGGTAGAAAGAAGAAGTACTACATTGAGGAATTCAATCCTACGCATGATTTACAACAAAAAGAGTTTATTGGGACTAGCATTCCGTGGAGGGCAAAGGTTCTTATTGCTCAGTTAAGAACCAACTCGCATCAACTTCCTTGTGACACAGGACGGTGGAAAAGGCCTAAAGAAGCTTGGGAAGAACGAGTGTGTATATAGTGGAATCGGAAAAACATTTCATTTTGGAAAGTTATGGGAATATGTTAGCAAAGGTTTCTTGGCATTGTCTTTTGAGCGAAGGGATTGTTGGAAGGTTGGGCCACATCATCACCAATTTGAATAAGGAAAAGATTGAATTGCAAGGTCCCATAGACTGGTAGACGTTAAAATATCATTTCATTTCATATTACTACTTTGATTTAATTACTAAACCATTGTAAAACAAATACTATATTTCTATTTTTCACCAAAATTTCAAACTAAATTATAATCATAATAACATCTTATTTTTGAGCGGAGGCTAATTGTCTTTCAATATGTTGAAATTATATTTATTTACATATTATTTCTATCTATTTTTTATGTAAAGGCTCGCTTAAATTATGGTGGGAAGTGGGAAGTAACTGATGGTAAATATTGTCTTTCAGTATGTTGAAATTATATTTATTTACATGTTATTTCTATCTATTTTTTTTGTAAAGGCTCGCTTAAATTATGGTGGGAAGTAACTAATGATAAATATGCTATTTACTTGAATATGAACTATTTTCAAGGATTTTATCTTTACATTAAAAAATCACTACACAATATCTAAAAAGCATACGATAAACCCTTTGTTTGCAAAGCTATTTGGAAGCATGCTAGAAAATAAAATTAGCAAGTGGGCAGAAGAAAGAGATAAACGTGCTAAAGGGCAACCAGGTTTTAGACCTAAACATTCCGCAATTGATCATTGCATAACTTTAAGGCACATCATTGAAAAAGTTTGGGAGAAAAAGGAAGAAGTCTTTTGTTGCTTTGTTGATTTCAGAAAAACATTTGACTCGGTTCCTAGGGATGAGCGTTGGTAGAGAATGGAGGAACTTGGGGTTCCTAAGCATTTGAGAGCAGTTGTGCATAGGTTGTATGAAGAGGTGAAAGTCAAAATAAGAACTTCAACAAGCATTTCTGAAAGTTTTAGAAGCGATATCGGAGTCAAGCAAGGTAGCCCATTGTCTCCTACCCTTTTTGGTTTATATATCAACAAGCTTGAGGAGTGGTTAAATTCGCAAGGGGGTAATGGTATCTATTTGTGCAAGTTTGTTATAAGGCTTCTTTTGTATGTAGATGACCTTATTCTGATTGCTAAATCGACTCTTGGTTTGCAAGAGCACTTACTATCCCTTGAGCATTTTTGTAGAAGTGTGGGGATGCAAGTCAATATCAGCAAAACAAAAGTAGTGGTCTTCTCTAAGAAAAGAAAACATAACCAACATAAGTTCTATTTTGAAGGCAACATTCTGGAAGAAGTTGCGGATTACAAGTACCTTGGAATTGACTTCAACAAAAATCTAAGCTGGAATGGTTGTAGAAAGAAAAGAACTTTGGGGGGTTGGAAAGCATTTTATGCTTTTCAAAATAGGTGTAGAGAGGCAGAGTTATGGGACTGGAAGACCACTCAAACTCTTTTTGGGCTTCTAGTGATTCCGGTGATTCTCTATGGTTGTGAACTGTGGGCTAGCAGTACCTCTGACATGCAGTGGAGACAAATTGAGAAAATTCAGAAGCGTTTGATTACAAACAAATTTAAGATTAAAAGTGCAGTTCCTTATGATATCTTGTTAAGTGAAACAAGGATTGCTCCTATTGAAGCAATTGTTATGGTGCGAGTCATAAGGTATTTAAAAAAAATAGAGCAAATGGAAGAGGGTAGATGGCCTAAGCTTGTCTTTAATGATAGATTGTGCAAGAGCAAAAAAACTTGGATGCAACAAAATAACAAATGGTTTAGTAAATGGGGTATTTGCTTGAACACGTATCCCATAAACAATAAAGAGATAAAAGCTTTTGTTATGGAAAAGTTCCACAAACGTACTTGGGATAAGGAGCTAGGAAGAAAGAAAAATTACTATATTGAAGTGTTTAATCCCACTCATAATCATCAACCAAAAGCATACATGGAGGCCAATATCTCTTGGAAAGCCAAAATTCTTATTGCTCAGTTAAGGACTAATTCTCATCAACTCCGTTGTGAAATAGGGCACTATAAAAGGCCAAAGGAAGTGTGGGATGAAAGGGTATGCATTTTTTGTTCTTCCGGAAAAGTGGAAACAAAAAAACATTTCATTTTAGAATGTGAGGCCTTCAAAGACAACAAAGAAAGTTATGCAGATATGTTGGCAGCTAGCTCTTGGGATAATCTATTTAGCGAGGGGTTTGTCAAGAAGCTAGAAGCATTTATTGTGAAGCTTCACATAAAAAGGGCCGAATACATCAAGCAGATGAAGAAACAATCTGTTCCATAGGCTATCTTTAGCCTTGTAGACGTTAAAATAATTTCTTTCTTTCTTTCTTTTTTACATGAATATTGGAAACATAGACATAAAATATGTGATGTAGATCCACATGACATTATATTATGCAAAAACTACAATAAGACCTTCAAGTTATGGTATGGTCAAATATTTGGAAAATGTATATTTTTAATAAAATTGAAAAATATATATTTATTTATCAAAGTTAAACATTATAAGTTGCATTGGTCAATGCTAAACTAATATTGGTCAACTACAAAGATTATTGCCTTGGAAGAGACTAATAATAATTTTGTAACCATATTTAAATTTAATTAGTAAGCACATAAAAACTTAATACTTTAAAACTTACAATCTTAACCATGGATATTCAACCCCACTTTACCTAGGATATTATTAATTTCTAAATAGACTTTGTTACAATAATGGACAACACCATGGCTTATCAATACCACGACCTATCAATACCACGTGCCCAAAAGCAATAATTCATTTCATAATCAAAATATTTTAATTTAATTTAATTTTATAATATTTCTTTAATTAAAACTAAAAGAAAAAAGGTTATACTTTGAAGATATATCTAAACCCTCTACCCTCACTACTACTAAAAATATTTTGTGAACGTATATAGATTAAATCAACGTTTTAATAAAATGAAAAGGTAGCATGTGAGTGTGAGAAATTTATATAATACTAGCCTACATTCATCTTTTTTTTTTTTTGACAGAAACGGTTATATTGTGATTATATTCCTCCTGGCCTAAATGCCGAGTGTCTGTATACAACGAGGATGTCTAAATCCTGAAAAGTCTCACTAATGGAAGTGAGAGTGTTATTATGACTTGAGATCTTTTTCCTAGCTTGGATTTCTATTGATTCTATATCCGATATTTTCCCCCACTTGGATATACAGACAAATTTTTTTAAGATCAAGCAGTAAAACATGGCGGATCGCGGCTTATGGGATGGGTTCCCATGATTCTTTTCCGTCTTTCAGCTTGACCCCGGCGGAGAGGAGGGCTGCTTTATTTGCTGTCCGCTTCTTTATTATGAGCTCTCAGAACATGATAGTAGTTCAGCTTCTGAAAAGCGTTTTCTAGGCCCTTAATTCTGGAAATCATCCTGGCTAGATTAAGATCAGCAGCAGGGGAGTTAGAGGCCATTGCACTTATAATGATCTGAGAGTCTCCTATAACTATTGCTTCCCTTATGTCTAGCTCCTTTAGAGTCTTAAGGCCTTGCAGGAGGGCCAAAGCCTCAGCTCGATTGTTGGTCATGTGTCCAGGCCCCCAAGCATATGAGTGAATTTTTTCTCCCGTTGAGTTTAGGACGACACCTCCAGCACCTGCTTTGCCCGGATTACCCTTAGCTGCCCCATCGAAGAATAGAGAGTACCTTGATTGCGATTTGAGCCAGTCTTGGAAGTCTGCTTCCGGTTTTCTTATTTGCCAATCTTTGAGTGGAAGTGCATTTCTGATTGTTGGGAGAAATTGTAATCCAAGGAAAGAGCCCCAGACGATATCTTAACTGTGGATCTTGACAGCAATTAATTCTCATTATTTGAGATTTAATCTATATATACCCTTGTGTGAAATTTATATAATACTAGCCTAGATTCATCTTCACTGTGGATCTTGAAAGTAATTAATTCTCATTATTTGAGATTTAATCTATATATACCCTTGATATATAATTAAGATAAATTAAGATTTAATCTCTATATACTCTTAATATATAATTAAAATAAATTAAGATTTAATCCTATATACCCTTCCTATATAATTAAGATAAATCAAAACTAATTATCCCTAAACTACATCCCAATAAACGCTAAAAAAACACCATGCTCTATATACAATACCTAATTACCTTTAACAATTTGAATGGCAAATGACACCCAAATATTTATCCTCTTCTTGAACGGTTTTGACCATGCGAAGAATGTTCCCCTTGATGGCTTTTCTAATTTTTTTTTTAAACTAGTTAAAAACTTGATTTACCTTATCTTATTATATCTTTTTAAATCATAATAATTTTTATGACTTTCACCATGCGAACAATGTTTTTTTGTTGGTTAGGCGCAATGTTACCATTAATGTCAATCCTAAGGATTTTAAAACTAGTTAAAAGCCGATTTACCTATCTTATTATTATTATAGGTATTTTAAATAATGGCGGAGTAACGTCAATATGAATATGTAATCGGGACTCACTGGTATTGCATTCCATGCCATACAGCTGATAAACTTTGGAGCTGCATTACCAGGCAATAACCCAACAACACGGCTTCCTTTTACGGAGACATGGCGGCTGCTCGAGTGAGCCAAAGCTACTACGAAGCTTTTGCAAAAAGAATGGAGATGGCTGGCATCAGGCCTCATCACAAAATCGGTTAGTCCTGGCCAACTGACATGCTTCACAGACTTCAAACCCTAAATCTTGGCCTCAAAACTTTAGAACAAAAGAATGGACACATAGGTGCAGCTTGTAACATTTTTGTGTTTCGTTGAAAATTTGTGCACTTTACTATCTTTTGCTACAATCTACTCGATTCATCTATAAGCATCAAACGTCCGTGCAACGAGTTTCTTTTTCAATCGAATGCACACACGCGCACACAGAAAGAAAGGAAAATTTGCAGCAACTATTTACTAAAGTGCCCAGCTTACAGATCATTATCATACAATATTTGGGTATGGCCTGTTAATTCAGTCCTAATCATCAGTTGCTGTTTTGTGCCATGGGAAAGATAAATTAGACTGTTCTTTCATCCTTTTCGAAGGTTAGGTTTCAGAGTTTGCTTGTCTGTGAAGCAAGTTCAAGCACCTGCTTGGAAAGTTGAAACTCTTTCTGACTTTGCTCGGAGGATAAACAAGTTCTGATTTGACCTGTTCATGACACGCATTTAGAGATATGGTTTTGAGACAAGGTATCTTTGTTCTTGCCTAAAGAAAGCTAGTTGTCTTTAGTGCGACTTTTTGGAAGCTTTTTCAATGGATTTTTCCAGCCTAATTTCTCTAAAATCTGGCAAGAATTCATTGAAATTACAAGTTTGGTGGGTAACCCTGCACAATAGAAGTGCCCTAGGGGTTTTTCAGGGTGCTCAATCCATATATAAAGTCAAAAAACTAGTTTAAATCATAGTTTTAAAACTCCGACTCCGACTCTGACTCGGCCGAGGATCGACTCCGACTCCGACTCCGAAACGGTAATGACTCAGCCGACTCGATTTCAATGACTCGGTCGTTGTAAAAAATACATTAAATATTTATTTTTTTTATTATAAAAAAACATAATTTTAAAGATTTTAAACATAATTTTAAAGATTTTCATTCATGTTTCCAAACACACAGCATTATAATATAGATGGAAGACAACATATGATCAAAGTAGGCTCATGAACCAATCCATTATATCAAAATGGTACCCAATGGCAATACATAGTCAACTGTCATACATGATCAAAGACTCAAAACAAAAAACACATAACCAAGGAGGCTAGAAATGGCCTCTACAACAAAAGTAAACTGTGACCAGACTCCAGTACTAGTACTACAGCTACTGGCTAGTAGCTACTGCCAGAGGAGCCAAGATCATGTCGATCAATCTCTGGATCATCATCAGAGTCAGACAGGGGGCCCCATGGCTCCTCCTCATCATCATCATCTCCAACTGCAGCTGTAGAAGTGGTACCACTAGTAGGCTGTGCAACTGTAGCAGATGCAAGCTGAGATAGAGTAGATATACGGCTGCGCTTCTGTCGTGGCTGAGCAGAGGAAGCACCTACAACTGGAGTTCTTGCTGGCTGTGAGACTGAGGCTGGTGGATTGGGATCTGCATTCAACTGAACATCATGTTCAAGTTCAACTGATGTCTCGATATCTAAATCTAAATAAAGATCCTCATCAGGATCAAACTCTGTTGGACGACTCTCCACTACCCAATATGATGTTGGATCAATATCTTCCAACACAATGGGATTTGAATCAGGTCTTTTGTTCAACAAATGGTTTCGTCTGAGCCAAAGGTTGTATTGGACATAAACTAGATCATTTAATCGTTTTTGATCCAAACGGTTTCTCTTCTTTGTGTTACTTGGGAGCAGGAGCGAAAACGGGAGCGGGAGCGACATTTTTAGAAGCTCCTGGTTTGGGAGCGAATCTCAGAGGAGTTCGACAACCAATGTCCTAACATCAAGGTACATAGAGGGATTGGTGCTCTTGATTAAATACGAGTTCCATACCCTAATACATGACAAAATTCAATGGAAACATTGCAATCCTCCAATCCTGAAATCCTAAAAAACTGATAAGTCTGCTGGATTTTGAATGAAATCTAAAATTCTACTTTCTCCATATGAAATCCAATGAGGTCGAAACCACTCTCAAACATCCTGAGTCATTTCATGGTAATGTTAAAAATTTAAGTAAAAGGATGAAAATGAAGATTAAGGAGAATGTCATTTTTACTTTAATAATTTAACATTATCATGAAATTTGAATAGCATATCAATAGTAGAGAGCATTTGAGTGTGTTAAATAGGGTTTGGGAGGGGGAAGTGGACCCCAAATAATATTTAGCTAATTCATAAAACACCTTGAAGTCCAAACCAATTAGCAAACCCCTTAAAATTTCATTAAAATAATGTTAAATCGTTGTTTTAGTGGGTTACGGGCCGCCGTTTGTGACTCGGCCGAGTCAGTACGGGAAACGGCTGAGTTGGCCGAGTCAGCCATGACTCGGCCAACCGAGCCGTTTTTTGTACCGAGTCACTCCAGAGGGCAATGGAACGGACCAACTTGGCCGTTTCCGTTTCGAAACGACCGTTTTTTAAAACTATGGTTTAAATGCACAAATCAAGATTTCACTTCAAATTTTTCCACCAATTCCGGCACCAGAAACTCCAAAAAGTCGCACTAAAGACAACTCCTAAAGAAAGTACTCCCCTTTTGTGCCCAAGTTCAGAGGTGTTGAAGGAAATGTAACTAGGTTCGGTCTTCATAAATGTACTTTTGATATTTGTATTTATTCAGGAAAAGAAATGTTATTTTTATAATGTATGCCATTGAGTTTCTTGCTCATTGAAATAGGTCTAGCACTATTTAAAGTGCTATAGGCAAGTCAAATAGTCAAAAGAAAAGGTTGAAGACCTTAAGGGCATGTTACACCTTGTATAAATATGTATTAAAGTCAAGAGAAACCTCCAAGCAAAGTCAAGTCTACTCCTATGCAATGGCACCATCAGGAAGCTCCTTCAAGCATGCTACACCACCATGGAAACTATCCGAAGACTGCTCAACAAACCAGTCTCTTAGCAGTCCTCAAGTCGGCCTACAAACAATTGACAAGCCGGCCTGCAAACAGTTGGCAAGTCGGCCTACAAACAATTGACAAGTCGGCCTGTAAAAAGTTGACAAGTCGGCCTAAATGGAGGGACAATCCTCTATATATAGAGGTTGTCCACTCCTCTATAACGTATTCAAGTAAGCTCTGAAATTAGCGAGTAGATAAGCCGAGAAAAGGAAGTTAAGGGAAGTCCAAAGGGTCTCCAAAGTACAACGAGGAAAGAAGGAAACTCAACGAATGTTAGGGACTGTTTCTAGGGCCAAGAAACAGTCGCACGTGTGAGGATAAGGAGGACAAACTGCGGTCTTAGCAGTAACAAGATTTCAATGCAAGATTCGTTGGTATCTGGGCTAGTCACTAGGACTACAAGGCCTCCTAAGTCAAGCGAAGAAGTCCCTCTCTCTAGCGAAGGAAGAAAGACCCTAATTCACTAAGGGTACTCTCCACATGTAAAAACTAGGGCAGCAGAACAACAGAACAATCATACACTCAAGAAGGATCTCGGTTGGTCAAAGTTGAAGTGTACTTGAGCAAGGGATAGAAGAGGAACATCTCATCAAGAAGACTCGCTCAAGGAAGGTCTATCTCTAGACAAGAATCATAATAAGAGAATGAAGTGCCGAAAGAAGGAGGACGAAGTGCCGGAGTAGCAAGTGTCGGAAGAAGTGTCAGGGAATAAGGTCAAAAAGAATGAAGGACTTGACTTGTGCTTGGAGGATACTCTTGTCAGGGGTCTAGGGTTTGGAATTGATCAATAGAAGCTTCAATAAGAGAAATTCACTAAAGGGTTTTCCTCTCAAGAGAAGAAAGGTTTTGGCCCTGGCAGAGAGCCAATATCTTGTGTTCTTGTTCTTATGTTTTGGTAGCAGTTTGATGAAGTACACACACATACATTAATAATAAGAAGAAGAAGATTGAGCTAATAAGGAAAAGTAAAAATACTCCACAAATTGTTATCAAGTAACGAAGAATCACACTACACCACTTTGCCTTAGATTCTTCAACATGGTATCAGAGCTAAGGTGACTCATCAAGGAAAGGGCATCTCAAGAACACTCATCAAGGGAGAAGCATCTACAAAGTTGAAGCATCAAGCCTAGAAGTCTCAATCACTTCAAGGACAAGAAGGGTATACAATCCATCATTCATCAAGGAGGTCTACAAAGCTAGAAGAAGAGCCTTACATAAAGGCACCTACAAAGAAGAGCAGATTGAAGCAGGACCTACATCAAGCTACAAGTCTTCAAGCAAATCTCATCATCAAGCAAGTCCACTTGGAGAAGGCAACTTGAAGAACATCAAAATCCAAGGAAGGCAAGCCATCAAGTCTTCAAGGAGGAAGCAAATCCATCACATTTCAAAAATCTATCAAGTACGTGTCCCCTTCTGAATAAACATCAATGTCTTTTTGCAAGGAAAGTAATAAATTGGTAGGTACCAATAACTTTCTTGCATGGAAGAAGAGGACTGATCTGTTGAGAAATATAAGGGCAATGTAATTGTTATATTTCTCTTTCTTAGATAACTGCTTGAGATATTATTTTCTTCAGCTTTGATCGATATTATTACTATGTATCATTATCATCAACCAGCTATCAAAACAAGAAAATAAATCATGCACAAGTACACAAAATATTGGCACCATGCCAGGGCAAAAACCTCTCCAAAACTTGAGAGGAAAAACCCTTGAACTCTTTCTTATGGAATCTTTATTGAGAAATTACATGACCCAAACTTGACCTTGAAATGCCTTCAACATCAAATGACAATACCTCAGAATATGTACCCAATAACACTGTTCAGTTCTGCAATTGAAGAATTATATCAGTCTGCACCAAAACAGTTTGGATAGGCTCTCCTAGCCTCGATCTACTCTTGCTCCATATATATAATTATTATACATTGTCATAGTTATGAATATAGCTGATGTACAAGGCTTCCACAAGATGATCTGGTTGACTGTCACCACAGCGAAGGAGGATGCCCTAGATTTCAGAGTGTATATGCATACGTGGATGGAGTTAGGGCTCTTCTAGCCTTACGTACCCTCACACTGTCATCCACAGTCTCCTCCTTCCTATTGAGGTCAGGACTACCCTTCAAACCCTTCACGCAAACATGAAATGCAATATGCTAACCTAGATCCGGATGCCGAGACGAGGTGCAGGCTCGATGAGGGGACAAACTTCCTCATACGTTGTGGCTACTTCGCTACCTTGCTTCTTCGTGAGAGAAGTGTATTGAATTGCCTTGTGGAGGGTCCATACATAGCCTATATATAGGCTTGCCTTCCCATTCATTGAGCCGGCGTGAACTTCAATTAGGCCGACGTTTCCTTCGATCATTTCGCTGAGTTGACGTGGTTTCATAGCCTTCCTTTGAGCGGTTTCTAGAGTAAAACTGTGGGTACACATTTGAGTATTTCTTTGATGATCTAGAAGGACTTACATTCATTACATTTACACAAATAATACATGACTGTCTTCATTTTTACATGACTTGTCTTGAGCTCTTTAATTAGAGCAAAAATAATTCTTTAAATACAAAAATACATTAATGCAAAAATAATGAAGACCGAACCTAGTTACACTATTTTCAACACTCCCTCTTAACTAGGGAGGTATTCATTCATACATGGTACATGGACATTCTCAATACAAGAGTTCTCATAAGAAAAGAGTCGGATTAGTTATCCATCTGTTATAGCATCATTTCAACCAACATTGTTTCCATATAGCAAGGCCTTGACTAATCGCTCTATCTTTCAATCATAGATCAAAGCACAATGTTGGCGAGACCAATGACTTATAGACACACTCATCATTGTCTCTCTTAGGGTCATACCCACCCGGGTGTTCTCCGAGTATGCCCTACTAGGACTATTCTCATCTTGGGTTCCCAACCCTCAAGAATATCGGTCCTCTTGCCCACTCTTGTCTTGGATGCCCTACCTCATCCTCAAAGAGTGTTGGATGCCAGATGATAACTCAATCCTCCATTCTTTCTTCCAAACTGAAGACAAGAATGTCGTGTCTAACTCTCCCTCTTAACCAGGGACGAGTTCCAAGTTTCTCTTCACTCAGAAACTTGCTTGAGTTCCTTTACTCATAGGAACTTCCCAGAGCTCCCTCTTACCCAGGGACTCTATCATCAGTGCTTTATAGGGTCTTCTAGTTGACTGATGATTCAAGATCTCGATGTCATCAATTTCTTCATGTGTAGGGTTCAACCATCCATCACTTTCCTTCGTCATGTCATTCCTTCTTTCCCGGAAAGTGTCCTCCTTGGCTTTACATCTGGGGCTTCCTTCATAAGTTCATCTGTCTTCATTTTTTAACAGTGATTGCTCTGGATCACAAGGTACATAGTTGTGACATCCTTCACAACTCTCCTTTCCATGATCCTGCACACATACCCAGACTTTTCCAAGAGGTCAGACACCAAAAACAAATCACATATTACCTTTTGGTGATGGCCTTCTTTCAGTGACATCTTCTTGTAGGCATCAATCATCCTGCATCTATGTTGACACATCTCCCAATGATATCTGTTGTCAAGGGTCCTCATCTTTTCAGACTTCCATCAAAGTCTACTCATCATTCCGGGAGGTTTCTTGGTCAAGTCTTCCTGATCCTCTGGATGTTGACTGCCTTCGTCATGGTTGCATGTCTCACGATCTCTTTCATCCTCATGTCTTTCATTCCTAGGAGCTCTCAGAGTTCTTCAATTGTAGTCAACTACCTCATACTTCATATGAGGACATATTATGTTGATTTCATCTAGTTAAACTTATGTCTTTCCACATCCTTTTAGAGGAGGAGATCTATTTCCTTTTGATCATGCTTGATCTATTTCACCTGCAACCATACATCATGACCTTACAATATTAAATATAAACATAAGCATACACCTTGTTTTACCTTCGCTGCTTCTAGCAGCTTCCTTGATTGAAAATATCTTCAATCCCTTGGTCTGCTTCATTTCTCATGTCATTGGACCATCGTCTCATGAATTCCAAAGGTTGGATTTCCTGATGAAACACTTGTTGCCTTTCCTGACTAGGGGATCCTCCGCTGAGGTTTTCATCAGAGAATCTTCAAGGTCTTGTAGATCCCCATCTGGCAAATGTTTCCTTTGACTTCTTGTCCTTTCCTTTAGTGTCCAATGAGATTCCCAAGAGCTATGTCCTTCATGCTCGACTGCCATGGATTTTGTCCTTCATGATTACGAGCTCTTGTTTTCATGATGCCACGATGCATCTTATCATCATGAACATATCTGCAGGAGATTTGGAGCTTGTGATAGGACCCTTTTGTGAGGGACACCATCTCACTCATAGTAGAGGTCTATTACTTCCTCTTTCCTTCCGGCGATATGAGCTCCTTTCCATAATCTTCCCATAGCACTGAAAACTATCTGGTTTGAGGACCAAACTTCCCTTCTCATGCTTTAGTCTTTTAACCTTCAGCACTTTTGTCCACAACTTATCCATCTTTCTCAGATCTCCCAATTGAGATCTCATGAAGATGACCTTCTTTACTGCATTTCAGAGAGTACGTTTTCCAGCATTTAAATTAGGTCACTGCTGCACCATGACTGTAATCATCCTTGTTGCTCCTTCACCCAGATCATCATTGTTGTACCTTTATTGCATCGAGATCTTTACTGCTGCTTCTTCATTATATCAACGAGGTCTGTTGAGATTTTCACTGTGACAATCATCATGATGACTGATTCATCATGTTTCCATAAGCACTAGGATCATCACTGTACCTTAAGATCGTATGCCAAGAGAATATGTCGAGACTGTAAGCATAACTGAGGGATCACTGTGATCCTCCTTATGCTGAGACAGTGAGTCTTTTATCATCATATAAATACATCCATCGAGACAGTGATAATGTTCTAGATCCTTACCCTTTTATTGATGTCGAGGCAATAATGGATACTGTGCATCGAGACTACTGTGATTAGGACTGCGTCTTTGTTTTTCACCGATACTGTAACCAAGTATAACGTTGCACTGGGATCTGCTGAGGGTATGCACATATACACTTATGAATATGCCGAGACTATTAGCCCAGACTTCATGCCAATGCTGTGTCCTCATTCGCAGTCCTCTCTGCTTCATCCATCCGAGATTTACTAGGTATGCCGAGAATGAGATCTCTGCTCCATCCATTCGAGATCTGCACCTTTAGATCATGGATATGCCGAGAATCACCGAGATTCATTTTATGGTAATGCCGAGTATGCCGAGAGTATATTTCTAGACTGTGAGATCTCATTCCGAGACAGTGAGACTATATAAATACAGTGAGGGTTTTGAGCCCTTCTTCATCATAGGTATACATTGACTGTTATGAAATAAGTCCACCGAGATTGAGATACTTACCTTCCAGTGAGACTATAGTAGTTATTGTTGCTTCTAATACTATTATAATTCTGAGACTGATCATCTTTGTCACTAGTTGTTTCTGCGTCTTTTCATCAAGACTAAGGTTATATTCAATGATACAATGATCATCAAGTATGTGACAGAGATATCATATGCTGCGTTTTTTATGAATGACAATGTCATTACTAAGGGTATGTCGAGAGGGTATAACATCGTGATGCCAAGAACATAGATCTGCCTCTTGTAACCTTAACCACTGCTGTTCATTGCAACAGAGATATTACTTGGATCAACCGAGGTGCTAGAAACGAGTCTTCCCATTGTGGTATACTTCGAAGTATTTACTTGTCATAATCATGCCGAGTTAGCACTATTGTAGGATCTCATAGATCCTCTTTGCCACAGGAATACTGACTCTAACCCCTTTCACAGAAATGAGTACCACCGATGAGGAGAGAATTATCACTGTGATAATTACTGCATTTGTTAAGGCCTTCTGAGATCTGTGTCAACCAAGATCTTCCTTCTGCCTTTTTGCACTGACCCATACTTGCTAATTGCTGCATGAGGGAGCTGATCTTCTTTACGCCCTTTGTTGAACCTTCCCTCTGATACCATGTTGAGAAATTTAAGGGCAATGCAATTGTTATATTTCTCTTTCTTAGATAACTGCTTGAGATATTATTTTCTTCAGATTTGATTGATATTATTACTATGTATCATTATCATCAACCAACTATCAAAGCAAGAAAATCAATCATGCACAAGTACACAAAATATTGGCATCATGCCAGGGCAAAAACCTCTCCAAAACTTGAGAGGAAAAACCCATGAACTCTTTCTTATGGAATCTTTATTGAGAAATTACGATTTCAGAGCGTATATGCATACGTGGATGGAGTTAGGGCTCTTCTAGCCTTACGGTACCCTCACACTGTCATCCGCAGTCTCCTCCTTCCTATTGAGGTCAGGACTGCCCTTCAAACCCTTCACGCAAACATGAAATGCAATATGCTAACCCAGATCTAGATGCCGAGACGAGGTGCAGGCTCGATGAGGGGACAAACTTCCTCATACGCTGCGGCTACTTCGCTACCTTGCTTCTTCGTGAGAGAAGTGTATTGAATTGCCTTGTGGAGGATCCATACGTAGCCTATATATAGGCTTGCCTTCCCATTCATTGAGCCGACGTGAACTTCGATTAGGCCGATGTTTCCTTCGATCATTTAGTTGAGCCGACGTGGTTTCATAGCCTTCCTTTGAGTAGTTTCTAGAGTAAAACTGTGGGTACACATTTGAGTATTTCTTTGATGATCTAGAAGGACTTACATTCATTACATTTACACAAATAATACATGATTGTCTTCATTTTTACATGACTTGTCTTGAGCTCTTTAATTAGAGCAAAAATAATTCTTTAAATACAAAAGTACATTAATGCAAAAATAATGAAGACCGAACCTAGTTACACTATTTTCAACATGATCTACTTCTCAAAGAGAATGAACTCCTAGAACATGTCAAAGGGAATATCGCTATCCCTGCTAAGGAACAAACTCAAGCCTTAGCCAAGTACAATAAGGACGAGACAAGAGCTCAAAGTATTCTGATAGAATCAATCAAAGACTCTCTCATTCCTTATGTCTCCAAGTCTGAGACATCAAAAGAAATTTATGATAAGCTAGTAGAGCTATTCTCGGTATCCACAACCGGAGAAGTGATATCTTTGAGGAATGAATTATACAAGATGAAGATAACAAAGGAAGGAATAGCTCCCTACTTAATGAAAATCTCTGAAATGAGAGATCAACTTCAAGAGCATGGGGAAGTCATGTCTGACAGAGAGATGACAATTTTAGTACTCAATGCTCTACTTGAGGAGTGGGGAAACTTCATATCATATATGCCAAGAAGGATGCAACCACTCTCAGTGAAATGTGGTCTCTATGCAGAATAGAGGAAACCAAACTTAAGGCAAAGGAAGATGTGGGATCAAAGGAACAAGCATTTTCTACCATGGCCAAGAGAAAGGGTAAATTTGGCAAATTTGGTCCACGAAGAACAAACAACAAAGACATGTCCAAAATCCAATGTTTTGGATGCCAAGAATATGGACACTACAAAAGGAATTGTCCTAAGCTTAAGAAGGATAACAACAACAAAAGAAAGTGGGAAGAAGCTCACATAACTTAAGAGGTGAAAGAAGAAGGAAAGAAGCAAAAGAAGGAAGATCCTCTAGATCTCTACTATGACTAGGTCAAACTCTTTACTTCTAGACTTCTTTCAAAGTTTTGAGTAGGATAGGAGCATGTAGGAATAGATTAAAATTGCATGGCTAGAAACATCCTCTAGAATCTAGAAGCATGATGTACATAGAGTTCTAGATACTCATGAAGATATAGCATTTATGATAAGAACAAAAATGCATGAGTAGAAATATCTTCTAGAATATAGGAGCATGGCAGATATAGCTCAAGATATTCATGTAGAAGAAGCATACCTAGTATAGGACCTCATCCACGATTAAAGAAAATTGATCATAAAAAGGAATCTTAGAAGACCTCCATCATCAAAAGAAAAGAAACATTTGCAAGGCAAGGATCTTTAAGATCCTATGATGTAATCTTCAAAAGAAGGTTCATGGACCAAAGCAGATGTCTCATTGGGAATTTCATTCATGGGATTCAAGAAAAGGATGATATGCATGCAAGCTAAGATGAAGCAAGAAGGGCCACACCAAGGAAAACCAAATGAAGCTAAGATGATCAAAGGAGAATCAAGATGAGGTATGTATGCATCAAAGTTTAGTCATGTTATCATTTGTATATTATTGAGTCATGGGTATAGTTCTATAACATGATCAAGCATGAAAGAATCTCTTTCACCAAAAACATGCTCGAAGGCATGTACTACAATGCAATGAAGGTCTACAAAAGAATATGCTCACATAAGGAGTATAAGATAGCTAACTACAAAGCAAGAAGAAATGCTGACTAGTCCAGGAAGCAAGCAATGAAGAAATGTTCTCACAAGAAGCATCAAATGGTTGACCTATCTATCTAATAAGAAGCAAATGAAGAAAGAGATCAAGCATGTGGAAGAACACCATGATCACTGAGAATCACTATCTGACAAGATACTTTGAAGATATCTCCCAAAAAGAAGGCAGGACCACTTTGACAAAGGAAGGACCCTTGACACCTATGAAGGCCTTGGAGATATAAAAGATGTAGATAACTGATTCTACTCTACGAAGATGTCGTGATGAATAAACCATCCATCAAAAAGCAATGTTGAAGCAATATCAGGATGAAGTCATGATGGGCTACTAGGTCGAAGCATGTAAACAAGCAAGTACAACGAAGCATCAATGAGAAGAGTATTCCGAAGCATGGACAAGATGACAAATGAGTAGCCAAGATGACAAGAAAACTTGATGAAGGACAAGAAAGCCACTTTCCACGAAGGAAACAATGACATGACAAACCAGGAAGGAAAGTGATCGATGGATGGTGCCCTACCTAGGAGAAGTTCGAACAAGACTTCATGACATCAAAGAAAGGAAGAAGATCAAGCAGCTAAAGGACACTCGAAGAAGAAGTTGCTGATGAATGAAAGAGTCCTTAGTTAAGTGGGAGCTCTGACAGATCCCTGATCAGGAAGGAGTTTTGGATCATCCCTGATTACAAAGGAGTGACAATTGTGTTTTCCATTTCATGGGTCATGCACTAGACCAGGACTAACAATGGTAAGTCTAGATGAAGGCTATGAATGGAAATGTAGACACAAGATAGACACAACATTCTTGTCTTCACTTGGAAAGAAAGAATGGGAGGATTAGGTAATTATCTGGCATCCGATACTCTTTGAGGATGTGTAGGGCATCAAAGACAAGAGTAGGCAAGAGGACCGATATTCTTTGAGGTCTGGGAACCCAAGATAAGAATAGTCCTAGAAGGTCATACTCAGAGAACACCTGGGTGGGTATGTACCTTGAGAGACAATGATGAAGGTGTCTATAAATCATTGGTCTCACCAGCATTGTAGCTCATGATCTCGTGGAGAGATGGAGTTGTTAGTCAAGGCCTTGCACTATGCCAATGCTGATGGATATGATGCTATAACAGATGGATTGCAAATCCAGTTTCTCTTATGTGAATTCTTCAAGATTGATAATGTCCAAACACCTTGGAATATTGTATGAATACCTCCCTAGTTAAGAGGGAGTGTTGAAGGAAATGTAACTAGGTTCGGTCTTCATAAATGTACTTTTGATATTTGTATTTATTCAAGAAAATAAATATTATTTTTGTAATATATGTCAATGAGTGTCTTGCTCATTGAAATAGGTCTAGCACTATTTAAAGTGCTATAGGTAAGTCAAATAGTCAAAAGAAAAGGTTGAAGACCTTAAGGGCATGTTACACCTTGTATAAATATGTATTAAAGTCAAGAGAAACCTCCAAGCAAAGTCAAGTATACTCCTATGCAACGGCACCATCAAGAAGCTCCTTCAAGCATGCTACACCACCATGGAAACTATCCAAAGACTGCTCAACAAATCAGCCTCCTAGCAGTCCTCAAGTCGGCCTACAAACAGTTGACAAGTCGGCCTGCAAACAGTTGACAAGTCGGCCTAAATGGAGGGACAATCCTCTATATATAGAGGCTGTCCACTCCTCTATAACGTATTCAAGTAAGCTCTGAAATTAGCAAGGAGATAAGCCGAGAAAAGGAAGTTAAGGGAAGTCTAAAGGGTCTCCAAAGTACAACGAAGAAAAAAGGAAACTCAACGAAGATTAGGGACTGTTTCTAGGGCCAAGAAACAGTCACACGTTCGAGGATAAGGACAGACTGCAGTCTTAGCAGCAGCAAGAGCACTTTGCAAGATTCATTGGTATTTGGGCTAGTCACTGGGCCGAAAAGCTCTCCTAAGTCAAGCGAAGAAGTCCCTCTCTCTAGCGAAGGAAGAAAGACCCTAATTCACTAAGGGTACTCTCCACATGTGAAAACTAGGGCAGCAAAACAGTCATACACTCAAGAAGTGTACTTGAGCAAGGGATAGAAGAGGAACATCTCATCAAGAAGACTCACTCAAGGAAGGTCGATCTCTAGACAAGAATCATAGTAAGAGAATGAAATGCCGAAAGGAGGACAAAGTGCCGGAAGAAGTGCCAACGAATAAGGTGCAGAAAGGAAGGACTTGACTTGTGCTTGGAGGATACTCTTGTCAGGGGTCTAGGGTTTGGAATTGATCAATAAAAGCTTCAATAAGAGAAATTCACTAAAGGGTTTTCCTCTCAAGAGAAGAGAGGTTTTGGCCTTGGCAGAGAGCTAATATCTTGTGTTCTTGTTCTTATGTTTTGGTAGCAGTTTGATGAAGTACACACACATGCATTAATAATAATAAGAAGAAGATTAAGCTAATAATGAAAAGTAAAAATACTCCACAAATTGTTATCAAGTAACGAAGAATCACACTACACCACTTTGCCCTAGATTCTTCAACATGAGGCACTATGAACTTGGCACTGTTTTCAGATCAGCTTTGAGGGCGCTATATTCAAGACTAATCTCGGCATGAAGAGTTATCATCAGCTAAGTGAGGTGTCTAGTTTGGAAGAAGTTGGGTTAGAGTAGGGCATTGTTTTTGAAGCTAAAAATATCCTTGTTTTGAGACTAGTTTTCTAAGTGATCAGTTAAGTTAGGGCACTTTTCTTTGAATGAGTGGAGTTTCTGTTTTCACTCACGCTTAACGTGATAAGTTGCTCCCTTGAGTATGAATTTAGCATTGCTTTCATGCTATTTTCTGCTTGTAGATGAACAAGAGGAAGGCACCACCTTTTTTAGGCATGTTTTCGCATGCATGAAGCACGTTTACAGTGGAGAAGATCAATGCCCAGCATGACCTGATAGAGCTAAGGGATGAGGGTGGAATAGGATGCTGCTTTTGTTACCCAATTTGACTGTTTGCAGGCAGATAAGACAAGAAAACTTATATTGCCATTGAAGATATTTATAGGATATTGGGTGCTGATTTTGATTTGATTTTATGCTGGATTTTGCCAGTATATGGATATCTTCGGTTGGAAAGTTATTCCTAGCAAGGAGAGCGTTGACGTATGGTTAATTTGACTTTCTTTTTGAGATTTGTTAACCACTACTCACGCATGTGGTGAAAGACATGTTCAAAAATATCTTTTCGGAGCAGCATGCTGGATGAATTCACTTCTTCAAACATTATATCCTATGATTACAATTGAAAAATGGTGTGCCATCTAGTACCATTCCTTTGGCTTTACAGCATTCGAGAGACATGACGATGATATCACTGGTTTTCAGTTTTCTACTGGTGGGAATATATATCTGACCAGAAACACTCAAGATTTGGTATCTACAAAAGACCATAACTCAGCTGGAAATATTCAGGGATCATCCAAACAATTAACTAATGTGGCATTTAGTCCAGATGAGAGACTAATATATGCAGGGACCTAAAGGATTCTTATTAAATGGAGTACACAACACAGGAGAAGGTTATTAAAAGGGCTGATGAGAATTTTGCACCTAATGCTTTGGTCATACAAAAGGACGTCTGGCAGAACCTAGACTGTAATCAGGGATGAGTTGCTGCGGGTGCTGATGGAAATGATACTCTAGATTAATGAGAATTTGTTGCAGCTTCACTTCATATACAGAGCATAGACAATGATGAATACTTGCACAAGGATGGCCGTATTAGTTACATGGAGATTGCCTCTATGAAAACTGGTAAAGACTGGAGGAAAGCGTCTCAGCATTAGTCACGAGGGAAGTTTAACAGTCTCAGCATAAAATTGGTCAGGGATGGCTCTTTGCTGAGTATCTTGGAGATTAATATGATCCTGAAGGAGGCTCACACGTGCCACTTGTATATGTATTTACTAGGTCTTCCTTCATGAAAGGTGCATATGTGAAGACATTTGTGTATCATTTCTTGGAGCAGTTGACATGGCCCACCACTCATTTCAATTACGTGTCCCACCTTCTTGTGTTATTTTGGAGGCTGTGGCATAACCAACTCCATTGTTTTATTATTGTTGACTTGTCTCATAGAGTTGATTACAGGAGAGCATTACTGTATTATTTTCCTTAGATATTTAATTGTTTCTTTTCGGAGAAGAAACTGGATATCAACAACTCTTTTTAGTAAAGTAGTTGTTGAAAATGATATTTTATTGTTATTCCTTGGAGAACTAATGGATCTAAGAAAATAAATACTTGTTTATTGTAAAAGGAGTTGAGCTCAAACCCATATAAGGGTTTGTTCTCTCCCTCATTTGGTATGGTTGGAGATGGGGATTTTTCCTTGTTGATGCTTGTTATGAACGTGATAATAACAATAATAATAACAGAAAATAATGAGTCAATTAGTAATGAAAAAAATGCGTCTTATCAAAAGACATGCCCATTAGTGAAAAAGACACCTTGCCTAGGTATTTATATCAGGGTCCTCATTGTAATATTCGTCATTCTTATCATTCTATCAATACATTTATACAATTACAAATATATTCTCCCTTCAAAAGCAATCAAGAATTGTTTGTTATATTGGTATCAGAGCTAAGTTTTGGCTACATTATGCTTTTAGATCCTAAAATTAGGGAAACCAAGAGACTTTTCTTGAAATCAAGGAATCAAGAAAATAATTACTACAAGAAATCAAGGAATTAATTACAAAATGGACAACGGATCTTAAAATGTTGGATCCAACACTTGAAATTGAAATTGCCATTGCAAAAAGGGATTATTTGTGAAAAATCCAACTATTGCAGCAACTGAAAATTATTCTCCTAACAATAAATTTAATTATGCAGTTTATTTGCTACGTCAAACAATGAATAAAATCACAACTTCAATTTTCACCATAAAAATGCTGCGGAAAATAAAACGCTGGAAATTGAGATTTTCTAGCACACACAAAATTTTTGACACCATTATTTTTGGACAATTGCCCCCGGGAAAACCAAATGTCGGAAAACCAGTGCAATAGTATGAGGGTTTATTTTTATTATGTAGCAGCAAAAATTTGAGTACAATAATTTGGATGCTCCACTGGCAATCCAATCTTGAGAGAAATACTGGCAAATTTTTTGTGAGGGTTTTTCCTCACCCCACTGTTGATTTTCTGTCCCCTGATTTGCATCCGCAGCCATATGCAAATCCTTTTGCGTCAACCTCTGCGCAGAGCTTGCACAGGCTCTACTGTAGCTGCGTCCAAAAAAACCCTAAAATCCACAGTTTTGTCTCTCTCTCGCTCTGGAACTGACTCATTGGATCATCTGACCAAAATCCCGACTTCTAGTTGTTGAATCACTAGCTCCTCCAGCTAGATCGAATTGCTCTGCTGCTATGCCTGCATAGTCCTTGTGCATACCCTTCGGGAATTTTGCAGTCCCTCTCAATGCCTCTTCCGGATTTGGAAGACTTCTTTCGGGAATGTTGTTGACCTCCTCTGCCACCTGCTACTCACCCTCTAGCTTGATCTTCTATGCTGAATCTCTGCTACTGGAAAAATCGAACTACTTGGGCAACTGAGTATCTACACTGGTGTATCCTCCATCTACCCATCAACCTCCTCTTATAATCTCCAGTTGGGACTCCAATGACTAAGATTAAAACATAATCGATGGCTGAGATAATTTTTGGATCGATCCATGTGAGTTTTTAGATGATTCACACTTTTCTCAATTAATACTGATTAATTAACCCCTTTTCTTCAGTTTAGACTTAGGAAATACTTTAAAATAGGCTAATAATCTAATTGAGACACTTCTAGGTGGAATTTCCAGAAACGATTATTGGGTTATGGAGAACTGTGTTTTAGCCTCTCCACAAAGTTTCGAGACTAGAACACCTCCGATGCTACAAAAAACTAACACTCCTCTTAGCGAGGAAGGTGTTCTAGTGCTGCACTACTGCTATAACACCCTGTCTCTGTATCACCCTCTGTTACGTTGTTGATGTCTGATAACTGTGACTGCCAGCCACTGCCCACCAACCACTGCGTAACTCTGATGCTACATCCTGTGCTGTTGCTAACACTGCTTTACTGTTGCCAACTCTGCATCTGCACTGCAACTCCCTCTCATATGTTGTTGCTGCTACTGCAACTAGTGCAACTGAGAAGCATCCGAAATAACCCGTCCTTGCTACTGAAACGAGTTCTCCACCATACCCATATGTTCTCTGAAATAGACGAACTTAGCTTTTCCTAGAGCTTTCGTGAGTATATTTGCAACTTGCTCATCTGTGGGAACATACTGTAGCTGGACCGCTCCATGCTTCACAGAATATCTGATGAAATGACACCGAATATTTGTGTTTCGACTTGCCATGAAACACTAGATTCTCAGAGAGCTTGATGCAACATTGATTATTGCAGTAAACATTGGTCGTCTCCATCCTCTGCCTGAACAAGCTTACTAGCAGCTTCCGAAGCCATATAGCTTCGCACGTAGTTGTGCTTGCTGCCATATACTCTGCTTCTGTAGAGCTCAATGCTACTGACTTCTGCTTCTTGCTACACCAAGAAACCATTCCCGATCCAACGCTGAAGCAATACCCAGAGGTACTTTTCCTGTCCACTGAATTTCCTGCCCAATTTGCATCTATGAACCCACATAGTTTGAACTTTGATGTCATCCCCTCAAGTATATCTCAACCCATACTTGATTGTGCTGTGCACATACCTCAAAATGTGCCTCGTTGCTGCCCAATGTACCCTCTTCGGTTCCACCATAAAATCACTGAGAGTATTGACCCCGAAGCAGAGATTTGGCCTAGTGTTGACCAGATACATGAGAACCAATGAGTTGTCTATACAAGGTTGGGTCAACATCCTTGTCATCTGATGTATCTATTTTCTTCCAGTTGGTGATCATGGGCGTAGACATGGGTCTACAATTCTGCATTTTGAATCTCTTCAGAATATCTGTAGCATATCTTCCTTGCCCAAGGAAGATCTCCCTGTCCTTCTGCCACACTTCCAATCCTAGGAAATAGTGCATCAACCCCAAATCCTTCATATCAAACTCTGCTGCCAGGTTCCTCTTGTAGTCCTCTATGAGCCCTGATGATCTTGTCAGGAAGAGATCATCCACATATAATACTAGGACGAGTGCCTCACCCTCTACCATCAAAAAGTAAAGGTTGGGATCTATGTCACTCTTAACGAATCCCATTTGCTGCAAGTAGCTGTCTATCCGACTGTACCATGTCTTGGGAGCTTGCTTGAGCCCATATAGAGCTTTCTTTAGTCTGCACACATGAGTGCGCCTCTCATGAGTCTCGAAGCCCTCTAGCTATTCTATGTACACCTCTTCCTCTATCACCCTGTTCAAGAATGTTGTCTTGACGTCCATCTGGTGAATCTGCCACCCCATCTAAGCTGCTAGGGATATAACTGACCGAATAGAAGTGTATCTAGCAACTAGGGCGAAGGTCTCCTCATAATCTATCCCTTCTTTCTGTGCATACCCCTTTGCCACGAACCTAGCCTTGTACTTCTCCACGCTGCCATCTACAACATACTTGATCTTGTAGATCCATCGAGAACCTACGACTGACCTGTCCTCAGCCCTCGACACCAACTCCCAAACATCATTCATGATAGAGTTGTATTCCTCTACCATGGCATCCACCCACACTTGATGCTGTGTGGCTTCTTGAAAGATGGAAGGTTCTGCAATTTGAGCCACCAATGCTTGGTACCTGTTAGGCTGTCTGCGCTCTATTTTGTTCATTCTAGGAGCTCCAATGAACTCCTTTGCATCTATCAATGTATGATGAGCTTCTTTGCTGGTTCGACCACTAGTGTTGGGAGGTTAAACCAACTCCTCCTCATCCTTCCTCTGCTGCTCCGTCTGCTGAGATCTTACTGGATCCCTTGCACTTGAGAAATGCTGGTACTGGTCACTGTACTAGATCCCTATGAGTGCCCCACTAGTGGTCCCATTGGTTGTCCATGTGGCTACCCCTGCGGACCAATGGAGCTTCAACTGGATGATTCTGATCACCTGCAGGCATCTCACGAGATCTCTTGAAAGCTCGATCTTCCATGAACTTTACGTCCCGTCTTACTACAATCTTCCTACTGCTAAGGATGTAGATCTTGTATGCCTTGGAGGTTTCGCTATACCCAACGAGGAACCCCTGATCTGCAGTCTGATCCAACTTGGTGTGCTTCTCATTTGGCACATGGCAATAAGCAATGCTGCCAAAGATCCTGAAGTGACTAACTTCTGGCTTCTTCCCTGTGAAGACCCCTTCTGGCGTTTTCTTCCCCAATGCTCTATGAGGAGTCCTATTCTGAATATACACTGTTGTGTTACATGCCTCTGCCCATAGAAACTTGGGCAAATCCTGGTCATACAATATTGCTTTTGCAGCCCCAATGATAGTTCTGTTTTTCCGCTTCGCTACCCCATTCTGCTGTGGATCATGGAGTTTTCCACTCTCTTCTGATGCCTTCCTTAACACAAAAATCTGTGAAGTCTTTATCAATATACTCTCCACCATTATCTGAGCGAAGCACCTTGATCTTCTTCCATGTCACATTCTCCATGAGAGCCTTAAACTCCCTAAAACGATTGAAGACCTCATCCTTGGTCTTCAAGAAGTAGATCTAGGTTTTCCTGGAATGATCATCAATAAAGGTGACGAAGCATTCAACCCCACTGAGAGCTCTAGTGGACATCGGGCCACAAACGTCTGAGTGTATAAGTCCTAAAACACCAGCTTCTCTGCTGTCACTTATTGGGAATGCTACCTTAGCATATTTCTCAAGCACGCACCCTCTGCACACATCATCATGTTCAGTGCCAAGTTCTGGAAGCCATGTTACTGTCTCCTTGAGTATCTTGAGTGCTCCATGGTGTAAATGTCCCATTCTCCTATGCGATAGCTCATTTAGTTCCTTCCCACTACTACTGTCAGTGCCTATTAGTGCCATTGGAGAGTTGAGCTGCAACCTATACAACCTATTGCTTCGAACTCCAATCTGTCTCACCTTTTAGCTCGAGTGTTTGGCAAACACCTTCTTCCCCACGAAGTGGATATCATATCCCTTATCCTATAACTAAGATACTGAAATTAGGTTCATACCCAATCCTGGCACATGCAGTACATCTGTAGTTGCTCCTGATCCCCTATGAAAATTGATGGTACCTCTCCCTATTGGAGTACACTCCGTTCTGTTTCCCATCGTAATCTGGAAGTCCATATGCTCCTCCTTGTAGTTGGAGAAATATTCTCTAACCCCTGTCATGTGAGCTGACGCTCCACTGTCTATATACCAGACACCCTGTGAAGCTGACCCTGATAGGCAAGCAAATTCGTTCTCCAACCTGGAAGACAAATTTGAAGCTCCCTGAATGTCAACTTTGCCCATGGTCATACTGAAGAATTTATTGAAGACAAATCTGTGTGTTATTCCTCTTCCACCCGACACTGATTTTGCTCTAGCAAACTGCCGCAAAACCTTTTGTGCCCAGACAAGAAAAACTGCTCAACGAAAATACTGATTTGCTTTACCAGAATAACTTCCCGACTTTACTACTGCTTGCTAGAACTGCCACTGAGCTCTGCGAATTTTTCCTGTCCACTACCACCTCCTTTGCCACCTGCTACTCACCCTTTGGCTCGATCTTCTCTGCTGAACCTATGCTACTGGAAAAATCAAACTGCCTGAGCAACTGTGTATCTGTACTGGTGTATCCTCCATCTACCTATCGACCTCCTCTTATAATCTCCAGTTCAGACTCCAACGGCCAAGATTAAAACATAATCGATGGCTGAGATCATTTCTGGATCGATCCGTGTGAGTTTCTAGATGATTCATACCTTTCTCAATTAATACTGAGTAATTAGCCCCTTTTCCTAAGTTTAGACTTAGGAAATATTTAAAAGTAGACTAATAATCTAATTGAGACACTTTTAGGTGGAGTTTCCAGAAACGATTTTTGGGTTATGGAGAACTCTTGTGTTTTAGCCTCTCCACAAAGTTTCGAGACTATAACACCTTTGATGCTACAAAAACTAACAATATTCAAGGTAAAGATATTGTAAGTGTAGGATTTAATGCTACTAGCAAGGGCCACGCAGACCACTTTACCAAAGATTAGCTTGCAACAATGAGTAGTGACGATCGAAATCAAAGAAACCATGATAAACAGTTTAAGAATGAAGTTAATTTGTTACAGATTAGTTTTGTACATATAGATTAGTTGGGAAGACATAACCAATTCCACAGAATAATAGACAACATGCCAAGAGTTCCTTTGAAATGTCTACACACGGTCCCTAAGGAGTTCTTCTATCCCATAAGCAGGGAGTTCATGAAGGATCCTGTCATCACTCCTTCAACAAAGAGAACGTACAATCACAATTCACTTGTCTCTCTTAGGAAGGGGACGTTTAAGACCAATGGAAAAAACCACATTCTGTTGCCTGAAAAAGAGGTGGTGCTGCTTGATCATGATTTTAGAAAGATAATTGTTGTATGGAATTATTACCACAAAATCTAGCAGGCCTTGGAGAGGGAAACCCTACAAGACAAATAACTAGATCAAGTGTTAACAATGGGATAATGGTCCGTTGTCACCACAGTCAAGGTTTCCTGCTCTTTATGGATTTTCACTGATGGGAGGAGTCTCGGTGGGATATAACCACCTATGAAAGGTATTCTAAGAGTTTAAGGTGTAAGGTCATAGGCCAAGACCTCTCAAGAACACTTTGCTTTCTAGGAGAGACCTAGGAATAAGAGGCATGAGATCTAGGGTTTTGTGAATTCTTGTGGTTTGAGATACTCCCAAGATCAAGGAAATGATGAGAAAAGGCTTCTTATGATATACTTCAACAAGTACTAAACTCATACAACCTTCAAAGAAGTCCCCAAGTTGAGGAAGACTAGCTAGGGTTTCCCTCTTAGGGCAACACCTAGGGCAAGAGATTTTATGGACAAAATTTAAGTGGATGCCCACCAAACTTGGAGGTCAAGTAGCCAAGACCCTTAGCTTGATGTTTAGGCTCTTAAGATCCCACAAAACCTCTCCCAAGGAAATTCGCTCTAAGCCCTAGTTAGACGTCCTACCTTAAGAGGACCAAAATTTTTAAGAGAAGATTTATGGATAAGAAGTAAGGTTGACCACCAAGGACTTGGATTAGTGCCTTGTCCTTTTGGCATATGGAGTCTAAGAGGCTTTTGATAAGCTAAATCCTTTTTAAGGAGGCCAAAAATTGATGCCCTAGGTATCAACTTCTAGCATTTACCCACTTCTAGAGAAAATGGAGTTTGATGGAGAGATTTAAGATTTCCTCCACTAGGAACATTCATTACATGTTGTACAATGAATAACATATGCAATACTCAACTAGATAGCCTTTCAAAATTAATTTTCAACAATTAGGGCACAAATTAACATAATCTAGAAGCAACAATTCCATACATTAGACAATTTCAAGACAAAATTCATCAACAAAGGAACTTACAAGACAACATGTAGTATATCCATCTATTTTCCAAATAAGTAGCTCCAAAGACAATGAAGAATAGCTTCCAAACATTGAAATGCATTCAATAGATCTCTAATAGCCAAGAAGGAGCAAGTGCGAGTTTCTCTCAAGAAGTTAAATTGTCTCATGGGGCACAAAATGGGTATCATGGGGCTCCTGGTGATAGAATAAGTTGGTTATGCTCCATCAGAGTATGGTGCTAGCCCTCCCATGTCTCAAGGGGTGAGACAAACCTCATCTAGGCCTCAGATTGACTGCCACAACTTGTACGTACTGCTAAGCTAGCTGGGAGCATGCTGGTCGAAGTGCATCATCTCATGAATGATGCAGGGCAAAGCACAAATTTCTAGGGTAATGTAGGTGCCCATGGAATGGAATGATGCTCTGCAAGTGATAGGAGTCACATGGCTCTCAATGCTTCACCTGTAGGGTGTCATAATGCTCCTTTAGTGGACCTGGGCCCCAGTTAAGTTGCCCAACCCATGATGAAAACCACTTGCCAATCACACACAATGTCCAGTGTTGCATCTTCACCATTAGGTACAATTAATCATTAGTGCATCTAAGTGAACCAAGATTGTTAATCATGGGCTATTTGATACTTCATATGGGGCTTCTCTTTAAAATTTGGGGCTTTGATCATGTGTTAGTGTTACCTCCCTAGGTAGGAGTGGCTAATAGATGACCTTATTAGGTGTTCCCCTAAGGGGAAAGACATGTCCCTGGTACATCCTTCAATCAATAGGTGGCATATGAATAATGATGGAACAAATGGGGATAAAGGGGTCTTAGAGCCAATTGCCATGGGAAAAGGGGTAGCAATAATGAGGAAGGCCACATATTGGGTGTACAACTATGAGGAGGGAGCAATCGTGGTTGCATGAGTTACCCCAACCTTTATTTTTCCACCCCTCTTTATTTTACTTTTGCTTTTTCTTGATTTTTCTTTGTATTACAACTCAAAGCTATAGGAGATGAGAGCATGTTGTGTATGATGTATAATAGTTAATAACCCCTTAAAGGTGGGAAAGTTCACTGCCCACCAGGGGTTGGGATGTGCACGAGTTCATTTTATGATGTGATGGGGCATTCATTGGCCCTAGGAACCAGGTTGATGGCCATGATGATAAGGAGTAGAGCTCATGCTTGGCTTTCGCCCACGTGCTATATTTAATGTCTTGACCATCTTTTGCATTTTATGATTTTCTTTTTTCTTTTTCTTCTTGCTTGTGGCCATGATATGCTTTTAACTTTCTTCTAACTGCATCAACCTCCGGGGCAACGTTTCCAGGCTCGACCTAGATATGTGGACAAGGGAAGGGGGTGTGCCACCGCCTTGTGGACCCATGGTCATGTGGACTCGAAGAAGGGAAGTAGTGAATATGGCTCATGATGTGTGGAGGGAAGTAATAAATATGGAATGGGAAAACATGACCACGCTACCCAAATTGGGGTTTCCTGCGTAGTGCCCTTCCTAAAGCCAAAGGCTAATAGGGGAGATCTCACGGGACTAGGATTGAATATTAACACCCCATTTAAGGTGAGGGAGCAAAACCA
This sequence comes from Pinus tabuliformis, assembly GCA_031772625.1. Taxonomy (NCBI): domain Eukaryota; kingdom Viridiplantae; phylum Streptophyta; class Pinopsida; order Pinales; family Pinaceae; genus Pinus; species Pinus tabuliformis. The sequence continues at coordinate 342,028,641 of CM062816.1, forward strand.
CGGTCAAAACCCATCCTTCTTCCAAGTTACCCAATAATCCATGTCAAAATGCCCAAATGAAAAATAGGCATAAGCACCTGATTTCACAATGAAAAACTTACCTTTTGGGTTGGATTGCCCATTTCTAACACGTGCTCTTGACAAATGGGCGAGGAAACATACAATTGATGCAGGTGGCAGAGATAAAGTGGCACATCACATCGGCTACAAGGTGGCTATCAGGGGCTGCCAGTTGGGAGCCAGTTGGAAGAAAATGATTAGGAGAAATTCTTTCCTAGGGGTACCCACTTTTGGTGGGTAATAGGTATAGCAACTACAAGCTAGTGCCTCCATTCTTTTTTATCTCAACGCCCACAGATCTAGAAGCCACAGTTAATGCTTTATTAGATCGACAAGAAAATCAATTGGAGGGTGGGACTGTCATCTTGTCATCGTCAATGGCAAAAACAAAGTAGAGAAATCTAGATGGGTGGCTTGGGAGGAGTGAACTAATGCCCCTGAAAGAAAAACAAATCGTGGTTATTGGATTTTCTGAAATGCTTGAATATTTGAGCATGGGCAACATATGGTGTCTGGAGATTGTGAGAGTGATTAGATGTAGTGGTTATAGGCATCTGTTATCTTTCTACTTTGCTCTCTCGCAGAGCACATTGCCACAATATAAGCAAAGTCATGTATTACTGTTAATTTTAGGCAACAATGGTATGTTCTATGCTTTAGAGCAATTTTACTTCAATTCCTTTATTAACACTTTTTCCGTGGAGGATATTTTCACACTTTTTCCGTGGAGGATATTTTCTAGAGATGGATGAATTTTGACGTATGGATTTGGGCTATTTATCTTGTCTTGGAGCTTTGTCTTGTGAACGAAATGCTGGTTGGATATACTCTATAACATTGTAAGTGAATTTTGATGTTATTATTTTTGTTGTTGCATACTGCTAAAATTAGGGCTAGTTGCCGCATAATCGAAATGTGGAATTGAGCACGTTTTAGCTAATTTAATGTATGGGCCAATGTTATATGAATGAAATGTCCCAGAGATTATTTGTCTCATTAAGCTTGCATCATTTGCTTTGAAGTATAAATGCTTGAAGGTCACTTTTCTTTTCTTTCTCTCAACATTGGATGAAGTTGACTTTTCGGGCCTCCTTGATCAAGAAACCAAGTTCTTACTCATCATTATCCTTGACTCCATATCCCCAAGTGAACTAGGCACTGATTCCTGAAAAAGGGTAATCATTTTAACCCTCTTTTTACCATTCTGCCCTTTTTCCCAAGTCTAGCCCCATTAGGTCACCTAGGGCATCAATTTCCTAGGAATTGACCCAAGGAAAAACTTCGATCTCCTATAGGCTACTATGTTGGTGGGTCCCCTCCCTCTCCTCCAAATTTGAGGCAATTCTAACAGTGGAATCTCCGGGAATCCCAAGCCCTAGTTCTAAGATCAAATTTTGCCTAAGCATCCCCAAGGCTAGACCTCAATAGGATCAACTCAACCTTTTGAAGTAAATATTCTTGTTTGGTCCTTTCCCCTTAACTTGTCTAGGATAGGAACATCATTGGTTGCTACATTCCATCCCCGAACTTGGGCTGGGTCCACTTGGCCCTGTGTGGTTTCGCTTCTCAATAAAGATTATTTGTCAAAGACCATTTGGGAATCCAAGTTTCCCAAAGATTATAGGGATTGAGAACCTTGTTTATAAGCCTATCGTTTCTCCCTCAACCCTCCAATCCTCACCCCTTACCCCTGGTGGACCAAGTCCCTTGCTTATAGAGCAAGCAAGTTCCATTCTTTACTCCATCCTTGGGAAAGGGTTTTCAGGGTCACTTCTCACCTATCCATTGACATATACTTTACAAGTGAATCCATACACTACCGGGAGTCCTCCCATCGGTGAAATTTTGTAAAGCGCTGGGAGACTTCGCTGTGATGACAATGGGCTAAGCCTCCAACATTGCCCTTAACCTAGCAGTTGCCCTCTTAGGAACCCCTTTAGGTCCCTTGCTAGTTTGAGTGGTAACAGGTTGTAGATTCTTGTCCAAAGATATGAGAAAATAGTCATACCGTATTTTCTATAAGGTTTGGCCAACTTGAGGATATTGACTTGGTGTATTTTTACAACTTTTAGCTTAGATTGTTGGAGCAATTTATTGAAAATACTAAAACCACCCCTATGTGCATCCAAGTAAACATCAAGTTTTGGCATCTTGAAAATCTTGGTGGGTTTTGGAAGTCACAACATTTTCTTAAAGGTAGAGGGAGTAAGCAAAATATTCATGTAGCCTACCCTATCCAACTTCACTAGATATTTAGAATTAAACCTTTTAGCACACCAACCAAAAATCTCTCAAAATTCAAAACCTTTAAGCACAACTAGTTTTCTTTTTTTCCGAAGAAAAAGCGAACTTTTTATTAAGAGAATAAAAAGTTACATTGCATATGCAGAGCATTTCCGATATTGCTGCTTGACAGACCAAGCAATCAAAAAACCAAAAGACTCCTTTCTGCCATTTTGAAACGCAGAAATCAGAGCATTTTTTTGCTGTAGTAAACATCTGTGGCAACGCGGCCAAGACCATAAAAAGACCTCGTCTGAAAGAGACAGATCAAAAGCATTTAAACAGTATACAAACAAGCCTTTGGGTCTCCTCAACAGAGAGGAAAACAACCCACAAAAATATATAAAATATGTATCAGAGTTTTGTATAAAGAGATGTCTGTGAGAAATAGTCTAAGCATATAGATATGAGATAAAACCAAAAGCAAAAACAGTAGCTGAAGTGTTATATATAAGGCGACACATCTGATGAAACAATCTGTCCTTGACAGTCTTCCACTATTTTCCACCCTCCCAAAGCTTGCTGCAAACCTTCCTTAGAAAGCTTGTCCGCGGCATCGTTGCTGTCCCTGTATATATGGCATATGGAGAAAGAGTTAAAAGATGACTTTAATACCTGAAGTTCTTCCAGCATGGGTTTCAAAAATTGGTTTTTGCAAGTACTTTTTCCGTTAACCCAATTTACAACATTGAGGGAGTCTCCAAAGATCTGAATAGTGAAGGTGTTTCTGTGAATGAGCCAACATAGGAGCAGTCTCAGGGCAGATAATTCGGCAAAATTATTTGTTCCTGATCCCAATCCCACTGAGGCTTTGAGGGAGTGTTGAGCATTGATATGAATGACGATTCCTGCGCCTGCTATGTTATTTTGGGATGCTCCGTCAAAAAACGCCCAAGGAATGCCATCTTTGATTTGAACTGTCTTGTTTGGATTTTGTGGTCTTTTTTCTTCTGGTTCTGGGATGGAAGAGAATATGGAGACCGCTTGGATGGCTGTTACAGATGGCTGGGTTCCCTTATCTTGAAAAATAGCTCTGTTCCTAGCAAGCCAGACTCCCCAGCAGATGATGGGCGGGAGATTTCTCAGATTCCCGTCCGGGTAATGCTGCCACCAATTTGACCAAGCCTCGTCCAGGTTTCCATTTCCCCACTGAAATTTTTTATTTAACAGCTTCTCAACCTCCCTCCAGATTTTTGCAGTCTCCGAGCAGTGTAGGAACAGATGGTTTATTGATTCCTCTTCATCTTTACAAAGGGGGCACCTCCCAGGGCCATACATGAATCTAGCCTGGAGAATGTCCCATGTGGGAACTTTCCTTTTGAGGAGACACCAAAGAAAGAGTCTAGCCTTAGCTGGGCATTTGAGCTTCCACATTTGTTTTGTCCACCACTCTGGATTTTCCCACCCTTTCCTGGATTGGATGAACTTGTAACCTTCTTTGGGGGAATAATCGCCAGTTTCTCCATGGGCCCAGATCAAGCTATCCGGAGTGTCTTTAATTCTTACATTGGAGCGAACAAGTTCTTGTGTGAAAGAAGACCATTCGTTCCACCACCTCTGATCCAGCTGAAGGTCCTCTCCATCTTTCCATGCCTGACTCCAAATGCTCGAATGACCCACCTTTTCCACCTGGTCTAGAGTAAGAATGTTTTTGTCTTCTAAATGCCTGATTAGTCCAGGTGATAGGGCATAGTTTTCATTGCAGCCGATCCACGGATCTTTCCCAATCTTCAGATTTCTGCCGTTCCCAATCTTCCATGCCAAGCCTTGTTCAATTACCTTAAAAGAATCCACTGTTGCCTTCCATATCACCGATGCATTCTGCTTATTCTTGATTGGGTTCCTTATCCATTCCTCCAGAGGGACCGGGTCTATATATTTTCTTCTGATCACTTTGGTCCATAAGTTTTCCATCTTTATCAGCCTCCAGCCCGACTTTGCTGCCAGAGAAAGACTGAAGTCTGGAAGATTTTTAATCCCCCAACCACCCCAATCTTTGGACCTTGCCACTTTGTCCCAGCCCACCCATGGTAGCACTGGGTTTTCCTTGGCGCCATCCCAAAGAAATCTGCTGCATAGCCTTCTGATCTTTTCCATGATGCCCTTGGGGACCCACGTTAGAGCAGCCCAGTAAACTGGAATGGCCAAAAGCACTGATTTTATAAGAGTCAATCGGCCCGCTCTCGAGAGCCATTTAAAGCTCCAATGGGAGATCCTGGATTCAATTTTTGCAATCAGCCAGTTCCAGTCCTCCTTCTTATATGCATTTGGTTTTAGCCAGAAACCCAAGTACTTGAAAGGAATTTCCAAAGTACTGGGCTGGAAAGGTAAGACAGATTGAAGTCTTACCCTCTCCTGAACTGTTAGACCTGTCATTATCAGCTGGGATTTCCTTTGATTTATCTGCATGCCAGTTGCTTTCAGAAACAGATCTAAGATACATTTTAGTTCCTTTATTTCAGAGAGCTCAGAATTTGTAAAGATTAATATATCATCAACGAAAAGGAGATGAGAGATGAATAAATTTGTGGCTACCTCAATACCTTTTACCTTCCCCTCTCTTCTGGCCTTGTGAATCAGCTGGCTGAGACCTTCCGCAACTAGAAGGAAGAGCAAAGGAGACAAGGGGCACCCCTGCCTCAGGCCCCTTTGACCTTTGAAAAAAGGGGTGGCCGCACCATTGATGAGAATTGCATAGCTTACATTCGTAATACAGCCCATTATCCAACTGATGAAAGCAGGTTTAAAGCCAAGGTGTGTTAAGAGCAGCCTGAGATATAACCAATTTATCCTGTCATATGCCTTGGACAGATCGATTTTAATAACAACACCCTTCTTATTCTTCTGCCTCACACTATGCATAACCTCCTGAGCTACTCCTATGGCTTCATGAATTTGTCTTCCCGATAAGAACCCAAATTGTTCCATAGATATATGTCGAGAATAAATTGGTTTGATTCTGTTTGCTATCACTTTTGCTATGATTTTGTAAATACTATTGCATAGCGATATTGGCCTGAAGTCTTCAAAGCTTTCCGGGGCTTCCTTCTTTGGAATAAGGGCTATAAATGTGGCATTAAAAGGACTATAGACTTCCCCTTTTTTCCTGGCCTCCTCCACAACTTCTGTGATTTCTGCTCCTATAAGTTCAAAAAAGTGGAGGAAAAGCTCTATGGACCATCCATCTGGTCCAGGGCTTTTCTCTTTTGCCATGGATTTTATTGTAGCTTCCACTTCCTCCTTTGAAACCTCACTGTTTAGGTCCTCCGCTTCATCCTCCTCCAAAAATCTCGGGAAGCATTGAGCTGTCCTTATTACCTCAGCAATAGTAGTCTCTCCTGGATCTGCAAAGAGCTTTTGGAAGTGCCTCTGACCTAAATTTGACAAAGATTGAAAAGTCTGCACTTCCCTTCCTTCTTCATTTTTTAGGGCCCATATTGTATTTTCCGATTTTCTCCCTTTTGCATAATTGTGGAAAAACCTGGTGTTTTCATCTCCAGCTTTAAGCCAGATTGCCCTACTCTTTAATCGCCATTCTTCTTCTTTGTCCAGTAGGATTTTAGACTTGAGTTTCTCAAGGTGGAGGATTTTTTCCTTTGAATCCTGCGACATATAGCCATCCTCCTCTATGCTTTCCAACTTTTTAAGATCCTCACTTATCTTTGTGAATTCCGCATTCTGGGCCTCCTTTCTAGCCTTTGCCCAGCTTATGGTGGCTTTCTTTAATCTTTTGAGGTTTTCCATAAACAAATAGCCTTTATCCTCTGGTGCATTGACTTCCGGGTGCTTCCATGTTTGTTTGAAAAGATTTGAAAAGGACTCCTCTTGCAGCCAAGAAGAGTTAAATTTGAAAGGGGCAGGGGGCTTAGGAGGGGGAGAGGAGAATTCTAAGTATATAGGGAAGTGATCTGATAGCCCTCCTTCTTCAATCCATTGCCTGAACATAGGGATCTTGACTGCCAGCTCCTCATTAATGAGAAAACGATCTAGCACAACTAGTTTTCTACCAAATACATTTTATTTAATATGAATAAGTCAACCCCTAACAAATAAGATGATATAAATTATTACTAAATAATTACTTTACATAAATCGATAATATTGAAATACAATATTTTATATTTAATTATTCCTTAACAACTATTTTTTACTAAATATAGAATATTTTAATAAAATAACTCCTTACCACTATTCCAAAATAATTATTTTCTTTACCTATTAACTAATTCACCAAGAGCTAATTTTTAACGGCTAACTCTGGGCAATGGTGCATCCTTACTATTTATTCCTTCTGATCGATGGATTTCTCACCTTGTTGTGAGGATGAACCACATTAGTTGGTTCGAAATGTCGACCAAATCCTAACAATGTGATTAATCCAAAAGACTTACATCTAAATCAAAAACTTCTTTTGAGTCTTGACACAAGTGGTGTTCACCAATCCTAAAATCTTGTTGACATTCTTCTTGCATTCTTGCTCCATTAACTTTGATTACCACTTATATTCCATTGACTAGTGGGAGGACTTGTCATTGCGCCAATGAATTGAGGTTATCATAAATAAGTGGTTCCCCTTTCTTTTTAGTGTTGATTTTTTATGATCTTCTAGTCTAATAATTACTTTCCAATGATTTCTTAATTAATCCATCTTGTCATTAGGAACTTATACTTAGAAAATCTTAGCAATAAAACAATAATGACAATAGGATCATGAAGAGAGAACCAAACACAAGAGACACAAGTTTTTACCTTTGGAAAAACCCAACTATCTTTTCTTAGGAGAAATTATTCAATTCAATAGAATTACAATCTAATTTTCCCAATCAAAATTGGTCAAATTATTCTCAAAATCTAATAAGTCAAACTTGCTCAAACAAACCACCTTTTTGGCCTCTTGCAACTTGGTCAAAGTTTGGTCAAATAGTCTGAATTTTGGCCTCTTGCAATTTCCTCATAAACCCTAGTCAACTGCGGTCAAACATGACGAATTTTGGCTTTTGGCAACTGCCCTGAAGCTTGATCAACTTGCCTTAGAGTTGTGGTCAACCTTCCACAAAAATTTAGTCAAATTGTGTGTCAGAAGACTTGGTTAACTGCCTCAGAAATTCGGTCAAACAACTGCCTAGAAACTTAGTCAAACTGTTGTTCAAGAAAGTCAAATGCTGATCAAACTTCACTGGTCAAACTTCAGTCTTCTCCTCTCTCCTTCGCACATGTGAACAAATGATTAGATGAATTGATGAGATCCAAATTTATGCTCCAAGTGGCTAGGTAGAATGGCAAAATATAGTGGATTAAGTTTGCCTAAGAGGTGTGTCTTTTGGCTGGGTCGACTTGTATTTTTGGAGCCTACATGAAAATTTAGGGGAAGGTGAACCACAAACCCTACATACATGTGTCCAGGTAGGGGAAGGTGAACCACTCACCCTACACACATGTCAACCATAATGGGGTATCACAGGGGAAGGTGAACCACTCACCCTGTGTCCAGCGCACCACTAGTGGAAGGTGAACCACTCACCCTATGGTTGCTGATAGCTCCAAGAAGTACCCCACGCCCTCAGGAGCTCCCAGAGCTCTATGTCCAACTCATATGGGACCCTCATAGGAGGGTTGTTCCACGACTCCAAGTCTCTCTCTGAAGGTTAAGAATTTGACATTCCCCAAAGGCTTCACTAGAATGTCTGCAACCTGCTCATCTGTCCTGATGTGTTGGAGCCTAACTGCTCCCTGTTGTACCATATCTCGGATAAAGTGGTACCTGATATCAATGTGCTTGGAGCGGTCGTTGAACACAAGATTCTCTAATAGGCGAATCCCACTCTAGTTGCCGCAGAAGATGATGGTGGTATCTAGCACGTGCTCAAATAGTTCACTGAAGAGCTTCCTGAACCAAACTGATTCACAACAGGCCATACTCGCAACAATGTATTCGGCCTCGGCGGTGCTTAAAGCAACCAATTTCTGCTTCCTGCTCATCCAAGATATTGAAGCAGACCCAAAAGAGAAGCAACACCCAGATGTGCTCTTACGATCCACCACACTGCCAGCCCAGTCAACATCTGTATATCCATGTAGCCTCAAATTCCCGGCAGTGTATCTCAGTCCATAGTGGATTGTGCCTCAAAGATATCTCAAGAGATTCTTGGCAGCAATCTAATGAATGTGATGAGGCTCAACCATATATTGACTCAACGTGTTCACAACGAAGCATATGTCAGGACAGGAGTTGACCAAGAACATCAGGGCCCCCACAAGTTGACGATACTCGGTAGGGTTTGCTAATCCGGGCCCAACAACACTTCCACATAGCTTCTTAAAGTTGAGTTCCATTGGAGTAGTCATGGACTTGCAGTTCACCATCCCACATCTCTCAAGTAGCTTCACTATATATTATCCTTGAGAAAGGAAAATCTCACCTGGCTTTTGCTAGACCTCCAATCCTAGGAAATAATGCATCAGTCCTAGATCCTTCATCTCGAACTCGGAAGCCAACTCTCTTGCATTGATGAATGAGAGGGTCATCACCTGTTAGAAAGAGATCATCCACATAAAGGACCAGAATGAGATGTCTGTCCTTTTCAACCTTGAAGAGGTTCGGGTCAACATCGCTCCTTGTAAATCCCAACTTCATAAGATAGTTATTGATCATCTCATACCAAGCCCTAGGGGCTTGCTTCAACCCATAGAGGGCTTTCTTCAACTTGCATACATGTGTCTCACGATCTTGAACCTCGAACCCCTCGGGTTGTTCCACATACACTTCCTCCTTAAGCGAACAATGCAAGAAGGCAGTTTTGACATCCATTTGGTGTAGGTTCCATCCTTGCGAGGCAGCAAGGGCTATGATCGAACGAATGGTGGTATATCGGGCAAGCGGTGCAAATATCTCATCATAGTCTACTCGTTCCTTTTGAGAGAAGCTTCGAGCTACAAATCTGGCCTTTAATTTCTCAACACTCCCATTAGCTCCATGTTTGATCTTGTAGAGCCATTTCGAAGTGACCACAGAGTTGTCCTTGGGTCTAGGAACCACATCCCAAACATCATTCTTCATGATTGACTCATATTCCTTGTTCATCGCATCCTTCCAAACCTATTGCTTCACGACATCTTCGAATGTACAAGGCTCAGATTGTACAATGGTACTCATGGCAGCTAAGTACCCTTGGTACCTATTCGGCTTCTTGCTTTCACGAAATGCCCCCCTCGGTGCAATATGTTTCTCAGCATCTTCAAGAGTATCTTTGAGCTACAAAGGCCTTTTCCTTGACGTAGAGGGCCCACTAGGACCTTCAACATTGGGCATCGGTTCATCAGACAGAGGTTCATCCTACTTATCTGCATCAACATCATCGTTGTCTTTCCTTGGAATTGGAAGATCTCAAATCTTTCTAAGAGCAGAATCTTCGTTGAAAGTGACATCATGACTCAATTCCACTTCTCTTTGACCAGACACATAGATTCTATATGCCTTCGAAGTTTCACTATAGCCCACAAATGTTCCTTTCTTCCCAAAAGCATCTAGTTTGTTTCTTTTCTCTTTTGGTACATGAAAATATATGGGATATCCAAAAATTCTAAAATGAGAGACATCAGGTTTCTTACCGATGAAAATTTCTTCGGGTGTCTTGAAGTCCAAAACTTGATGTGGGCATCGGTTTTGGACATACACAGCGAGGCTGGTAGCTTCTCCCCATAAGAACTTCGGAAGACCTTGATCATGAAGCATAGCATGGGTGGCTTCTGTTGAAGAATCTAGGGCATGCATAATTAAGATGATTTTTCGTTACATGACAACAATTTGTGAAGCATTTAAAGAATTTACATTAGCTTGATGGTTACTTCATTATAAGCATGTGTATGTTAACTTCATCAAACTGCTATCAAAAACAAAAGAGACAAGAACACAAATGTTTTGGCTTTCTGCCAGGGCCAAAACCTCTCCCTCTTGGAGAGGAAAACCCATGCGTAAATTCTTCTTATAAAGATTCCATTGACGAATACCAAGACCATGACACTTGACACACTCTGCCTCTCCAAGACCAAGATATCAATCCTCCTTTCTGTCGCTGCTGAGATCATCCTCATTGTTGCACCATTAAAGTCATTACTACAATATCACTGAGATCTTCACTGTTGCTTCTTTACCATGTCAACGTGATCCATTGAGATCTTCACTGTGATCTCTATGCTTTCATTATGACAATCATTTCATTATGTCAACGAAGTCTTCATCATGATGACTGTATCTTATAACCTTATCATTACTGAGACAATGATTACTGCTTCTCATTGAATAGACCTAGTTACATTTCTTCATTATCAGATTGCTAGAGCTTTGGTACTGCCTTTTCCTTATAGACAGAGATGTGATCTATAGAATAGATCCATGACTACATACTTGTCATACCTTATCCATGTAATGCAAAGACTGTCATACTAAGGATTAGATCTCCATGAAGTTTAGACCTTACTGCAGTAACCACATCTGAAATCTATACTTCCTTGTCCATCCGAGCATTGATTCATAGGCAGCATATCGATTTGATCTGCGTCTATATTATTCTTATGAGTTCTGGTCATGACTGCACCTGATACCCTAGCCAAGGTGTAGTCAGACCCTGCCTTTCCATGTGGGATCATGAATGTGTGCTCTCTGCCTTCTTGACTGCAACTCCCTTACCCGAGTCCTTGACTGCTTGTGGGGCACGTGATCATGTTGTTTGCACCCAATACGAAGCCCTCCTTCCTATACGAAGCACTGCTTCCTGCACCCTATACTTGTCATCTTAGAAAATGCGAGATCTTCTTTCTTCTTAGGCATCTGAGTTTATGATTACACCTAAAGCCCAAACGAGGTGCAGTCAAACCCTTTGATGTGGCCCTCACTGCGGCTACTCACTTTCCATTATTGCACTGACCCTTCATGGGTATTTATAGTGGTGAGGGTTCCATATATGAGCTGACATTACCTTATGAACCGACGTGACTCTTGTTTCAAGCTGACATAACATATCATTATATATTTAATTCATTTTGGAGCCGACATTTAGATTTCCTTGAATTTTTACTTGCAGATTTCGATAGGCTGATCTTGAGGCATTGATCTTGGTCTTGGAGGGTTGTTAACATAAACTCATGAAGAGTTTTTATACACATGACATGACTTTTTGACATATATAATAAATCCTAAAAGACATCAAGAAGAAGTCTTTTACCTAGTGATACTTCTTGCTCATGAAACCCATGTAGCAAGATTACAAAGATAATTTATTTCCTTTTATTACATCAAATACAAATATCATGTCATTATGAAGACCGAACCTAGTTACACTTTCTTCAACACTCCCTCTTAACTAGCGAGGTATTCATACTCGTACTTGGTCATTCTCAATTTGAAGAATTTCTCATAAGAAGAATCAGATTTGCAATCCATTTGTTATAGCATCATTTCAACCAACATTATTTCTATTTGGCAAGGCCTTGACTAACATCTCTATCTCTCACTTAGATCAAAGCACACAATGTTGGCGAGACCAATGACTGATAGACATGCATCATCATTGCCTCTCTTAGGGTCATACCCACCCGGGTGTTCTCCGAGTATGCCCTACTAGGATTATTCTCATCTTGGGTTCCCAACCCTCAAGAATATCGGTCCTCTTGCCCACTCTTGTCTTGGATGCGCTACCACATCCTCAAAGAGTGTCGGATGCTAGACGATTACACAATCCTCCATTCTTTCTTCCAAACTGAAGATGTGAATGTCGTGTCTAACTCTCCCTCTTAATCAGGGACGAGTTCCAAGTTTCTCTTTACTCAGAAACTTGCTCGAGTTCCTTTGCTCATAGGAACTTCCCAGAGCTCCGTCTTACCTAGGGACTCTATCATCCGTGTTTTATGGGGTCTTCTAGTTCAATGACGATTCAAGACTTCGATGTCATCAATTCCTTCCTATGTAGGGTTCAACCATCCATCACTTTCCTCTGTCATGTCATTCCTTTCTTTCTCGGAAAGTATCCTCCTTGGCTTTACATTTGGGGCTTCCTTCATAAGCTCATCTGTCTTCACTTTTCTTCAACAGTGATTGCTCTGGATCACAAGGTACATAGTTGTGACACCCTTCACAACTCTTCTTTCCTTGATCCTGCACACATACCTAGAATTTTCCAGGAGGCCAGACACCAAAAACAAATCACATATTACCTTTTGGTGATGGCCTTCTTCCAGTGACATCTTCTTTGTGGGTATCAACATCCTGCATATATGTTGACTCATCTCCCAACGATATTTGTTGTCAAGGGTCTTCATTTTTCAGACTTCCATTAGAGTCTTCCTATCGTTCTGGGAGATTTCTTGGTCAAGTCTTCTTGATGTTCTGGATGTTGATTGCCTTCATCAAGGTTGCATACTTCACGATCTCTTCCGTCCTCACATCTTTCATTCCCAGGATCCCTTAGAGTTCTTCAATTGTAGTCAACTACCTCATACCTCATATGAGGACATATTATGTTGATTTGATCTAGTTAGACTCATGTCTTTCTGCATCCTTTCAGAGGAGGATATCCTTTCCCTTTTGATCATGCTTGATCCATTTTATCTGCAACCATATATCATGACATTACAATTTCAGATGCAAATATAAATACAACCATACATACATACCTCATTTTCCTTTAGGTATCTTTCAACAGCTTCCTTGATTGAAAAGATCTTCAATCCCTTGGCCTGCTTCATTCTTTATGTCATTGGATTACCATCTCATGAGTTCCAAGAGTTGGAATTTCTGACGAGACATTTGCCGCCTTCTCGGACTAGGAGATCCTCCGCTGAGATCTCTATTAGAGATCCTTCAAGATCTGGTATATCCCCATTTGGCAAATGTTTCCTTTGACTTGGATGACTTCTTATCTTCCTTCAATGCAAAACGAGATTCCCAAGAGCTATGTTCTTCATGATTCCATACAAGCTCTTGCTTCCATGATGCCATAATGCATCTTCTTGCCACTGACATATCTGCAAGGACTTTTGATAGGATCCTTTTGAGAGAGACACCATCTTATTCATAATGGAGATTCATTACTCCCTCTTTCCCTGATCCTTTCTTCAGCTTCCTCCATCCTTCAGGTAATCTTTCCATAGTACTTATCTTGTCAACCCTACATATCTGAGTCTTTTGTCTTTCTCTATTCAACATAGAGACCATAAACTGTTGATCGAGGTAACCTTCTTATTCATGATTATTTGTTACCTTGCTTATCACTATCAATGTCAATGATGATTATTTTTCTCATCATTTTTCTCAGATCTCGTAACTGAGATCTCATGAAGATATCTCTTCATTCTTCTTTACTGTATTTCAGATGGTATGTCCTTTAGTATTTCATGCATTCCTCCTATGTCTCCTTTCTTGCTTCATGGAACATTACGAGTTCTTATGGCTTCAAAGGAGACCTCGATGTACTGACTTCTCTAAGGATTATGACAATCCTTCTCATTCCATGCAAGAACCTTTGACAACCCATACAACATATAGATCTTCTTGCAACGAAATCATTTCAAAAATAATTAATGAAAAATACTTACTTGAGATGTGAAGATAAAATCTTCACCTTGGTTATGTTGGCAGTAGATGGAGTAAGTGTTTTGATGCTTCCTTCGGTAGAGATCTTTGATAGGCAGACTGCCTTCCTTCCCTTTGAGCCATCTTCATTGACATATCAACAAACTGCTGATATAATCGGGTAGAGTGCAACATCGACTTGTGATTGCAAGTGTATTGCCATTGACATCCAAAAACCCTTGCTGTTGTAGATTGTAAACTACTTCCTAGGGTTCCAAGATGATGTAGGCTTCAATTCGAGATCCTCCGGGCTGCCTTGATATTGTGGCATTTAGATGATGATTACTTGAGACAAAGTCTCTTGTTGGTATAGACAGTAACCCTTATTATTCTACATTGTTGTTGTAGGTTGATCCTTTGATCTAGGGTTTAGACCTTGATGTTCTTGCTTTGATGCTCTGCTTAAAACTTGATCCCTGCATGTCTCTTTTCTGCCCTTCCTTGACTTCTGAAACCAATCCCTCTGATACCATGTTGAAGAATCTAGGGCATGCATAATTAAGATGATTCTTCGTTACATGATAACAATTTGTGAAGCATTTAAACAATTTACATTAGCTTGATGGTTACTTCATTATAAGCATGTGTATGTTAACTTCATCAAACTGCTATCAAAAACAAAAGAGACAAGAACACAAATGTTTTGGCTTTTTGCCAGGGCCAAAACCTCTCCCTCTTGGAGAGGTAAATTCTTCTTATAGAGATTCCATTGACGAATACCAAGACTATGACCCTTGACACACTCTGCCTCTCCAAGACCAAGATATCAATCCTCCTTTCTGTTGCTGCTAAGATCGTCTTCATTGCTACACCATTAAAGTCATTACTACAGTATCACTGAGATCTTCATTGTTGCTTCTTTACCATGTCAACGTGATCCATTGAGATCTTCACTGTGATCTCTATGCTTTCATTATGACAATCATTTCATTATGTCAACGAAGTCTTCATTGAAGTATTCATCATGATGACTGTATCTTATATCCTTATCATTACTGAGACAGTGATTACTGCTTCTCATTGAATAGACCTAGTTACATTCCTTCATTATCAAATTGCTGGAGCTTTGGTACTGCCTTTTCCTTATAGACAGAGATGTGATCTATAGAACAGATCCATGACTGCATACTTGTCATACCTTATCCATGTAATGCGAAGACTGTCATACTAAGCATTAGATCTCCATGAAGTTTAAACTTTAAACCTTAATGCAATAACCACATCCGAAATCTATACTTCCTTGTCCATCCGAGCATTGATTCATAGGCAGTATATCGATCTGATCTGCGTCTATATTATGCTTATGAGTTCTGGTCATGACTGCACCTAATACCCTAGCCGAGGTGCAGTCAGACCCTGCCTTTCCATGCGAGATCTTGAATGTGTGCTCTCTGCCTTCTTGACTGCGACTCCCTTACCCGAGTCCTTGACTGCTTGCGGTGGCATGTGATCATGCTGCCTGCACCCAATACGAAGCCCTCCTTCCTATACGAAGCACTCCTTCCTACACACTATACTTGTCATCTCAGAAAATGCGAGATCTTCTTAATTCTTAGGCATCCGAGTTTATGACTGCACCTAAAGCCCAAACGAGGTGCAGTCAAACCCTTTGTTGCGGCTCCTCACTGCGACTACTTGACTGTGGCTACTCGACTACAGTTACTCACTTGCCATTATTGCGCTAACCCTTCATAGGTATTTATAGTGGCGAGGGTTCCATATATGAGCCGACATTATCTTATGAACCGATGTGACTCTTGTTTCAAGCCGACATAACATATCATTATATATTTAATTCATTTTGGAGCTGACATTTATATTTCCTTGAAGTTTTACTTGCAGATTTCGATAGGCTGATCTTGAGGCTTTGATCTTGGTCTTGGAGGGCTATTAGACAACTTGAAGACTTGTACATATTTACGTAAACTCATGAAGAGTTTTTATACACATGACATGACTTTTTGACATATAAAATAAATTCTAAAAGACATCAAGAATAAGTCTTTTACCTAGTGATACTTCTTGCTCATGAAACCCATGTAGCAGGATTATGAAGACCGAACCTAATTATACTTTCTTCAACAACTTCTATGATAGTATGATTCTTCCTTTCGGCATCACCATTTTGTTCAGGAGTATATGCGGTAGTGGTCTCATTTTAATGCCAACTTCTCTACAATAGTCTTTGAATTCATTTGACTCATATTTGGTCCCATTATTAGTCTTCAATATTTTGATCTTCTTCCCTGTTTGATTCTCGACCAAGGCTTTGAAGGAGCGGAACCATTTGAATACTTCATCCTTCTTCTTTAAGAAATAGATCCATGTTTTGCGAGAGAAGTCATCCACAAAAATAACATAATACAAATATCCACCCAAAGATGTCATGAGCAACATGCCTGATAGATCAAAATGGACCAGTTGGAGAATATCGGTGGTTTGAGTCTCACTTGAGGGGAATGGTCCCCTTGTATGTTTTCCAACTTCACGTCTCTGACAAACTTCTTCATGATTTAAGTTGAATTCGGGCATCCTTGTGACCATCTTCCTTACATCAGGTAAGGCTTTGAAATGAAGGTGAGCAAATCTTTGGTGCCATAATTCAGATTGAAGAGAAGTTTCACAAGTCATTGCTCCTAATGGACTTACTCCAACCTGATAGAGACCTGCAACCCTGAATCCAAGAGTGAATGCATCTCTTGGGTTCCATTGCCAAACACGAGCCTTCCCATCAATGAATGTCACCTTAAAACCTTTGTCTTCCATTATAGAAATAGAAACCAGGTTCTTTTTCAAATCAGGTAGATATAACACTTCTTGCAAATGAAGAGTTTGACCTTGATTTAAGTGGAGAGTAACAGTCCCAATTCCTTTCACGGGAAAAGTGGCATTATCCCCAAGTATAATCTCCATATTTGTCTTCTTTTCAACCAAGTTTGAGAGAGCTTCTTTGTACCCAGTGAAGTGCCTTGAGGCACCACTGTTAATCAACCAATGATCCAATGTATCCGGAGGAGAGGCGGTAGAGAGGGCAAAAATAAGATAAAATTCTTTTTTCTTTACAACATTAACTTCTTCATACGTGGAGTTTCTCGACTTCTTGGGAGGACGACCATTTCCATTTCGAGCAGTGGAAGCATTCCTCTTTCCTTTGTTGTTGAACCTGTTGTTCCTTTGATTGCCATTTCCCTTGAAGTTGTTGTTATTGTTGTCATCATCTCTTGGAGTATCCTTCTTGTGAGGACACTCTCTAGCGAAGTGGCCAAACCTGTTACAATTGAAACACCTTCCTTTTCTTCCTTCTTTGAATCTCGGCTTGAACCCTTGTCCTTGATTCCTTGGACCAACATTGTTCCTTCTCTTAGAATGAGCAAAGAAGGCGGTAGGATTATTTCCTTTTGAGGGCTTGTCTCTTTCCATCATCCTTATTTCTTCTTGAGTGCATCTGGCCAATAGTTCATCAAATCCTGGAATCCTGTCATTGTTGAGAATGGTAGTGTTGAACACATCCCAATCTCTTGTAAGGCATCCAAGTGCAATAAGGGAGAGCTCTCGGTCACCAGTGACTTCACTAATAGATAGGAGATCATCGTTGATCTCGGTAATCCTCATGAAGTAGGATTAGATGGGTTCTCCTCTATCCATCTTGATATCTTTCAGCTTGTTCTTGAGAAAGATAATTTGATTTGCATTGTTTACTTTGAACATACCAACTAGCTTTACATACATCTCCTTAGATGTTTCCAAATCAGAAATATAGGCAACCAAAGGCTTATGAATAGAATCAACAATAATCTTCTTAGCTTTAACCTCACCTTTCTTGTACTTGGTTTGTGCAGCAGCGGATGCATTTGAAGGAGGCTCTGCTATTCTTCCTTTGACATAGTCCATGGCATCATTTTCTTCTAATGTCAAATCCAAAGTCATCTTCCATGCATGATAGTCGGATTTGTCCTTAAGCTTGTCCTCGGATTTGAAGAAAGATGTAGTCGTCATTGGGACTAGTTCCAAGTCCTTGTCCAACAACTTCCCTTAGTGATTGCTTTGCTTCACTCTTGCTTGGGCTTTGTCTTCACCTGAGCTTTGATACCATGTTAATTTTAGATAACAATGGTATGTTCTATGCTTTAGCACAATTTACTTCAATGTTCCTTATTAGCCCAATGACAATTTCCAATTATCTTCAGTAGCAATCACATTAACTTATACACATTGACAGTAAATGCAAATAGAACATAAAAACATATGCAGAAGACAAGCCAAGACAAGAGGACACAAGATGTGGTGGATGCCAAGGACAAACCCCAACTTGGGGAAACCCTTTGATCAAACTATCTTATTATTCTTCAATAGTTCAGTAGAGAGAGAGTACAAATATCAGAAATACAAGCCCAAAACAGTTATGCCAAATCAGTAGTCAAAGCAACCCTAACCAGAAAGTCAACGGTGGTCAAAGCTGCTCCACAACGACCTCCAATAAGCTCGGTCAACAACAGAAGAATGCGACTTGCCAAGGGAGTCAAAGTCAACCCAAAACCAACTCAGTCAACCCAGCCAAAGTCTGTTGTAATTCTGCGGTCAAACCAAAAAGTCAACGCAACAATCAAGTCAGTGAAACAATTCCCAATCACCTCGAAAGCCGTGCCAAAGAATGCAGCCTGTAGAAATCGAAATTCTGCCCACAAAACAGAAATCAACATTGGTCAACGCATGCCCTAATCCCTGAAATTTTCGGCCTCCAAAGCCAGTCTAGAAATCTGCCACGCGAAGAAGAGAGAGACTCCAAGTTGTACGAACCAATCAAGAGAGGAGACAAAAGATGATGTGATGAGTTGATGATGTCTAAATGAGAGAAGGGTCACTTCTATTTATACACTTCGTTGAGGGTGAGGAGACACATCCATTGGGCTTCATGAGCCTACATTTCACTGAGGCCGACCTTGACAATTTGTGCATGAGAGAGAATAAATTCAAAATTACATTTCTGCTTGTCAGAATGAGATGATCTTTATATCAAAATTTCACCCCTCTCGAAAAGAGGAATCCAATGCAATAATCATCTCCATCATATGAGCTGCCCTATGGTGGACCGTGGAATTTGGCCCTAGTTGCCAATTTTAACAACGACAGATGTCTGCATCTTGCTCATTTAGGATATCATAGTAGAACCCAAAATGAATCATCATTTTTATGTGCTCTTCTTGTCTTTTGCACTCTCTGCCCAATTTGAATTTGTATATCCCTGCAATTGTACTTCATCATATGAGACATATCTCAATCCATACCTGACTGCACCATGCCAATACCTGAACACATGTGCCGCATGCATCGGCTCAACCATAAACTAACTGTCTTCCTTGACTGGATCCAACACCACAACTACTTTTTGGTCACCTTGATTGGGTGCTTCCTTTGACACTGAAACATATCCTATTGTGGCAATCCTGGCTGCTCCCTTTGTCACTTAGCTTCTTTAGATTGGTTACCATCGGAATGGCCGTGGACTTGCTATCCATCATCCCAAATTTATGAAGGATTGTAATAATTTACTTCCTTTGACTAAGGAAGATCTCACCCAGCTTTTACCACACTTCTAGTCCCAAGAAGTAATGTATCCAACCAAGATCTTTCATCTCGAACTTAGAGGTCAACTCTCTCTGACATTGAAGCAGGTGTTTGACTGCTCCCTCTATCACAAAAGCAAATCCTCCTGCCACTAGTGCTCCCTTTGTCACGTCATTCCTTTTGCTCTTGTCAGAAACAAGTCATATAATAACAAGATCAACCAAGACTCATAAGATATCCATCAATCTGAGAATATCATGCCCAAGGTCCGTACAAAGCTTTCTTCAGTCTGTAGACATGAGATTTCCTCTCATGTACCTCAAAGCCCTGAGGTAGCTCTATGTACACTTCTTCCTCAATTACTCCATTAAGGAAAGCAGTCTTTACATCCATTTGATGTAACCTTCAACAAAAGCAATAGAAATAATAGTTCTAACAGAAGTGTACCTAACAATTGGAGCAAATGTCTCCTCATAGTCCTCTCCCTCTTTCTGGGAGAATCCTCATGAATCTCACTTTGTACTTCTCTATGTTGCCATCTATCACATACTTGATCTCGTAGATCCACTTGGAAGTCACCACTGACTTCTCTTCGGCACAATTTTCTCCATCATGGCATCCTTCAAACTTGCTGGCCTGCCTGCTCCCTCTGAACTAGGAGCTCTTTTGGTCATCAGGCATGGTTCTAGATGTTAGTACAATTTCTCCCTCTTGAACACAAATCACTCTAGTTGAGTTTATACCCAATCCTGGGAGAATCCTCTTGCCACAAGCTTTGCTTCGTTCTTCCCGATGCTTCCATCTACTACCAGAGCCTTGGCAACCTTCACGATGTATTTGCAACCCTCATTAGGAGGTCATGGAAGAAATGATTATAACCAAGCAAAAGATACAAAGACAAGAGGTTGACTCAAAAATAAAGCAATAATCAAGGAAGAAAGATATAAAGTACTTATCTTTTGATTTGAGGATTGTAGGAAATTGTAAACTCCCTCTTGATCCTTGCCTTCATGCAAAAATCATTGAAATCCATTTGCAAACTCATCATTCTCGTCCTCATCATTTGCTCCTGATGCATGTTGCTTGCCTTTCCTTCCTAGCATGAAGTGTATGAGCTAGGGATTCTTCATCCACGAGTTTGTACATCCACATCAAAGACTCAATTGCAAGCTAATGACATTTTCATGCTCCCAAGTGTATACTCCTACCAACACAACATTCTTAATCATGTTCTAGGGTTTCACAAACCCTTAATCAAATCATAACCTTCATGTATTCTAGGGTTTTTACAAAACCCTAAGTCTATTAGCTCTTCCAATAGAGGGGGTCATATTTTAGCACAAGTGATATGAATTTTCTTTGCTTTATATGAGAGAGCCTGTCTCCTCAACTCCCTCTGGCTTTGGAGTAACTTTCATTTTGATACGACAAAATCCTAGCAACATATCGCAACCAATGCAAACTTCAACAACATATATATATAAGGCATCTCTTACACATATATGAGCAACATTCTTGATTTCGTCTCTTTCTAAACAAATTTCATCTTTGTCCTTGAAGATGATCAAACATGCCTAAATGTGAGTCCTCGTCTAGGCTTAAAATGACCTTGCAACATGGCTTTCTAGAGTTCTATTCATACTTATATTCAATTTTGGTCCTGTTGTCGCTCAAATTGTATAGGCACGGTGTGACAACAACTCAGGGCAGGGGCTATCGCTCTGATCTCCACCCTCTCCATTCTAGTTGTCTCCGAACAACAGGGTATGGAGGGTAGTTCCTATGGAATGTAATAATGCAAGACTTATTGGCAACTAACGAGTTCGAGAGACGCGATTGAATGGCCTAACCACTTGGTTGATTTAGCAAGTTTAAGGATTCAATTAGATTATTATGTGAGACCAGTGCCTTATGGAGTCAATTAATTGCTTTTTATCAATTAGGTGCCAACTGCCAAATGACCAGATGAACAATCGCTGCTTGAGATGCTTAACTATCCTATATGAGATGCAAATGCTACAAACTAGGTGAAATGCAAAATCTTGGTTTATTTTAATTATATGCCTAGCTAAATGTATCCCTTAATGCTCAATTATTTTGAGGTTAGTCTCTAAAGTACGCTGTAGAGAGAAGTCAAGGCGAAGCAAGTAAAGGCTTGGTTAACGATACCTCCCCTTCAAATCTAACCCCCCGGTGCCTCCGGTGTTGCAGAGACTATGGATTTGACGACTGCAAGGTCATCGTGTTAACCACTAGAGAGGGTCTATCCTTCACAAGCTAAGAGATGGAAGGTGTTCCTATCTTTCTATCAACCAAGCTTAGGCTTGGAGGTCAATTTATTGATTCAAGACTAGGCCTAGAATGCAAATGCAAATGCAAATTGATTTGAGTGCTCTTGAGTTAAGATTACTTATGATTTTAAACACTTAGTTATAATTGATCTTTAGTTATAACAAAGAGTACTTAATTGAATAAGAGATAATCTTAACCACAAGATAGAGTGCTCAATTTCAACAGTGCTCAAAAGATATATCCAATGTAACCAAGAGATCATTGTTCAAGTACTTAAACAAGAAACAAGATTAATGCTCTTTATAACGATTCACCAATATGCTAAAGTTAAATTCTCATTCACAATAGATATTCAATTTAACCATGAACAATAAATCCAATGACAATGATAGCTGATAGCTAAAAGATTAGAGCACTTATCCACAATATTACTTAGAACAATTAGCCAAGGTTCTTTAGAGGCAATACAAGAATGAAAAGGATGCCAATAAAAGATTGCTCAAGAGATAGACAACAAATTACCACAATGCCAATTAGATGTTAAATAATTAGGTTTCCAATATCCTTAAGCAATATTAACCCTTCAAAATGATATTCATTTCTTGAGATTGATTAGTGCTTATATGAGTGAGTTACTTAGTGAACAATTATAACCTTTAGGATTATGATACTCACAAGAAACCAATGTTTAGTATTCTTAAGCAATATAACCAATTTATCAATCTCTTCACAATCCAATGTAAACAATGTAAAGAATGGAAACAATCCTTTCCACAATGAGCTATGCTTATCAATAGAGCATGAACCAATCTTAGGAACCTTATGCAACTTATGCTCAATTTTTATAACAACAGTAAGTTAATTTCAATTAGAGCACTTTAAAATGCAAAAAATGAAATGCATATGAGTGCAAAAAAATGCAAATGAGGCAGCCCAATACTAAACCATTTTTCCAACACAAGATTCTTAATAAACTTAGGTTCTTTTAGATGCCAATGTCACTGTTATGATCAGACCTTGTTATGCTTCTCCAAACAGTATGACAGTCATCAAAACTTGTGAATTTATGCCAAACAATGGTTACCCAATTGAAGCAAGTGACTTATCAGCGTGTTAGGTGACTTATCAATTAGTTTTATGCCACTTATATGAGATTTATACCACTGCAGACAAAAAGATTGAAGGCTGCAAATGAAACAGAGATGAGATGAGGGTTTGAGGAGGTAAACCAATAGGCCTTTAGGCCTTGAAGATGACCAACTTGCTTGCCCAAAATTCTTCTAGTGAATTGTCCTCCTGCAACCAAAAACATTAGCCCAAAATCTCTTGACAATCCCCGCAACCACCAAGTATTAAAGGCAAAAAACTCAATTATACCCTAACAATGATTGAAATGGGGCAAGGAGGGCCAAATTAGGGCAATGATGAGGGCTAGAAGCCTAGGAGAGGCAGTGGCTAAGCGAGAAAGGCCTCTTAGGCCCACGACAAGGAGGGAGGAGGCCTTTAGGCCTGCCTTCAAGCGCTTCTAGGGCCTGCAACACCTAGGGCAGTCCTCGTAGAGGTTGCGCTAGGGCAAAGGAGGCTGCTGCCTAAGGGAATGAGGCCTTTAGGCCTGCGGCAGGGGGTTAGGAGGAGGAAGGAGGGCAGTGGAGGGAGGAATAGGCTTACGACAAGGGTTTCTAGCCCAAGAAAGGCTAGCGGCTCACCAAGGCAAGGAGAAAAAGCCACAACTAGGGCAAGGAAGGCTAACGCTAGGCCTAGAAGGCCTAAAAAATTATTCGGACCTCTGCAAAAAATTAAGATTTGCTTCAGATCTTCAAAATCGCCCAAAAAATGCCACAAATTTGTCTCCAAGGGCTAACGGCTTCCTCTTTTGCTTGAGCGTTGAGCTTAGAGGGTAGCTAGAGGGTGGATCTTGCCTTCCTAGGCCTAGGCCTAGACAGAGATGTGATCTATAGAATAGATCCATGACTACATACTTGTCATACCTTATCCATGTAATGCAAAGACTGTCATATTAAGGATTAGATCTCCATGAAGTTTAGACCTTACTGCAGTAACCACATCTGAAATCTATACTTCCTTGTCCATCCGAGCTTTGATTCATAGGCAGCATATCGATTTGATCTGCGTCTATATTATTCTTATGAGTTCTGGTCATGACTGCACCTGATACCCTAGCCAAGGTGTAGTCAGACCCTGCCTTTCCATGTGGGATCATGAATGTGTGCTCTCTGCCTTCTTGACTGCGGTTCCCTTACTCGAGTCCTTGACTGCTTGCGGTGGCATGTGATCATGCTGCTTGCACCCAATACGAAGCCCTCCTTCCTATACGAAGCACTCCTTCCTGCACCCTATACTTGTCATCTTAGAAAATGCGAGATCTTCTTTCTTCTTAGGCATCTGAGTTTATGATTACACCTAAAGCACAAACGAGGTGTAGTCAAACCCTTTGCTGCGGCTACTCACTGCGGCTACTCACTTGCCATTATTGCACTGACCCTTCATAGGTAATTATAGTGGTGAGGGTTCCATATATGACCCGACATTATCTTATGAACCAAGGTGACTCTTGTTTCAAGCCGACATAACATATCATTATATATTTAATTCATTTTGGAGCCGACATTTAGATTTCCTTGAAGTTTTACTTACAAATTTCGATAGGCTGATCTTGAGGCATTGATCTTGGTCTTGGAGGGCTGTTAGACAACTTGAAGACTTGGACATATTTACATAAACTCATGAAGAGTTTTTATACACATGACATGACTTTTTGACATATAAAATAAATTCTAAAAGACATCAAGAAGAAGTCTTTTACCTAGTGATACTTCTTGCTCATGAAACCCATGTAGCAGGATTACAAAGATAATTTATTTCCTTTTATTACATCAAATACAAAAATCATGTCATTATGAAGACCGAACCTAGTTACACTTTCTTCAACACTCCCTCTTAACTAGCGAGGTATTCATACTCGTACTTGGTCATTCTCAATTTGAAGAATTTCTCATAAGAAGAATCAGATTTGCAATCCATTTGTTATAGCATCATTTCAACCAACATTATTTCTATTTGGCAAGGCCTTGACTAACATCTCTATCTCTCACTTAGATCAAAGCACACAATGTTGGCGAGACCAATGACTGATAGACATGCATCATCATTGCCTCTCTTAGGGTCATACCCACCCGGGTGTTCTCCGAGTATGCCCTACTAGGATTATTCTCATCTTGGGTTCCCAACCCTCAAGAATATCGGTCCTCTTGCCCACTCTTGTCTTGGATGCGCTACCACATCCTCAAAGAGTGTCGGATGCTAGACGATTACACAATCCTCCATTCTTTCTTCCAAACTGAAGATGTGAATGTCGTGTCTAACTCTCCCTCTTAATCAGGGACGAGTTCCAAGTTTCTCTTTACTCAGAAACTTGCTCGAGTTCCTTTGCTCATAGGAACTTCCCAGAGCTCCGTCTTACCTAGGGACTCTATCATCCGTGTTTTATGGGGTCTTCTAGTTCAATGACGATTCAAGACTTCGATGTCATCAATTCCTTCCTATGTAGGGTTCAACCATCCATCACTTTCCTCTGTCATGTCATTCCTTTCTTTCTCGGAAAGTATCCTCCTTGGCTTTACATTTGGGGCTTCCTTCATAAGCTCATCTGTCTTCACTTTTCTTCAACAGTGATTGCTCTGGATCACAAGGTACATAGTTGTGACACCCTTCACAACTCTTCTTTCCTTGATCCTGCACACATACCTAGAATTTTCCAGGAGGCCAGACACCAAAAACAAATCACATATTACCTTTTGGTGATGGCCTTCTTCCAGTGACATCTTCTTTGTGGGTATCAACATCCTGCATATATGTTGACTCATCTCCCAACGATATTTGTTGTCAAGGGTCTTCATTTTTCAGACTTCCATTAGAGTCTTCCTATCGTTCTGGGAGATTTCTTGGTCAAGTCTTCTTGATGTTCTGGATGTTGATTGCCTTCATCAAGGTTGCATACTTCACGATCTCTTCCGTCCTCACATCTTTCATTCCCAGGATCCCTTAGAGTTCTTCAATTGTAGTCAACTACCTCATACCTCATATGAGGACATATTATGTTGATTTGATCTAGTTAGACTCATGTCTTTCTGCATCCTTTCAGAGGAGGATATCCTTTCCCTTTTGATCATGCTTGATCCATTTTATCTGCAACCATATATCATGACATTACAATTTCAGATGCAAATATAAATACAACCATACATACATACCTCATTTTCCTTTAGGTATCTTTCAACAGCTTCCTTGATTGAAAAGATCTTCAATCCCTTGGCCTGCTTCATTCTTTATGTCATTGGATTACCATCTCATGAGTTCCAAGAGTTGGAATTTCTGACGAGACATTTGCCGCCTTCTCGGACTAGGAGATCCTCCGCTGAGATCTCTATTAGAGATCCTTCAAGATCTGGTATATCCCCATTTGGCAAATGTTTCCTTTGACTTGGATGACTTCTTATCTTCCTTCAATGCAAAACGAGATTCCCAAGAGCTATGTTCTTCATGATTCCATACAAGCTCTTGCTTCCATGATGCCATAATGCATCTTCTTGCCACTGACATATCTGCAAGGACTTTTGATAGGATCCTTTTGAGAGAGACACCATCTTATTCATAATGGAGATTCATTACTCCCTCTTTCCCTGATCCTTTCTTCAGCTTCCTCCATCCTTCAGGTAATCTTTCCATAGTACTTATCTTGTCAACCCTACATATCTGAGTCTTTTGTCTTTCTCTATTCAACATAGAGACCATAAACTGTTGATCGAGGTAACCTTCTTATTCATGATAATTTGTTACCTTGCTTATCACTATAAATGTCAATGATGATTATTTTTCTCATCAATTTTCTCAGATCTCGTAACCGAGATCTCATGAAGATATCTCTTCATTCTTCTTTACTGTATTTCAGATGGTATGTCCTTTAGTATTTCATGCATTCCTCCTATGTCTCCTTTCTTGCTTCATGGAACATTACGAGTTCCTATGGCTTCAAAGGAGACCTCGATGTACTGACTTCTCTAAGGATTATGACAATCCTTCTCATTCCATGCAAGAACCTTTGACAACCCATACAACATATAGATCTTCTTGCAACGAAATCATTTCAAAAATAATTAATGAAAAATACTTACTTGAGATGTGAAGATAAAATCTTCACCTTGGTTATGTTGGCAGTAGATGGAGTAAGTGTTTTGATGCTTCCTTCGGTAGAGATCTTTGATAGGCAGACTGCCTTCCTTCCCTTTGAGCCATCTTCATTGACATATCAACAAATTGCTGATATAATCGGGTAGAGTGCAACATCGACTTGTGATTGCAAGTGTATTGCCATTGACATCCAGAAACCCTTGCTGTTGTAGATTGTAAACTACTTCCTAGGGTTCCAAGATGATGTAGGCTTCAATTCGAGATCCTCCGGGCTGCCTTGATATTGTGGCATTTAGATGATGATTACTTGAGACAAAGTCTCTTGTTGGTATAGACAGTAACCCTTATTATTCTACATTGTTGTTGTAGGTTGATCCTTTGATCTAGGGTTTAGACCTTGATGTTCTTGCTTTGATGCTCTGCTTAAAACTTGATCCCTGCATGTCTCTTTTCTGCCCTTCCTTGACTTCTGAAACCAATCCCTCTGATACCATGTTGAAGAATCTAGGGCATGCATAATTAAGATGATTCTTCGTTACATGATAACAATTTGTGAAGCATTTAAACAATTTACATTAGCTTGATGGTTACTTCATTATAAGCATGTGTATGTTAACTTCATCAAACTGCTATCAAAAACAAAAGAGACAAGAACACAAATGTTTTGGCTTTTTGCCAGGGCCAAAACCTCTCCCTCTTGGAGAGGTAAATTCTTCTTATAGAGATTCCATTGACGAATACCAAGACTATGACCCTTGACACACTCTGCCTCTCCAAGACCAAGATATCAATCCTCCTTTCTGTTGCTGCTAAGATCGTCTTCATTGCTACACCATTAAAGTCATTACTACAGTATCACTGAGATCTTCATTGTTGCTTCTTTACCATGTCAACGTGATCCATTGAGATCTTCACTGTGATCTCTATGCTTTCATTATGACAATCATTTCATTATGTCAACGAAGTCTTCATTGAAGTATTCATCATGATGACTGTATCTTATATCCTTATCATTACTGAGACAGTGATTACTGCTTCTCATTGAATAGACCTAGTTACATTCCTTCATTATCAGATTGCTGGAGCTTTGGTACTGCCTTTTCCTTATAGACAGAGATGTGATCTATAGAACAGATCCATGACTGCATACTTGTCATACCTTATCCATGTAATGCGAAGACTGTCATACTAAGCATTAGATCTCCATGAAGTTTAAACTTTAAACCTTAATGCAGTAACCCCATCCGAAATCTATACTTCCTTGTCCATCCGAGCATTGATTCATAGGCAGTATATCGATCTGATCTGCGTCTATATTATGCTTATGAGTTCTGGTCATGACTGCACCTAATACCCTAGCCGAGGTGCAGTCAGACCCTGCCTTTCCATGCGAGATCTTGAATGTGTGCTCTCTGCCTTCTTGACTGCGGCTCCCTTACCCGAGTCCTTGACTACCTGCGGTGGCATGTGATCATGCTGCCTGCACCCAATACGAAGCCCTCCTTCCTATACGAAGCACTCCTTCCTACACCCTATACTTGTCATCTCAGAAAATGTGAGATCTTCTTAATTCTTAGGCATCCGAGTTTATGACTGCACCTAAAGCCCAAACGAGGTGCAGTCAAACCCTTTGTTGCGGCTCCTCACTGCGACTACTTGACTGTGGCTACTCGACTACAGTTACTCACTTGCCATTATTGCGCTAACCCTTCATAGGTATTTATAGTGGCGAGGGTTCCATATATGAGCCGACATTATCTTATGAACCGATGTGACTCTTGTTTCAAGCCGACATAACATATCATTATATATTTAATTCATTTTGGAGCTGACATTTATATTTCCTTGAAGTTTTACTTGCAGATTTCGATAGGCTGATCTTGAGGCTTTGATCTTGGTCTTGGAGGGCTATTAGACAACTTGAAGACTTGTACATATTTACGTAAACTCATGAAGAGTTTTTATACACATGACATGACTTTTTGACATATAAAATAAATTCTAAAAGACATCAAGAATAAGTCTTTTACCTAGTGATACTTCTTGCTCATGAAACCCATGTAGCAGGATTATGAAGACCGAACCTAGTTATACTTTCTTCAACAACTTCTATGATAGTATGATTCTTCCTTTCGGCATCACCATTTTGTTCAGGAGTATATGCGGTAGTGGTCTCATTTTAATGCCAACTTCTCTACAATAGTCTTTGAATTCATTTGACTCATATTTGGTCCCATTATTAGTCTTCAATATTTTGATCTTCTTCCCTGTTTGATTCTCGACCAAGGCTTTGAAGGAGCGGAACCATTTGAATACTTCATCCTTCTTCTTTAAGAAATAGATCCATGTTTTGCGAGAGAAGTCATCCACAAAAATAACATAATACAAATATCCACCCAAAGATGTCATTAGCAACATGCCTGATAGATCAAAATGGACCAGTTGGAGAATATCGGTGGTTTGAGTCTCACTTGAGGGGAATGGTCCCCTTGTATGTTTTCCAACTTCACGTCTCTGACAAACTTCTTCATGATTTAAGTTGAATTCGGGCATCCTTGTGACCATCTTCCTTACATCAGGCAAGGCTTTGAAATGAAGGTGAGCAAATCTTTGGTGCCATAATTCAGATTGAAGAGAAGTTTCACAAGTCATTGCTCCTAATGGACTTACTCCAACCTGATAGAGACCTGCAACCCTGAATCCAAGAGTGAATGCATCTCTTGGGTTCCATTGCCAAACACGAGCCTTCCCATCAATGAATGTCACCTTAAAACCTTTGTCTTCCATTATAGAAATAGAAACCAGGTTCTTTTTCAAATCAGGTAGATATAACACTTCTTGCAAATGAAGAGTTTGACCTTGATTTAAGTGGAGAGTAACAGTCCCAATTCCTTTCACGGGAAAAGTGGCATTATCCCCAAGTATAATCTCCATATTTGTCTTCTTTTCAACCAAGTTTGAGAGAGCTTCTTTGTACCCAGTGAAGTGCCTTGAGGCACCACTGTTAATCAACCAATGATCCAATGTATCCGGAGGAGAGGCGGTAGAGAGGGCAAAAATAAGATAAAATTCTTTTTTCTTTACAACATTAACTTCTTCATACGTGGAGTTTCTCGACTTCTTGGGAGGACGACCATTTCCATTTCGAGCAGTGGAAGCATTCCTCTTTCCTTTGTTGTTGAACCTGTTGTTCCTTTGATTGCCATTTCCCTTGAAGTTGTTGTTATTGTTGTCATCATCTCTTGGAGTATCCTTCTTGTGAGGACACTCTCTAGCGAAGTGGCCAAACCTGTTACAATTGAAGCACCTTCCTTTTCTTCCTTCTTTGAATCTCGGCTTGAACCCTTGTCCTTGATTCCTTGGACCAACATTGTTCCTTCTCTTAGAATGAGCAAAGAAGGCGGTAGGATTATTTCCTTTTGAGGGCTTGTCTCTTTCCATCATCCTTATTTCTTCTTGAGTGCATCTGGCCAATAGTTCATCAAATCCTGGAATCCTGTCATTGTTGAGAATGGTAGTGTTGAACACATCCCAATCTCTTGTAAGGCCTCCAAGTGCAATAAGGGAGAGCTCTCGGTCACCAGTGACTTCACTAATAGATAGGAGATCATCGTTGATCTCGGTAATCCTCATGAAGTAGGATTAGATGGGTTCTCCTCTATCCATCTTGATATCTTTCAGCTTGTTCTTGAGAAAGATAATTTGATTTGCATTGTTTACTTTGAACATACCAACTAGCTTTACATACATCTCCTTAGATGTTTCCAAATCAGAAATATAGGCAACCAAAGGCTTATGAATAGAATCAACAATAATCTTCTTAGCTTTAACCTCACCTTTCTTGTACTTGGTTTGTGCAGCAGCGGATGCATTTGAAGGAGGCTCTGCTATTCTTCCTTTGACATAGTCCATGGCATCATTTTCTTCTAATGTCAAATCCAAAGTCATCTTCCATGCATGATAGTCGGATTTGTCCTTAAGCTTGTCCTCGGATTTGAAGAAAGATGTAGTCGTCATTGGGACTAGTTCCAAGTCCTTGTCCAACAACTTCCCTTAGTGATTGCTTTGCTTCACTCTTGCTTGGGCTTTGTCTTCACCTGAGCTTTGATACCATGTTAATTTTAGATAACAATGGTATGTTCTATGCTTTAGCACAATTTACTTCAATGTTCCTTATTAGCCCAATGACAATTTCCAATTATCTTCAGTAGCAATCACATTAACTTATACACATTGACAGTAAATGCAAATAGAACATAAAAACATATGCAGAAGACAAGCCAAGACAAGAGGACACAAGATGTGGTGGATGCCAAGGACAAACCCCAACTTGGGGAAACCCTTTGATCAAACTATCTTATTATTCTTCAATAGTTCAGTAGAGAGAGAGTACAAATATCAGAAATACAAGCCCAAAACAGTTATGCCAAATCAGTAGTCAAAGCAACCCTAACCAGAAAGTCAACGGTGGTCAAAGCTGCTCCACAACGACCTCCAATAAGCTCGGTCAACAACAGAAGAATGCGACTTGCCAAGGGAGTCAAAGTCAACCCAAAACCAACTCAGTCAACCCAGCCAAAGTCTGTTGTAATTCTGCGGTCAAACCAAAAAGTCAACGCAACAATCAAGTCAGTGAAACAATTCCCAATCACCTCGAAAGCCGTGCCAAAGAATGCAGCCTGTAGAAATCGAAATTCTGCCCACAAAACAGAAATCAACATTGGTCAACGCATGCCCTAATCCCTGAAATTTTCGGCCTCCAAAGCCAGTCTAGAAATCTGCCACGCGAAGAAGAGAGAGACTCCAAGTTGTACGAACCAATCAAGAGAGGAGACAAAAGATGATGTGATGAGTTGATGATGTCTAAATGAGAGAAGGGTCACTTCTATTTATACACTTCGTTGAGGGTGAGGAGACACATCCATTGGGCTTCATGAGCCTACATTTCACTGAGGCCGACCTTGACAATTTGTGCATGAGAGAGAATAAATTCAAAATTACATTTCTGCTTGTCAGAATGAGATGATCTTTATATCAAAATTTCACCCCTCTCGAAAAGAGGAATCCAATGCAATAATCATCTCCATCATATGAGCTGCCCTATGGTGGACCGTGGAATTTGGCCCTAGTTGCCAATTTTAACAACGACAGATGTCTGCATCTTGCTCATTTAGGATATCATAGTAGAACCCAAAATGAATCATCATTTTTATGTGCTCTTCTTGTCTTTTGCACTCTCTGCCCAATTTGAATTTGTATATCCCTGCAATTGTACTTCATCATATGAGACATATCTCAATCCATACCTGACTGCACCATGCCAATACCTGAACACATGTGCCGCATGCATCGGCTCAACCATAAACTAACTGTCTTCCTTGACTGGATCCAACACCACAACTACTTTTTGGTCACCTTGATTGGGTGCTTCCTTTGACACTGAAACATATCCTATTGTGGCAATCCTGGCTGCTCCCTTTGTCACTTAGCTTCTTTAGATTGGTTACCATCGGAATGGCCGTGGACTTGCTATCCATCATCCCAAATTTATGAAGGATTGTAATAATTTACTTCCTTTGACTAAGGAAAATCTCACCCAGATTTTACCACACTTCTAGTCCCAAGAAGTAATGTATCCAACCAAGATCTTTCATCTCGAACTTAGAGGTTAAGTCTCTCTGACACTGAAACAGGGTTTGACTACTCCCTCTATCGCAAAAGCAAATCCTCCTGCCACTAGTGCTCCCTTTGTCACGTCATTCCTTTTGCTCTTGTCAGAATCAAGTCATATAGTAACATGATCAACCAAGACTCATAAGATATCCTTCAATCTGAGAATATCATGCCCAAGTTCCGTACAAAGCTTTCTTCAGTCTGTAGACATGAGATTTCCTCTCATGTACGTCAAAGCCCTGAGGTAGCTCTATGTACACTTTTCCTCAATTACTCCATTAAGGAAAGCAGTCTTTACATCCATTTAGTGTAACCTTCAACAAAAGCAATAGAAATAATAGTTTGAACAGAAGTGTCCCTAACAATTGGAGCAAATGTCTCCTTATAGTCCTCTCCCACTTCCTGGGAGAATCCTCATGAATCTCACTTTGTACTTCTCTATGTTGCCATCTATCACATACTTGATCTCGTAGATCCACTTGGAAGTCACCACTGACTTCTCTTCGGCACAATTTTCTCCATCATGGCATCCTTCAAACTTGCTGGCCTGCCTGCTCCCTCTGAACTAGGAGCTCTTTTGGTCATCTGGCATGGTTCTAGATGTTAGTACAATTTCTCCCTCTTGAACACAAATCACTCTAGTTGAGTTTATGCTCAATCCTGGGAGAATCCTCTTGCCACAAGCTTTGCTTCGTTCTTCCCGATGCTTCCATCTACTACCAGAGCCTTGGCAACCTTCACGATGTATTTGCAACCCTCATTAGGAGGTCATGGAAGAAATGATTATAACCAAGCAAAAGATACAAAGACAAGAGGTTGACTCAAAAATAAAGCAATAATCAAGGAAGAAAGATATAAAGTACTTATCTTTTGATTTGAGGATTGTAGGAAATTGTCAACTCCCTCTTGATCCTTGCCTTCATGCAAAAATCATTGAAATCCATTTGCAAACTCATCATTCTCGTCCTCATCATTAGCTCCTAATGCATGTTGCTTGCCTTTCCTTCCTAGCATGAAGTGTATGAGCTAGGGTTTCTTCATCCACGAGTTTGTCCATCCACAGCAAAGACTCAACTGCAAGCTAATGACATTTTCATGCTACCAAGTGCATACTCCTACCAACACAGCATTCTTAATCACGTTCTAGGGTTTCACAAACCCTTAATCAAGTCATAACCTTCATGTCTTCTAGGGTTTTTACAAAACCCTAAGTCTATCAGCTCTTCCAATAGAGGGGGTCATATTTTAGCACAAGTGATATGAATTTTCTTGCTTTATATGAGAGAGCCTGTCTCCTCAACTCCCTCTGGCTTTGGAGTAACTTTCATTTTGATACGACAAAATCCTAGCAACATATCGCAACCAATGCAAACTTCAACAACATATATATATAAGGCATCTCTTACACATATATGAGCAACATTCTTGATTTCGTCTCTTTCTAAACAAATTTCATCTTTGTCCTTGAAGATGATCAAACATGCCTAAATGTGAGTCCTCGTCTAGGCTTAAAATGACCTTGCAACATGGCTTTCTAGAGTTCTATTCATACTTATATTCAATTTTGGTCCTGTTGTCGCTCAAATTGTATAGGCACGGTGTGACAACAACTCAGGGCAGGGGCTATCGCTCTGATCTCCACCCTCTCCATTCTAGTTGTCTCCGAACAACAGGGTATGGAGGGTAGTTCCTATGGAATGTAATAATGCAAGACTTATTGGCAACTAACGAGTTCGAGAGACGCGATTGAATGGCCTAACCACTTGGTTGATTTAGCAAGTTTAAGGATTCAATTAGATTATTATGTGAGACCAGTGCCTTATGGAGTCAATTAATTGCTTTTTATCAATTAGGTGCCAACTGCCAAATGACCAGATGAACAATCGCTGCTTGAGATGCTTAACTATCCTATATGAGATGCAAATCCTACAAACTAGGTGAAATGCAAAATCTTGGTTTATTTTAATTATATGCCTAGCTAAATGTATCCCTTAATGCTCAATTATTTTGAGGCTAGTCTCTAAAGTAGGTTGTAGAGAGAAGTCAAGGCGAAGCAAGTAAAGGCTTGGTTAACGATACCTCCCCTTGAAATCTAACCACCCGGTGCCTCCGGCGTTGCAGAGACTGTGGCTCTGACGACTGCAAGGTCATCGTGTTAACCACTAGAGAGGGTCTATCCTTCACAAGCTAAGAGATGAAAGGTGTTCCTATCTTTCTATCAACCAAGCTTAGGCTTGGAGGTAAATTTATTAATGCAAGACTAGGCCTAGAATGCAAATGCAAATTTGATTTGAGTGCTCTTGAGTTAAGATTACTTATGATCTTAAGTACTTAGTTATAATTGATCTTTAGTTATAACAAAGAGTACTTAATTGAATAAGAGATAATCTTAACCACAAGATAGAGTGCTCAATTTCAACAGTGCTCAAAAGATATATCCAATGTAACCAAGAGATAATTGTTCAAGTACTTAAACAAGAAACAAGATTAATGCTCTTTATAACGATTCACCAATGTGCCAAAGATAAATTATCATTCACAATAGATATTCAATTTAACCATGAACAATAAATCCAATGACAATGATAGCTAAAAGATTAGAGCACTTATCCACGATATTACTTAGAACAATTAACCAAGGTTCTTTAGAGACAATACAAGAATGAAAAGGATGCCAATAAAAGATTGCTCAAGAGATAGACAACAAATTACCACAATGCCAATTAGATGTTAAATAATTAGGTTTCCAATATCCTTAAGCAATATTAACCATTCAAAATGATATTCAATTCTTGAGATTGATTAGTGCTTATATGAGTGAGTTACTTAGTGCACAATTATGACCTTTAGGATTATGATACTCACAAGAAACCAATGTGTTAGTATTCTTAAGCAATATAACCAATTTATCAATCTCTTCACAATCCAATGTAAACAATGTAAACAATCCTTTCCACAATGAGCTATGCTTATCAATAGAGCATGAACCAATGTTAGGAACCTTATGCAACTTATGCTCAATTTTTATAACAACAGTAAGTTAATTTCAATTAGAGCACTTTAGAATGCAAAAAATGAAATGCATATGAGTGCAAAAAATGCAAATGAGGCAGCCCAATACTAAACCACTTTGCCAACACAAGATTCTTAATGAACTTAGGTTCTTTTAGATGCCAATGTCACTGTTATGATCAGACCTTGTTATGCTTCTCCAAACAGTATGACAGTCATCAAAACTTGTGAATTTATGCCAAACAATGGTTACCCAATTGAAGCAAGTGACTTATCAGCGTGTTAGGTGACTTATCAATTAGTTTTATGCCACTTATATGAGATTTATACCACTGCAGAC
Organism: Pinus tabuliformis; assembly: GCA_031772625.1. Classification (NCBI taxonomy): domain Eukaryota; kingdom Viridiplantae; phylum Streptophyta; class Pinopsida; order Pinales; family Pinaceae; genus Pinus; species Pinus tabuliformis. The sequence continues at coordinate 342,064,700 of CM062816.1, forward strand.
AAAAAGATTGAAGGCTGCAAATGAAACAGAGATGAGATGAGGGTTTGAGGAGGCAAACCAATAGGCCTTTAGGCCTTGAAGATGACCAACTTGCTTGCCCAAAATTCTTCTAGTGAATTGTCCTCCTGCAACCAAAAATATTAGCCCAAAATCTCTTGACAATCCCTGCAACCACCAAGTATTAGAGGCAAAAAACTCAATGATACCCAAACAATGATTGAAATGAGGCAAAGAGGGCCAAAATAGGGCAATGATGAGGGCTAGAAGCCTAGGAGAGGCAGCGGCTAAGGGAGAAAGGCCTCGTAGGCCCACGACAAGGAGGGAGGAGGCCTTTAGGCCTGCCGTCAAGGGCTTCTAGGGCCTGCGACACCTAGGGCAGGCCTCTTAGAGGTTGCGCTAGGGCAAAGGAGGCTGTGGCCTAAGGGAATGAGGCCTTTAGGCCTGCGGCAGAGGGTTAGGAGGAGGAAGGAGGGCAGTGGAGGGAGGAATAGGCTTACGACAAGGGTTTCTAGCCCAAGAAAGGCTAGCGGCTCACCAAGGCAAGGAGAAAAAGCCACAACTAGGGCAAGGAAGGCTAACGCTAGGCCTAGAAGGCCTAAAAAATTATTCGGACCCCTGCAAAAAATTAAGATTTGCTTCAGATCTTCAAAATCGCCCAAAAAATGCCACAAATTTGTCTCCAAGGGCTAGCGGCTTCCTCTTTTGCTTGAGCGTTGAGCTTAGAGGGTAGCTAGAGGGTGGATCTTGCCTTCCTAGGCCTAGATCCACCTCAAAACCCCAACGATTTTCTTCAAGAAGGCTGGACATCTCACCTAGGTGAGAGAAACCCTCAAAAATTTAGAAAACTCACTTGCACAAATGAAATGAAATTTTCCCAAAAATCCCAATATATATACAAAGTTTAAAATAAACCCCAAAAACTGCAAAACAAGGATTAGAAATAATTTACAAAATTTTTATATACAAAAGATTTACAAATATACAATGCTTGTAATTTTTTTTTTTTGAGAAATAAATTCTGAATAATGACAATGGCTAAATGTATTTTTTGAAAGTTAGAATATTGGCCACACCCTTTTGCAAAGTTAAAATACCATATAAAAATTCCTAAAGCCCAAACAAGGTTAACTCTTTCCCCAAGTTTGTTAACTTGGAGCCCAAGGGCTAGCGTACTTGCACTCTCTATATATTTTCTCAAGTAGACTTGTTAGATCATATGGTGAATCAGATCACCTAAGATAAAACCAAATTTTATCAATAGAATGCTCCTATCACCGACAAATAAAATAACAATCTCATAAAAATTTAGCACAATATAGGAAAGCACATAACTAGAATGTACCATAGATCAATGGAACAAGAACACCATGAATTGAACTCCAAAGTCTATTTATTATGATATTAAAATGTTCCTAGTAGAGCAATGGCTCAATAGCAGCGTTACAAATTTACACCATCCAGAGATGTTGATTTTAGGTATGTTCTATGCTTAGAGCAATTTATTTCAATTTTCACAGTTAGCTCAATATCTTTTCCAGATTAGCAATCACATCAACATTAAAATAAATTGCAGATAGAACATAAACATAGATCGCAGAAGACAAGCCAAGACAAGAGGACACAAGATGTGGCGCTAGCTAGGGACAAACCCCAATGTGGGGAAACCCATGATCAATTCTTCTTATATGTTCTTCAATAGTTCAGCAGAGAGAGAGATAGTACATTTACAACAGAAGTCAACTCTTTCACTTGTCTAAATAAGAGCATAGATCATCTCCAAGAAGATGATACATGAGATAGCTGAACTTAGTGGAAGACATGCTGCTTCAACTGATTCTCCAAGGTGACTCCTTCACCTATCATTGTGCTACACCTCGTCATCATGTTGCACCTCACCGTGCTGCACCATGCTACACCCATCATCACTATGCTGCATCTCATCATGCTTCATCAATCATGACTGTACCCATCACTATACTGCACCATGTGCCATTGCTGCACCATGTTGCCATATTGTCCTATGTGCTTGCTGCACCTTGCTTGCTTGTTGTACCTTGCTTGCATGCTGTACCTTGCTTGCTTGCTGTCCCTTGCATGCTTGCTGTACCTTGCTTGCTTGCTGTCCCTTGCATGCTTGCTGTCCCTAACATGCTTACTGTACCTTATGTTGCACCATGTCCCATTGTTGTCACATTGCTGTACCATTGTACCATTGCTGTCCCATTGTGCACTATATGCCATTGACCATTGCTGCATATGAACAACAGTCTTTAGACATGGCTGCTAGATTTCCATTGCAGTGACTTAGTGTAGATTACAAGTAGCATATGCATCCTTCTAGATTGTGACCATAGTGTTAAGGACAACGTTAGTTCCTATCATTAGGCCAACGTATATATCTTACTGCAGTGGATATTATGATAGTGGATTAAGGTCTCCTCATGACAACGTATCTGTGGTATAGAAGACAGCAGCTAGGGCTCATTTGAGGCTTCCTTTAATAGCATACAGAAGCCTCCTTGCTGTGTTGAGGAGCCCTCTTTAAGGATAGAGAAAGGGTCTCTATCTATGGTGACAAGACTTGCGGCTAAGGCATGAAGACCTGCGGCGAGGGCTTGATAGAACATGCGGCTAGGGCAGAATAGGATTGCGGGTTGAATTAGATCAACGTTTAGGGCTGGATTAGACCAACGTTTAGGGCAGCCTTTAGGTCTGCGTTAAGGCACCCTTTAGTCTGCGTCTAGGGCTGCCTCTTTTCCTCTTCCACTCCTAGATTTCTCTTCCACTAAAACCCAAGACAAGTGGAGAGAGAAATCAAGATAGAAGTGTGTGTGAGAAATGACTCTCAAGTCATCTCCTTTTATACTAAAACGTTGAGCACATGTGGGGTTTATTTGGTTGCTGGCCGACCTTGATGAATTGTCTTATAACACAAATAAATTCATAACTCCATGAATACTTATCGGAATCGGATGATCGTTAGATCAATCCTACACCTTTCAATGAGAGGGATCTAAGAAAAATATCAGCTGCCATTAATAAGATGACACACATGGAGTTTGGCCCTAGTTGCCAATTTTAACACTCCCTCTAAACTAGGGAGAACTCCATCTACTGATCCATCTGTCCGACTGTACTATCTCTGCCATCAGTGCCCTGCACTGCTCTGCTGAACCATGAAGAAGAAGAATTGATCGAGAATGTCTCATACCATTCTCTACTGACCTGAAGTCAGTTTTATTGATCCCAGATCAATATCACAAGAGAGTGTCTCAAACCACTCATACTGATCCCAGATCAATGGAGGTCATCCTAGCATAGGGAGTACGGTAGATATAATGATGCGTCCATCGATAGTACTACTATGGTCCCTAACCCCATTTCCCTGCTCATTGGCCAGATGAGAGGTACTTTCCATGAGTCCCAGACTGCATGGGTAGGATGCCTCGACAGGAGAACCATTCATCCTGTCCGTAAGTCGCCTCGGGGTATCACAGGGGAAGGTTGAGCCATTCACCATGTACACAACGCACCATTAGGGGAGGGTGAGTTGCCCTATGGTCACTGGTTGCTCCAATAAGTAACCCAAGCCCCCCAGAGCTCCCAGAGCTCAATGCATGCAACATGCAGGACCCTCATAAGAGAGTCTCTCAACGATTCGAAGTCATTCAGGAAAGTCACAAATTTGACCTTTCCCCGGGGCTTTGACAAAATGTCTGCTACCTGTACATCAGTCTCAATGCGACGGAGCCTCCTCGCTCATCGATGTACCATATCCCAAATAAGGTAGTATCTGATGTCTATCTGTTGGAGCAATCATAGAATACGAGATTCCTCAACAATCGAATCCCCCCTGGTTGACACAGAATATCATCGTGGTATCCATCATGTGTACAAACAGCTCACTGAAGAGCTTCCACAACCAGGCAGCTTCATACGAGATCATATTCGTAGCTATGTATTTGGTCTTGGCGTTGCTTATAGCAACAGACTTCTGCTTCTTGCTCATCCATGATATTAAAGCAAAATCCAAAGAGAACCAACACCCAGAAGTGCTCTTGCGATCCTCCACACTGCCTGCCTAGTCAGCGTTCGAATAATCATGCATCTTCACATTTCCGACAGTGTATCTCAATTCATAAGAGATTGTGCCCCGAAGATATCTTAGAAGATTCTTGGCACCAATTCAGTGAGGCTCAACCATATATGAGCTCATCATGCTAACTACAAAACATATGTCTGGGCGAAAGTTCACTAAGAACATCAATGCGAATGAGTTTATGAAACTCAAAGGCATTTCCCAAATCTGGTCTGGCATCACTACCATATAACGTCTGAAAGTTAAGATCCTCGAGGTAGTCACGGGCTTGCAGTTTACCGTTCCACATCCGGAATCCAACTCCCTCTTACTTCTGCAAATGAGAGGGTCTGCACCTGTCAGAAAGAGGTCATCCTCAGAAGGTGCCGATATGAGACGTCTATCATCCACAACCTTCAAGCAATGGTTTGGATCGACTTCATTAGACAACTATCATTCCTCTCATACTAAGCCCGAATAGTTTTGCCTCAAGCCATAGAGGGCTTTCTTCCACCTGCATACATGAGATTCCCGATCATGAATCTCAAACTCCTTGGGTTGTTCCAAACCTGTGGACCTGCTACATGAGGGGAATGGTCCCCTTGTAAGATTTTCCTTCGGTACATCTTGGACATGTACCTTCATGCTCTTCTTGGATTCAGGCATCCCTGTCATCATCTAACTCACATCGGGTAGGGCCCCATAATAAGTAGACCTCCGGTGCTATAGATGAGATGTGACCACTGACATGGTCCCAATGGACTTCCTGCAACTTGATACAACCCTGAACTTAAAAGCATCTTTGAAAATTCTATTTTCAAATATGTACCTTTCCATCGATGAATGCCACCCTGAAACCTTTGACTTCCATTGCCGAAATGGTCATCAGGTTCTTCTTGCGATCAGGTACAGAAAAGAGATTCCTGTAAATGAATTGAGTTACCCTCATTCAGTTGAGGGGTAACATTCCCTACACCCTTTTCGGGATAGGTGCTATAGATGAGATGTGACAACTGACATGGTCCCCAATGGACTTCCTGCAACTTGATACAACCCTGAACTTAAAAGCATCTTTGAAAATTCTATTTTCAAATACGTACCTTTCCATCGATGAATGCCACCCTGAAACCTTTGACTTCCATTGCCAAAATGGTCACCAGGTTCTTCTTGCGATCAGGTACACAAAAGAGATTCTTGTAAATGAATCGAGTTACCCTCATTCAATTGAAGGGTAACATTCCCTACACCCTTTTTGGGATAGGTGGCATCGGCTCCAAGTATAATCCCACGATTGTTTCCATCTCTACTAAATTAGAGAGATCACCCTTCTATCCGGTGAAGTGCCTTGAAGCACTACAATCAATAAGCCAGATTCCCAAAGAATCTAAAGGAGAGGGGCAATACAAGATAACGCTTCTTTATCTTATCAGAAACAATATTTGATTCTTCATACTTGGGGGGCAATACAAGATAACGCTTCTTTATCTTATCAGAAACAACATTTGATTCTTCATACTTGGGGTTCCTTGCTTTCTTGAAGAGTCCGTTGTTCCCTTGATGACCTACATTACCAGTCATTCCTCTGATCATTGAAGGTGTCCCTGGAATGATTGTTATCATCATCAAGTGATGTGTCCCTACCATTCAGACACTCCTTCGCATAATGGCCGGACTTATTACAACCAAGGCATTTGCCTTTCCTTCCACCCTTAGATCCAGACTTCCCAATATGGTGATCTTTTAGGTAGGCCATCAGAAGCTTCTGCTACGCCATTCTGATAATATTCTCTGCTTCGATTTCACCCTCGGTGAATTTGAAGAGGGATGAGGAATCCACAGATCCTTTCGTCCTTTCCCAACTGTCTTCGGTGATTGCGCTTTCACTTTTGCTTGGGCTTTGTCTTCACCTCAACTCTGATACCATGTTGAGTTTAGGTATGTTCTATGCTTAGAGCAATTTATTTCAATTTTCACAGTTAGCTCAATATCTTTTCCAGATTAGCAATCACATTAGCATTAAAGTAAATTGCATATAGAACATAAACATAGATTGCAGAAGACAAGCCAAGACAAGAGGACACAAGATGTGGAGCTAGCCAGGGACAAACCCCAATGTGGGGAACCCTTGATCAATTCTTCTTATATGTTCTTCAATAGTTCAGCAGAGAGAGAGAGATAGTACATTTACAGTAGAAGTCAACTCTTTGACTTATCTAAATAAGAGCATAGATCATCTCTAAAAAGATGATACATGAGATAGTTGAACTCAGTTGAAGACATGGTGCTTCAATTGATTCTCCAAGGTGACTCCTTCACCTATCATTGTGCTGCACCTCGTCATCATGCTGCACCTCACCGTGCTGCACCATGCTGCACCCATCATCACTATGCTGCATCTCATCATGCTTTATCAATCATGACTGTACCCATCACTGTATTGCATCATGTGCCATTGCTGCACCATGTTGCCACACTGTCCTATGTGCTTGCTGGACCTTGCTTGCTTGCTGTACCTTGCTTGCATGTTGTACCTTGCTTGTTTGCTGTCCCATGCATGCTTGCTGTCCCTAGCATTCTTGTTGTCCCTAACATGCTTGCTGTACCTTATGCTGCACCATGTTCCATTGTTGTCACATTGGTTTACCATTATACCATTGCTGTCCCATTGTGCACTATATGCCATTGACCATTACTGCATATGAACAACAGTGCTTAGACATGGCTGCTAGATTTTCATTGCAATGACTTAGGGTAGAATACAAGTAGCATATAGAAGGTAGCATATGCATCCTTCTAGAATGCTACCATAGTGTTAAGGATAGCGTTAGTTCCTATCATTAGGCCAGCGTATATATCTTACTGCAGTGGATATTATGAGAGCGGATTAAGGTCTCCTCATGACAGCATATCTGTGGTATAGAAGACAACTAGGGCTCATTTGAGGCTTCCTTTAACAACGTATGGAAGCCTCCTTGCTGCGTTGAGGAGCCCTCTTTAAGGATAGAGAAAGAGTCTCTATCTATGGTGACAAGCCTTGCGGCTAAGGCATGAAGACCTGCGGCTAGGGCTTGATAGAACATGCGACTAAGGCAAAATAGGACTGCGTATAGGGCTGAATTAGATCAGCGTTTAGGGCTGGATTAGACCAACGTTTAGGGTAGCTTTTAGATCTGCATTAGGGCACCCTTTAGTCTACGTCTAGGGCTGCCTTCCATCTGCGTCTAGGGTTGCCTCTTTTCTTCTTCCAATCCTAGATTTTTCTTCCACTAAAACCCAAGACAAGTGGAGAGAGAAATCAAGATAGAAGTGTGTGTGAGAAATGACTCTCAAGTCATCTCCTTTTGTACTAAAACGTTGAGCACATGTGGGGTTTATTTTGTTGCTGGCCAACCTTGACGAATTGTCTTATAACACAAATAAATTCATAACTCCATGAATACTTATCGGAATCGGATGATCTTTAGATCAATCCTACACCTCTCAATGAGAGGGATCCAAGAAAAATATCAGCTGCCATAAATAAGATGACCCACATGGCGTTTGGCCCTAGTTGCCAATTTTTACAAGAGATAGCCCCAAAATCAGAATATTATGAGAAGCAAAAATGGCTTCTATATATAGAGAAATCCTCCAAGTGGAAAATAACGATTAGTTGGCTTGATCCTTGTCAAAGTAATCTCGACTGTTGATAATAACTTGATCATCTTTTAATTTTTGTTGTCGAAAATATTTATTTTGAGGAAAATTTCAAATTTCAATTAAACCTATTTTTTATTAATCAAAAAATTAATATTTTGGAATAATTTCCTCAAAAATTTGACTTTGACTTAACCACCAAGGTCCAAGGGTTTATTTTTTCTTAAATTCTCCATTTTTGCCTTGGTGGGGGACCTCCAAAAATTGACTTTTCTCCGAGCCACGAATTTTTTTGATTATTTTCCACTTGGAGAAATTTTAATTTCTCTAGATTAATTAATTTTCTGGCTTAGGATTTAATTTTAATTTAGCTAGAAAAATTAATTAATTGACACAAGAGGGGATTAATATTTTTTCCACCCTCAAATAATTTAGCCATGGTGTCTAAATATCTATGTTGCACGAGTTTCCGGTACGCAGGTTCTTCGGGTACGGGTGAACAAGTAGCCAACATGGCTAGAAGCTTTGCCCAAATTTATAGGAAACATCAAGTTGGGATCGACAATAATATAATATATTAAAATTTAATATATATTAAAAATAAAAATAAAATAATTAATTTATTTCCATCCAAAACTTGCCAAATAAATTCCTTCTTGTAATGAAATATGTAAAAGATTGAACTTTGAAACAGTGCAAAAAAAAATCAAAATATTAATCAATCAACAATTTGCCAATGAAATCTCTTGCCAACAAACAAACATGCAGAACTCCAAAACCGAAAAAATGCTATTGTTACTTGATTATTATGTGATTTCATGCAACACTACATTATATTCAACTTCGAAATTCAAGTTTGGAAATTTATAAAATGAAACTGACTAACATGCTACTCTTTCTCTTTCTGACCATCACTGTAATTTGTTGAATCTTATCATTAAAGCTTCAAGATAGACTTCAAGAAAGTAGACTTATTTGCAATTGTTGAACTTCAAGATTTGCAACAGAAGCTACCAAGGAATGACTGGCAACTATCTATATTTTGTTGAAACCTTTGCTACATCTCCATGTCTCTGTCGCTTTACAGAGCCCATGCAGTCCAGCCCCTGACTTGTCATGTATCACTTAGAAAATAAACAAATGGTACCTTCTCTGCTCAAAATAGGTACCCGAAAGGTGAAAATTTGCTCAAAATAGGTACCCGAAACGTCAAAATCTGTTGCAGTGAAGCTCCCAAAAAGCTCCAAAGTACCCTTTGAAGCTCTCGACGATTTTGGAAAGTTTCCTACTAGCTCCCAAGCTCCCAGGAGCGTGGGAGCATGGGGTATGTGCTCTCCAATGCCTGGGAGTGGTACCCGTGTTACTATGCTAAATATGAAGGACCATGCATTAAAATATTTTTTACATCAGATATTACAAATAATTCAATGCTCAAAGGGGGAATACACATTCGTTATAGACCTTCATGACATTACCCAATTCTGCGGCACAACATGTTCTAGTATAGACTAAGTGATTTGTAATAAAATAATTTAGCCAAATAGCTTAAATTATTCACAAACTATTTTTACAAAGACTTGATCTAACATTAGGACTCACCTAAGACCTTCTCAATGAATTCCACCCTAGCTTTGGGGTTTAAGTTGGAGGAAAAATTTTGCTGATTATCCATGTTTAGAAACACACATAACTCGGCGAGGTTAAAAAACCTCTTAGTATGAAATTCGTCGCCAAAATCAAAGGCTTACCTAGGTGTTGTTACAAAATTAAACGATCATACTAGCATCATTTACAACATAATTTGCAGAATTTGGGTTTACAACGATATAACAATTGGCTGGCTGATGATTCTGATCCTTGAAATTTTTTGTACACTGCTTTGTCGGACTTGTGACAAAATGGGAACAGCACAGCAGGCCCCTCTTCACTGTAAACTTTTAAATGCCCTCGACTTAACTATATCTTCAGGTAGAAATCAACACATTGAGTTTGCTTTATGGTAGAGGTACAATTTTGAGCTTGAGTTTGCACTTTCAAACCTACTTGCACTTTCAGGGGTACAATTTGTACTTGAGTTTGACGTACTTGATTAATTTATCAATTTTCCTAAGTTTAGACTTAGGTAACATTAAAAAAATAGGTTAATAATCTAATTAAGTCATTTCTAGGTGGAATTTCCAGAAACGATTTCTAGGTTTTGGAGATCTCATGTATTCTAACCTCTCAACCAAATTTCGTGGCTAGAACACATCCGATGTTACAAAAACTAACAACACAAACAAAAATGCTTCTTAGTTGAAAATATTCTTCCCTTGATCTTCAGCCTGACCTTAATCAACTCAACTTCTATTCTAGCTCAGACTTATCCTCTCTTGCTGGTCTGAGGTTTCATGCCCTTAACTTAGGTTTACAGCACTAGAGTTTCATCAAAGCTGCTCTTTCAACATAGCTCTGAAACCATGTTGATTTTTTTATGATTTTCTAGTCTGATAATTACTTTCCAATGATTTCTTAATTAATCTATCTTTTCATTAAACAATTATATATAGAAAATATCAACAATAAAGCAATAATGACAGCATGATCATGAAGAGACAGCCAAACACAAGAGCCACAAATTTTTAGACTGGGAAAAACCCTAACTAGGGAAAAGCCCATCAATCTTTTCTTAGGAGAAATCATTCTATTCATCAAAAATACAATCTGATTTTTCCAGTCAAAATTGGTCAAATTGACCACAAAATCCAATAAGTCAAATCTGGTCAAACAGATACCTTTTTGGCCTCCTGCAACTTGGTCAAAGTCTGGTCAAACAGGCCAAATTTCAGTCTCTTGCAACTGCCTCAGAAGCTCTACTCAACTGCAGTTAAACAAGCTGAATTTCGGCCATCTGCAACTGCCCTGAAGCTTGGTCAACTTGCCTCATACATGTGGTCAAACTGCCTCAGACCTGTGGTCAACCTTCCTCAGAAATTCGGTCAAACTGTGCCTTAGAAGATTCAGTCAATTGCCTCAGAAATTCGGTCAAACAGCTGCCCAGTAACTTAGTCAAACTGCTGATCAAACTTCGCTGGTCAGACCCTAATCTTCTCCTCTCTCCTTTGTACATGTGAACAGAAGATTAGATGAATTGATGAGATCTGAATTTATGCGCCAAGTGGATTAAGTTTGCCCAAGAGGTGTGTCTTTTGGCTGGGATGACTTGTACTGTTGGAACCTACATGAAAATTTAAATTTAAAACTAAATTTATTTTTCCCTCCAATTAATTTTCTTTTCAAGGCCGACTTAGAATACCTACCACATCTACCAAAATTCAACATTTAGGAGGCTTTTTGTGTTCTATCGCCGGTAAAGTAGATGTTATTATTTGTATTTAATTGGATCCCTACATCCCTCAAAATATCACAACACCAATGCCAACTTTTAAGGAGTAATAGAATGGTGGTATAAGTTAAGTGTGCCCTTTATTGTCATTTACTTCTGCTATACATTCTTAATAACCAAAGCCCCATTTGACGACACAACTACAAGTAAAAAATCATCATATACCATGTAGGCAGAGGTGGAAAATGGATGGAATGCATTATCAAAATGATAGGTCTCTGCATTCCACATCCAAAAGTGATGTAGAGATGTGGTATATGGTGATACATACATGGGGATATACCATTGCAGGGTTTCAAGGTATCGAGAATGTGGAGGTACATGTGTGGAATAGGTGTGTGGAGGGATTTGTTGTGCAGCAATGCAGAAATGTTGAGGTATAAGTGGGGATGATTTTCAGAGTGGAGCAGGTAGAGGTGAGAGTTGCTGATGTATGAACCTCTCTCTTGTTCCCCACATTTTGCATGCTCTTGGTAGTGTGGAGAAGGAGAAAGTGCAAAGGAGAAGGAAAACTTCTCGTGCTGCACGGGCAACCAATGTGGCACTCAGGGGTACTGAATGATGGGGAGACTCTTCAAGTGAATAGGTCCACCCTCTTAGTCAATTTCTTATCTCTCTTTTGCACTGCAAAAGTCTTGGAAGAATACCAAGGATTTAGTTCACTAGTGACAGTTTTAAGGAGGTCTTTACTTTTTAGTAGGTAGGGTAATCTTTGTGGCAACACAAGTTTGACCATTAATTGGTATGGATATGAGAAACAAGGAAAACACATAAACGGTATAGAGTAAAGGATTGTTCGGTGAAGAATGATTCTATCAGAAAAGGAGCCATTTACCATAACAGAAGCTGAAGCATGCAAAATGAGAGTATTCACCATCTGCACACAATGACCAGCAAAACCAAGGCAATGCAACATTGTGAAGAAGCTCCAATCAATCCTATCATTAGCTTTTATCAAATTTAATTTTGAGGAATATGGAACTCTGTTGAGTCTCTTTGGCCCATTTCATAGTTTCCTAAACAAAAATAACCGTATATAAAATGAACCTTCCTTGAACAATGCTAGTGGCTCCGATCTGACAATATGTGCAACAATTTCCGAAACTGGATAGCCAGTGCCAGTGCCACGGCTAGAATTTTATAAGAGACATTGAGCAGTGTTTTGAGATTCCACCCACTAATAGAATCTTTGACAGCATTGTTTGGGATGAGTTTGATCAAGCTCTGATTCAAAAATTCTGATAAATTCCCTTGGGAGAAATCCTTTTGAGCAATCCCTAACGAGTCTTCATCTACAGTCTCCCACATTCTTTTAAGAATGTCACAGGGCAGTGAGAAGTTCATCCTTAGTATTCTCACCATTTAATCTCTTGTTTTAGCTTTATAACATTGGGATTAATTTTATAACATTGGTTCTTGTGATCAATTATTCAGCCAGATAAAGCATAGAGAAAAAAATGTTTAAAAGTGCAGCTCAAACATATTCTTTATCTGAGATAAATCTGGTTTCTGGAGTCTAAGCATCCATTCAGGCAAGTACGACGAGTTTCCTTATTGTTAACCATGTCCTTGTTGAGATCAAATTGCCAATCTTTTGTGTGTTATTTTTCATGTTTCATGCTTCACAATGGGGGTACTTTTATGCTGTTCAAGTGTTTTGTTATGCATGGAACAAGGGTATAATAGTAGAAGGCATTGAAACAAATTATGAAAAAGTTGGTACTCCAGCTAACACTTCTATAAACCCGCCATATATAGAAGCTGCATCCCATAGTCAATTGAATAGTCAGCTTTACTTTGATTTCGAGGGAGAAGTTTTACTTTTTTGAAAAGCATGGCCAACTTTGGGAATCATTTTTGATGGTTATCTTATTTGCAATTTTGTTTGTATGTCAATTTGCTTTTCTGGAATGTTCCTTCTTGAGTGTTCTGTATTGATAGATGAATGCTAATGCTCAATCTTGTCATGCAGCAATTGGGGTATCAGGCGGGGCAGATAGCATGGCATTGTGTATTCTTGCTTCGCTTTGGAAGTGTTCTGAACTTGGTACAGATGCCAAGATTAGTGATCATATTAATGGACTTGTGGGTTTGGTAGTGGACCATGGTCTCCGGGCTGGGAGTGGCATTGAGGCTAACCATGTCCAGACCTGGATTTCAAGTCTAGGTGAAATATGCAAGCCTTGTGTACTATAATTGATAGGACTTTGAATTAGAGAATCCTTGAAATATCTAAATCATTTTAAATCATCGGTTTCTCAAAATACAGGCAGAAGCTTTCAATTTCAAATTTTTAGTTTTATGATTTTTCCAGTCATTGAAAAGATGGAAATCTCAGGTACTTATTCAAGCAGTAAATGTCTTCTATCTGAGAGTGTTTGTGCATATCTTGCAGGCATTCAGTGTGACATTTTACAGTGTGAATGGCCAAATGGTCCTCCAAAGCAAGGTCACTTGCAGGAAGCTGCTCGCAATTCTAGGTAAAGCTTGCTATTTGTAGCTTTTGTTGAACTGTACTGTTTCATTTCTTTGAGAAAATAGATTTTAGTAAAGCCCTAGTGATTTTGTTTAACAAATGGAACGAAGCTTTAACATTGAACAAGCTCCAGAAAGATGATTTCATTATTTACACAGGGGAAATTAAATAGCTATATTTTGCAATCTTTTGATTTCATTTTGTTGTTATTTTAATCGTTCCATGGTGACTAGGATTTTGAGTGATAACATACACAACTAAACATAACTCACATACAATAACGAAGACACAGTGTTCATTTATTAACCATAATACAAGCATTGGCAGGAAGTAAAATATGAAAGGAAGTAAAATCACATTAATATTCATTATAATTAATAAATTGATTATAATAAGTATTTATAATAATAATAGTTATTATAACATTTGTTATTAACATTTATTATTTATAAATAACTAAAAATTATAATATCTATTAAAACTATTAATAAAAATTAGTAGTGAATATTTATAATATTTATTACTAATTATTAATTATTATTATAAATTATTACTATTAATTATTATTATAAATTATTACTATTAATTAATTATGAGGATTATTAGAAATTTATTAAGAATTATTTATATTTATTAATAATAATTAATAATTAAGAATAATAATAATAATAATAATAATTATGAATGATTTATATTTATTAATAATAATTAATAATAATAACTGTTAATATTCTCCAATTAATGAATTAACTTCTAAATTAAAATCATCATAAAATAAAAATTATAGGAATTAAAATAATAACTTAATTTAATAAAAAAACCTTAAAATATGGATAATAATTATTAAGCAACCGACCTTCATCTCTTCCTTAAATCAATACAACTCACCTCATAACTATTTAAAACTCTCATTTAGCTCTTCTACTATCAACATTCAGAAATAGTCCTGATGATGGATCCCTGTTGGGATTTGAAACGTTGACAGAATATGGTTATTACTGTGGGTTCTCCGATAACTAACTCAAAAGATATATCAAACTATTACCTGATTAACTCAAAATAGTACTCGGCTAATATTGATGCTAAATTTTTTGAGGGAATATTCCTTTCAAAATATTTACTGTCTGACGATGTTCCCTCTTGAAAGATATATGCCTATCATCTATGACCATGGAAACTCATAACCTCTTGGGCATGGATGAACAAAATATAGAAACAAAATCAGATAACAAGAAGAAGAAAAGATTCAAATCTGTCCTAGAAACTCAGGTTGAACGACTAGAACTGTCTAATCTGCAATGCCTTCTCTTTGAAAGTTTTGTAGAACTTCCTTCTAACTTGAGGGCCCCACAATGTTTTTCTTTTGTGTGTTTACACATATTTTGTGCACACACACATCCTTGTGTTTATCAATGTTTTCACTTATCATTTGAGCATCCAAAGCTTGCCACTATTCAGCGTTTCATTATTTGCTTAAAGCATTCTACATTGGCATAAAACATGTCTAGATGCTATCTCAGTGCAAGGTTTTCATTGTTTAGAATATCTTTTATCTTCAAAATTGCATGTACTACATGGCTTCCAATGATGCTACCATTGCTCCAAGTATCAGTGGGAGATAACGGTCATGTTAAGACCTTGGGACCTCAATGAATACTAAATACTTACTAATAAAGTGACGTTATCATGGGAGTTTATTGTAGTAATTAATGTAGTTATTAATAGTTAGATATTTGGGAGTTACGTAACATACTCCTCTCTCCTACTATGCAATGGGGCATTCCATTATCTGATGAATGAATCAACCCACTCTTTCTCATTCATGTGAATTCCTGTTTGTGCATGTGCGTGTAAAATCTCACATGGTATTAGAGCCATGGTGAAGAGAAACTAAGGAAGTGGGTGAAGGTGTTGAGACATCGCTATGAGTAGAGAAGGCATCGAGGGATTGCTCAAAGACACTTTTGATAGAGGAACTAAGGAAAGCAAAATAGAAAGTATTGTATTTTTTAATTAAGAAAAAAGGTTTGTGAATGTGGTGATTTGCAACCAAAAGGAGATTTTTGTGGAGATTTGTGTCATAGGACAGAAGTGACCATCGATTATTGTTATTGCTAGCCACTTGGTGAAGGAAATTGAAGCAGCAATTTCTGTAATTTTTGAATCACAATATAGTGACAGTGAAGGTTAAAGGGATGGTTAGAGTCCGTGAAGGTTAAAGGCAGGGTTGGCCACTAAGAAGCGGAATGAAGCTGCTGCGTTGTCTTGGAGCCATGATTGAGTGATTTATGTGTGTATACCAACTGATATGTGATGGTCCACACAGAGATTGGTAGGAAGATTGGTAGGATGCCAACATGAAGTCTATGAAAGGAGTGTTGCCCCCTCATGGTATGGAGAGTTTGTGATCACATATTGGCAACTAGTACCAGAGCCATCTTTTAAGCAGTTTGTTGTTCCAGTTCATGTCTGATATGAGTATCCTTGTTGATTCATTGGGAGATCAGATTCATGATATCCTCTAGTGTTTTCACTACATGATTGCCTCACAATGGACTTGCCCATCGATCCTTTATGCGATGGTCTATGTGAGCCACTAGGTGTTTTGGTCAGCCATTTTGGGGGACCTTTATGTGATGGTCTAGGTTTCTTTGCTGATTGAGATAGGGCTGCATCAAAATTTAGCCTTCCAATCCTATTAATCACATCACTTGCAGCGACTTCCTGGTTTCAAGTAGTGGCGAGAACTTCATGAGGGGGAGACAGTGCTTCAAAAGGAGATTCCATGGATTTATCCAAGATAGGGATCCCCCTTAAAGATGTGGAATTTCATTATCAAATTCATGATAAATTTTTGCATGACTGAATCTATCCAAATGATCAAGCTGCTGTTAGACAATATTGTCAGTCTTGAAATATTAAAGAAAAATCACATCTCTAACAACATAAACTTCTTATTAGATATGCTTTGGTGGTAACTAAATACCCCAAGAAGATGCACTCTCGACTTCTTGCATCTAGCTTGTTTCCTTGTTCCTTAGGAATCAAGGCATAGTAGGTGGAACCAAAAATCCTGATATGCCTCACCAAAGGAATGGCGACATACCACATTTCATAAAGAGTCTTGTTTTTGAGAACATGAGATGGACATCTGTTTTTTATATGTACTGCACATAGAACTGCATCAACCTAAAACATAAACTTTACATTTTTGAAGAACATCATTGAGCGAACCATATTTAAAATAGTCATATTCATTCTTTCAGCTACAACATTTTGTTGGGGATTAGAAGGAACAATAGTTTGATGTTTAATCCCTTGTTGGCAAAGATAGTTTTCAAATTCATTAGAAGTATATTCTTTTCCATAACCAGTACGAAGAGAGCCATTATGTGATTGTGCCTCATTTTCAATCCATGCATGAAATTTTTTGAAAGTTTCAAAAGCTTTTGATTAATTTATCAACAAGTATACGCAACACATCTTGCTGTAATCATCAATAAAGTCATCATATATTTATTTCCATTTGTAGAAGGAAAAAGCATAGGGCCACACAAATTAGAATGAATCAATGAAATTTTTATGTGCTTTGGAATATAATCATGAATGGCTGATTGCTATGTTTTCCTAGGATACAAGCATCACATTGCTTCAGTTTCTTTGGAATAGTTGGCAAATCAGAAACACCATTTCTTTTCAACAAATGAAGATTGTCATAATTAAAATGTCCAAATCTTGCATGCCATAGATGTTGAAATATGTAACTAGGTTTGGTCTTCATAATATGTAATGTACTCTTGATTTTTGTTTATTGTAAAAAGAAAAGAAAATTATTATTATTATTTTTTATAGCATGGGTTTCATGCTCAAGGTTAATTTATTTTAGGTCAAGCACCCATTGTGTGCTTCTAGGGTTTGTCATAGAGTCAAAAAGTCAAAGAGTCATTGTCATATGTAAAATACCCCATTGGGAATTTTGTAACATGTCAAAAGAATTATTTTTAAGTCGAAAGTGTGAAATTACCCCACCAAGAGCAAGTCGGCCTGGCAGTGGAGAAGTCGACCTAATTAGGGAAATTCGTACTCTTGGAAGGCCTATATATAAGAGACCATTCGATCTCATTTGGAGAATTAATCACTCACTCATTAAGCAAGCAAGAACAAGAAGGAAAAATGCAAGCAAAGGTCTAGAAGGAAGAAGGAAGACAAAATTTCTGAATTTTACACTCTCTCTCACACGTGTGAAGAAGGCTAGGGTTTCTGTAGCTACAAGGTCAATGTCTTCAAGTCATCAAAGAAGAGCCGAAATTGGAAGAGAAGAAGTCTATTTGGTCACTTACAAGCCCTTAAAGAGGAAGTGGCCCAAGCGAAGGAAGGAGGAAGCCTAAAGAACCCTAATTCACCCACACGTGCGAAGTTGCAGCTTGTTGTTGTTGGACACATAATCCTCTATGGGTTGGTGTGGAATGTGAACAGCGACTGGAGTCCAAGAGATGTTGGAAGATGAATCCAACAGTGATGTACAATGTATTATAAATGAACATCTTGTGAATAGTAAAGGTAATCTAATGTTTATCATTCATATTCTGTGTCTGCCATGTAAGTGTCTAACATGGTATCATAGCCATGATGTGGGCCCGTGTAGTCTTCTTCCTCACCGTTTATGCCTTAGGTAGAAAAGAAAAAAATGGCATGCAACCATTCCCTGTGAAGCTGATCTAAGCTGCTTGAATAGCGCTGGTCTGGTCTTCATTACTTGTTGTGCCTGCAATTCAGTAAGGACAACACATAAAATCCTGGGTGCCCAGAACTTGTCAGTGCTACCTATCCTCAGTAAATAAAAAAAACTATTAGAAACAACCTTTATAAGAAACAGAGACGTTACTCTTGAACATTTGGTATCAGAGGGAGGTTTGCCTGTTTCAATTTGGCATCATGTTACCTATGTAACTCCTATTCCCTCTCATCGTTTCATTAATTATATCCTCTCTCCCTATTTTCTCTGCGTTTGGACAAAGCATTCTTTGCTCTCTGCGTTGGTCGTTGCTGGAAATAGTATGATGTGCATTGAATTATTTGTGAAGGTTGTGTATGCTGGCATTGAAGTGTTGAGGTATAAATTTGGTGCATACCTTGCGTTGAAGTTTGACTGACTATTGCAACAGAGACTGTATAACTTCTAGGGCTACGTTGAACAATCCCTCGTCGTGAATACCGTGACCCTGAGTCTGTTGTGTGTACGGATGGTTGTATATATGTTGATGAATGGTGCGTGTGAACTGTGCATACATTTAAATGGTGTGTGGTACGTTTGAACTGTGTGTATCTTATGTTAAGACCGAGTTTCATTACTCCTATCCACTGAATTGGAGGCCATATGGTATGCTGCGCTTGGTGCGTTGAAATCTAGTTGAAATATCTGCAAAGTGTATACGTCGCATGGTCCGTTGAAGGCTCTTGTATTTGATGCATTGATTGAATGGCGCATTGAAGTTTTTCTGACCGTGTATCATATTCCATATGTGCGTTGAGCCCTTTTTATGAAGGTTGTGAGTGGTGTGTTATGGGCAAAATCTAGTGCTGGAAGACATCTACATACAGGATATAAATAGTGCAAGGTTTCTCTGGAAGCGGATACCTTCATCTGTGAAGGAGAGTCAGCCTGAAGTTGTTGCTGTGTGGAAGATAGGTCAGTGCATGTGGACACATGATTATGCAGGCATCCATAGAGCTCTTCAAAGCTTCAATTGGAGTCCAGAAGTGCAGCATATTATTACTGCATTATCTGATAGTTACACAAAAAGGGCTTTTGAGCTACTCTTGGCTACATATTCCACGATAAGTGTGGCTGATACAACGCAGTTTTTGGGAATGTCCAAGGAGAAGTAACGGATATGATCAGGAATCTTGAGAACACTCCACCGTTTCACTCTGCCCACAAAGGTTGCCGATGTATAAAAGTTTTAAACACAGACTTTCATGGTCGACTAGAAGCAGAGCCGAAAGAAGACTTCAAAAAGGATTGCACCACCTGGAGGCTGAGCAAAAAATAATTCCTTGACTTCCCTAAAGCGCAGAACAATAATTCTTCTTACATTGTGAGATCCTTTTTATTTAGCAGAATTTAATAACATTGTAATCATACAGTTAGTTACGTAGGGTGCTAGAGTCATTTCTGATTTCGAAGGCAAAGTTTGCAAATACAATTTATGTTTTGGAAAATCCTGTATAGTGTTATTTGTGAGGACTTGAGAAATGTATTTTTTACTATGAGGCTACTTTCCGGCGCTTCGGCTTACCTTCGTCAGCCAGGTAGCAAAAGAAAGCCGAAGAGGAGATCCACAAAGTATTTTCCTGCCTCTACATAGAGGACCCGTCGAGTTTTCTTGTTTATAAGAAGCCTTCCAGCATCGTCCCCTAGCTGTGGTCCTGGTTAGCGTTCTGAGTGTGTCTGTCGATTGGCAAGTCTGTGGCTAATACTTTCATGAGGAAACGAACTTCCTTTTAGCTGCTCATATATGTGTGATGGTTCACCGTGAGTGAAGTGTTGAACTTCTGGAGTGTTGTTATATATATGTATCAGTGAGTTTATATACACAGTGTTGATATAGCGTTGAAGTCATGCAAGGATGATAGCGTGAGCCTGCCCTTCTTGTTCCTACTCCAGTAATGCACTACACATTGGAGAGCTAGGAATTGGTTTGAGCATCTTTCATTTACTTGACCTGGAGAAATATGGCTAGACTTAATGGAGTATTAGAGTTTTTGAAAACTCTGATACAATCTACTATTGATAACACAGTCCAAATCAGTATGGAAACTCTCTTGGATATTGGAACCTATTTGCAAAATGCACATGAAAAGATAGAGTTTTTGCAACTTGAATCACAGTTATAGAGAGATGAGTTGCAGAAAATCCAACATTCTGAACCTATTTTTGTTCAGAACATTGAGATAGACTCCCATCAGCAACAAGTCAATAATGTTGAAGTTCATTCAAATTCAGTGCCCAATGAAGGAAAAGAGTTGCATGCAGATACAGAAATTCAACGTACACTTCCCAAGACCATCATCAGACCTTGGGAAGAGCTTGTCCATAACAAGCACAAAACCGGTCTTGGATATGACAAGGATATGTCTTTTCATATTCCGGACTATTCCAAGCCAATCCGATTTCAAAGTGCTGGATTTCTTCATGATGGTTCACCTTCACCTGTTCTAGATTCTGCTCCTCCACATTCACAGCGAAAAGTTGTTAAATGCCAACACTTTGACTGAGTTGGCCATATGAAAGATCATTGTTTTGATCTTCATCCATGTGAGCACTGTCATAAAACCACTCATTCTTCAAACAGATGCTTCAAAAACAAGCCTCCTGCAAGAACAAAGATTCATCTTGGATGGATCGCTTCTTGGCAATGGGCTTCAACAACTAAGAAGATATTTCAGTCATATGTCAGAACTTGTTCTAGAGTATTGAACAGTCTTGCAGTTGAGTTTTCTCCATCATCTCACCTTGTATCTGACAGGGGGGAAGTGATGGTCATCTATAAGCTTCAAAGCCACATCAAGCGAGCCTGAGCCACAACCTGCCATACCAGATTCAGAGTTGTAGCTAGAGACAAAGATGCCCCTGAGCATGCCTTCGGTTGATGATCAGCCTTAAACCATCTATGCGGGGTTGAGACATCTCTTCAAAGAACTGGGGACACTTCCTCTAGCAGAAGACTTCAACTTCTTGCTAGTTTTGGAAGAGTTCCAGGAATTGCATTAAGCATTCCAGAGTTGGTGGTCATCCTTAAACCATTGTAGGTTGTAGACCTCCCTTTTTCAGGTTGAAGGTCTCCCTCTCCAAAGCATTAGGGACACTTCCTCTTGCAGAAGATTTCAACTTCTTGCCAGATTTGGAAGAGTTCTGGGAACTGCACTAAGTGTTCCAGTGTTGGTGGTCATCCTTAAACCACCCACCTTATACCAACATTTCAGAGAGCACATTCAGCCTAGTGCTGCCATGCATTTTTGCACATTTTGTATTACAACTCTCTTCTTGGACTCATACATACCCCTTCGGATTAAGGGGGGGAATGTTAGACACCTAATCCTCTATGGGTTGGTGTGGAATGTGAACAACCATCGGAGTCCAAGAGACGTTGGAAGATGAATCTAACAGTCATGTACAATGCATTATAAATGAACATCTTGTGAATAGTAAAGGTAATCTAATGTTTATCATTCATATTCTGTGTCTGCCATGTATGTGTCTAACAGTTGCAGGGGGCCAAAAATTTTAGACCTGCAATGAAGGCCAAAATTTGAAGCTAGGGGTCGAAGTTTTGCAATTGAAAGAGATTTGACTTGGTTTGACTTGGTAAGAAGAGCACATCCTTCGGAAGGTTTGACTTGGTCTTGGAAGGGTCTTGGTCTTGGTCTAGAGCTCTTGGAATTTGTCATTTGAAGAATATATAAGAAGAGAAGAGATTTTTGTGGGTTTTCCTCTCTAGGAGAGGTTTTGTCCTTGGCTAGCAGCCTACATCATGTGTCCTTGTGTACTATTAATCTTCATGTTTTTGGTAGCTGCTTGATGTTTAGAACAACATAATAATAAGAGAACAAAAATCTAATAAGAAAAAAAAGTAAAAGAATATCGCAAGTAGCTATCAAATTTAAGAGAAATCACTTCAATTGTAGCCCTATTGATTTCTGAACAATAGAAGACTAGATGGCAGTGTACCTTCATTGTATTGAGAACTATATGCAAAGTTCTGTGCACGAGCAGATGTTCTTGCAACTTCAACTATGTTTCCTCCGCTATTCTAGTCATGACAACTGTGTTGTCTAATTCTTTTCTTATCTCAACTTTGAAATCAAACATATGAATGGAGTGTCCTTGCGTGAATGTGAACAAGGGAATGCAAGTTTCTTTGTAGAAGGTGGAGTACATCATGCAAAAGAAAGTCAGGAAATCCAAAAAGTTTAAGCTTGATGGTTCCAAGTCCAGATCGCTTGAGACTTGACTTGTTTGCAAAGAAAACTACTTTATCTACATTGTCACTAAGGTTGTCAAAGAAGTCTTTCTGAAAGGTCATATGGTAGGTTGCACCTGTATCAAGTAGCCATGCATCTTTCCAAGAAGCAAATGAAGTATGAAACAAATCTTCAGTTACTCCAATATTGCAATGGGCAACAATGTAATGAGCAAATTCAGGTGCTTTACCTTCTGCTGGATCTGATGTTTTACCATTATCTTCTTTGTGTTCTTGCTTGATTCTTTCCCAAGGGATTTTGCATGTGGATGCATCATGTCCATTTTTATTACAACAAATGTAGTGGAGATCAAGCCTTTCTCCTTCATGGTGTTTAGTCCCTTGCCTTTGTGATTCTTTCTTCCACGTACTCTTATACCACCTCTTCCTTTAGCAGAATCTCGTGATTGATTCTTCTCTTTCTATGCAAGGCACATTGCTTATTTAGGGGACAAAGAGGCTATCTTCTGTTAAATTTTTAGCTTGGATGGTGGTTCTGCATAGGTTAGGTGCCATGACATGCAACCAACCACCTAAAATTCACTCTTACAACATTATTTAATTATTCCCCAAGTCAAGATTTTAGGTTGGAAGTTAAATTTAATAATTTGGCTTTCTGGCCACCTTTTTGGTAAAAGGTAAAAAGGTCAATGACAAATTAAGTCGTGGCCCTTTATCTCAAAAAACGAGATGCAATCTCAACCATCCATCTTTTTAGAGAATTAATTCAACCACTATTTGAAGGGGAATCGAGCTATCAAAGAGTCAATTTGAGTGGCAAACCTTGGTATTCAACTGGAGCGTAGGGGTTGAAGATGATCAACGAAGAAGAGTATCTTCTAGGACAACAAAGCAACATGGAAAGGCAGACCGTAAAGTGCCATATTTGCTGGGACGAGTAGGCTACATTTTTGGGGCTTATGAACATACTGTACAATACATCGCTGGGCCATACAACACATTTCTGGGCTGGTTTGTACACAAATCTTGCTGGACTGAAGTTGCTGGAGATTGCTGATGTACTTTCAGCTTGTAATTCCTCATTCTAAAACTAAGTAGAAGCCCAACGTTTTTTGGTTTTCCCCACATTGGGGTTTCCAGGGTAAAAGCTATGTTATTGATTTTATTTGTGTGGTTTCATGTATTTGGTTTTGATGTCCAAGCTAGTAAATGAACCCAGAGTATTTGTTGTTATGAAATCAAACTAGAAAGCATTTGAATTTTTGTTCTGTGTTTATTTCATCGAACAATAAGTTTGTAGCTGGGTTCATAGGAAATTAACATGGTATTAGAGTTGTAGCGTCTGAATATGAAGCCAAGTGATTTGATACAGGGTACTAGGTCAAGAAATCATAGTTCAATAAACAAACTTCTAGGTTTTTTTACCATGGCCACCAGCGTTCGATACAGAGACAAACTAGACAACTCCTCAAACTATCTTTAGTGGAGAATTTGAATCACAATAGTTCTCAAGGAGAACAAGCTGTGGAACTTTGTCAATACAACAATTGCTCCGCTTAGTTAAAATCCCACTGGTATAGACCTTCACGAGGTCAAAGAGGCCAAGCTGTAGGGTATTATTGTTGATGGGGTCAATGACCATTTGATACCCCATATGTGGGACAAAGACACTTCTAAGAAGATATGGGATGTGCTCACCACATTGTACCAGAGTGACTGTCGGAGTTGTAAGATGGTGTTGAGGGACAAGCTTCATAACATCAGAATGCCCAAGGGTGAAGGCATAACCATCTACTTAACTAGGATAACACAGTTGGGGAATGAAATGGCGACTGTTGCGATACAATCCCAGAACTTGATCTAGTGCATATAGCCTTAAATGGCTTTATGAAACTGCAGGAGATGTTCGTCAAGTGTATTGTTAATCGAGAACACCTACCCTCTTAGGAGAGAATGTGGGATGATTTCTTCCAGGAGGAAATTCGAGAGAGAGCTTAACTTGATGACCCAAAGAAAGAGGTTCAAAGAGGAGGAGAATCTTGCCCTAGCAGGAAAGGGTAAGTCCAAGGTCAAGAAGGGGCCAAGTCATGGGTCACCTTCAAAGGGTGAGAAGAAGAAGGACCCAAGTAAGATCAAGTGTTTTGCATGCCATCAACCATGACACTTTGCCAACCAGTTCCCTAACAAGAAGAAGCAGGTTGCTGCTACTGCAAACATGGAGGAGTTTGCAACAAAGTTTGAGAATGAGTTTTCACATATTTCTTGTCTGTCAAGCTCACTTACCACCAGCGTGTGGTATATTAATAGTGGGGCTTCTTGCCATATGACGGGAGTCAAGGAGAGTTGGAAATATTGAGAGGGGGGTGAATTGGTATTTCACTTCAATTAGTTAATTTTAACTTCATAGAGCATTAAGACATAAATGAGCAACACCATTCAACAATGCACAACCATCAAAGACAGTAGACATGTTTGTAGGTGGAAACCCTTCCAAGAGAAAAACCACCAAACACCTCTTAATATAGGTCTTCAATAATTTACATCAAAAGGAAGCTCCAACTTCCAATATTTTCAGCATCAACTGAAGGAGGCTCCAACCACCTGGTTTATATGCTCCAACCTAAAGGAACTCCAACTCCCTGATTTACCAGCTCCAACTAGAAGGACATTCCAACACCTCGCTTTACTAGCTCCAACTAGAAGGACATTCCAACACCCCGCTTTACTAGCTCCAACTGTAAGGACGCTCCAACGCCTTGTTTTTATTAGCTTCAACTGAAAGGATGCTCCAACACCCGATACATGCTCCAATCTGCCTTAGCACTACCCTGCCGCCCTGAAGTGTTCTCAGGCTCCAACCTGAAAGAGACTCCAATCTCCTACCTTGCACCACCCTGCCACCCTAAAAATATAAAAGGAAAAACAATTGTGGGTTCATTTCCTAGGGAAAATGACCCACTTACAAGGATATTCAAGAAAACTTATTTTACTGTTGATGAATACTCTAGATCATGCAATGATGTGTTACACTTTCAAAAAATGTTCTTACTTTAATAACGCTCAACCATAGCCAAACTCAAGATTGCTGATATAGCTCAGAGATGCCTCTTGTTAGGATAATACTTTGCAATCAAATCATACCCAAAGTATGCTGAAGCAGAGAATCTACTAATGTACTTGAAAATCAACTGTGCCACTGATGCCTAAAGATGTTTGCCCTGATCTAGTATTTGACAGTCTGCCCTTATCTTGTTGTCAATACTGTGACCTTGATTCCAAACGACTGATGCTACTCTTTTAATATAGGGTTTCTATTGTAGGTGAAGCATTTTAATAACTGATAAGTTAGGGCTTTTATACATCCAATGAGGCCTTCAGGGAGCCTTACTTCAACTGGTCCAAAAGGAGAATGACCCAAACAGTTGTTTGATAGTGGGGCTTCTTGCCATATGACGAGAGTCAAGGAGTGTTGGAAATACTGAGAGGGGGGTGAATCGGTATTTCACTTCAATTAGTTAATTTTAACTTCACAGAGCATTAAAACATAAATGAGCAACACCATTCAATAATGCACAACCATCAAAGACAATAGAAATGTTTTTAGGTGGAAACCCTTCCAAGAGAAAAACAACCAAACGCCTCTTAATATAGGTCTTCAATAATTTACATCAATAGGAAGCTCCAACTTCCAATACTTTCAGCATCAACTGAAGGAGGCTTCAACCCCCTGGTTTATAGGCTCCAACCTAAAGGAAGCTCCAACTCCTTGATTTACCAGCTCCAATTAGAAGGACGTTCCAACACCTTGCTTTACCAGCTGCAATTGGAAGGACGCTCCAACGCCCTGTTTTTATCAGCTTCAACTGAAAGGATGCTCCACCCGACACAGGCTCCAATCTGCCTTAGCACTACCCTGTTGCCCTGAAGTGTTCTCAGGCTCCAACTTGAAGGAGACTCGAATCTCCTACCTTGCACCACCCTGCCACCCTAAAAGTATAAAAGGAAAAATTATTGTGGGCTCCTATACTAGGGAAAATGACCCACTTACAAGGATATTCAAGAAAACTTCTTTTACTGTCGATGGAGTATACTCTAGATGATGCAATGATGTGTTAAACTTTCAAAAACTGTTCTTACTTTAATAACACTCAACCATAGCCAACTCAGGATTGCTGATATAGCTCAGAGATGCCTCTTGTTAGGATAACACTTTGCAATCAAATCATACCCGAAGTATGCTGAAGCAGAGAATCCACTGATGTACTTGAAAATCAACTGTGCCACTGATGCCTAAAGATGTCTGCCCCTGATCTAGTCTTTGACAGTCTGCTCTTATCTTGTTGTCAATACTGTGATCTTGATTCCAAACGACTGATGTTGCTCTTTTGTTAATTTTAGGTATGTTCTATGCTTAGAGCAATTTATTTCAATTTTCACAGTAAGCTCAATATCTTTTCCAGATTAGCAATCACATCAGCATTAAAGTAAACTGCAGATAGAACATAAACATAAATCGCAGAAGACAAGCCAAGACAAGAGGACACAAGATGTGGCGCTAGCCAAGTAAAAACCCCAATGTGGGGAAACCCTTGATCAATTCTTCTTATATGTTCTTCAATAGTTCAGCAGAGAGAGAGAGAGATAATATGTTTACAACAAAAGTCAATACTTTGACTTATCTAGATAAGAGCATAGATCATCTCTAAGAAGATGATACATGAGATCAGTTGAAGACATGCTGCTTCAAATGATTCTCCAAGGTGACTCCTTCACCTATCGTTGTGCTGCATTTCGTCATCATGTTGCACCTCACCGCGTTGTGCCATGCTGCACCCATCGTCACTATGCTACATCTCATCACGCTTCATTAATCATGACTGAACCCATCAGTGTACTGCATTATGTGCCATTGTTGCACCATGTTGCCATACTGACCTATACTCTGGCTGCACCTTGCTTGCTTGTTGTCCCTAGCATGCTTGTTTTCCTTAGCATGCTTGTTGTCCTTAGCATGCTTGCTGTTGCACGCTAGTTGTAACGTTGCATGCTTGGTGTATTTGCTGCTAAGTACCATACAACTGTCCCAATGTTAGTTAGCTGTCCCTTGCATGCTGCTCTCCTTCGGAGACAGATGCTCCGATAGTTCCTGGCAGTTCCGGCTGTTCCCGACAGTTCCGGCAGTTCTCGGCAGTTCCGACAGTTTCGGTAATTCCGGCTGTTCCTGGCATTGCCGACAGTTCTGGCAGTTCCGGCAATTCCGGCTATTTCCGGCTATTTCCGGCAGTTTCGGCTTCTGCCCTCTGCGCCAGCTTTCTCGCCTGTTCTGGCAGTTCCGGCAGTTCCGACAATTCCGACAGTTCTCGGCAATTCCGGCTATTCTCGGCTATTCCCGGTAGTTCTGGCTTTTCTCGGCAGTTCCGGCAGTTCCGACAGTTCTGGCTTTTCCCAGCAGTTCCTGATAATTCCGGCTTCTGCCCTCTGTGTCAGCTTTCCCGGCTGTTCCGGCAGTTTCGGCTATTCCGGCAATTCCGGAAGTTCCCGGCAGTTCCGACTTCTGCGCTCTGGATTAAGGCAACGTTATCCCTTAGGATCTCTCCTCCTACTAAAACCCAAAGACAAGTAGAGAGGAAGAGATCCCAAGTGTTTTGAAATGACTTGAAGGCCACCTCTATTTATACTAAAACGTTGAGCACAAGTGGGGTTTATTTGGTTGTTGGCCGACCTTGACGAATTGTCCCATAACACAAATAAATTCATATCTCCATGAATACTTATCGGAATCGGATGATCTTTAGATCAATCCTACACCTCTCAATGAAAGGGATCCAAGAAAAATATCAGCTTCCATTAATAAGATGACCCACATGGAGTTTTGCCCTAGTTGCCAATTTTAACACTCCCTCTCAACTAGGGAGAATTCCATCCGCTTATCCATATGTCCAACTATACTATCTCTGCCATCGGTGCCTTGCACTGCTCTGCTCTGCTGAGCTCTGCTTTGCTCTTCTCTTCTATGCTCTGCTGAACCATGAAGAAGAAGAATTGATCGAGAATGTCTCATACCATTCTCTACTGACCCGAAGTCAGTTTCATCTGAAGAGAGTGTGTCACATCACTCTTACTTACCCGAAGTCAGTTTTATTGATCCCAGATCAATATCATAAGAGAGTGTCTCAAACCACTCATACTGATCCCATATCAGTTTCATTGATCCCAGATCAATGGAGGTCATCCTAGCATAGGGAGTACGGTAGATACAACGATGTGTCCATCGATAATACTACTATGGTCCCTAACCCCATTTCCCTGCTCATTGATTAGATGAGAGGTACTTCCCATGAGTCCTAGACCAATGTTGCACGAAGCGGGGACGTTTTTTGGAAGTGGGGACGCGGAAGCGTCATTTTCCAAAAATTTAGGAAGCGAAGCGTCTGCTATATATATATATTTTTATATTTTTTTGCATTTATACTCAAAACAAACATCCCAAATACCAAATTAGTTGTAGAAGACATGAAAACATGCATATTTTTGCATAAATCAAGATAGATATAACATCCATTGTACATTAATGATTAACTATTCGAGCATCAACCATTTAGATGCATCAACCATCTAGAATCTAGATTCTTCTCCTCTTGTCTAGCCTTTGCCTCTACCTCGATTGTCTAGGGATATTAGTCAACATTGCCCAATTTTGATCAAACTACCTAATTCAAGACTTAAAATATGGTAGAAAAAGCTTAACATGCTTGATCGATGATTTTGACTTGATTGAAAGGTAATTTTTTGCTAAGGGCGTGCCGCGTGACAAAGGAGTTCAACAATTAACACCACCAACACTAGGGTACATATAGGGCTTGGTGCTCTTGATTAAATGCTAATCGCATACCTTCATACTTGATATAATCTAATGAAATGCCACAATCCCATTGATCCTGAATTCCTGAAAACTGTTAAGTCTGTTGAATTTTGAATAGGATATGAAATTCTATTTTCTCCATATGAAGTCCAATGAGGCTGGAACCACTCTCAAACATCCTGAGTCATTTCATGGTAATGTTAAAAATTTAAGTAAAACGATGAAAATGAAAAATAAAGGAGAATGTCACTTTTACTTTAAGAATTTAACATTACCATGAGGGAGCATCTGCTATATTTATATTTTTTTTGCTTTCATTCCTCACCCTAACACAAGGTGGACCCACCCCCAACAAGCAAACTCACCTAAAATTAAAAAAAAAATTGAAAAAAAAAACGATTTTCTAAACAGCGCGAAGCTTTTCCGGAATCGTATGGAAGCCCCACGCTTCCGACGCCCGAAGCGCCGTACAAAGCGCGCTTCGGAGGCCTGGAAGTGGCGCTTCCGTACCACGCTTCCGAATTTCCAGGAAGCGGCAAAAAATTCGGAAGCGCGCTTCCGGCCAAGCTTCCTAGGCGCTTCCGTACGGGACACGCTTCGGGGCTTGGAACCGTGGGGGGGGTGCTTCGTGCAACATTGTCCCAGACTGCATGGGTAGGATGCCTCGACAGGATAACTAATCATCCTGTCCACAGGAGAACGAATCATCCTGCCCCACAGTGGCCACGGGAGAACTAATCATCCCGACCCACAAGAGAACTAATCATCCTGTTTCACAGTTGCCACGGGAGAACTAATCATCCCGGCCCACAGGAGAACTAATCATCCTGTTCCATAGTTGCCACAGGAGAACTAATCATCCCGACCCACAGGGGAACTAATCATCCTGTTTCACAGTTGCCACGGGAGAACTAATCATCCCAGCCCACAGGAGAACTAATCATCCTGTTCCACAGTCGCCACGGGGTATCATAGGGGAAGGTTGAACCTGTCATCTTGTACATAGCGCACCACCAGGGGAGGGTGAGTCGCCTTGTGGTCGTATGTTGCTCCAGTAAGTACCCCAAGCCCCCAGAGCTCCCAGAGCTCAATGCATGCAAAATGTAGGACCCTTATAAGAAGGTCTCTCAACGACTCCAAGTCGTTTGGGAAAGTCACAGATTTGACCTTTCCCCGAGGTTTTGACAAAATGTCTGCGACCTGTACATCAGTCTCAATGCGATGGAGCGTCCTCGCTCATCGACTTACCATATTCTAGATAAGGCAGTATTTGATGTCTATCTGCTAGAGCAATCATCGAATATGGATTCCTCAATAATCGAATCCCCCCTCTGGTTGTCGCAGATAATCACAGTGGTATTCATCATGTGTACAAACAACTCACTTAAGAGCTTCTGCAACCATGCAACTTCACACGATATCATACTCATAGCTATGTATTCGGTTTCAGCAGTGCTTATAGTAACCGACTTCTGCTTCCTACTCATCCATGATATCCAAGCAGAATCCAAAGAGAACCAGCATTGAGAAGTGCTCTAATGATCCTCCACACTGCCTGCCTAGTTAGCATTCGAATAATCATGCAGTTTCATATTTCCGACAGTGTATCTCAATCCATGAGAAATTGTGCCCCGAAGATATCTTAGAAGATTCTTGGCACCAATCCAGTGAGGCTCAACCAAATATGAGCTCACCATTCTACTTGCAAAACATATATCTGGACGAAAGTTCACCAAGAACATCAATATAAATGAGTTTATGAAACTCAGAGGCATTTCCCAAATCTGGTCCGTCATCACCTCCATATAACTTCTAAAAGTTAAGATCCTCGAGGTAGTCACTGGCTTGCAGTTTACCCTTCCACATCCGGAATCCAACTCCCTCTTAGTTTTGCAAATGAGAGGGTCTGCACCTGTCCGAAATAGGTCGTCCTCAGAAGGTGCCGGTATGAGAGGTCTATCATCCACAACCTTCGAGCAATGGTTTGGATCGGATTCACTCCTAGTGAATCTCAACTTCGTTAGACAGCTATCAATCCTCTCATACTATGCCGGAGGTGTTTTGCTTCAAGCCATAAAGGGCTTTCTTCCACCTGCATACGTGAGATTCCTGATCATGAATCTCAAACCCCTCGGGTTGTTCCAAACCTGTGGACCTGCTACATGAGGGGAATGGTCCCCTTGTAAGATTTTCCTTCGGTACATCTCAGACATGTACTTTCATGCTCTTTTTGAATTCAGGCATCCCTGTCACCATCTGACTCACAGACCTCCAGTGCTATGTGTCAATGGACATGGTCCCCAGTGGACTTCCTGCAACTTGATACAACCCTGAACTCAAAAACATCTTTGAAAATTCTATTTTCAAACACGTACCTTTCCATCGATGAGTGCCACCCTGTAACCTTTGACTTCCATTGCCGAAATGGACACCAGGTTCTTCTTGCGATCAGGTACATAAAAGAGATTCTATAAATGAATCGAGTTACCCTCATTCAATTGAGGGGTAACATTCCCTACACCCTTTCCGGGATAGGTGGCATCGGCTCCAAGTATAATCCCACGATTGTTTCCATCTCTACCAAATTAGAGAGTGCACCCTACTATCCGATGAAGTGCCTTGAAGCACTACAATCAATAAGCCAGATTCCCAAAGAATCTGAAGGAGAGGGCCAATACAAGATAACGCTTCTTTATCTTATCAAAAACAACATTTGATTCTTCATACCTGGGGTTCCTTGCTTTCTTTGAAGAGTCAGCCATTTCCTTGATGACCTGCATTACCTGTCATTCCTTTGATCATTGAAGATGTCCCTGGAATGATTGTTATCTTCATCAAGAGATGTGTCTCTGCCATTTGGACACTCCTTCGCATAATGGCCGAACTTATTGCAACCAAGGCATCTACCTTTCCTTCCACCCTTAGATCCGGACTTCCCAATGAAGTGATCTTTAGGTAGGCCATCAGAAACTTCTGCTGCACCATTCTGATAATATTCTCTGCTTCGACTTCACCCTTGGTGAATTTGAAGAGGGATGAGGAATCCATTGATCCTTTTTTTTTCTCAACTGTCTTCAATGATTGCTCTTTCACTCTTGCTTGGGCATTGCCTTCACCTTAGCTCTGATACCATGTTAATTTTAGTTATGTTCTATGCTTAGAGCAATTTATTTCAATTTTCACAGTAAGCTCAATATCTTTTCCAGATTAGCAATCACATCAGCATTAAAGTAAACTGCAGATAGAACATAAACATAAATCGCAGAAGACAAGCCAAGACAAGAGGACACAAGATGTGGCGCTAGCCAGGGACAAACCCTAATGTGGGGAAACCCTTGATCAATTCTTCTTATATGTTCTTCAATAGTTCAACAGAGAGAGAGAGAGAGATAGTATGTTTACAACAGAAGTCGACACTTTGACTTATCTAGATAAGAGCATAGATCATCTCTAAGAAGATGATACATGAGATCAGTTGAAGACATGCGGCTTCAAATGATTCTCCAAGGTGACTTCTTCACCTATCGTTGTGCTGCATTTCGTCATCATGTTGCACCTCACCACGTTGCGCCATGCTGCATCCATCATCACTATGCTGCATCTCATCACACTTCATTAATCATGACTGTACGCATCAGTGTACTGCATTATGTGCCATTGTTGCACCATGTTGCCACACTGACCTATGCTCTGGCTGCACCTTGCTTGCTTGTTGTCCCTAGCATGCTTGTTGTCTTTAGCATGCTTGTTGTCTTTAGCATGCTTGTTGTCCTTAACATGCTTGCTGTTTCATGCTAGCTGTCCCTTGCATGCTAGCTGTAACATTGCATGCTTGGTGTATTTACTGCTAAGTACCATACAACTGTCCCAATGTTAGTTAGTTGTCCCTTGCATGTTGCTCTCCTTCAGAGACAGATGCTCCGACAGTTCCCGACAGTTCCGACAGTTCCCCGCAGTTCCGTCTATTCCCGGCAGTTCCGACAGTTTTGGCAGTTCCGGCAATTCTGGCTATTCCCGGCAGTTCCGGCTTCTGCCCTCTGTATCAGCGTTCTCGCCTGTTCCGACAGTTCTGTCAGTTACGGCAATTTCGGCTGTTCTCGGCAGTTCTGGTAGTTCCGGCAATTCTGGCAATTCCCGGCTATTCCTGGTAGTTTTGACAGTTTCGACTTTTCCTAGCAGTTCCCGACAATTTCGGCTTCTGCCCTCTGTTTCGGCTGTTCCGGCAATTTCGGTTTCTGCCCTCTGGATTAGGGCAGCGTTATCCCTTAGGATGTCTCCTCCTACTAAAACCCAAAGACAAGTAGAGAGGAAGAGATCCCAAGTGTTTTGAAATGACTTGAAGGCCACCTCTATTTATACTAAAACGTTGAGCACAAGTGGGGTTTATTTGGTTGCTGGCCGACCTTGACGATTTGTCCCATAACACAAATAAATTCATATCTCCATGAATATTTATCGGAATCGGATGATCTTTAGATCAATCCTACACCTCTCGATGAGAGGGATCCAAGAAAAATATCAGCTTCCATTAATAAGATGACCCACATGGATTTTGGCCCTAGTTGCCAATTTTAAAATCTTTTAATATAGGGTTTCTACTGTAGGTGAAACAGTTTAATAACTGATAAGTTAGGGCTTTTATACATCCAATGAGGCCTTCAGGGAGCCTTACTGCAACTGGTCCAAAAGGAGAATGACCCAAACAAACCCTTAAGTTTGATGCTAAGAAAAGTGATACCTTGAAACAGACCACTTATAGCAAACTTGATGAATAAGTGTGCCTGTTTAACAATCTTCAGATTATACTTAAGATTTCAGTCCTTGAAGCATGCCTTTGTATTCAATGAATAATTTCTTCGACTAGACTCGGATATAGGTATACTGATTTTATCACAATGAATTTTCAGTAATGTGCATTACTTAGTCCTTGGGATAAGCTTAGATCAGATCTGCTTATCAAGTAGTATTCTTTAGGAATATACTCTGATCTTGCTACGGTCAGACCGCAACGAACTTCAGGCATCAAACCTCAAGCGAGCTCTTAGATGGGCAACTAATCTTCTGTTTCTAACCTCAGGTCTAACCAAACCTCTGCAAATAATCAAGGAAAGCTTCAGGGTTGTCTTGTGCCACAGATCTGATCAGGAGTCGGAAGTTATAAACCACAATGATGCCACAAAACAAGCCAATTATTTTTTGTTCCTCAGGTGCTACGAACTAGACATAGAAGGGCCAAAATTTTGCTTGAAGAGTCGTAGAAGTAGTGCACAAAAATCCTTACTCAATGATGTTGTTGAGAAAGAAATCTACATTGAGTAGCTAGAGGGTTTTGAGGTGCATGGGAGGGATTCCCATGTGTCCAGATTGAGGAGAGCACTGTATGCACTCTTGCAGTCTCCTAGCGCGTGGTATGCGAGGATTGACAATTCTTGCAGAGCGTTGGCTTCACCAAGAGTGAGGCAGACCCGAACCTTTGTTACATTCGAGTGAAGGGAGAACCTCTCATATTGGTGTTATATATTGATGACTTGTTTCTCACATGATTTGAGAAGCTCATAGCAAATTGTAAAAGGGACTTAGAAACAGAGTTCGAGATGAAGGATTTGGGTTTGATGCACTACTTTTGGGGTTTGGAGGTGTGGCCAAAAGAGGAGAAATCTTCCTTGGGCAAGGGAAGTGTATAGTTGAGATCCTGAAGCGATTTAGGATGCATGACTGTAAGCCCATGTCCACGCCACTAGTGACCAACTGGTAGCATATTAATACTTCTAGGTCCTACTTTGTATAGGCATTTGATTGGCTTTCTCATGTATATGGTCAACGCCAGGTTAGATATCTGTTTCACAATGAACAAACTCAGTCAGTTTATGGTGGAGCCTAAGCGAATTCACTGGGTAGCTGTGAAACATATGTTGAGATATCTCCGAGACACAATCGAGAATGGGATGAGGTACATTCAGTAACGATGGAGTGACGCTAGAAGGGCATACCAATATAGATTGGGCAGTCAGTACAACTGACAAAAAGAGCACTTCCAAGTGTAGATTTACTCTAGGATCAAGAGTAGTCTCTTGGCTCAATAGGAAACAAAAGTTTGTTGTGCTGAGTTTTGTTGAGGCCGAGTACATGGCCACTAGTTTGGCAACTTGTGAGGCCATATGGCTTTGCAAGCCTCACATGTGGCTTTTTGATTAGGAGTTGGAGTCGACTGTCATTCACTGTGACAACCAGAGTTGCTTCAAGCTCTTTGAGAATCTAGTGTTTCATGACAAGATGAAGCACATTCAAACTAGGTAACACTTCTTTGTAGATTGTGTAGAAAGGAACAATGAAGCTGTAATACGGACCTATAGAGGAGCAGATAACAAACATCTTGACCAAGGCCTTGATGAAGGGTGAGTTTGTGTTCTTCAGGGATAAGTTGGGTGTTGTGTAGAATACCTTCCTCAATAAGCGGGAGTGTGAAATTTGTAGCTTGGAAGGTGGTTTTGCATAGGTCAGGTGCCATGACATGCAACTAGCCACCTAAACGTCACTCTTACAACAATATTTAATTACTCCCTAAGTCAGGAATGTTGCCGCAAAATCTAGTAGGCCTTGGAGAGGGAAACCCTCCAAGGTAGAAACTAAACCTAGAAGCAACAATTAGGTAGTGGCCCACTATCACCACAGCGAAAACCCCCTGCTCTTTACAGACTTTCACCAATGGGAGGAGTTTTAGTAGAAAAGAGATCACTTATAATAGGTATTCTAGGGTTAAAGTATGAAATGATCTCGCTAGGAGGTCTTTAAGAAGACAATTTTGGTTCAAGGCTTCACAAGGAGGCAATTCGCTTTCTATGAAGAGACCTAGAAACAAGGGCACGAGACCTGAGGTTTGATTTATTTGACAAGTGTTGGAGTAATTCAAGGTCAAGGCAAGGAGAAAAGGTTTCTTACAATGAATGTTAGCTGAGCCAAGGCTCATGAAACCTTCTAAGAAGTTCTTAAGTTGAGGGGAGAAAGACTAGAGTTTCCCTCTTAGGGCAAACACCTAGGGCAAGAGAATTTAAGGATGAAATTGGAGTGGATTCCCACCAAATTGATAAGTTTTCTGGCAAACCCTACCCTCTTGATGCTTAGGCCCTCCAACCACCAAAATACCTCTTCCCTGGAATTTCGCACTAGGCCATAATTCTCTACCCTAGCCTTGAATGGATCGAAATTAAGAGAAGAAGAAAATGGATAAAATTGAGATATGATCAGCGAACCAAATGGATCAGCCCCTTGTTCCTTGGGAGTATGGAGTCCTCAATGCATTAGATTAGCCAAAAAGCTTCTAAGAAGGCCAAAATTTTGATGCCCTAGCAAGCAAAATTCTAACAATTACCTATGCAATGGAAGATGAGTTTTTCATGGGAGAGCTACCAAGGGTTCACCGCTAAGGACATGTTACCACACAATCTAGTAGGGCCCTAAGATCAGACCGCAAGGAACTTTAGGCATCAAACCTCGAGCGAGCTCTTAGATGGGCAACAGTGGCATTGGCAGTGTCATGGACAACAATACAGTAGCAGTGGTAGCACAATGTTGGTGGCAACAACAGTGCAGAAAGGAGGTGCTTCAAAGATAGAGAAACATGCAGTTGGACATTGTTGCTAGAGCACATTCCTCGGTAAGAGGGAGTGTTAGTTTTTGGTAGCATCAGATGTGATCTAGCCATGAAAATTGGTGGGGGGCTAAGGCACATGAGTTCTAAAGAACCCAGAAACCGTTTGGTGAAATTCCACCCAGATTGTATTTTATTAAAATAATTAATATTTTTAATGGGGTTCCTAGGTCTAACCTTAGGAAAATTAAAGTATTGATGGGTATTAATCAAAATATGGGTGAGAATGTTCTAGAAAGTGGATCAAGTCAAGTTTTTAATCTTAGCTGTTGATTAGAGACTTAATCTTGGCAGTTGAAGTCTCAACGAGAAAAGTATAAGAAGGAGGCTTGGGGTTCATTTAGAAACACACACGGAGACAACAAATTGGTCTGGAGTTCGATTTCTGGGGCTAGGAAGCTGAGAAATTCGAACTAGGTGATCAGTTGTAGTAGAGGGGTAGGGATAGTTCAGTGGTATTGACAGAGAGGCGGAGAGAAGCTATTGGAGGCAGTGCAGTAGCTAAGAGGACTAACGTTGGGCCAATTCCCACTCAGGCCTGACACAGAAGCAGAAGCTGCCCTCACGCAGAAAGCCGGAATTGTCGGAACAGCCGGGAAGGTTGATGCAGGAGGCAGAAGCGACAACGAAAAGCTGGCGCAGGGCCAACGTAGAGGTAGACGGGGTTAGCCAGTGTTGTTGTTGGATCTGTTGGAATTTGCCGGGTGGTGAAGTGTGGTAAAACTCACTCAGTTTTTCCGCCATTGCATTTTCTCTGTCACTGCCGAGAGGGCATCCAGCATTGTATTCAGAATCACTGCTTAATAATAGAAAACCCTCAGAGCCACTGCACCGGTTTTCCGGTATTGGATTTTTCTGGGGACTATTTTGTCCAAAAATAACTGTATCCTATGTATCTTGTTCTTTGCTCAGTTTTCTGTTTCATGTAATCAAATATTAAAGTAGTGTAGGCTGCAAAAGTAATTTTCTTCAGTATTCAGAGAGTAACTTGATAATGTATATTAAAATCAAGTAGGTGACGTAGATTTAGATTTGTTGCAGTAGGGGTTCCTTGAGGATTAGGAATTTTCAGTCTCTATAATCATTGGTCTCGCCAACATTGTGCTCTGATCTACTGAGAGATAGAGCTGTTAGTCAAGGCCTTGCTATGTGACTATGTTGGTTATAATGATACTATATAGATGGATTACTACTACGACTCTTCTTATGAGATCTCTTCAGTATTGAGAATAGCCATGTACCATCTATGAATACTCATGTACCATCTATGAATACCTCCCTAGTTAAGAGGGAGTGTTGAAGAAAGCATAACTAGGTTCGGTCTTCATAAATATGAAATGTACTTTTGATTCTTGTATTTTGTAAAAGAAAGAAAAATGATTATTATTATATTAATCTTGGGTTTCTTGCCCAAGAAATTTGTTTTATAGGTCAAGCACTAATTGAAAGTGCTTATAGGATTGTCCTAGGTCAAGAAGTCAAATAGGGACATTGTCATAATATGAAGACCCCATTAGGCATCTTGTAAATTGTAAAAAGAATCAGTTTTTGTATTTTACTAAGCGCTCCAAGACCAAGTTGGCTTAGAAGATGGAACTCATACGCAGGGAAGCCTATATATAGGAGGAAGTTCGACCTCATTTGGACACAATCAATCGTCTCTCTCTCAAGCGAAGGAAGAAGCAGAAAAGGATAGTGAAGAAGGTAGAAGAAGAAGAAGAAGAAGAAGAAGAAGAAGAAAAAGAAGAAGAAGTGTTTTGGGTCTCTCTCCCTCTCTCTCCACACGTGCGAAGGAGGCTGAAATTCTGCAGCTTTTAGCTAGGGTTTCTACAGTGAAACTAGGTTTCCTTGTAAGGGTTTGATCTGATGAAAAAGGGCTGAAAGAAGGGTCAACAAAGTCCCCTTCTAGATCAAGAAGAAAAATTAGGTCAACCAAGGTAACTGGAGGCAAAGAAGAAGCAATTCTTGTCCACACGGGCGAAATAGCATTTGCTGTCGGGGGGCCGAAGTTGTAGATCTGCATTTAGGGCTGAAAATCTGTGGCTGGAGGTCAAAGAAGTGTTGCCTAAAGAGATTTTGTTGGGTTTGGAAAGTAATAAAGCAATCACATTATTGAGA
Organism: Pinus tabuliformis; assembly: GCA_031772625.1. Lineage (NCBI taxonomy): Eukaryota > Viridiplantae > Streptophyta > Pinopsida > Pinales > Pinaceae > Pinus > Pinus tabuliformis. The sequence goes on from CM062816.1 coordinate 342,103,887, forward strand.
CGCTGATCCTGGTCTTGGAAGGGCTTCAACGTTGTTCAAAGGTCTTGATATTCTTCAATAAATAATCTATAAGAAGAGATTGAAGGGTTTTCCTCTCAAGAGGAGAGGTTTTGCCCTGGCTTGGAGCCTACATCTTGTGTACTTGCAGCTTGTTGATCTTCTTGTTTTGGTAGCTGTTTGATGATTAAAGAACACACGATAATAATAATAAGAAGAAGTTAATCCTAATAAGTAAAAAGACATCACAAGCAGTTATCATAGTTAGAAGAATCATTAATGTTATCTTGCCTTAGATTCTTCAACATCCTCCAGGTTGGAGGAAGACTTCGTGATGATGACAACCATTCCTCCAAGAGTGAAGTGGTGTGACTTGGAGTTGTAGCCCCAAAGAGCTACAAATTTGGGCAGGGTCCTTGAGGTGTCTTCCTCATGGACCATTACCCGGCTATGGGGGCCCACAGTATTCAATAGCAAGATGGATCAGTGGCAGCTGATGTAGTCAGTACCATAGTGACAACGACATACTAGTAGCAATCAGATGTTGAGGAACACAGTGCAGTGTTGGCAGCAGAGCAGGTGGCTCAGTGGAAAAGTCAGCAGCAGCGCAAAGTCTTCAGTGACAGTGTAGATCCTAGTAGCAGTAAGGACTCGGGAGACAGATGCATCATACTGAACACAGTTGATTCAGTGTTTTGGATGCTTCTTAGTTGCAGTTGCAACAAGAAGAGATGAGAGGGAGTTGCAGTGTAGATGCAGTGTTGGCAACAGTATGGCAGTATCAACAACAACACAGATGCAACATCAAAGTTGCGCAGTAGTTGGTGGGTAGCACCAGCCAGACATCGACAACGTGATAGGAGGTGATACAGAGACAGGGTGTTGTCGCAGGATGTGCAACACTAGAGAAAACACAATCCTCGCTAAGAGGGAGTGTTAGTTTCTGTAGCATCAGATATGTCCTAGCTGTTGAAGTTTCTAAGTCTACTTAGTTAGAAACCCTCCATGCACTTTATCTGATTTATTCCTACCTACTTGTTATGTTACTTAACACGTTATTTACAATGTAAATACTGAAAATAAACACTAGTGCATGCTCAACATATTACAGATCAACAACTAAAGGAAACAGAAACAATCACACCATATGACACCATTATTTTTGGACCAATGTCCCCGGAAAAACCCAATGTGGGAAAACCGGTGCAACTATTTGACGGTTTTCTTATTAATCAATATCAGAGTACAATTTGGGTGCCGAAACTGGCCTACCCAATAGAGAATTTCCTTGGCAGTAATACCTCTTAGTTTGAGACAAATCTCTTGGCTGAAACCCTGAATAATCCTTCCGACAGCTCCTCAGCACCAATCTGCCCCAGAAACCCCAGCGTCAGCGTCTCTCTGGACTGCGTCAGCCCCTCTCTGCCCAGTGCTGGCCTTGCGTCACCCCGAATGGGTCTGCGTCAGCCTTAGGAGGCCCTGCGTCAGCCCTCTGGCCCTCTGCGTCAGCAACGCTGGCCTCTCTGAGGCTTTGCGTAGCTCCCGGCTGCCTCTGCGTGGCCCTGCGTGAGCCCTGGCTGGCTCTGCGTCACTCTCCCTGGCTACTGTGCTGCTCTCCTGACACTATCTCTGCCTCTCTGTCTCTCTGTACTCAATGCCCCTCAGTTGCAACTCTCGATCACTAATTCTATCTCTCTTAGCAAACCCCGCTCTAGAGAATAGAATGACTGATCACTCTGGTGTATTTTCCAAGTGACCCTCAAGCCTCCTCTTATACTTTTCCTGTTGACATATTAACGACCGAGATTAAGTCCTTAATCAACGACTAAGATTAGATCTAGCTTGATCCATGTCTTTTGGACCATTCTAACACAGTTTCATATTAATTCCCATTAATATTTTATTTTCCCTAAGTTTAGACTTAGGGACTCCATTAAAAATATTAATTATTTTAATATCTCCTGAACTGTTTAGAATCTGCCCAAACCCTTTCTGGGTATTGGAGATCTCATGTGTCCCAACCTCTCCACCAAATTTCGTGGCTAGAGCACATCCGATGCTACCCCAAATCAATACTCCCTCTTAGCAAGCACTGTGCTCTAGCAATACTCCTCACTGAGTATTACTTTGATCATCCGACATCGGTACCTGTGCTGATGCTAGGCCTTCCTGCCCAACATCCTCTGCACTGCTGCATCCTGTATTGTTGTCCATGGTTCTGCCACTTGCCACTGCTGCATCTGTATGACAACACCCTCTTCATCCGTGCTATTGCTGGTCCTTTCTCCTAGCACTGCATCCGCACTGCACCTCCTCTCATTATGCTGCATCATGCTGCCCACTGTTGCACTGCAACTCAGTTACTGAGAAGTAAGTAACTGATCTCCCAATCTGACCTCCCTGTTGGGCTAGAGACACCCACTGATGCTGAAGCTCCCTCTGCTGCTGACAAGTGCTCCTTCTCTGACCTCTGCGCTGTTGCAACAACTTCCTGCATCTCGCACCATTGCACACCTCTCTGTGCCACCCTACACTGCTGCAACACTCCTGTGCCTCTCTCATTGGTACAACCTGCTAGCCTCGCGCTGTCTCGGGACTCCTGCACTGTAGCTCTTTCTGCCGCTCCATCCGCATCCGTCTCTACCCTCATCAACCAGTCCTGCTACTCCTCTTCGGGGCTCCCGTAGCAAGGTCTAATCCAAGAGGCTGGGTACCTCAAGGATCCTGCCCCTCATTGCGCGTAGTCCGCCTTACTACAGCTCAATGTCTCCCCACTTCCGCTCAAGTGGTGCGTGTGCACTCATGGCATAGTCATCGTCTGTCTCCACTTCCTTCTCTGCCCTTGCTGGCATTGCCTTAGTCTCAGAAGACTCTCCCTTACTCTTCTTCCTTGGACAATGGGTTGCATAATGACCCAGCTCCCCACAGTGGAAGCATTTGATCTTGGAGAGATCTTTCTTCTTTCGCTTTTCCTGCTTTCCCTCAAATGCTAGGGCAACATCTTCCTCCTCCTACTTGACTTTGATCCCCTTACTGCTACTACCCGTCTTCGACTCTCGTCTGATCTCTTCTTGGCGAAGAGCAGCCCACATCTCATGCCAAGGTGGAAGTGTCCCTCTGCCCAGTATACTCTGGAAAAATACCTCCCAGTCTTCTGAGACAACATTCAGGGCTGTTCTCACCATCAACTCCTGATCCGGCGTGGCTTCTATAGCAGTCAACTGATCTTGGATCTCATTCAGTCCTCTGAGGAAGGTGTCAATCGGTTCTCCCTTCTTCATCTGATACGACCTCAACTGATTCTCAAGTAACATTCTTCTCTGCATAGAAGTATGCTGGTACAATTTTTTGAGGGCCTCTCACATCTCATATACCGTTTCCTTCTCGGCAATGTGTGGCACTACATGGTCCTTGACCCCGTCAAGGATGATGCTCTTGGCCCTCACCATTGCCTCCTCGTACTTGTCATTATCATTGGGGTCGACTGGGATAGCTATAACCTTCAAGGCAAAGTTCTTGACACGATTTTTGTCAAGTATAGATAAGATTCTGGCTTTCCAGACTGCGAAGTTCAATGCTCCATCTAGTCTATCCTGGTCTCTTACTTCGTGTAGTGCCATGATGCTATACTACTTCCCTCCTGGAAGTTCTTTGTTCGACTCCTCTAAGTCTCTACTTCCCAGCTAGAAGTTCTCTTCTGGACTCCCTCTGAGTCCCGATTTCCCTCCTGGAAATCCTTTTGCCGCTGTCGAGATGCCCCCTACTCTGATCGTCTTGTGCAACCACACCACTGATCCAGGTTCCTCGGCTAGAAACCCTTGGTAGCAACTCCCTCCTTTTGGCCTTGCTCTGTCAGGCACTATTATGACTATAGTATCTCACCAGCTCCACTCTGCAATATTCCCACAGCCTTCTAAACCCCAACAACCTGAAGGTGAGAGATCCTATGCTCTGCGCAATCCCGACACCAGCAACCCGGCCTCCTCAGCCAACTGATTCAGCCTTCCCAGCTTCAGCGTGGCTCTGCGTAAGGCTCCCTTTGCCTTCCTTAGCCTCTGCGCTGCCTCTTCTCGCCTCACCCTTGATGACGCGGCACTGCGTCACTCTTCCTTATTGTTGCTATGCTAGAAACAGCTTCTGTCACCTCGGGACAACTGTTTTCTGCTGCTATTGCTCCACTCGGCTGATGTCCTCAATCCTCCTGTGATCTGCAATCACCCTTTGATACCATGTTGAAGTTTCTAAGTCTACTTAGTTAGAAACCCTCCATGCACTTTATCTAATTTATTCCTACCTACTTGTTATGTTACTTAACAAGTTATTTACAATGTAAATACTGAAAATAAACACTAGTGCATGCTCAACATATTATAGATCAACAAGTAAAGGAAACAGAAACAATCACACCATATGACACCATTATTTTTGGACCAATGTCCTCGGAAAAACCTAATGCGGGAAATTCGGTGCAGCTATCTGAGGGTTTTCTTATTAAGCAATATCAGAGTACAATTTGGGTGCCAAAACTGGCCTACCCAACAGAGAATTTCCTTGGCAGTAATACCACTCAGTTTGAGACAAATCTCCTGGTTGAAACCCCGGATAATCCTTCCGGCAGCTCCTCAACACCAATCTGCCCTAGAAACCCCAGCGCCAACCTCTCTCTGGACTGCGTCAGCCCCTGTCTGCCCAGCGCTGGCCCTGCGTCACCCTGGATGGGTCTGCATCAGCCTTAGTAGGCCCTGCGTCAACCCTCTGGCCCTCTGCGTCAGCAAACGCTGGCCTCTCTGAGGCTTTGCTAGCTCCCGGCTACCTCTTGGTGGCCTTGCGTGAGCCCTGGCCAGCTCTGCGTCACTCTCCCCGGCTACTGCGCTGCTCTTCCAGCACTCTCTCTGCCTCTTTGTCTCTCTGTACTCAATGCCCTTTAGCTGCAACTCCCAATCACTAATTGTATCTCTCTTAGCAAACCCCGCTCTAGAGAGTAGAATGACTGATCACTGTGGTGTATTCTCCAAGTGACCCTCAAGCCTACTCTTATACTTTTCCTGTTGACATATCAACGGCCGAGATTAAGTCCCTAATCAACGGCTAAGATTAGATTTGGCTTGATCCATGTCTTTTGGACCATTCTAACACAATTTCATATTAATTCCCATTAATATTTTATCTATGTTGCATGGGTTCCCGAACCCGAGGGTGGGGTTCTCGAACCCGTCCCGGGTTCTCGTCCCCAAGTACCGGATTCGGGTTCGGGTGCTTCTGAGAAGAACCCATAAGAATCGGGTTCTTCTATGAAGAACCGGGTTCTTCATTATAAAAAATTGGGTTCTTTTGTCTTGATGGGTACGGAGAACCCTGATGATGGTACTTGAAACCCCAAAAATCGGGTTCTTTTGGGTTCTTTGGGGTTCATTTTAGTTTTTATTTTTTATTTTTTAATTAATTTAATGGGCTTCCCCTAATATTCTAGGTAGTTAGTTCTTCATCTTGCGAGAGGAATTGGAGTACCCATGCCTTTATCCATTTAATAAAGAGAGATATGTTGGGCTCAAAGAAGGCAGAGAACTTAGTGTATGTTCATAGCACACTTTGTCTCATATCTCGAAAAGACCCTGCATACAAGGAGGGTCATTTCAAGAGATGGGACCAATACACAAACGATGCTATGTGTGTGGACGAGGAGATACAACCAGATGGCCTTATTGAGCTACCTCCAGCGGTTATGGATGAGCAAGAGACTCAAGATGAGAGTGATCCCTACCTGGAGAGCATGTTAACTGAAGATCTGACTGATGCTGATGACATGGCTTGAGGAAGCCATTGTTCACTATTAGATATTCTCATTTTAGTATTTTAAAATTTCCCAGTTCTTGTTTGGAGATGCCTTAGAACAAATTTTCAATGTAGTATGACAATGGACATATATCATGATTCTTATTAATATGTAAACTCCAATTTGCACTTAATATCAGACTAGAAATTTTGAAATTTCATTGTGAATGTTGAATGTTCAATGATGGCATGTTTAAATATTTAAAGTTAAAATCATAAATATTTTAATTTTCTTGTTTAAAGTTGAAAAATATACAAATTCATATATATTATAATTTATAAAATATAATATTTATTATATATATATATATATATATATATATATATATATATATATATCCCTGACGAACCCACGCACCCTGTTTCGAAAAAGGACGTACCCGTCCCCGTCCCCACACCCGTACCCGTCCCCGAACCCACGTTTCCTAGCAACATAGTATTTTATTTTCCCTAAGTTTAGACTTAGGGACTCCATTAAAAATATTAATTATTTTAATATCTCATGAACTATTTAGAATCTGCCCAAACCCTTTCTGGGTATTGGAGATCTCATGTGCCCCAACCTGTCCACCAAATTTCATGGCTAGAGCACATCCGATGCTACCCCAAATCAACACTAGCCACGAAATTTGGTGGAGAGGCTAGAATACATGAGATCTCCCAAACCCATAAATCGTTTATGGAAATTCCACCTAGAAGTGACTTAATTAGATTATAACCGATTTTTTATTTTTTCTTAAGTCTAAATTTAGGAAAACTGGTTAATTAATCAAAATTACTTAAGTCAAGGTGAGAAATCTCTAGAATCTCACACAGATCGATCGAGAGATGATCTGAACCATCAATTAAGATTTAATCTTGGCCGTTGGAGTCCCAACAGGAAGATATAAGAAGGGATCGATGTGGTGATGGAGAATACACCAAAATACTAGAAGTTCGATTTCCAGATTGCAATAGCAGTTGCTGGAGCTCCAGAAATCAAAGCAAAGAGTGAGGGGCAGGGACAGTGACGTTGGGGGAAGATTCTAGATCCAACGAGTGCATTTGCAGAGAGACAAAAGTACCATAGTGAGGCTGACACAAGGGCTGCGTAGAAGCCTCCAGAGGGTAGTTTGATTTAGCTGGAGAGAAGTCAAGTTTCAGTTCCAGAGACCAGGAAAGGGTTCCAGAAGGCCGGAGAGACAGTTTCTCAGCCAATGGCAGACATGACGGCTACAAGAGCAACTGATTTAGGCTGAGCGTGGCAAATGTTGCACTAGGGTGACGTAGGCCAGTGCAAAGATAGTTTGGACGACTCACTTGGAGGTATAGTCAGAACCCGCTTGCTTGTGCGGTGAGGAAAATTCCACACTAGAATTTTGCCAATATTTTTGCCTGTAGGATTGCCAGATTCGTCATCTAGATTATTGTACTCAGATTTCATAGCTGCTTAATAATAAAAACCCTCAACTGCTGCATCGGTTTTCCCAAGTTGAGTTTTTTCCAAGGACATTTGTCCAAAAATAATGGTGTCATTTTTATTGTGTGTGCGCTAGTAATTTCTCAGTTTCCAGCGCTATTATTTCCGCAGAATTTATTTGTGAAGGCTGCAGTGTGATTTATTTGATATTGCCGTAGCAGATAAATTGTTAAAGTAATTCACAATTAGAAAAATAAATTCTAGTTGCTGCAATAGGATTCCAGTTTTGGAAATTTCACATAGAGTGGGTCTAAAAAATATTTAGGCGATGATGTCTGATTATGATTAATCATCCACCTAAAGTATTCCTAGACAACAATTTTCACATCAAAGGGAATTTTAATAATTGAAACATGACCTCTAAACACAACCAAATTTTGCGACACATGATAAATGATCTATTATGATAATTTACAGACTTGATAACACTAAGACTACACGTAAGACCTTATCATTGAGCCCCACTATAGCTTTGGGGCATGCGTGGGAGAAAAACACTGCCAATTATTTGGGTTAGAAAATGCGAATAATTGGCGGAGGGTAAAAATCTCCCTAGAGTGAAACTCTTTGCTAAGGATCGAAGGCTTACCTAGATGTTTTTACATGGCTTCATAGTCATACTCGAATATTTTTTACAATGGCCACATAGGGCTATAGAATTTGGAATTACAAATTTGACAAAACTGTTGAAAGATGATGATGATCTTTTGCTACTTGACTGTCTGGACAAGATGGAATGCTTTGAAAAAATGTATGCCGCTATAGGGTAGTTCACATAGAGTGGTCAACAGGTCCAATAGTGGCAGAGGATCTGGAGCTAGAGGCTTCGAAGGTTGAGAGGGACCTGCAACCCCAACAATAGGGTCACAACCTTCTGATGAGGAGGAGTGAGATGTTCATTCGAGCTCTACCCGAAGGAGGCAAAGATGGGACGAGCAGACTTGAGGGAATCATAGGAGCATGAGGAGACTCCTAGTAGGACCTTCAGGGAGAGAAAACCACTAGCTAGATTTTCCAGTTATATGGCCTTAATGAGTAACATCAGTGAATTTTAGCCGTCTACCTTTGAGGGGGTAGCAGTCCAACAGGTTTGGAGGGGCGGCATGGTGGAATAGTATAGTTCCATCACGAGGAACAATGTGTGGGAGATAGTATCGATGATTGAAGTGAAGTCAGTGGTCCCTTCTCGACGGATCTACAAGATCAAACGCGCAAAAGATGGCATTGTTATAAAGTACAAAGTGGAGTTCATTGGAAGAGGGTTCAACTAGAAGGAGGGAGTTGATTAGGAGGAGACATGTTATATACCTAGGGGGGATAATATGGGGTACCAAGTGAGGTACCCAAGGTAATAATGTAATAATGAGATGGGCCATAGTAATAAATAAGGTGGTTAACCCATATCATGTAAGGGACCACAAGTAGTTAGTAATAATGTAATGGGCCCATGGTATTAGTTGATGGTATGAGGGAACCATGGTAATGACCCATGGTATTGTATGTGTGAGGTCTATATAGAGGCTAGAGACTCCACATAGAGATAGTGAAGGAATATTGTATTAACAGGCATATGGCTTGTGGAGTGTTCTCCTTCCTTAAGGAGTGAATGTATGGTGTTGCCCTACCTTAAGGGTTTGATCAATAAAGAATCATTTCATATTATTTTTGGGTTTATTTGCATTATCTTATATTTTCGTATCTGATCTATAACAAGTGGTATCAGAGCTATAACAAGACATTTGCACCTGTCGCAAGATATGCATCTATCGGGGCAATTAGATCTATTCCCTTAGAGATAGGATGGAGGATTCATTAGATGGATGTGAAGACTGCCTTCTTTAATGGGGGCATTGATGAAGATATGTATATTGAGCAGCCTCATGGATTTGAGGTGCATGGGAGGGAGTTCCATGTATGGAGATTGAAGAAGGCCTTATACAGACTTAAGCAGGCACCTTACACATGGTATTCAATGATTGATGGATACCTACTTGGATTGGGTTTCACCAAGAGTGGGGTGAACTCCAACTTGTACTATGTACTTGTTGATGTGAGTTGGTTATCTTGGTTTTGTATGTTGACAATATCTTTCTGATAAGCCAGAGATGTTCATAGGGATGTGCAAGGAGGACCTTGCTTTGGAGTTCAAGATTATGGATATTAGATTGATGCACTACTTTTTGGGATTGGTGGTGTGGCAACAATGAGGAGAGATTTTCCTAGGATAGGGTATGTAGTTGAGATCTTGAAAAGATTCAGGATTGAGGATTGCAGGACAATGTATAAACCCATGATTACCAACTTGAGGAAGCTTAATGCTTCTAAGGGTGATTTGGTGGATCCCACATTGTACAGACAATTGATTGGGTTGTTGATGTATCTGGTTAATAATTGGTTGAATATATGTTTTGTTGTGAATATACTATAAGCCAGTTCATGGTGGAATTGAGCAAGGGTTCATTGGGTGGTAGCAAAACATGTGTTGAGGTATCTTCGTGGTACAATGGACTATGGGCTGAGATATGTCAGAGTTGGTTGTGTGTAGTTGCAGAAATATACAGATTGGTGTTGGGTTGAGAGTGCAGTGGACAAGAAGAGTACATCTTGATGTTGTTTTAGCTTGGGGTTAGTAGTGATCTCGTGGTTTAGGAGGAAGCATCATTCAGTGGCACTTAGCTCAACAGAGGCCGCATACATGGTAGCGAGTCTGGCAAGTTGTGAGGCCATATGGCTTCGCAAAATTCTCTTAGGGTTGTTTGGTCTTGAGATGGGGCCTCAAGTGATTCATTGTGATAATCAAAGCTGCATCAAGCTTTCAGAGAATCCAATGTGTCATGATAGGTCCAAGTGAATAGAGATCAAATACCATTTGATCAGAGATTGGGTTCATAGAGGTTCTACGAGTTTGCAGTAAATTTTCTTCCAAAGCCTCTAGTGAAGGGGAATTTTCTTTTCTATAGAGACAAGCTAAGTATGATGGAGAATCCTTTCCTTGTTAGAAGGGAGTGTTGATTTTTAGCTTTGAAAGGTCTTTTGCATAGGTGTGTTGTCTTGGCATGTAGTAGAGAAGTTCTCTTTAGGTGGTTGTTTGGAAGGAGTAATTAATATGATCTCCTTCCCAAGTTTTAACTTGGGCAAAAATACATCAATTAATTGTTTAATTAAAATTTAATGCTGACTTTGGGCTAACGTTTTTTTTTTTTTTTTTTGTGTAATAAAGCTTGTATTGCCTTTTGAACAAAAAATCACATGAAAAGCTGAAGGGTTTAGACTAGCTGATCACTGGGCAAACCTGACCATAGCCAAAAATGAACCCGTTTGAGAGAGGCAGAGGAAAAAAACTAACAAGTTTGGGCTAATGTTTATCTAAGGATAAATATTAAATTATTTAAGTGACTTAGATCTACTCTCTATTGTTGATTTAAGAGGGCTAGGATATAGTCTTTGCCGCCTATCACTTTGGAAATTAGGGATTTGGCCCATCGAGAAATTATAAAGAGAACCTATGGGAGAGGATGAAGACACCTTACATTGTTATGTTGAGAAAATGATTTTCTCAAGGAGTGAGACACTCCAGGATTGAAGAGGTAGGAAAAGAATCATAGCAAGGATATTTCGGGAGCAATTTTCAGGGAGACCGTGTGTAGGAGTGAGAGGCCAAATTGTTGAAGATGAAGGCTGAAATTGCCAGGGCTAATTTTCTCAAGTGCGCAGGGGTTGTATGAAGTGAGAAGAAGGGGCCGAGTTTACTGTTGAGAGAGACTGAAATTTCCAGGGCCAAAATCTTCTTGGAGGGCTGAGTTCTAGTGGGCTGAATTTCCCAAGGGACCATTTTCCAGATTCTAGCAGTTATAATTTTTTTGTGCAATCTCTTTGGGTCTAGGCCCTAATTTTCCTATGTAACATAAAAGGAAGGAAAATTGTTTAGGGCAGAATTTTCTACTGTTGTGCGATCGATTTCCCTATTTTACTTCTGTTGCAAATTTAATTTCTGAAAGTTAAAATACTAGTGAATTTATTTTGCATCAGTTTTCAGATTTTATTGAGTGAATAATTTCTGGGTATAAAATAATTGTTGAGGCATACACAAATCAGATCTGGTATTGGATTTTTAACACTTCTCCATGTAGAAATTTTGTGAATTGGGGAAACTAATGTAACTTCAGAAGTTTCACCTGTTTTTTAAAGGTTTCTGGATCTTAACCTTGTGAATTTTCATCCTTTTGGATGTTATGAAATATGATAAACATCAGCAACAACAGTCAATACTTCACCACTTAACAACCCCAATCAACAAGTTAATACAAGAGAAAAATATCAAAATGTGTTCAACATATTTCAACCCTTCAGGGCAATCTTATCATGCCTAAATCAGAACTGGAAATCACATCAAGGCCACAATAGTTAAGGACTAAATCTGCCTCATCTTCTTCAAGATTATTGTCAAATCACTTAAAAATTTCAGCTTTAACTTCAGGACGTACAAGTGCTGGAATTTACCAAATTATGAAGACAATGTTTGCTGAAAATGAAATCTGCAACAAGTCAAAAATTGAATTGCTGAAAACTTGACATATATGTGGAAAGCTGAAGTACATATACATACCATAGCGTTATCACAAAACTGGTACAATCCTTGAAGCTCTCTAAAGCCCTAGCCATCACCAAAGATCTCCAACAAGCAGCATGAACATTGGCAAGTTCTCCTTGGCTTTAACAAGAAGCTTACCGTACAAGCTCTCCACACTAGGCCAATTGTCTTTATCAGGGTTTGCAAATTCTAGCCATGTTACATCACACAAGTAGATGGCATGATAACTCTTGTGCTAACCTCCAAATATGCATGTCATTTAGGGTTTAATGCCCTCCTCAGAGATGCTGTCTAAGGTCCAACACCATCGTCCCAAATGACAAATGCTCCTCCAATATAGGGCTTCCTCAAAGCAAACAACCTCCTTGATGTTGCCAACATGTAGAATGTCACCAACCTGTTTGAAGATCTCCAATGCTCTAAGGAGGAGTGCCATGCAAGCACCCAACTAGGATCAAGCAATCAATAAGTAAGCCATCTCCAATGAGCAAATCAATCACAGACCATCCAGGGGCTAATCATATGCTATGTACCACAACTCTCATGAAGCACCCCCCAAACATTGTGTAAATATTTTTGGAGCAACCCTCAAACGTTAATGCTTTGATCCATAGACAAGTTGGCCTTGTGGATGTTTAACAAAATCTATTCTATTCCATTCTATTCTCTCTCACTGACCTTGCAACTTTATAATACTGTATTCATAATTTATTAAAAACATGCTATGATGAATTGGAAAAAATGCCCCAATTGATCTTGTGCACCAAGAGGAAGGGACTCAATATCTCGATGGAATACACTGAACTTGACCATAAGCAGATCCAGCTCATGCTTAAAGCTCCTCAATCCCCTTGGGCTAAATGGGGAGGGATCCTCCATCATGTACTTATTTATCTATGAAGTAATATATGCAACATTTCTAAAAAAGCCCCAATTAGTAGGCTATTTATGGTAAAAGGCTTGAACAACATTATTGTTCAAAATGTTTTTATGTCTGTGGATATTAAATCATTTTGATTTTCCAGTGCATGCCTATTTGAATGAAATGAAATTCCACTAAATAATTCTAAATGAAATTATGTAAGACTTAAGGGGACATATACATTGGACACTTATGCCACCGTCGCATTTTAATGAGATGGGATATAAACATATTAAGACATCTATGATCCAATAAGTATAACCGCAGGAATATTACATACATTGTATATACTCTTCTGTTTTCCCTTTATTTTTGGCAGCTGTTGTAAACATTTTCTATTTATATAAGAAATATCTTTTACAAAAAAGTGGAATACTACAAAGGGATAAATGGCATTTGTCGATTTGCATTTCTATGATGCATTGCATTGGTAAGAAATGTCCATTGTTGATGGAAGTTATGATGATCACCTGTCAGATATTTTACTCTTAAGGCTTCATTTCATATATGAGATGCATATAACATGGAGTGCGTTGTTTTGTTTTAACGATAATAAGATAATCCACAACTGCTGCCCATTCTTTGTTCTCTGAAGGGTATCTTTCTCCTATAGTTGAATAGTTGATCCTTTTGAGATTTTTGGAATTATTAATACTTCACTCTTCTGTGTTAATATAATCACATGCTCCATTCCCGGGGATGGTGATTTTATACATACACCAGTGGACTCTTTAGAAAAGAAGTAATCTATACCATGAAGTATTGATCAGCTGTCTTTTGGTTGACATTATTATGTAAATATAAATCCACTTGTTGAGTACTTACCATTTTTTGGTTTCTTTTGTCTCACTGTAGGTATAAGATGCTTAAGGATAAGTGCAAGCAATATCACATTGGTGTTCTACTTGTTGCCCACCATGCTGATGATCAGGTTTACTTAAATTGACTTTTTCAGTGTTCATGGATTAATACTTTCATAATTTTATTTTATGTAGAATCATCATATAGATTGAAACTACGAAAATAAATAGTGCACGTCCTTTTGAGATAACTAATGTGTCAATGATGATAGAGTTGAATGCATTCGCTTATATAAAGACGATGAATGTATTGAAAACCTTGTGCTTTCTACAGACCATGTTCCTTCTCATTGTTACTAAATTATTGCTTTTAGTCCCATTACGATAAAAGGGCAACATAACAACTCCCTATCATTTCTAATGCTTTGCCCTCAAAACATTCGCGCTTTGGTCCAAATAAGTCGGTCATCCACCATCTTCTATCCTGAAAATGGAGGAACTCTCTCTCTTGTTGAATTTTCTACAAGATGTACAGTAGATACAATTTTCTGCTAGATAATTATTTCCTAATGTTGGTTCCCAAACTGTACAGGCAAGATGCGACAACGCTTAGGGCGGGGGCTGTCACTCTGATCCCCGCCCTCTCCGTTCTAGCTGTCTCCCTACAACAAGCTATGGGGGGTAGTCCCTATGAAATGTGAAGATGGAAGACTTGTTGGCAACCAACAAGTCCGGGAGACACAACTGAATGGCCTAGCAACTTGGCTAAATTAGCAAGTTAAATGATTTGATTAGATTATCGTGAAAGACCAGTGCCTTAAATGGAGTCAATTGCTTGATTAGATTATTTACCAAGTTATTGGATGAACAATTGTTGCTTGAGGATGCCCCACTATCCTATATGAAATGCAAATCCTACACTCTAGGTGAGATGCAAAATCTTGGTTAATTTTAGATTATATGCCTATTCTAAGTGTGTCCCTTCTCTTAACTGCTTTGAAGCTAGTCTCTAGAGTAGGTTGTGAGAGAGAAACCGGGGGGAAGCAAGTTGAGGCTTGGTTAACGATATCTCCCCTAGGGTTCTAACCACCCGATGCCTTCAGCGCTGCAGAGACTGTGGCTCTGATGATTGCAAGGTCACCGTGTTAACCACTAAAGAGGTGCTAAACTCCTCAAGCTAGATGAGAAAGGTGTACCCATCTTTCTATCGACCAAGCTTATGCTTGGAAATTGATTAATTAGTGCAAGAGGCTACTCGTAGAATGCAAGCGCAAGGGACAAGTGTTCTTAAGGTGAGATTGTTTGATTACTTAAATACTCAATATGCAATGATCTTCAATTACTAACAATGAAATACTTAACAAATAGACGAATAACAATCTCAACCACAAGAAGAGGTGCTCAAAACTTAATGGTGCTGAAAAATGTAGTGTTGACCAATTACTCCAATGATTAGAACAAGATTAATGCTTCTTAAGATAGTAAGCAATGAATCATTAATACGCCAATTAGGTGCTATAACATTCACAAAAGATATCCAATGAGCAATATATCTAATTATCCGAAGATTATAATATCAATAAGAAGCAAAAAATCACAATGCCGCTTAGAGCAATTAGTCAATCACCTTATCAACTTGATTAGAGCACTTATGTATGAGAATACAAGATGTTAATAGATGCCAATGATTCAAAAATGCAATATGGACGAACCAATAAACATGTGAATGCAACGATAGAAAAATCACCCAATTCCTCAAATAAACCCCTGTCCAAGATCCACTTTTAACCACTTTATATCAACGCTGTAAGTTTTATATCAGACCTTATGCAGTAAATTTCAAACCCTGAAATATTATTACAACCTTCAGAAAATGATCAAATATGCATAGACGAGAAAGCCCAATGAGTTATTATGCCACTGCTATGAAAATTGATCACTGCTGTAAGTGTTTTTATGTGGCTGTAGCAAACATATCAGATCTGAAACTAACCAATCAACCCACAAGAAAACCACTTATATGTACTCAAATTAACTTAGGCTTACTTCTTAATGCATTAGGTGATTTATTGATGAACTTAGGCTTATAAAAAATGTGTTTAGGCCTTAATTATAATGCTGTCATAAATTACTTCAGAATTCAAATTTAGGACAATGGTGAAACAAGAGGGTTAGAGAGCAAACCAAGAGGCCTTGAGGCCTAGTTGAAGGCTAGATTGACCTCCAATGAGCTTGGCTACCCGTAAACACCAAATTAACTCAAGTAAATGCTGCAAAACCAAAAGTTAGCCCACTAAAATCATACAAAATCCAGAGATGACTGAATGCAAGACTAGGGCAAGTGCTAGAAGGCTAGAAAACCCGAAGACTAGGGCTAAAAATGACAAATGAGGGGCTAGGAGGTTAAAAACAAGGGCAGAGACCAAGGGAAAGGGAAAGATGAGGCCACAACATGGGAAAACAAGCCCTTTAAGGCTGACGTCAAGCCCTTAGAGGCTGATGCAAGGGCAGAACAAGCCATAGAAGGGTTAGCAGCTAGGGTTAAAGCCCCTTAGGGGCTGTGGCTAGGGCCTAGAGGGAGGACGACCTCCTAGAGGCTACGACAGGGGAGGAGAAGGAGGGTTGAGGCCCTAGAAGGGCTGGACGACTCCTCCAAATGGGGGCTGAGGCCTTTTTAGGCCCACAACTAGCTTGGAAATGGAGGACGGCTAGGCTAAGGGTTTCAAAAATTCCCAAAAATCTGCAAAAAATACCAAAATGCCAGAAAATCACTACCAAATTGCTGGACACTGGGCTTGGAGGATGAATGGAGGCTAGATCTTGGCTTCCTAGGCCTAGATCTGCTTCAAAACCCCAACAAAGTCTCTTGATCAACTTGAAGTTTACCTGCACAAATAAATCAAAGAATTCCAAAACCCCAAATATATATACAAAATATAAAACCCCAAAAATAATAAAACCCCAATTGTTGCTGTAATCCACAATTTTGTCAATAGTCCGAGGAAGCAATGTATAATTTTTTTCAAGGATCAAAGTCATTAGCCAGCATAAATATGTCATTGTAAACCCAATTTCTGCAAATTTTATTGTAAATGATGCTAGTATGACCATTTAAATACGTAACAACACCTAGGTAAGCCTATGATTTTGGCAAAGGATTTCATCTTAGGAAGCTTTTTAACCTCACCGAATTATGTGTGTTTCTAAACACAGATGATTGGCAGAGTTTTTCTTCCAGCTTAAACCCCAAAGCTAGGGTGGAATTCATTGACAAGGTCTTGGGTGAGTCTTAGTGTTATATCGAGTCTTCGTAAAAGTGGTTTGGGAATAATTTAAGCACATATGGCTAAATTATTTTATTACAAACCACTTGGTTTATACTAGATCATATTGAGTCGCAAAATTGGGTAAAGTCATGAGGGTTTATATGTGAAGGTGTATTCCCCCTTTGAGGGTTGAATTAATTGTAATATCTGATGTAAAAAATATTGAGGGTGGAGAAATTATTAATCCCATCTAGTGTCAATTAATTAATTTTTCTGGCTAAATTAAAGTAAAAACCCTAAGCCATAAAATTAATTAATTTAGAGTCAAAAATAATTATGGAGAAATTAATTTCTTTCCAAGTGGAAAAAAAAATCATGGGTCAAAAAGAAGTCAATTTTGGAGGTCCCCTACCAAAGGGAAAATGTGTATTTTAAGAGAATTTGAGCCCTTGGACCTTGTTGGTTAAGTCAAAGTCAAATTTTTTAGGAAATTGTTACAAAATATTAATTTTTGGATTTATAAAAAATGGTTTTAAAGAAAATTTGAATTTTTCCTCAAAATAAAAAATTTGACGGTGGAGATTAAAAGATGATCAAATTATTTTCGACAGCCGAGATTATTTTGAAAATGATCAAGTCAACTAGTTGTTATTTTCCACTTGGAGGGGTTTCTCTATATAAAGAACCCATTTAACTTCTATTTTCTCATCTTTGGATGATGTGATTTTTTGTACTGGGCTACAACTCTATTGGGAACATTTTTATCATAATAAAAAGACTTTGGGGTTCGGTTCATGGTTTCCTCTTCTGCTGATCTGTGGTACATGTTAGCTATGTGTGATCCTATATTGTGCTGAATATTTTTTTATAAGTTATTTCATTTGTCGGTGATAAGAACATTCTATTGGTACATCTTATCTTAGGTGATTTGATTCACCATATGATCTAACAATTTTACTTTGAGAAAATTATAGAGATTTTCAGGTACGCTAGCCCTTGGGCTCCTAGTTCACAGACTATGGGGAAGAGCTGACTATTTTTGGGGTCTGAGATTTCATTTTGGTAAATTATTTTGCAGGAGGGTTTTGGATTGATTATCTTATGAAACTATTCATCCATAAATTTTACCTCAAAATTTATTTTTGGTCTTGGGCTACAATGAATTAATTTGCTAATGAGAGCTAATAATTTTGTTTTGTAAATATTGTAGATATTTGTAAATAATTTCCTAATCCTTGTAATTATTTTCCCTTTTATATTTTGCAAATACCTTTGGATATGTTTGATCCCAACCCTTGTGTATGATTTTCTTTAATTTAGTGAGGGCTTTTTAATGCGGGTTTTGCAGATTTGGAATGGAGAGATAAGAGTTTTTGTTTACCAAGTGCTTTTGCAGGCATAGGGTCCACAAATTTTAAAAGGAAAGCAAAATTTTGAAGGTCCTAGCCATTAAAAACCCTAGACGGCTAGGGTTTGGGGCCCTAAAATTACCATTTTTTGAGTACTGTCCAGCATTTTGTGAGGGCTGTGTGGGGTTTAAGGCCTGACTAGGGCTATCAAAGTTTCAATCTGTAATAGTGTGGCCCTTTTATTCCTCAATGAAATCTTCCAATGGGCAGCCACAAAAGATCTGAGGCCAATCTGGCCTTGCTGCAGGCCCTAGATGCCAATAAGACCCAGCCACAGGCCTGTAGTGGTTTATCAGAGTCTAACGTGGACAGTGGAGGGGTAATTCCCTCACAAACTAGGGTTTTGTCACGGTTTTATTCTTGCAAATAAATTCTGACCTGATTGCTTGATTGCAGGCTTGATTTTTTGGGCTCAAAGTCTGAATATTATCCCTATGTTGACAGCTGCAGGCCTTGGAAGGATTTCAAAATTATTGCATGCTAATCTGATCTCAGACTGCGTTGCCTTGAGGAGGGGTCATAATATTTATTTGTGATCCAAACATTAAATTTTAAAGCCTCACATTGATATATCAACCATTAAAGGGAGGGTTGCAAGCCTTCAGGGCCTTTGCCTGCCTTCATTCCCACCCTTCCTGACTGCCACAATAACCAATTCTGAAGGCAATACATTACAGTGGCCTTAATCATCACAGGTTGACCCATAATACCAAGCCCTAAAGCACTCTAATCAGCACAATCATTGCAAAAATAATTACAAGTGTTTTTTTGGCTGGTTGGTTGATCGATTTAATCATTATGGGACTAACATCTACTGTTGTAGGGGTCTGATTGAACTATTGCAGAGGTCTGATATCATTCTACGGGGACTCTACAGTGGTATGTTCACAATTACATTTGGCATTAAAATTATGGCTTGATCATTGTCTCTTCCTCGTTTGCATTTAGTAATCAATTGTGAGCAATACTGTGGACTGACTTCATCATTTGGTGACTAACATACAAGCTACTGAGGTCTGATTTGAATCAGCAGCAGTGACACTTCTTTTGCCTTGCATTCAGTACTTGAACTGGTTTCTGAACTTAGGTATGATTGCTTGCATTTTGCAAAAGATTTGAAGACTGATTGGGGACAGATACATACTTAAAAAGAGGCTACAACAGTTGATCTTTGAAGTGGCATATCTAAGGGAGACTCACAGGTATCCTAATCTGTCATTGTTGCACTGGTTAATTCATCAGTGGACAGTAGTGGATTGATAAGTGTTAACAATGGAAATCTTTAAAGTCTGATGCATGCAATTTGATCCTTGGAGTTCTTAATTAATCTTTTAGCATTGGTGATCTAGGTGGATATTGGTGGCCACCCGCCAATTCCACTTGGACCCCCACCATTGCTTTTTTCAGTTTCCTTAATTATAGCACAGTTTACTATTTTTAGCAGTTTTTCGGGTCTTAAACTTCCGGAGCCGTTTTGAGGCCCTAAACGATATTTTGGTAAATCTACCGCCATCGATTTTTTTGTCTAAAATCGTCTTTTCTGTCGTAGTCCTTGGAGAGATCTTTCCAACGGGCTATCATGCACGTCAAACGGAGATAATATGACCAAGTCGCGACCCCGGGAAGTTGGCTGTCCAACTCACCCCAACGGGGCCCATAAACTCTTGGTGTTACATCTCCTCGGGTTAGGGTTTTGGTTGTTTAGGGTTTGCTCTTATTGTTCAATAATAAAAAGGCCCTTGACCGTCATTGTAAGACAGTTTAGAGGCAGGTAGCCGCCACATCTCTTCTCAGAGATAAGCTACCATCGCCCTAGCTGGTTTATTTCCATTCCTGTTTGTAAGCATATTTCAGTATTTTACATTAATGAAATGAAGTATTATTTCCGCTGCATCTCTGTGTTTACGGTTATCTCTATAATTTGTTGCATTCTTGTTTAAATCCGGATCAGTGGTATCAGAGCGGTCTGCTTTTCTTCTTTGTTTTTCTTTGCATGTCCCCAACAAGGTCAGGATAGAAGGAGTTAGGGCTTGAACTGGTCAAACCTTTGCAAGACCAGCCTCGCAAATCCCGACGGCCTCGCATGGCAGATGGAAAGAAAGACGAGGGGGCAGGAGATCCTATCAAAATCTTGCTCGAAGAAGCCCTCGAGCGACAAAGGAACGCGATGATGGACAACTTTGCCCAAATCCTTCAGCGGCTACCCAGGGGCGACGCATCGGCTTCCAACAGCAACTCTGGAAATGCCACACCGTTTAAGGTACAAGTTAATTTTGAAATCCCCATATTTGAGGGTCAGATAGACGCAGATGCCGTCGATAAATGGTTAAATGTGCTAGAGGGTTATTTTTCTGTTCATGATTTTTTCAGTCGGGGAAAGATTATTTTCGATCTTATCAAAGCAGCCCCCCACGTCAAGGATTGGTTGGAAACCTATTGCGAGCAGAAGGATGAAAGTACAGGCTCACTATTTTTAGCCGCACCCACTTGGAATTCATTCCGGGATGCCATCAAGGAGCAGTACTACCCTGTCGGAAGCTATGAGGATCAATACATAAAGTGGACCACGCTGCGGCAGGGAAGGGACCAAGACGTGCCGGAGTTTACTAATATTTTCCATACCCTTCACACAAAGTTGGGTATCAAGGATACAGAGCAGCATTTGGTACTCAAATACCGTAGCTGCCTGCACAAGTACATCCAGGAAGAAATAGAATTCCTGAACATCTCCTCGCTCGGCACGGCATACCAGTATGTCGTCAAGGTCGAGCAAAAGTTTAAACAAAAGAAGTGAAACTTTGGATCTGCTAATTCGAAACAAGGGAAAGGTGCCCCCAAACCGCAGAACAAAGAACAAAGCCAAGGCGGGGCGACACAAGACAACCCGCCAAAGCTGCAAGCAAAGAACAACGTCACGAAGCCGAAAAAGGACACGGGAAAGTGGTGTGAGTTCCATAAGAGCTCCACTCACAACACAAGTGAGTGTCGGGCCAAGCAATCACTGGTGGTCGAGCTAAAGGTTTTAGAATCAGATGCATGTTCCGACTCTGAGTCAGAACTCGATAAGGGGAATGACAAAGGGAAGCAGATTATCGATGCGAAGCCCAACGCCATTGTTGCCACCACGAAGATCCAGAAGGAGGAGGAGTGTCTCTTCCACTCCCAGATGTGGGTAAAGGGCTCCCCGCTACAGTTCATTGTCGATAGCGGGAGCCAAAAGAACCTCATTTCGGCAGAGGTTGTGAAGTGGCTGGGCTTACCGACCACAACACATCCACAACCGTACACCATCAGGTGGCTTCACCAAGGATGGGATCTTCGCGTGAGCCAACAGTGTCGCCTTCCATACAACATCAAGCCCTTCACGGATGAGGTATTGTGTGACATTGCTCCCCTTGAAGTTTGTGATGTATTATTAGGACAACCATACTTGTGGAAGCGACATGCTATGTATGAATCAAGGCCCCGTGCTGTTATTGTTACTTTGGGAAATAAGTTGTATAGGATACCAGAGGTAGCACCGCCTACCGCCATCTCTTTGGTTACTGCAAAACAATGCAGTAAGCTCATTTCCAAAACTGGGAAATTTGTTTTCCTGATGATACGCCCTCAAGGAAAAAAAAAGACGGTGGCTACGACCTCTAGACAGGGCCCCTCCGCACGACAACTACAGATGGACAAGGTCGTGGAGGAGTACGAGGACATCTTCACCTCCCTCGCAGGGGTTCCTCTGCACTGTCAGGTCAAGCACTCCATTTATTTGACCCCAGGTGCGCCGCTGCCCAATGGACCAATCTATCGGCGCTCCGTTCTGGAGAACGATGAAATCAAGAGGCAGATTCAGGAGCTGCTGCAAAAAGGTCACATCCATCCGAGTTCATCGCCCTGTGGGAGCCCGATCGTGTTGGTACAGAAGAAGGATGGGACTTGGAGACTCTGTATTGACTATCAGGCGCTGAACAAGATCACTGTTTGTAATAGGTACCCAATCCCACGGATTGATGACCTCCTGGACCAACTGAAGGGGGCAAAATATTTCAGCAAGATCGATTTGAAGTCAAGATATCATCAGGTACCAATCGAACCCTTCGATGTGTGGAAGACTGCCTTCAAAGCTAAGGAGGGCCTTTTCGAATGGTTGGTTATGCCTTTCGGATTGACGAATGCTCCTGCAACCTTCATGAGGCTAATGGATGACATCTTGCGGCCATTCACCAACTCATTTGTAGTGGTATACTTGGATGACATCCTGATCTTCAGCCAGAGTTGGGAAGAGCACCTCCACCACATCCGACAGGTTCTCCAAACACTGCGACAACACAAGTTATGTGCAAATTTGGAGAAATGCACTTTTGGCATGACTCAGGTTCAATATCTGGGATACATTATTGATGAATAGGGGGTGCATGTGGATCTAGCCAAGATCCAAGTCATTCGGGATTGGCCATCTCCAACCACTCTGACAGAGCTTCGCAGCTTTCTAGGCCTTGCCAACTTCTACCGCAGGTTCGTGTTGGGATTTTCTCATATCACTTGGTCCTTGAGTCAAGTCACCATGGGAGGAGCGAAAGAAAAATTCTTTTGGTCCGAATCTTAACAGAAGGCATTCATAGAGTTGAAGGATCGCCTCTGCTCGGCACCAGTTCTTACATTACCAGACTTGCAACAACCATTTGAGGTCGAGACAGATGCCTCTGACTATTCTATTGGGTCAGTCTTTACTCAACACGGGCATCCAGTGGCATATCACAGTGAGACACTTTCGGACATAGTCCGAAAGTATCCCACTTATGACAAAGAGATGTTTTCCATTGTGCAGACCTGCCGACAATGGAAGCATTACATTTTGGGGAAGGAAACAGTCATCCACACAGGCCATTAACCCTTGCAGTTCATACAGACCCAAGGGAAATTGCAGAATGATCGCCATCAGAAGTGGTCCACATACCTACAACAGTTCCATTTGAATATCAAGTATAAGAAGGGCAACACCAATAATGTTGTAGATTGCCTCAGTCGACCACCGATCATGGCGTTAACCACCGTGCTCAACTCTTATGGGCACGAGACTTTTGATTGGCCACTTCTCTACAAAAGCGACTCGGAATTCGGCCACACATACCAGACACTCTTGGAGGGTCAGCATGTTCCAGATTTTCACCTCCAGGATGCCCTGTTATGCCACCTGGGTCACCTTTGTGTTCCTTCAAGCGAGCGTGCCAAGATGATTTGGGAAGCACACTACAGTCGGGCTGCTGGGCATTTCGGGGTCGAAAAAACAGTGGCAGTGCTGCAGAAGTATTTCTATTGGCTAAATCTTCGACAGGATGTCGGGAAGTACATCAGATCATGCACTGCCTGCGCCATTGCCAAACCGACCATCAAGAAGCAAGTCCTCTATACCCCGCTGCCTACCCCTAGTCGATCTTGGGAATCCATCTCCATGGATTACATGTCAGGCCTTCCTTCCACTAAGCATGGAAATGACTGTGTTTTTGTAGTCGTCGGCAGGTTCTCGAAGATGGCCATTATGGCGGTCTGCAAGATGAATATCACAGTAGAAGCCACTGCTAAACTCTTCTTTGAACGGGTGTGGGTACACTTTGGGATCCCACAGTCTATCATCTCAGATTAGGACAGCAGGTTCCTCAGTACATTTTGGTCCAGCCTCTGGTTGGTGCTAGACACCAAACTCACTAAGTCCATGATCCGAATTGGATCCAAGAAGAGTTATCAGAGAACCATGACTGTATCAGGTCGGGACAGGCTTCAAAGAATTAAGAGCAGCGATCAGAAACACCTCTAAACAGTGGCAGTTAGCAGCCAGCGTGGAACGACGAGGACCTCGGTCAAAGCGCGCTGACCGAGGCCCATGGAGACTACGCAGGAGGCGAAACTAGCCCCTGGGAAGCCCGGATTGGGAAAAGGAGGCAGTTTTTGATGCGCGATTAGCGCTAATCGCGCATCGCTGGGCAAAACCCCTCGAGAAGGAGAGGCCCTGAGCGCTCGGTCGCATGGGAGCCGGGAAAACCGTGGGGAAAAGGCTAAAGGCTAAGGCGGGACCTGCGCTCCAAAAACCGACAATATTTATTGGGGGCACCCTTGGGCGGTAAGCAGATTTGGCAAAAACGGAGCGATTCCACTCAGCGCCCGACGCATGGCAAGCGGAGGAGAGAGAAAACCGCCGCTCATCGCGCGCTAACGATTGAGCAAGTCAACCGCGCGAAATGAGCGAATGGTGTCGGATCTGGAGGCCCCAGATCTAATGGCTGAGATCGCGCTCGATGGGGAAACCGGAATTGATAGGGGAATAAGCCGCGATCTATAAGAATTTGAGGTCCGATTTGACCGCCAAGGTGGCAGAGGACGCATTCCATGACGTATCGAAAAACCGAACTGACGAAGCAAGTTGGCGCAGTTGGCAGGAGGACAAGTGGCCACTCCCTGTGAGCCTGATGATGACGCCAAGACAGGGAACTCCAAGCGAAGCTGTAGCAGGCGATCCGATGGAGTTGGAAGGGGAATTGAACAACCATGAGATCGAATGGCTTTAAAGCCATGAACAGACAAAGCAGAAGACACGGGAAGATAGAAGAAAGAGAGGAAGAACAGAGAAAAGAAGGAAACAAAAGGCACAGAGAGAGAGCAAAAGCGAAGAAGACAGTGAAGCAAAAAGCAGAAAGAAGACAGAGGGCTGAGCTGACCAAAGGCAGCGTCGAGCACCAGAGAGCTTGAGAGATTCAAGCCATCCCTGAGAGGATCTGTCAAGACTGAGCACCACATTGGGCTCCTTCCATTAAAGACCAGAGGGGTCAAAGAGCTGGTAAGGAACAGAGTCTGTGCACTCTAGTGGCTTGGGGAATCCAAGAACCACCCTGCCAAGCAAATTCTGTTTTAGGAGACTCATATTGAGCTCCTTCATTGTAATTCTCTGCTTTAAGACACAATAAAAGAAGGCCACCACTGAGAGCTGGACCGGAGATGTAGCCCTAGAGGATAGGGTGAAATCCTTATTAAATTCTTGTGTTCTTATATTTGCTTACTGTATTTCTCTACTGTTTTCCATTTCAAGTGTCTGTGTATTTGCAATCTAATCGATCCGTTGCCTAAATAACATAGACACACACCAGCACATGAGTCTGTAATACCTTCATTCAATAAATCTTTAACTGAGATCACTCATAGGGTGATTTTCAGATCAAGTGGTATTAGAGCTCTAGGCTGTAAGGTTAGACAAGCTTGTGTTGGTTTAGCCGTTGAATGCTCACTATATCAAAGCTCAAATTAGGAGAAGGAGAGTTGGTCGAAACTAATCCTGAAATTGGGAGAGTCTATCCTCGGAAGACAATGTCAGAGGAAGGTTTTGTAGGGCCAGACCCTCAATTCATAGAAAGTTTCCTAGCCATAAAGTCCATGGTAGAAGAAATGTATAGGGACTTTAGAAAGCATAAGGATGAAGATTCATCAGGCTCTAAACAAGACAAAGAAGAAGATGAGTCTCACTTCCATGACCACTCAAAAGGAAAAGGGAAAGAGGAAAGCTTTCTCACACCTCCTAATAGCCCTGTGCATAACAAGAAAGCATCTTTGATCAAGCTAGATGTTAAATTTGATTTGCCTATATATGATGGACAGTTAAATGCATAAAAGTTGGACAATTGGATTACACAAATTGATGTTTATTGCAGAGTACAGAACATCGACTCAGATAAGAGCAAGATTCAGCGGGCAAGCCTACACCTAAGAGGCACTGCCTTGGTTTGGTGGGAAGGCAGAACCCAAGCTGATATGAAAAGACATGGTAAGACTATCTCTGTCTGGAGTGAATTTGTTTTTGCAATCAAAAAGCAGTTTTATCCATTGGCCTACATGCAACAAGCCATGATGAGTTGGCAAACTCTTCGGCAGTTGAAAGGGCAAAGTGTGCAAGGGTACACTCAGGAATTTAGAAAGAGAGCATTGATTCTAGGAATCTCATTAGACTCACCAGAAACTCTGTTGAAGTACATTGGTGGTTTACACAGCTACATGAGGCATACCATCCTCATGTTTAATCCCACTAGTATAGACGAGGTATCTGTACAAGCTACTCATCTAGAAGCTAGAGGAAAGAATGGAAATCCAGAAGTTGGGGGACCATCCCAACCCACTGCAAGCAAGAGCAAGGAGCAAAGAAAGAAGAAGTGGAAAGCAAGGAAGGCTAACACTGCACAGAAGAGTAAAGCTTCATGCACTCACTGTAAAAAGGATGGGCATGATGATGAGCATTGTTGGATTTTGCATCCAGAGTTGAGACCTAAGAAGTTCGAGGGCAAGAAGAAGAAGACTGCTGCAGCTATTCAGAAAGATTTGGGGTCAGACTCAGGAGATGAAACAACTATTGCAGCCACAGGTATAAAAGGTAAGAATTCTGAGGCATCTACTAGTAATTCTGCTCAATCTGTTATTGATGAAGAAAATGAGAGAAAAAGACATGAGCTTTTCCATATTCGAGTTGTTTCCAAATATCAAAAGATTGATACTTTGGTGGTTCACAAGTAAATTTAATTTCTGAAGCAATTGTAAAGAAATTGGTATTAGCAACTACACCTCACAAGAAGCCATACCCATTAGGATGGTTGAATGATAAAGCACAACTACAAGTGACTAGACAGTGCAAACTCAAGTTTTCTTTTGGGTCAGCATTTGTAGATGAGGTGGAGTTAGACATAATTCCTTTGGATATATGTGGAATTGTTTTAGGAAGTCCTTACTTGTATGATAGAAAGGCTATTTTTTATAGAGCTGAGAACAAGTATCTACTTGTTAAAGATGGAATCGAATACTTTGTAACAGCTCACAAGCTCAAGAATAATTATACTCTCATAAACTCAGGGCAGATGAAAAGAATGATAAATTCACGCAAACAATTCTGACTGATGGTTGTAAAGGAAAAGAAACCTGATAAAACCAATGTATTTGAGCGCTGTAATGCTAAACAACAAGCTGATATAGAAAAGGTTGTTTCAGAGTATGATGTCTTGTTTCAAGAACCTAAAGGTTTGCCACCCAAAAAGGAAATAGTACATGATATTATTTTGCAGCAAGATGTTCCATTGCCTAACATTGGAATGTACAGGTTGTCTGCTTTAGAGAATGCTGAAATCAAGAAGCAGGTGCAGGAGTTGCTCGAGAAAGGGTTCATCAGGCCTAGCACATCACCATGTGGGTCACCAATCGTTTTGGTGAGAAAGAAAGATGGCTCGTGGAGAATTTGCATTGATTATCGAGCACTGAATAAGATAACAATAAAAAATCGTTATCCCCTTCCTCGCATAGATGATCTTTTAGATCAATTGAAGGAAGCTGTTTATTTCACCATGTAAAGGACCGACTCTTAGATTGTTGTGGGAAACTCTGCATTCCACAAACTGAGAGAGTAAAGATAATTAGAGAAGCACACAATTCTCTGATATCAGGTCACTTTGGGGTAAGTAAAACAGTTGCACAGTTGCAAAGATTTTGTTATTGGCCAAAAACGAATGAGACAGTTTCTAGATATGTAAGAGGGTGTGCTATGTGTGCTAATAGCAAGCCCAGCAACAAAAAACTAGGCTTGTACACTCCACTGCTAGTTCCTTCTCACCCTTGGGAAAGTGTTTCCATGGATTTTGTTGGAGAACTGCCTAAATCTAGGAAAGGTCATGATTATCTATATGTTATTGTGGATAGGTTTAACAAAATGTTTATTTTTATACCTTGTAGTAAACAGATTACAGCTGAACAAACTGCAAAACTGTTCCTTGAACATGTATGGGTTCATTTTGGATTACCCACTTCTATTGTATCTGATCGAGACACCCGATTTGTGGGGAAGTTCTGGTCAAGTTTGTGGGAACTGATGGACACCAAACTAAAGAAAAGCACAACTTTTCATCCACAAACTGATGGCCAGACAGAAGTCGTTAGCAGGACAGTGATCCAGTTACTCAGAGGATATTGCAGCAAACATCCTAAGCTTTGGGATGAACACTTGTGTTATGTGTAGCATGCTTACAATAGAGCAAAACATTCCTCTACACAGAGATGTCCTTTTGAGACCTGTTTTGGTTTCACACCAAGTTCTCCTTTGGATTTTGTCTTTGGTAAAGATATCACAGTTGATGGACACAATGATGTGGACAAGGCAACTAGGTTCATTGAACAGATCCAGGAGATCCACTAGGCAGTACAGGAATAGCTGGAAAAGAGCCAAGCCAAATACAAGGCTAGGCATGACAAGCATCGGATGGAGCATAGTTTCCAAGTTGGTGACCAGGGTTGGCTGTATATCAGCAAGGATAGGATGCAAGGTGAAGGTAAAATGCTAAAGCCTATCAGGTATGGACCTTTCAAAATACTTGAGAAGATGGGTGAGAATGCTTTTCGCCTTGATCTACCAGCTTACATGCACATCTACTCAGTCGTAAATGCAGATTGCTTGAGATTGTTTGAACCCTCACTGATTGAGAATCCTGAAGAGCAAAGTCAGTGGCCTCTTGTTGATGACCTGCTACTTGAATATCTTAATGAATTGCAGGAAGACACAGTGATGGACAGGAAGGTGAGGACGACGCGCAGGGGAGATGTTGAGTACCTCAAGATTGGGCTCAAAGGTTCAAAGTCGAGCAATGCAAAGTGGATTGAGATTGGACAAGTGAGAAAACAATACCCTCACTTAGTCGATGCTTGAAAACCAACTTTTGGTGGTCCGAAAGCTTTTTCAGTGGGAAGGCCGTGATCCGAATTGAATCCAAGAAGAGTTATCAGAGAACCATGACTGTATCAGGTTGGGATAGGCTTCAAAGAATTAAGAGCAGCGATCAGAAACACCACTAAATAGTGGTAGTTAGCAGCTAGCGTGGAACGACGAGGACCTCAGTCAAAGCGCGCTGACCGAGGCCCATGGAGATTGCGCAGGAGGCGAAACTAGCCTTGGGAAGCCTGGATCGGGAAAAGGAGGCCGTTTTTGATGCGCATCGCTGGGCAAAACCCCTCGAGAAGGAAAGGCCCTGAGCGCTCGGTTGCATGGGAGCCGAGAAAACTGTGGGGAAAAGGCTAAAGGCTAAGGCGGGACCCGCGCTCCAAAAACCGGCGGTATTTATCGGGGGCACCCTTGGGCGGTAAGCAGATTTGGCGAAAACGGAGCGATTCCACTCAGTGCCCAACGCGTGGCAAGCGGAGGAGAGAGAAAACCGCCGCTCATCGCGCGCTAACAGTCGAGCAAGTCAACTGCGCGAAATGAGCGAATGGCGTCGGATCTGGGGCCCCAGATCTAACGGTTGAGATCGCGCCCGATGGGGAAATCGGAATTGATAGGGGAATAAGCCGTGATCTATAAGAATTTGAGGTTCGATTTGACCGCCAAGGTGGCAGAGGACTCATTCCACGACGTAACTGAAAAATCGAACCGACGAAGCAAGCTGGCGTAGTTGGCAGGAGGACAAGTGGCCACTCCCTGTGAGCCTGATGATGACGCCAAGACAGGGAACTCCAAGCGAAGCTGTAGCAGGCGATCCGACGGAGTTGGAAGGGGAATCGAACAACCATGAGATCGAATGGCTTTAAAGCCATGAACAGACAAAGCAGAAGACATGGGAAGATAGAAGACAGAGAGGAAGAACAGAGAAAAGAAGGAAACAAAAGGCAGAGAGAGAGAAAAAGCGAAGAAGACAGTGAAGTAAAAAAAAAAGCAGAAAGAAGACAGAGGGCCAAGCTAACCAAAGGCAGCGTCGAGCACCAGAGAGCTTGAGAGATTCAAGCCATCCCTGAGAGGATCTGTCAGGACTGAGCACCACACTGGGCTCCTTCCATTAAAGACCAGAGGGGTCAAAGAGTTAGTAAGGAACAGAGTCTATGCACTCTAGTGGCTTGGGGAGTCCAAGAACCACCCTGCTAAGCAAATTCTGTTTCAGGAGACTCATATTGAGCTCCTTCATTGTAATTCTCTGCTTTGAGACACAATAAAAGAAGGCCACCACTGAGAGCTGGACCAGAGATGTAGCCCTGGAGGATAGGGTGAACTCCTTATTAAATTCTTGTGTTCTTATATTTGCTTACTACATTTCTTTGCTGTTTTCCATTTCAAGTGTCTGTTTATTTGCAATCTGATCGATTTGTTGCCTAAATAACATAGACACACACCAGCACATGAGTCTGTAATACCTTCATTTAATAAATCTTTAACTAAGATCACTCATAGGGTGATTTTCAGATCAGTCCACAGCCTTCCATCCTCAAAGTGATGGTCAGATAGAGGTTGTCAACAGGATGATCGTACACATTCTGCGCATGTACAACTCAAAGCATCCACGCACATGGGACGAGAGCCTCCCCTATGTTCAGCATAGCTACAACTGGGCTCTCCACAGCTCGACTGGCCACAACCCTTTTCAGGTGGGCTTGGGATTCCAGCCACTATGTCCCATTGATGTGGCCATGCCATCTACAGCTACTCACGCAGATTCAGCTCATGTCCAGTCTGAAACAGATAAGGCAAACAACTTCATTGAGCATATTCGCCAGCAGGTCCATGACATTCTGGAGAAATCAAATGCCGAGTACAAGCAGCGACATGATCAACATCGGGTGCCACACAAGTTTCAGGTGGGCGACAAAGTCTGGTTGCATTTGCAAAAGGAACGCCTTACTGGAGCTTATCGGAAACTCAGACCACTCCGATATGATCCTTACACCATTACCAAGGCTGTGGGAGACAATGCATTTGAGCTCAGCATTCCCCCATTCCTTGGCCTACACCCAGTGTTCATTGTGGACCGCCTTTGGCCATACTTTCCACCATTACTAGACACATCCGACATTACAGAACAACTCACACCGAGAGAGTTAAATCCAGATTGCATGGAACAAGCTGCAACTGATCAAATCATGGACACACAGATCAAGCACACTCACCAGCAGAATATCCAACTGTATCGAGTTGTCAAAGTAGGCCAACTCCTTCACCAGGGCAAGTGGCTCACAGGGACCAAGTTCAACAAAAGTTCCCTCATCTCATGGAGGAACTCAACGCAATGGGGACCATTGCTTCCCAAGGGGGAGGAATGATCCAGGTGGATATTGGTGCCACCCGCCAATTCCACTTGGACACCCACCATTGCTTCTTTCAGTTTTTTCAGTTTCCTTAATTATAGCACAGTTTACTATTTTTAGCAGTTTTTCGGGTCCTAAACTTTCGAAGCCGTTTTGAGGCCCTAAACGACGTTTTTTGGGAAATCTACAGCTAGCGATTTTTTGTCTAAAATCATCTTTTCCGTCGTAGTCCTCGGAGAGATCTTTCCAATGGGCTATCATGCACATCAAATTGAGATAATATGACCAAGTCGCGACCCCGGGAAGTTGGCTGTCCAACTCACCCCAACGGGGCCCATAAACTCTTGGTGTTACATCTCCTTGGGTTAGGGTTTTGGTTGTTTAGGGTTTTCTCTTATTGCTCAATAATAAAAAGGCCCTTGAGCCTCATTGTAAGACAGTTTAGAGGCAGGTAGCCGCCACATCTCTTCTCAGAGATAAACTACCATCGCCATATCTGGTTTATTTCCATTCCTGTTTGTAAGCATATTTCAGTATTTTACATTAATGAAATGAAGTATTATTTCCAATGCATCTCTGTGTTTACGGTTATCTCTATAATTTGTTGTGTTCCTGTTTAAATCCGGATCAATTGGTTCTCCTCTTGTGACCTTGATAACCTTATTGTTAGTCATTAGCCATCTTGCTTAAAGATTGCATTCTTATTGCATTTCACATCACTGTCAACAATCTCATCCTAGGATTCCTCTTTTCGTAATTGGCATATCTAATAAGTGAGAGAAGAATCCTAATAAGCACATTTGAGTATTTAAGAAGAATTGCTATTATTGTTTCACTGAATTACATCAAAATATCTCATTCATAGTTGGCATCTTTTAATCTAGTAATTAAATCTTGGTCTTGGTTACAAGTGGTTCCATATTGTTTTTATTGGAGTACTTTACATAATAATAATTTCATTGTGCTTGTATCATTTATTTCACTTGGTCTAAAGTGAGACTTCATTTTGGTGAAGGAGGTAATAATAAGGGCATAATATAAAGCAACTAATATTATCCTCTCTATTGTCATTAAGAAGTCCTAATGTGCTTCACTGGAATCTTGTGGACTTGTGAAAAATTCTGATCTGGCATCTCTTGCATTAAGACATATTGACAACTTACTGCATCTCATCTTGCATCTACATTGTAGGCATAGTCTTGCATTAATCAATTTACGTCCAACCATAAGCTTGGTTGATATAAAGATAGGACCACCTTTTCTGTTTAGCTTGCGAAGGATAGACCCTCTTTGGTGGTTAACATGGTGACGTTGCAGTGGTCAGAGCCATTAGTCTCTGCAGCGCTGGAGGCATCGGGTGGTTAAAACCTAAGGGGAGGTATCATTAACCAAACCTTTGCTTGCTTCCCCTTGGCTTCTCTCTCACAACCTACTCTAGAGACTAGCTTCAAAACAATGAAGAGGGAGGATATGCCTAGGATAGGCATCTAATTTAAAATAAACCAAGACCTTGCATCTCTCCTAGATTGTAGGATTTGCATCTCATTCAGGATAGTGAAACATCCCTTAAGCAACAAATGTTCATCCGGTAACCTGGCAAAAATATATCTTAAGCAAGTAATTGACTCCATTTAAAGTACTCGTCTTTCAAGACAAATCCAATCTAATCTCCAACTTGTTAAAATTAACCAAGTTGCTAGGCCATTCAATTGTGTCTCCTGGATTTGTTGGTTTCCAATGAATCATCCATATTCACATTTCATAGGGACTACCCCCCATAGCTTGTTGTAGGAGACAACTAGAACAGAGAGGGTGGGGATGAGTGACAACCCTTGCCTTGAACGTTGTCGCATATTGACTGTACAGTTTGGGTGACAACAACTGCAAAACAAAAGGGTTAGAAATTATTTACAAATATACAATATTTACAAAATTTTAAAATTTTTGGAGAAATAATTTTGGATAAATATTAAATAACAATGGATAAGTATATTTTCGAAGAATAAATGTTGGTTGAAACCCTCTTGCAAAATCAAAATACCATAAGGAAATCTCAAAGCCCAAACATAGTTAGCCTTTCTCCACAATCTATGAACTTGGAGCCCAAGGGCTAACGTACCTGTAAATCTCTATTATATTCTCAAGAAAACTGTTAGATCATATAGTGAATCCGATCACCTAAAATAGAATATATATAAATAGAATGTTCTTATCACCGACAAATGAAATAACAATTATTAATCAATAATCAGTTCAAAATAGGATCACACATAGCTAACACGTAGCACATATCAACGAAAGAAAAAAACCATGAATTGAACCCCAAAGTCTTTCTATTATTTTACAAAATGCTTCTAGCAGAGCAACAACTCAATACCAACGTCCAAGAATTACATCATCCAAAGATGGGAAAATAGAAGCTAAATGGCTTCTTTATATAGAGAAACCCCTCTTTGTGGAAAATAACGGCAGTTGGCTTGGTCATCGTCAAATTAATCTCGATCGTCTAAAATCACATGATCATCTTTTAATCTCCATCGTCGAATTTTTCTAATTTTGAGGAAAATTCGAATTGTTCTTAAAACCCACTTTTAGTTTATCCAAAAATTAATATTTTGGATTAATTTCCTAAAAAATTTAACTTTGACTTAACCATCAAGGTCCAAGGGCTTAAATTTTCTTAAAATATCCATTTTTCCCTTGGTGTGGGACCTCCAAAAATTGACTTTCCTTTGACCCACGAATTTTTGATTATTTTCCACTTGGAGAGAAATTAATTTCTCTAATTTTTTTTTGACTCAAAATTAATTAATTTTTTGGCTAAGGATTTTTATTTATTGTTAGATTTTAAGCTTCTGTGGTAGTTTTTTGCAGCATGATCCGGATTATCCACAGTTTGGTGTTCATTCTGTCGACGTTTCAAACCCCAAAGGGGATCCATCATCAGGACTAAATTAGATAGAATATGAATGAAAGCTTATTGAGAGAAGAGTCTTCTAACCTGGGTATAAATAAACCTAGATCCCTAATTCTTATAAAGAAGCTGACATTTATATATATGATTTCTTATTTATTTTATTTTTATTATTTATTATTTTTATATAGTAGTTCTATAAATTTTTTATTAATTAATATCTTTATTCCTATAGTTTAACCTAGAACCTAAAAATATTTTAATTGATAAGTTTAATCCATAAATAGGTTTAATTATTTATTTTATAATTCCTTTTAATTGTTTTTATTTTTATTTAATTAATTTGAAATTAATTGATTAATTAATTAATTTAATTTTAATTCTATCCAAATTTCTTTATTATTAACTTTATTTATTGTTATTTACCAATTTTTCTATCTAGCTCTAATTTTCAATTAATTAATTTATAATCTTTTATTTATTTATTAATCAAACGTTAATCTTTGGTTATTATTAATTGTTTTAGTTTATAAATTGACTAATTTTATTAAATTTTATTTAGATTTAATTAAAATCAATATAATTAAATAATTAAATTAATTAATTTAATTTTGATTTAATTAATCTAATTAAATTTAATTTTAAAAATTAATTAAGTAATAAATTTATAATTCTTTCTATTGTTTTATTTTATTAATTAATTTAAATTTAATTGATTAATTAATTAATTTTTATTTTATTATTGTTATTTATCATTTTTCATTGTTTAGCTTATAAAGCCCTAATTGTCTAATTAATTAATTTATAATCT
Source organism: Pinus tabuliformis (assembly GCA_031772625.1). Taxonomy (NCBI): domain Eukaryota; kingdom Viridiplantae; phylum Streptophyta; class Pinopsida; order Pinales; family Pinaceae; genus Pinus; species Pinus tabuliformis. The sequence continues at coordinate 342,138,959 of CM062816.1, forward strand.
TCATTTTATTTCAGTTAATTTTCTAGGTTATTATTATTTATTTAAGTAATTTTATTTAATTTCTATTTTTATTTAGAATTAATTAAAATTAATTTAATTAATTTAATTAATCAAATTAAAATTAATTTAATTAATGTAATTAATCAAATTAAAATTAATTTAATTTAATTTAATTAATTTAATTTTAATTAATTTTGATTTAATTAATTAAATTTAATTAAATTAATTCATTAAATTTATTAATATGAAAACCCTTGATACTCCATGGAGGGGTTTATTTGTCTGATCAGGGGAAGCCAATTTCCACTGATTTCACTCCCATTGATTTAGCCAGAAAAATTAATTAATTGACACTAGAGGGGATTGATCATTTTTCCACCCTCAAATATTTTTCTTAAAATATTCATTTTTCCCTTGGTGTGGGACCTCCAAAAGTTGACTTTCCTTTGACCCACTAATTTTTGATTATTTTCCACTTGGAGAGATTAATTTCTCTAAATTTTTTTTTTTGACTCAAAATTAATTAATTTTTTGGCTAAGGATTTTTATTTAATTTAGCCAAAAAAATTAATTAATTGACACTAGAAGGGATTGATCATTTTTCCACCCTCAAATATTTTAGCCATGGTGTTTAAATATGAGGGACCATGCACTAAAATATTGTTTTCATCAAGATATTACAATTAATTCAACCCTCAAAGGGGAAATACACATTTAGACTCATACCCTTAATAATTTACCCAATTCTCCGACACAATATGATCTAGTATAGACCAAGTATGTTTTTTAATAAAATAATTTAGCCAAATATGCTTAAATTATTCCCAAACACACTTTTACAAAGATTTGATATAACACCAGGACTCACCTAAGACTTTGTCATGGAATTCCACCTTAGCTTTGGGGTTTAAGTTGGAAGAAAAACTCTGTCGATTATCTGTGTTTAGAAACACACAATTCGGGGAGGTTAAAAAACTTCATAGGATGAAATCCTTTGCCAAAATCAGAGGCTTACCTAGGTATTGTTACATAATTAAATGGTGATACTAGCATCATTTACAATATAACTAGCATAAATTGGGTTTACAATGATACAACAGTGTTGGTTGATGACTTTGAACTTTGAAAAAATTTCTTCATGTCTTCGCATTCTGCTTCCTTGGGCTGTTGAGAAAGTGTGGTTAACAAGTCCCATTACGATGAAAGGGCAACACAACAACTCCCTATCATCTCTAATGCTTTTCCCTCAAAACATTTGTGCTTTGGTCCAAATAAGTTGGTCATCCACCATCTTCTATCCTGAAAATGGACGAACTCTCTCTCTGGTCGAATTTTCTACAAGATGTACAATAGATACAATTTTTTGCTAAATAATTATTTCCTAATGATTTTTCACACAATATTCTTGCCACTGCTATCATTGAGTAATTATACTCAAAAAATTTCAACAATAAATGCAGTAGAAACAATGAGGATCATAGATAAGATAAGATAAGATAATTTTATTTATGTCCAAAAAATGACCATAGTAGGTCAACGGGACTGTCGGTTACAATGATTACATCATGCAAGTCGGTGGACCAAACGGTCCCCTTTAACATTTCTTTTAAAAAGCAGGAAATACATCTAAAATGTAAATGAAGAAGCAAGGAGCTCTCGGCTTCGAAACAGAGCGCTGCGATGAAGCAGAGATGAAAAAGAAGAAGAAGAGGAAGAAGGGGGGGGGAAGGATCTCCTGTCTATCCCCTACTCCTAACATCTGAGGTCGAGAGAAGAAAACTGAGGGAAGCTTGTCAAAGTCTGTTGTCTTGTAGATACACTGGGCTGTCGATGATGTCGCCTGGAAGTTCTAAGGCGCCTCCTTGGGGTGGAACTAATCCTGGAGCGCTGGTGCAGTCTGGTGGGTCGGCCCCTCCGGGACCGCACTGATCTGTTTTCAGTATCAATGGGATGGTCCATGGTTCTTTTGGTGCCCCGTGCTGAGGGTAGCGTCCTAAAGAAGTCCGTGATCTTCTGCGTAGTGTCCGATCTGGTGGGAGGCTGAAGAAAACGGGCCCGAAATCTGAAAGCCTCCTGGAGATAAAGTGCTAGGCATCTCGGATCAACATATCTGAGGAAGCTGGACAAGGTCTGAGAAGACCTGAAGAGACAATGGAAACGGCCTCGGATCTCGTAGTATGCAGGGCATCCGAAGATGAAATGTGTCTCTGTTTCTATCTCCTGTAAATGACAGAGCTGGCAGATCCTATCTGCCCTATCGATGTGGTGATCTGTTTCCACCCGGAGTCTGTGAGATCCGACTCTGAACTGCCCGAGGGGGATTCTAAGGGCATGCATCCAATGCTGGAACGTGTACTGAGGTCTGATGATGAGCCCATCCCTGATCTCCAGGCAGTGCTCCGCGTAGAAGGCCATTTTTGGGCGCAACCCATTGGGAGGATTGATCCATGTAGTCTGAATGTATCGTCTGTAAATATCCTCCTTAATGATTTTATTCAGCTCTTGCTGATTGGGAAGAAGGTGGCCAGGAGCATTCAGAGAGTACTGAAAAGGAGGGAGGTGGTCAATTTGAATTCCTGAAGCCTCCAGAATCTCTGTCACACTGGTGTACCAACATTTGGATCGGCCTGTCTGCATACGGGCGATGTGCTCCGAGGAGCAATATGCTAAATACGGGTATCTGTCACGACCCTTCCTCGCGTCTGCCAGGCCTCGGAGTCTGTGCAGGAGGGACACTAACCTGAAAATTACCTCTAGACGGAAAGGCTGAGCCCCGAACTCAGCTAGAATGATGTGCTGGGGAACTGTCTGCTTGCATCTGATGAAACGGCGCAAAAGGAGGGTCTGGACTCGCTCCACTGAAGCCCAATCTGGCTCTAGGAGAGAGGGACCCCAAATCTCTGAGCTGTAAAGCACTGTGGGGCGAATCAGGGTGTCCATGATGCTCATTTTGGACAAGATGTCCTGGAAGTGGTGCCGGAAACACTGCCTCTCCAGAAGGGCTAGGGAGCCATACCCTTTGTTGATCCGAGACTGAAGGGCTGGCCGCAGGCTGAAGCAAGGCCCTGAAAACTGAACTCCCAAATATGTATGGGTGCTGACAATCTCGATCTCTTCCCCTTTAAATAGGAAGTGGAAATCTGAGGATTTCTTGACTCCATTGAAGATAATCACTTTGGTTTTACCCAAGTTTACAGTTAGATGCCTTCGGTCACAAAAAGCAGCAAGTGCATCCAGCTGTCTCTGGAGGCCTTCTTGGGAGGAGGCAATGAGAGCAATATCGTCTGCAAAGAGGAGGATGAAAATCAGGACCTGGTGAAGAAGACATCCATCTGTATCCTGGATATGCTCTCGGAGGAAGGACTCAAGCTCATCGATATATATCCCGAATAAAGTAGGTGAAAGGGGGCATCCTTGCTTGACTCCAATGGTGCTTCGGATGAAATTCGACAATCCTCCTACTGTGCGGAGACGACCAAGGACGACCTCATAGAGACGCATGATAGCATTAAGGAGAGTCGAGGAAATACCAATCTCTCTTAGCCTCTGGAAAAGATCTTCCCTTGGAACTGAGTCAAAGGCCTTCTGGAAGTCTACGAAGCAGCAATACACTTTAGAGGATCGATGCCTAGCCTCCTCGATCACCGCTCGAAGAGTAAGGATGTGGTCGATCGTCTGGTGGCCTGGACGGAAACCTGCTTGGCCCTTGGCCCTGAGTTGTCTCTGCTCAAGAAAGTGGGAGAGCTTCCTGTGGAGTACTGTGGCATATAACTTGGAGAATGTGTGCCCAACCATGATTGTCCTGTAATTGTTGGGATCAGAAGTAGGCCCTGACTTGTGGATCGGGTAGATAATGTGGTGTGACCAGCTATCTGGAAATCCATCTCGAACCACCTGGTTGAAAAGGTCCACCAGATATCTTACTAGAGGGTGAAGTCCGTGCTTGAAGAAGTCTGCCTGGAAGCCTTCTTCGTCTGCTGCCTTGCTGCTATTCATTGTCCATATTGCCTCCCTGATATCTTTGTCAGAGAAGAGGTGGCAGGAGGTGGGGGGGAAAGTGACCCGAATCAGGGGTTGCCCAGGGATGTCATATAGTTGGGAGGTGTGAGAAAACATAGAGGCAGGATCAAGGTCGATTGGGCTAGGAGAGCGTCGGGAAAGGATGGTCCCCCAGAAATCTTTAGGGGAGCGAAGGAGGAGAGTAGAAAGAACTTGTCTCCTATGGGCAATGAAGAGGCACTTCTTGCGGCGATGGAGGCGACGGTACGCTGAGCAGAGGTCAGGGTATGTAGGTAAAGAGTTCCGGAAGGCGTGTTGGAGGTCCTGATGCATAGACTTACATTCCTGGTCATACCAGTTGTTCATAGGGTATTTTCCCGGTTTGCGAGCGGTGGTGACCAAATGGGTAGAAAAGGGGAAGGATAGGAGCACAGCTTTCCAGATTGCTTGTGAGTGGCACTGGTATTTGTCCTTGGCGAAGCTGAGGGAGGTGAACTCGGATTTCGATGGGAGAGTCTGCCTAAGGATAGAGGAGAAGAGATCAGGGTCACTTTCCTCAAATCGGAAGGTGGTTCTGGGAGGGCTGCGGGGAAGGGTAGGGTGTGGATTCTGGAGGTCGAACTGCAGTGAGAATGAGAGGAGTGCATGATCTGCGAGGGGGATGGGGGTGACCGAGAAATTTTTGATGTAAGGAAGGAGATTCGGGTTTGCAATAGCATAGTCAACCACACTTGCCCCGCCTCCAAATGGTCTGCAGGTAAAGAAGTGTGAGGATGGGAAACATGGTAGACCGTTTAGAATTACCAGCTCATGAGATTCTCCCAACTGTAGCAGATATTTCCCATAGGTTGTGGTGGGTCCCAGGTGATCCTTGGATGTCCGGTGCATGCCGACCGTGATCGGGTCAATCCCCCGAGTGCAAAATATATCCTCTGTTCTATCATGCATAGGGATCTGGAGATCTTTGGTTCGGGCGTTGAAGTCTCCCGTGAGAATGACATCCCCTACTGCCAAAAACCTGGTGATGTTAGAGTACAGGTCTGTAAAAGGGTCTCCGTCTGAGCTATTATGAATAGCGTAGGAAGACGAGATAGGTGGGAAGTAACAAACTGCGATATAAATGTCTCTCGGCAGTGATGTTCTGGCTCTGATCTGAATCCACATGAATCTGGCATACTCATCGGTCGCGACTACTGATACTCTGCTCCTGAGGCTATCACGGACGAGGCAAGCCACACCTCCTGAACCCCTGACACCCCCTGAGCTCCGTGTCTCCTGTCTGCAAGCTGCGGTCCACTGGTATCCTGTAATGTCGGGGAGAGGCCGGACTGGGCTCGCGTGAGTCTCGGTAACCAGGAGGATGTCCGCTGAGCTAAGGGCTTCATAAAGTAGGCCTGGTGAGGACCAGAAGGAGCCATTACCATTCCAGCAGTGAACCGAGAGACCCGTGCCCTGCCTCCTGTCCGTTCGAGCCTGTCATTTGGAGTTACCTGAGTGGGGTGCCCATCCCGGGGGGAAGGTGTCCCGAATAATTGCTCGAAGATTTCTAATCACTGCCCATTTCCCTGCTTGTCTTGCTGCTGCAACCTGTTCCTTGGCTTGTTTCAGTTTAGCTACTTGAGCTCTTGTGAGGTCTTCATCCAAAAATACTTTATTTGGAAGGGAGAATAGCTTTCGCTTGGCTCGGAGCACTCGAAGTCTCTCTGAGGAGTCACGAAATCTGAGGAAGAGAGTAGAGTCCTGTCCTAGCCAGACTTTGTCCAAGGTTATGTCTGGTATGTCGAGAGTGTCGCATAGAAACCTGTTCCCCAGATCCATTGGATCTGCTAGAGAGGGAGGTGTAGGGAGTCCTCTTACTTTAAGATTTAGATCTCTTGCTCTTCGGGTTCTTTCTTCCACGAGCTTTGCCTGTACTACTTCCTCCACCGCTATGAGTGGAGGAGCCTTGTCTTTTCCTTTGACCACCTGTGCCCATGTGTTGATGTGCGAATCTGTTTCCCGTTTAAGGGACACTTGTTGGGACCTAATTTCCTCCTGTTTGCTTTTAAGATCTTTGAACTCCGCCTGTAAGGTCTCGTCGGATTGTTGTCCCGCATTTTGTTCTCAGTACTCCTGCAATGTTTTTTTGATAAATGCATTGTCTTCCTCTATCGATAGAACTTTATTTGATAAAATGCCGATGTCGGCTCGCAGTCCACGATTCTCCGCCTCTAGGTGTTCCATTTTCCTCATAATTTGCTTAATTTGGGATGTCCAGAAAGCGAAATCTGTCTCTAATGCAATATCGGTGGGGCTGTATACGTTCTCATCTTTGTTGTGGCACTGTTGTAAGTACTTCAACGGACCTCTGTTGTTGAAATCTGGCGTTTCAGCTTCCCTGGGGTCCTTGATGTGTTGCTGTTCTGACATGGTGGCTAAGGAGAAAGTCTACGATTGCACCCCGCTGTCCACAGTACAGGTCTGGGCAACAGAATGGATTTGCGGCTGCGGGAAGGTTAAGGGTGAGAAGCGGGCTATGGGAGAGCCGCGGAGACCAGCGGCTGCAGGAGAAACGAGACAAGAGACTGGTTACAGGAGAGCAGGGGACGGGATGGGACGAGGGTTACGAGAGGGGGAGCTGCGGGCGGGAGAGATCTGAGGAATGGGACGGGACAGGAGAGGGGGCTGCGGGCTGCAGGGAGAGAGCTGACAGGATTGCAGTGGCACGGGACGGGAGCAGCGGCGGGGAGCAACGGTTGCGGGTTGCAGCGGCACGGGAGCAGCGGCGGGGAGGGTTGCAGCGGCACGGGATGGGACGATAGCAACGGCGAGGAGCAGCACGGGACGGGAGTAGCGGCTGCGGGTTGTAGCGGAAAATATTTTTACCCTAGGTAATCCAATCTTGAGAGAAAACCCAACAACTTTTCTTAGGAGAAATTATTTTTCAGCAAGGTTTACAAATCAACAATTTGTCTAGAACTCTGTGCCAATTTCCAAGTCAAAATGCTAGTCAAACTTGGCCAATATGTTGTCCTTTGAGGTCAGCCCCTTTAGTTGTTCTTTAGCCTTGTTTCACCTACAACCAATGTCCTTGCGGCTCCTGTAAACTTCATGTTGCTTCTACGACCTTCTTGTGGCTCCTGCAACCTTCTTGCCTTTCCTGCAGACTTCCTGCAGCTCCTGCGACCTTCTTGTTGCTCCTGTGACTTTTTTGCTCCACACGTGCGACTGTCCAAGAGGGATAAGAAAAATGATGAAGAGAGAGAAGACAATTGCTCTAGTTTGGTGGAGAAAATGAGACATCACACCCTCTATTTATACTTGTCAAATGATGTGAAATAACTTAAGAGACACACCCTTTCATGTTGGAGAAAGTAACCAGTTTCAGTCTTCATAATTTGTACCATTTTGTATTTTATGTGAAAAGCAAAAAAAAAAAGAAAAAAAATATTATTATTTTCTAGGTAAACATGTTCTTCGTGCTTCTAGTTTTTTGAGCTAAAGAGTCAAAGTCCTATTTTGGACCTATTATAAAAGAAAATGGAAAAGAAATTTTAAATGTAAATTTGGGGACAAAAACCCCTCTAGATGCCAAGTCGGCCTTGCCCCAATGGACATATCTATTTGCACCCCTCTGAATTGTATAAATAGAGGATGGATGGAGCTCATTTGCACACACACTTGGATGGATTTTTGGTCTGAAATATCACAGAGAAGGGCAGAGAAGTGGAGGGCGATAATCTGGAAGAGAGGATTTCTATTTGAAGCTAGGGTCTGCTAAAGATCTATCTTGGTTTGCCTCTTGTCGTTGATCTCTTGCTGATGAATCTACTGGAAGGAAGGAATGTTTGACTTGGAATCTAGAGGTGGGAATTTCTGTGGTCATGGTTCTTGGATATCTTGTAATGACCTGCCTATAAATAAAATAATAATATAAATTAATTAAAATTATAAATTTAATAAATTTATAATTAATTTATAAAATAATAAAATAAATAACCTTATTAAATCAAAAATACGTATTCAAATAAAAATCAACGAAATCAAATCAGATTCGATTTCATAAAAGTTACACGTAACCATAAAATTGACACGAAGAAGGAAAAGAAGGCGGTGGATGAGGAAATAAAAGGAGAAGGGAAAAATCATTTTGGGGGAGGAGAACAAATTGGATACTGTAGTACGGTTATGAAGGAAACTTGAGTCTTGATTATACTGATGTTTTTGGGCATGGGGGAAATTATATTGCTTCAATTGAAAGCTTTCTGAGACTGAGTACCTAGGTTGTACTCAGTTCGGCAGGGTGGTTTTGGCCGTTTTGGTGACAACCGGTCAAGAATTGCAGCAGAGCAGATAGATTTTCAACATAATTTCAGCAGAGCAGACAACTGGACAAGAATTGCAGCAGAGTAGACAGATTTTTAGCAAAGCAGAATGGTTAGTATTCATTAGATTAAATTTCTTTAAAATTCTGTATTCATTATTTCAGGTTCTGCTATTTAGAAATTAGCTTATAGTTCAGGTTCTTACATATCTCATTTGATCCAATTCTATAAGAAGAGATTTTCTGAGTTATCCCGTTGGATGGGTTTTTCCCTGGCTTGGAGCCTATATCTTGGGGTCTATTGCCTCCTACAATCTTTATGTTTTATGGCGATTGCTTAATGAGGAAAGGAAACATAATTATAATAATGTTGACAAATTCACAAGTAATTATCATGTAATGGAACTCTAAGATAAAATTGAAAACCCTCCCGATTTCTAACATGGTATCAAAGCTAAGGTATGGAAAAGGAGGCTTAAGATCACTCTGTTGGCAATTTAGATCTGAGAAGCTCGATGTATTCCCAGTATGTGGCTCACAATAACTAGGAAATGGTTTTTTAACATGAAGCTTGCACTATGGAAACCCTAATTAGAAGATTCGATCTTGTGATGTTTTTTTTTTAATTTTTTGTTGTTATTGCAGTGGCTTGTTATGGTTTGCAGCTCATTCATATGGTTCGAATGCTCAATAAAATATATCGTATATGATGGATCACAATTATTTATAGTGGATAACATCATGTGACATATTGATGTTGGCCTAGCACTTATGTTTTAAGGGATCCGTGATTGATTATAGATCTGAGGCTGACACATTTGATGTGTCTATAAGATTTGCATTTCTAGGCTCGTGATCACATTCTCTTGCGCCCTGTTTTCTCTCCATCTATAGCACTATAATTCCATACATATCGTGACTATACTACACAACGACTTGGCAAAGACTCTGTGGAAACCTTAATAAAGACTTCGATCCTGTTCTGATGTAAAATATGATGGTTCGCTCTTATGATTAAAAAGCTCGATAGCCTTCGCATTTACAATAAGGTTTTGTGAGCATCATGGTGACTACAGTAGCTCGAGGGTTTTGTACAATTGATTGTCTACGGTGGCACGGACTGGGCAACAAAAGATTCGTAGAAATTGATTAGATTTGTATCACCACTGTTTTGTTTATCATTGTGGCATTGTAGGAAGTATATGGCACATAACTATTAACGCTGGCTCCTTGTTGTGTAGACAATAAGTAAGGGTTACGTATAAGATGTGATTTGACAATCTTAATTTGTATCAATGCAAAAGTTGTCGGGGTATGGAAAAGCCGACTTATTTTCTTTTAAAGTGGCTCGCATCAATGTTTATGGCGTTGCTTTCTATAGAGAGCATCCCTACTCTTGACATTGATAACGATAACAAGGCCTTGTGGATGATCTCTATAGATCATTGCAGTGATTCGCCTTCCTATAGCAGCTAGGCATCTCTTGACAAAGACCTGGGCATGGCTCGTTGATTTGAATACCTTAGTGATATAAAAATGTTCAATGGATTGTAGATTGCATAGAAACTATGAAGACAAAGATGTATCTAACAAAAGGACCATAAGGCATACGATAATTACATCCATGACAATGAATAAAGACATGTATTTGTAACCAATTAAGGCTATAATATAGCAATAGTCTTCATGTGACAATCAAGAGATACTTGACAATGTTCAATAATTGCAATAATGCAATGAAGCATCTCTGGAAAATGGAAGTAGTTGAGTCACATTGTTGAAAAGAACCAGATCTTGTGAGCTTTGGAGCTTCTCTATCGAAGAATAACTTGCCCTTGACAATTAAAGAAGGATCAGATCCTTGCGGAGATAAAGGTATGGTATATCACAAAGGTATATACAATTTTTGTATGCATTTCATATGTCAAGACCTTTAGGTGATGATGATCTTTTGAAAGTTAATGGGTTTGCATAATCATAGAGACATATAGTTGTCGGTAAGATAAGCATTCCAAGTATTTAGGCCTTGAGATCAAGAAATGAAGTGCATGAGGTCTTTGCATGTTAGATCTTTATGTTTAGGGTTTGTTGGAAGTTTTCTTGATATCTAGGGTTTGTAAAAGTTAGATGAGTCTAGAATTGGAAAACTTTAGAAAAGGAAATCTAACTGTTTGTTCCCTCTTAGAAGCTCTAGCTCTTGATATCTAGAGTTTGCAAAAAGAATCTAGGGTTTGTGGTAAAACCCTCCCAAGGGTTGCAGTAGAAAGGAATCTAGGTTAAGACCCTAGCTCTGTTGTTTCTGTGGAAAGTAAAAACTCTAATAAGGGCTAGATCAAGGAATTTAGGGTTTATATTCAAGAACCCTAGAAGGTACACCCTATGAGAAAACCATGGAAACCCTAGATAGACAAAAGTGACATCAAGCTCTTTTCTTTGTATTTTTTGCTTGGTTGTACTTGTCGGTGAAAATTGCAGGTACATAATAAAGGAATCAAGATGAGAAGGATGGAAGAATAAGGCAAAGCAAGACTCGTGCTTGATGATGACTTCTTGAAAATGATGTGCATGATGGAAAGAGGGAACTGTAAGGACCATGAAGGAATTGATGCTAACAAGTTCATTGATGATTAAAAGAGTAAGCATGCATTGTTGCATTTTCTAAAAGAATCTTCGATGTTGTGAAGCATGGCATCATAGATAGAAGCATATGATAGTATAAAGTTTAGAATCTACTTATTTGATTTGCTTTGGGAAAGATCATATAGTTTAAAGAGAATGAGAAAATTGGAACCATATTGCATTGTTCATCCAAACATTTTCTAACATCATGTTAGAGGGAGTCATCTTGCAAAGAGGGATCATAAAGATCCTATTAGAATCATCATTTTGGAGGATTCTTGGTAGTAGCATTATGACTGGTATATATTTCATCTACTATGGAAACAATACTCTTGAAGGATGAAGGAATGTAGATGGTCAAAGTTCCAGGTACAAGAAAAAAGCTCATTCAAAAGGGATGACTAGATGATTGTATGAAAAGAAAAGGTATGCATATTGTAAGTAACTCTTCAGGGAAAGATTCATATCTATAAGAATCTTGTAGAAAGAGTTGAATATAAAATATGCTTGGTAAGCTTACCCTATGGATGCATGATGTCCGAAAGAAGAAATGTGATATGGAAAGAGATCAAGACTGTCTCACAAGATTGCATGGCATAAATATAATGATGTTGATCAAACATCAAGTATAATCTCCGAAAGAAAGAAAGGGAGTTAACAATGACAATTCCAAGGAAGATATTACAACTTGGTAATCAAGCTCGATCCATGGGCACTCTGATTAAACTGAATGCATGAAGAAGGATTCATGTAGAGATGGATCATGTGAAAGGATGTTGATCTCGAAGAACTCAAGTAAACTGATGCTTTGATGAAGGCTATCATGATACACTAAGTCTGATGTTGATATTTTTGTTATTCGTTATCTGGTTAACATATTGTTTTGCTGCCCAGAAGGATATTACAGGAATACATGATGACAATTGAGGCAAGTTCAACTGTATGGATTGAATATATGGTTATGTGTTAAATTTAGGAAATCGTGGTATGTTCTATGCTTTAGAGCATTTTTACTTCAATTTCTCCATTAGCCCAATATCCATATCCCGATTAGCAATCACATCAACATGATAGTAAAATGCAGATAGAACATAAACATAAACATAAACAGTAGAAGACAAGCCAAGACAAGAGGACACAAGATGTGGCACCAGCCAGGGACAAACCCCAATGTGGGGAAACCATTGATCAATTCTTCTTATATATATTCTTCAATAGTTCAGGTGAGAGAAAGAGATAGAGTACAATGATTTAAAGTCAATACTAATTTTCCAAATTGGAGATCTGACATCAAAGTTCTTAACCATGAAGTTGACTCAATGAAATTGCAATTCTGGCACCAAGGGCTGAAGATTTCTATACTGCAATTTTGAATACTTGTCACTGTTGTTCATGGACTGAGTTTTGATTACTAGTTAGGGCTTCTACTGAAACCTATAGCTTCCCACTAACCCAACCAAAACTCACATGATTTGTTGTGACTTTCTTCACTTTATCACTTCTGGGAACTCGCTCTCCTAGATGACTACTCCTGCACCCCTTTAAGCTTGTTTAGACCTCTAAACAACTGCTATAGGACTGCGGCAAGTTCACCATAGGTATGTCCCCTATTTGGAAGAATTCCTAGCCACAAGTATCCCAGAATAACCCTCTTTTATTGCGGCCTCCCTTTTATAAGCTCCTATCCTCCACGCTGATTGACCTGGGCACTTCTTGCCCTCAAACAGATCCACGCAACCCTGCAATAAGGTGATTAAGGCCTGTGGCCTACCCACATCTCCTTTCTGTGTTGCGACCTACATGAGACAACGGATACTCACCTACAAATATGCCCCAACAGATTTGTGGTTATACCTCTCCTTCTCGGCCTTCTTGTAGGTGCAACTGCTATTCAAACAATCATGAGAATGCTCCAACCACAACCTCTATACCTCATTGAAGTACCTTTCTTTCTACAACCCAAACATAAGTATGAATGCTCTATTCCGAGTTTCTTCAACGAGCTCCTTTTTCTCCCTTGCGTTACTGCTAATGGATGATTACTTTGATTAATCAAATGAGGGAGAAAGCACCTCTATATATACCAATCGGTGGGGGTCAAGAGACATGACTGATGGATTAGGTGAGCCAACATATAGAAGAGGCCGACCTTGATAATTTGACCATAATCACAATAAATTCATAACTTCATTTGTACATGTCGGAATCGGATGATCTTTAGATCAATCCTACACCTCTCGGAGAGAGGAATCCAAGAAAATTATTAGCTGTCATAAATAAGATGACCAATATGGAGTTTGGCCCTGGTTGCCAATTTTAACACTCCCTCTCAACTAGGGAGAACTCCATTTGCTAATCCATCTGCCTGTGGGTACTATCTCTGCCATCAATCCACTGCTCTGCTCTGCTGAACTATGAAGAAGAAGAAGTGATCGAGAATGTATCATACCATTCTCTACTGACCCAAAGTCAATCCTAGATAAAAGAGAGTGTCTCATACCACTCTTATTGACTCTAAGTCAATTCCAATCAAAAGAGAGTGTCCGATACCACTCTTACTGACCTGAAGTCAGTTCCAATTAATCCTAGATCAATATCGGTCATTCTAGCATAAGGAGTACGGTAGTACACGATGCGTCCATCGGTAGTACTATGGTCCCTATCCTCATTTCCCTACTCATTGGCCAGATGAGAGGTACTTTCCACGAGTCCCAGACTGCATGGGTAGGATGTCTCAGCAGGAGAAGGATCAACCACTCATCCTGCCTACATGTTGCCAAGGGGTATCACAGGGGAAGGCTGAACCATTCACCCTGTATACAACAAATCACTAGGGGAAGGTTGAACCACTCACCCTATGGTTACTCATCGCTTCGAGAAGTACCCCAAGCCCCCCTGAGCTCCCAGAGCTCAATGTCCATATCATACAGGGCCCTCACAAGAGGGTCTCTCCACAACTCCAAGTCGTTCTCGGAATGCCAAGAAGTTGACCTTCCCCAGAGGCTTTGTCAGATTAACAACGACCTGCTCATTAGTCCCAATGTGATGGAGCCTTATTGCTCCTTGTTGTATCGTATCCCAGATAAAGTGGTCCCTGATATCTATATGCTTGGAGCGATCATGACATATGGGATTCTCTGATAATCAGATCCCACTCTGGTTGTCATAGAGGATCACGGTGGTATCCAGCGCATGTCCAAACGACTCATTGAAGAGCTTCCTCACTAGACAACTTCACAAGAGGCCATACTAGCAGCTGTGTATTTGGCCTCGGCGGTGCTCAAGGCAACCGATTTCTGCTTCCTGCTCATCCAGGATATCGAAGCAGAACTCAAAGAAAAATAGCATCCAGAAATGCTCTTGCGATCCACCACATTGCTAGCCCAATCAGTATCAAAATAACCATGCAGCCTCACATCTCCGACAGCGTATCTCTGTCCATGAGTGATTGTTCCCCGAAGATATCTCAGAAGATTCTTGGCACCAATCCAGTGTATATGATGAGGCTCAACCATATCTTGGCTCAGCGTGATAACTGCAAAACATATGTTCGGACTGGAGTTCACCAAGAACATCAGTGCTCCTACGAGTTGACGATACTCAAAAGCATTTCCCAATTCAGGTCCGACAACACTATCACATAACTTCTTAAAGTTAAGTTCCATTGGGGTAGTCACAGGCTTGTAGTTCACCATCCCAAATCTTTCCAATATCTTTACAACATATTTTCCTTGAGATAGGAAAATTTCTCCTGGCTTTTGCCAGACCTCCAATCCTAGAAGTAGTGCCTAGGTCCTTCATCTCAAATTCAGAAGCCAACTCCCTCTTGCATGAGAGGATCTCAATAAACATCATGGCTTCCTTTAAACATTGGAAATGTATGCTTGTTCAGAGTATATCCATCAAGCCATCTGCACCCTGCTATTCATCCTTCGGTCTATACATCAAAGTCAGCCAATCATGCTGCCTCTTAAGTAACAAGGATATCATTTTAGAGTCATCAGATATCATATTATAATCAGCTATCATGAATCAACACCCTTTGACATGGTTATCTTTCTTGAAAAACTCTATGGCTCCCTCTGAGGCCATACATCAGATGGTCATTTAGCTTTCAACGATGAGCTTGCTAAATGATTTCTGCCATGTGCATGAAACTACTCAATAAGGATGATTTTCTCATCCAGCCATTTGTATCCATATGACCATGATAAGTGACTTTTCTCTGACTTCTGAATTTCATCATCTTCCTTTGAATTGAGGAAGTATAACATCAACTACTGCACGAGAAATAAACAGTGCTGCTATATCAAGGATATCCAGTTTCAAATCATCTGTTGAGATGAGCGATATGTCGAAGCTGTTCCTAACCAGGATATTCCTTTATGTTGTATTCCTCCCAAAACTTGTCACACAGCTACTTTTGTACTCCATTAAAAGATGTCAAGGACAAAGAATTAGATCTGTCCTTAAGTTCATCAGACTATTTCGAACTTACACATCTTGTTCACAACTTCGATTGTGAACAAGATCCATTGCCAATGCTCCTGTCATTGATGACCTTCCATGCTTGATGTTGAGTTTCTGAATATAATTGCTAATGTACTGAAGTACTTCCAAGAAACAATCTTCAGATTTATGCATCTTCAAAACACTTGTTTTAGGGCATCAAGGTAAATGACTGATTCTCCTTAAAACTGAATGAGGATCGAAGTGCTGACACTGTAGAAGGAATACATCATGATTATGAACAGAATTAACACTGCCCATGCAATACAGTGATCAATAATGGCAGCAGTACTGATATGTAGCTACATCACTGTGTCATTTTTGTATGGGATTCCTGATGCCATACAACTTGAGCTCAGCAGCCTGAATATTTAAAGAGATTCTCACTGCTCTGAGTATAGAGTCAGCTCAGTGCATAAACAGTGAAGTATATATCCACTGTACTGTTGTATCTGACATGCCCTTATATATATACGTATTGCGCTGAGACCATCATACATAGCTGGAACGTAATAATAACATACTGGAGCTGCTTTAGCAGAGACAGTCATATGTAACCATACTGGAGCTGCTTTAGCAGAGACAGTCATATGTAACGTAGAGTGCATGTAAGAGTGAAGAAGAGTATATACGATGAATCTTAATACCCATCATTTCTAATATCGGAAAGCCATATCACTATGAATTGATGACATACATATGACAGAAGTCGATGTATAACTTACTGAGTTGATAATTGTGACAATGTCACAATGCAAAGAAGCAGGTTCTTATGTCAAAAAAAAATACGATCATATGTCATTACATACCAGGATCAGGAGCATAGCCATATAGCGAACGTCCAATCAGGAGTAGATCTAAAAGACTCCTATTTGCTGTTAGAAAGGTCATTTAATCCTTCACGACTGTGCGCAGAATGCCTCCTGGCTTTGCTAAACTGAGTACGGCTCTTGCTGACCTTGTTTTCTGTCTTTTGAAGAAACTATAGGTCTAAATCTCCTTTGCACATCTTCGCTTTCCACATCAGCATCTAGAAGATCTGCTTTTAACGTTGATGCTAGAGGTGCTGGATACGTTATTACTTACGCTCCTAGCTTGAGTGATAGTGCTACTGCTTGAGGAGGCTATAGGTAATGATCTCGCCATCCTCTTGCTCTCAACCTGGATATGAAAATGCTACTACCCTGGTTGATAGGAGAAGACTGCATGCAAACTGTAGCAACAACAGTCCACTTGCACCTTTTACACCAAACCCTTTACCCTAAGGTGGCCCTTCTTTCAATTGAACTTAGGAAGAAGCCACAGGAGGGAGACTAGGAGCCTTTAACATTCAACCACTTGCTGCTTTAAGGATTGAATTCAACTGAGCTTTAGCGCTTTTCACCACAGAACTGATTTTGAAAATATCATGCCAGACCTTTGAAGAGGAGATCGAACTTTGTCAATCACTTCTGGTAGATCACAAAAATTCTTAGTGATTGCATTCTCTCTTGCTTGGGCTTGTCCTCACCTGAGCTCTGATACCATGTTAAATTTAGGAAACAATGGTATGTTCTATGCTTTAGAGCATTTTTACTTCAATTTCTCCATTAGCCCAATATCCATATCCCGATTAGCAATCACATCAACATGATAGTAAAATACAGATAGAACATAAACATAAACATAAACAGCAGAAGACAAGCCAAGACAAGAGGACGCAAGATGTGGCACCAGTCAGGGACAAACCCCAATGTGCGGAAACCCTTGATCAATTCTTCCTATATATATTCTTCAATAGTTCAGCAGAGAGATAGAGTACAATGATTTAAAGTCAATATTGATTTGCCAAATAGGAGATCTGACATCAAAGTTCTTAACCATGAAGTTGACTCAATGAAATTGCAATTCTGGCACCAAGGGCTGAAGATTTCTATACTGCAATTCTGAATACTTGTCACTGTTGTTCATGGACTGAGTTTTGATTACTGGTTAGGGCTTCTACTGAAACCTACAGCAGCCCACTAACCCAACCAAAACTCACATAATCTGTTGCGGCTTCCTTCCCTTTATCACATCTGGGAACTCACTCTCCTAGATGACTACTCCTGCACTCCTTTTAAGCTTGTTTAGACCTCTAAACAACTGCTACAGGACTGTGGCAAGTTCACCATAGGTATGTCCCCTATTTGGAAGAATTCCCAGCCATAACTATCCCAGAACAACCCTCTTTTATTGCGGCCTCCCTTTTATAAGCTCCTATCCTCCACGCTGATTGACCTGGGCACTTCTTGCCCTCAAACAGACCCACGCAACCCTGCAATAAGGTGATTAAGGCCTGCGGCCTACCCACATCTCCTTTCTGTGCTGCGGCCTACATGAGACAATGGATACTCACCTACAAATATGCCCCAACAGATTTGCGGTTATACCTCTCCTTCTCGGCCTTCCTGTAGGTGCAACTGCCCTTCAAACAATCATGAGAAGGCTCCAACCACAACCTCTCTACCTCGTTGAAGTACCTTTCTTCCTACAACCCAAACAGAAGTATGAATGCCCTAATCCGAGTTTCTCCAACGAGCTCCTTTTTCTCCCTTGCGTTACTACTAATGGATGAGTACTTTGATGTATCAAATGAGGGAGAAAGCACCTCTATATATACCAATCAGTGGGGGTCAAGAGACGTGACTATTGGATTAGGTGAGCTGACATATAGAAGAGGCCGAGCTTGATAATTTAACCATAATCAAAATAAATTCATAACTTCATTTGTACATGTCGGAATCGGATGATCTTTAGATCAATCCTATACCTCTCGGAGAGAGGAATCCAAGAAAATTATCAGCGATCATAAATAAGATGACCCATGTGGAGTTGGGCCCTAGTTGCCAATTTTAACATTATGGCAATCCCGTGATCAAGATGTTCACATTATCATCTTGGGGTTGAAAGCCAACAATGAGAAGATAACCTAAAATTCCTGTTAGTACAACAAAGATCACTTTCAGAGGGAGCTATGATTGGTTTGAGGTTTGATAAGGCTCAATATAATGCCTTCATTAATGATAAAGAAAGGAAAGTGACGTGTAAGGTAGATGGCTCGAACCTTGTCACTAGATTGAAGGAAGCGATACCAAGGAAATAAGGAACCATGTAGCTATCTCCATGAAGATCTAGTAGCTGATACTTTGGTGGGAACAAGCTAGATAGCTTGTGGTTATGACTTCCCAATTGAAAGGAATAAAGGATCTCCTCTCTGGTTGAGAGGGAGTGGTGATAAACATCACATGTGCATTCTCTTCTTCATGTGTCATGCAATTGACTAGGACTAACAACCGTAAGTCTAAGTGAAGGCGATGGAGGGAGAATGGTGGGAGATTGGATAAAGTATTTGTGGTTTCCTTGAGTAAAGACAATCCAAGAAGGGAAAGGTACCGGCACTCTTTGAGGATAGGATAGGTATCCAAGATAAGAGTCGTCGAAGAGGTCCGATATTCTCTGAGGATTGAGGGTTAAATATCCAAAACAAAAATAGTCCTAAAAGGACATGCTCGGTGAACATTCGGATGGGGTATGTGCCTTAGAGGTAGTGTGGTATCTCTCGTAAAGCCTCCCAACGTAATGCTCTCGAATGAAGTTGAGCTTGTTAAGATAGACCTCAATGACATTACTGGTCATAATGTTGATGCTTACAAATGGCTTACCAATCCGACTCTTCTTATGAGAATATTCCAGTTTGAGAATATCCTTGTACCAGGTGTACAATTATGAATACCTCCGTAGTTAAGAGGAAGTGTTGGACAAAGTAACTAGTTTCAGTCTTCATAATTTGTACCATTGTGTATTTTATGTAAAAAAGCAAAAGAAAAGAAAAAGGAAAATTATTATTATTTTCTAGATAAGCATGTTTTTCTTGCTTCTAGTTTTTTTGAGTTAAAGAGTCAAAGTCTTATTTTGGACTTGTTACCGCTCAAACTAGCAGGCGTCTTAGGAGGAGATCCTATAGGGCAACTACTAGCTCAAAGGAAACAATGGAGCGATAGCCCATTGTCACCTCAGCTAAGGCTCGTTGCTCTTTACAAACTTTCACTGATGGGAGGAGATGCAGTATAAGGGGAATCACAATAATGGATGTGTCAATGAGAGGATAAAGGGTGATTCCCAAGGCCTATTTGTAAGAGAGACTCAATTGTGTGGCTTTCTTGCTTGGAAAGCAAGGTGATATGCTCTCTAGGAAGGGCTAAGATGATTCTCGAGGTTAGGGTTTGGGAATGTATTCTTGTAAAGACGATTCCTAGGCATAGAAATCCTTATGGAGACTTGGTCTTTATGTGATCTTTGCAGAGTTGGAGTTGTAAAGTTGTGGGACCACATGGGACCAAGTGGACCCAGAATTAGGTCAAGGAAGTGGAATTAATCAATCAAGGAGGGGCTTGACCTAATTGTGGAAGGGAAGAGGATCAATGGACAAATCTTCTTAGGGTAGAATAGAATGATCCAAATGAGGTCACCAACCGAGGGAAACATAGGGCAAGAAACGATTCTTGGTTTAGGGCTTGCAATATCTCGAGATCCCACCATCAGAACTTCGTGAAATTTGGAGTGCCTCTAGAGGAAACCCTAGCGCTGTAATGGACAAGAGATCGAAGTCTTTTGATGGCTAGAACGTGAGATAAGTGATGCCCTAGATGACCTATGGCGGCTAGGCCTAGAAACAAAAGGAGAGGTGAGAGAAATATGTGTTTAAATTGACCACCTATGGAAGGACCAATGGCTTATCCTTTGACAGAGATGGAGTCAGGAGAATTTATGGTTTGAAAGATGTTTACCCAATCAAGGTTGTCTTCAAGAAGCTTTGCATGGCATTAAGGCATGAGAGCAACTATTTGAGATCTTTATACTTCGATATGCAATAATTGATGACTTTTCAAGATGTATTTCAACAAAATAATCTCTAGGAACATTCACTCATTCATACATGGTCCATGTAATGATGCAATGCTATAAAAGATCAAAATTTCCACAATTTCTTATAGGAAAGCAGTAATTTTCAGACTAGTATAGCGAAAATCCCAGCAACATTCATGTGACAAAGTAAATATCAAGAATAAGCATGAAAAAATACTTACATGTACAAAAGAGTATATCCAATCATCATGTTATGCGAATAATGAAGCTCCAAGACAAAAGAAATAGATCTAAACATCAAAATTCATCCATAACATCCAAACTCGTTCTCCAAAAGGGAATGCAAAATTATCAAGAGCTCACTAAATCCCAATCCAATTGATGATCATAAAATGAATCACCTCACTTGTATTTATACAATCACTAATGAGTTTGATTTGTCTAATTTGTCCTAATTGAGCCCCAAATAATAAAATAATGGGGAATAATAACATCCCTTGGTTACAAGCCCACAAAGATAGCTCAATAACATAATAATAAGCCTTCCAAGAGGGTAGAATGATCAATAAAGTGAGTTGTTGGGCCTTTGTGGAGGCCTAATGAAGTCCAAAGAGTGCCAAGATGTGAGAATGGACCTCAAACATAGTGGACAAGGGGTTCCCCCTTGTTTTCCAAACAAATCCCTATGGTGCTCCCAAGTGGGTGTGGGGGCATAAGGACATCCTCATGGGTCTCCAAGTGGATTGAAAATGCCTGTAAACCATCTGTAAGGGCTAGGATGATGACATAAGCCCTCATCTGGACCGTAGATCGTCTGCCAAGTATATGGTGCAAGTGTGGAGCTGCCTGGGCATGGTGAACTAGGTACATCATCCTCATCCAAAAGGTGGAACAGGAGCAATCAATGAGTGGTGCTGGGGATCCGTGAAGTACTCTCTGCTATGGTGGAGGCCTATTTCTCTCAATGCTCACCCTACAAGTGCCAATGTGGTCCTCTGGAGGACTAGGATTCCATATAGGGAGACCAAGCCGCAAATGGAGACCCACCTGCAATCCTGCATAAGATCCAATGCGTCCTCTTGCCGTCCAATACAACGAATCATTACAATAATCAAGTAAAAGAGTTTACAAGTCATGGAATCAATGGGGCACTTCATGGTGGCATGCCCTTCCATAATGGGCTTTGGCATGATCAAGTGTCTCCAAGCTCAATAAGGGGGTTAGTCAAGGACCCTGTTAGGTGGTTTCAACCTTTAAAAGGGGTGACATGTCCATGGTACATCCCTCAAGTAGTAGGTGGGAAATGATACGGTGATGGAACAGAGTGGGGATTAGGGAAATCATCCTGACCACATGTCATGGTACAAGGGTAGCTATAATAATGGAAGCCCACACCTGGGTGTATGAGTGTAGGAGGGAGCAAACCATGGTACATGAGTTACCCCGACCTTTGTTTTTCCACCCTTCTTCATATGCCTTTTGCCTTTGACTGATTTTCCTTCATAATTGCTCAAGGCTCCAAAGGATAAGAGCATGTTGTGTATATTGCAATGGATAGTCTGTTAAGGTGGGGCAATTGATTGCACACGAGGGGTTGGGACAATCATGGGTTCCTTAATGATGGAGAGGGCTAATCTAGGGCTTGTCACTGCTCAAACTAGGAGGGGTCCTAGGAGGGGTTCCTATAGGGCAACTACCCTATCAAGGGAAACAATGGAGTGATTACCCACTGTCACCTCAACTAAGGCTCCCTGCTTTTTACAGACTTTCACTGATGGAAGGAGACTCGGTATAGTAAGGATCACGAAGATGAATGGATCAATGATCCTAGAAGCCTATTCGCAAGAGAGGCTCAAATATATGGCTAGCTTGCTCAGAATGCAAGATGAAAGGCTCTCAAGGAAGGGCTTAGGAGAGTTCCAAGGGCTAGGGTTTGAGTATATGACTTGTCAAGGAGATTCCTAGACCCTAAAATGCTCGTGGAAACTTGGATTCCAAGTGGTCTTTATGGAATTATCTTTAAAAGGTTGTGGGACCACACAGGGCCAAGTGGACCCAGAATTAGGTCAAAGGGATGGAATTGATCAACCAACGGTGTGCTTGACCCAAGGTTACTTGGGAGCGGGAGCGACATTTTTAGAAGCTCCCGGTTTGGGAGTGATTTTTTATATGATATATATATTTTTATATTTTGATGCATATATGTCAACAAAAACATGTAGAATGATGAATTAGATATAAGAAGCATAAAAAACATAGATTGAACCATACAACAACAATAATCTAGATGTTATAATCTTCATGAACCACGTCCATAAGTTAGTAACATTCAACATATTGAGTATCATTATTCATCAATCTTAAAGTTTCAAGCTTTCAAAATTAAATATATAACATTTATTATCATTGATCACCAAAGTTGTACTTGTAAGCTAAGTGTAACCATTACAACAAATAATATCTAACATGAAATGAAATGTTATAGAATTAAACGAAATGAAACAACTTTTAACTTTCATGAAGCATCATATTCATAATTCATTACCAATGAGTTATAATTGTCAACTTCAAACTTCAAATTTAAATTGTCATTAATTGTTTACAAAATATATCATAATAAATATGAAAGAGTCAACAGTGATAAAAACTACTAGAAACTAGAAAAGACAAGTAAATCTATTATCTATTGCTAATGCTTGGGCCTCTTGCTGCCACGAGAAATGTCTACTTTTTTAGTCTTGTTGGAAAATCAGGATCTTTGTCATTGATATCACCCTCTAAGCATTAATATCTAGAGGTATCTTTGCCATTACCGCTAGATCTATATAGGGATCTTTGTCATTAATATCATCCTCTAAGCATTAACATAAGATAGAAAAAACATAGCATGTCAAGTCAAGATTTGTTTGACTGATGGGTACATTTTTAGTGGGGTCATGATAGAGGAGTTTGACAACCAATGTCACTAACATCAAGGTACATAGAGGGATTGGTGCTCTTGATTAAATACGAGTTCCATACCCTAATACATGACAAAATCCAATGGAAACATTGCAATCCCCCCAATCCTGAAATCCTGAAAAGTTGATAAATTTGCTGGATTTTGAATGAGATCTAAAATTCTACTTTCTCCATATGAAATCCAATGAGGTCGGAACCACTCTCAAACATCCTAAGTCATGTCATGGTAATGTTAAAAATTTAAGTAAAAAGACGAAAATGGAGATTAAGAAGAATGTCACTTTTACTTTAAGAATTTAACATTACCATGAATCGCATATCAATACTAGGGCCATAGGCTTGATCATTAGGCTGCCCCACTCAAAAATTATTTGTTTCTTTGAAAAAATTTGCATTTGGAATGTTACTGCATTTTTTTTTGTTGCAAAAAAGACTAGGGTGCTCCCACAATCGCTCCCTAAAAACCAGGGAGTGTGTTCCCGACTAGCTCCCGAATTGCTCCCAAGCGGAGCACGAATTAGGAGCAGGTTCGTGGGGGGGGGGGAGGCGGTGCTCCCCCACAACCCTGGCTTGACCTAATTGAGGGGGAGAGAGGGAATAAAGGAGAAATTTTCTTTGAATTTGATGCAATAATCTCAATGAGGTCACTAGCCAAGGGAAACCTAGGGCAGGAAATGTTCCTTGAGCTAGGGCTTGAAATATCTCGAGATCCCACCGTCAAATTTACTTCAAATTTGGAGGGCCTCTAGAGCAAACTCCAGCGCAGTTGTGGACCAAAAATCGAAGTATTTGGATGGCTAGATTGTGAGATAAGTGATGCCCTAGGTGACCTATGTAGGCTAGGCCTAGAAAGAAAGGGAGAAGGTGAGAAAAATATGCTTTAAGGTGATCACCTATGGAAGACCAGTGCCTATTCCTTTGGGAGAAATGGAGTCAAGAAGATTCCAATGATTAGGATGGTTTCATTCAGTCAAGGAGGCCTCTAGAACAATTTCGCATGACAATTAGGGCATGAGGAAAATTGCTTCAAGGTCTTTATACTTCAATGTGCAATATGTGATGACTTATCAAGATAAATTTCAATGAAATATCTCTAGGAACATTCACTTATTCAAACATGGCCCATAACATGATGCAACACTAATAAAAGACAAATTTATACCCTTTCACCAAAGAAAAGCAACAAAATTTCGGCCTAGTATAGCAAAAATCCCAACATCATTTATGTGACATAGAAAAGAATGACAAAATAGCATTAAAAGAGCACTTACATGTGAGAACAAGTATATCCAATCATCATCATATGCCAATATAGAAGCTCCAAGACAAAAATGAAGATATCCAAACATCAAAATTCATCCATCCATCCAATTTCGTCCTCCAAAAAGAATAGCGAAAATCTCTTAAGAGAGAATGATCAATCCAAGTGATGATGAGAGAATGAATCAACTCATCATCTATTTATACAATGTCTAATGAATTCGATTTAGCTTATTTTGGCCTAATTTAGCCCCTAGAATAAAATAATGTGCAAAATAACAAGTACTTTTGGTGACAAGCCCACCAAACTAGCTCAATAACAAAGGAGTAAGCCTCTCAAGAGGGTCAAATGATCAATAACATGTGTCGTTGGGCCTTAGAGGAGGCCTAATGAAGTCCATAGGTGCCATAATGTGAAATATGACTCCAAAAATAGTGGACAAGGGGTTGGCCCCTTGTTCTGGAAGTAATAAATTTGTGGTGCTCCCGAATGGATGTAAGGGCACACAAATATTCTCATGGGTCTCCAAACAGATCAGAGATGCCTGTAGACCATCTGCAAGGGCTAGGATGATGATATAAGTGATGCCACATCTTCATATAGATCCTGGGCCATCTGCCAAGTGTATGGTGCAACTGTGGAGCTAGCTGGGCATGGTGAACCTGGTGCATCTTCCTTGTCCAATAGGTGAACCATGAGCAATCTATGAATGACTCTAGGGATCCATGGAATGCTCTTTGCTGCTGTGGAGGTCCATGGCTCTCTACACACACCCTACATGTGCCAATGTAGCCCCCGTATAGGGAGACCAACCCCAAATAGAGACCATCTGCAATCCGGCATAAGATCCAATGCATCCCCTTGCCCTCCAGTACACCAAGTCATTAAAGAAATCAAGTAAAAGAGTTTACAAACCATGGAAAACAGGTGGGCACGTCATAATGGCACACCCTTCCATAGTGGGCTTTGGCATGTGCAAATGTCTCCAAGCTCAAAGGGGGGTTAAACAAGCACCTTATTAGGTGGTTTATGCTTCTAAAGGGGGTGGTACGTCCATGGTACTTCTTTCAAATGGTGGTGGCATGTGATAAAGTGATGGAACGAAGTAGGGGATGAAGGGGACAACTTGGGTCACACGCCATGGTACAGTGTAGCTAATGAAAGGGAAGCCCATACTTGAGTAAATGATGTGTAGGAGGGAGAAATCGTGGTACATGAGTTACGCTGGCCTTGATTTTTCCACACTTCTTCATATGCCTTTTGCCTTTTATGATTTTTCTTTGGTTAATTGCTCGGGGCTCAAGAGAATGAGAGCATGATGTGTAAAGTATAATAGTGGATACCCCCTTTAAGGTGGGGTGATTCATTGCCCACCAGGGGTTGGGACAATCAGGGGTTCCTGAATGATAGAGGAGGCTCATATAGGAGGTTTGGGAGGCCCACCTTCAAACATACGATCAAGACAGATCGGTGAGGGACCACATGGCTGGCTCAGGTGGCAAAGAAATGGCACAATGAGCTAGTTCGTGGATGCAAGGGACTGCCCGTTGAGGACCATCATGGAGAAATTTTTTCTCCTAGGGATATCACCCACAAAATGGTGGGTAATAGGGCCCATAGTAACTAGGGTGATGGGCATGTATAAGGGGTAGAGCTCATGCTTGGCTTTTGCCCACATGCAAAATTTGTATGTCTCGACCATCTTTTGCATTTTGTGGTACATTTTCTTGTTGAGAGGCCAAATTATGTTTTTTTTTAGCTACATCAACCTCTGGGGCATCGTTCTAAACACGACCCAAGCTGTGAACAAGGGGAGGGGGAGGTTAAACCTATGTGGAACCACTATAAATCTGTGGACTCGTATGGGAAAAGAGATGAATGGGGCTAAATTGAGTGGAAGGGAATAATGTATATGGTCTCGGGAAGCGGGAGCACAATCAAATTTGGGATTTCCCACGTAGTGCCAACCCTAAAGCTAATGGCCAATAAAGGAGATCCCACATGATTAGAATACAAGGCTAAACACGTAATCAGGCAGTGGAGACAAGAGTACAAACCTAGCCCACTCTCTCTACCGAATCCCCACACCAATCCATGCCCAAAAGTGCCCATGACTGGTAAGGAAAATTACTCAACTATACCAATGAAAAGCCATACCTTCGAGGTCGGGAGGCCCACCTTCAAACATGCAATCATAACAAGTGGGCGAGGGACACATTTCTGGCTCAGGTGGCAGAGACAATGGCACATCGAGCTATTTGATGGTTGCTGGCTGCCAGTTGAGGACAATCAAGGAGAAAATTTTTCTGCTATATACACTACCCACTATTGATTTGTGGTAGCATCAGATGTGCTCTAGCCACGAAATTTGGTGGAGAGGTTGGGGCACATGAGATCTCCAATACCCAGAAGGGGTTTGGACAGATTCTAAACAGTTTGAGAAATATTAAAATAATTAATATTTTTAATGGAGTCCCTAAGTTTAAACTTAGGGAAATTAAAATATTAATGTGGATTAATATAAAACTGTGTTAGAATGGTCCAAAAGACATGGATCAAGCCAGATCTAATCTTAGTCGTTGATTAAGGACTTAATCTCGGCCGTTGATATGTCAACAGGAAAAGTATAAGAGGAGGCTTGAGGATCACTTGGAAAATACACTAGAATGATCAGTCATTCTATTCTCTAGAGCGGGGTTTGCTAAGAGAGATAGAATCAGTGATCGGAGTTGCCGCTGAGGGGCAGTGAGTACAGAGAGACAGAGAGGCAGAAATAGTGCCTGGAGATCAGCGTAGGAGCCAAAGAGAGTGACGCAGTAGTAGCCAGGGCTCACGCAGGGCCACCAGAGGCAGCCAGGAGCTGCACAGTGCTTCAGAGAGGCCAACATTGTTGACACAGAGGGCCAGAAGGCTGACGCAAGGCCTCCTGAGGCTGACTCAGACCCATTCAGGGTGACGTAGGGCCAGCGCTGGGCAGAGAGAGGCTGACGTTGGTGTTTCTGGGGCAGATTGGAGCTGAGGAGCTGTCAGAGGGTTTATCTGGGGCTTCAGCCAAGACATCTGTCTCAGACTGAGAGGTACTACTGCCAAGGGCATTCTCTATTGGGTAAGCCGGATTTGGCACCCAGATTATACTCTAAAATTGCTTAATAAGAAACCCTTAGATAGATGCATCGATTTTCCCGCATTGGGTTTTTTCCGGGAACATTGGTCCAAAAATAACGGTGTCATTTTGTGTGCTTGTTTCTGTTTCCTTTAGTTGATGATCTATAATATGTTGAGCATGCACTAGTGTTTATTTTCAATATTTACATTGTAAATAACTTGTTAAGTAACAGAACAAGTAGGTAGGAACAAATCAGTAAAGTGCATGGAGGGTTTCTAATTGGTAGACTTAGAAACTTCAACACCCACAGGTGGTGGGTAGCTCTCGGAGAGGTGCATGAAGCTATTCGAAAGGGAGGTCATGAGAACACCAACAATCTCTTGGTACTGCAGACCTGCTACCTGCACATATAAAAGACCAAGCACAAGTGGCAACATGTTTTTGTGGTGTCTTATGATCACCCATGCTTGGTATCAAGCCATAAAAATCAACAAGAAAGTAAAATGCAAATTTAATCTAAATGCAACTAATCTATCATGAAAATATCATATGATGTTAGTTCTAATGAGAAAATGAGCATGCAATGCATCCTACTCTAACATGCATATAATACAATGTCAAGTGTCAAGGAAAGGGGTGATACGACTTATCTTGACCGATTGCGACCAAAGTTCGTTATTAAGTTTGGCAATGTAGTAGTAATCTTCCCCGACTTTCTCGTGAATCTTGACGGGTACTGGATTTTTATCTACCAAGACAACATCTCCAACCTTGTATTCTCTTTTAGGCTTCCAATTTTTGTTTGTTTTATGATTTGGTCGCTTGGGAATACGAACCTCTTATGAAGGGAGAATGGGAGAAGGCTTCTCAATCTCATGTGTCTTGTAATATGGAATCGACCTTGGTTTGACCACGAGTAGGGTAGGTAGGTTCTTTATAAAGTATGAAGTGGGTCCCATCAGATTGCGAAATACTGACGTATGACAAATCCATTTGAAGTTGACCACCAACAATGGCTCCCCACTTCCTTGATAACAACATCCCCCAAACATCAAGGATATCTATGACCACCACATCCATAAGCAATGATATATCAGGGTTCATAGCCAAAGAAACCTTTAGATCCTTTATGAGGCCTTCTACTTCCACGGGTTTGGAGTTGAAGCCACACACGTTTTTATACCTTCAAGAGATGTTGAGACCCAATTGCTCCATGACTTTTAATGGCATGATGTTTGCGGAAGCCCCTGAGTCTAACATGCAATTATGTAATAGACGGTCATTCATGGCTAAGGTAAGAAAGAATGGCTCATGTCCTGGGTTTAGATTAGGAAGGTGAATGTTTTGTAACGCTATGGGTAATTCCTCCCTTTCAAAGCCCAGGGATTTCTTAACCTGCCATTGTTGTCGAGGAAGTTTCACAATCTCCTTTAATGGAACTGACACAGTCATCTTCCCTATAGCAGTCTCTAAGTCAATATCAAGTTCGACCTCTTTACCTTTGTCCCCTTTGGTAGGTTCTTTCTTTTGAAGATCCTTTTTGGGATTAATCTTTTTCGGAGGATCCTTCTTAGGGGGATCTTGGAGGAGAGGTTCTTTGTGAGGAATCAAGTCATCTTTGTTGGTTTCCTTAGAGGTTATGGGGTTTTTGTTGTTGTCTTTTCGTGAATATTGGACCCCTTTGAATCTTCCACTATCATCCGTGTTGAGGATTAGCTCTTTCTTCTCTTCTTTAATAGTGACCTCATTAATGGGAGGATGAGTATATGAATGTCCAAGCTAAATGTTGAAGGCTTCAGATTCTACGAGATTAGCATGGTCTTTGACATTAATTTCTTCCTCATCACTTTGTTCATCTTCGGAGGATGAACTTTGCTCCACAACGTTTGTTGGAGCCAAAGTGTGGGGGACTTGAGATGAGTTAGATTTATCCTCCTCATTTCATTTCTTGGGAAAAGACTTCCCTTTTGGTATATATCTTGATTTTTGAGCCCTTTCCAAAGCGGTGTGCCTGTTCATGTAGAGCCTATCTCGTGAATTCATTTCTTCGTTGAGCTTTTCCATTTTCTTGAGAATCACTAAAGGGGTTTCTTCTTGTTGATCTTTGGATTTTCCCTTTTTGTTTTTAGCCTTAGCATTAGGGTGTTCATCAACATCCATCGTGGAAATCCATAGGTTTTGTTCAAATTCCGTAGCTATATCTTTAGCATCAGTCAAGATTTTAGGTTTCTTATCCCTCAATACCTAGGTTAGGTGCCCACCCATAGCTTTGATAATATTTTCAAGTATGTTAGCATCAAGGGGCTTCAAATGGTCGAGGATATCCCAAACTACCTTATCAAAATTTTGGATGAATTCTCTGATGTCTTCCCCCCCTACTTATTTGATAGAACTTCTCAATGTTGAAGGTTTCTAGTGCATCACATGAACGTCTCCTTGTGAACATATCCTCAAGTTGGTCAAAATTGTCAATGCATCCTGGGGGAAGACTAAGGTACCATTCCCTCGCTTGTCGGCCAAGAGACAAAGCAAAAAGCATCATGATCATGTTTTCGTCGAATGTCAATCTAGGGGAAATGTTCCAATAGAATTCTTCAATATGGTCACGTGAACTTATGGTAGCATCACCTTTGAACTTGGGCAACCAGTGATTGCATTTTTCAGGTAAAGGTTTTGGGTCATTACTCAAGTTCAGAGGGGCAAAGACACTAACCAAATGCCTTTCACTTCTAGTCATTTTGTGTTGGTCTTGGTTTGGATTAGTGCTAGAACCAGTTTGTTGATTTGGGGTAGCATCAGATGTGCTCTAGCCATGAAAATTGGTGGAGAGGCTAAAGCACATGAGATCTCCAAGACACAAAAATCGTTTTGGAAAATTCCATCGATATGAAGAGTTATTAAAATAATTATTATTTTTAATGAGTTCATAAGTCTAAACTTCGGAAAATAAAAATATTAATGGGTATTAATAAAGAAAAGGATGAGAAGCTTCTAAGAGACTAAGATCAAGTCCATTTTAATCTTAGCTGTTGATTAGGGACTTAATCTCAGCCGCTGATTCATCAACAAGAAAAGTATAAGAGAAGGTTTGAGGGTTAGTTGGAGACAGACTGAGGGAGACCAGTCAGTTCGATTTTTGGAGCGGGGCTTGCTGAGAAATTTGAACTAGAGGTCTGGATTGCAGCAAGAGGTAGCGCGTACGTAACAGAGAAGCAGGGACAGTGCCAGAGGACCAGCGCAGAGTTCAGAGAGGCAGACGTAGAGCTACTCAGGAAGACGCAGAGGCAACTGGACTGCGCAGTCACTGGAGGGCCTGCGTGGGTGACGCAGAGAGGCCAAGTGCTGACGTAGTGAGGCAGATGCTGATGCAGAGGGTCTAGGAGTTGCGCAGAGGCTAGCTGGACAGACGCTGAGCCTAGGGGAGGCGCCGAAGGATTTATCTCTGTTGGGTGAGCCAGTTTGGCACCCTAGTTGTACTCGAGAAAAGCTTAATAATAAAATTCTCTGCTGCATCGATTTTTCCACATTGGGTTTTTCTGGGGACAATTGTCCAAAAATATCTGTGTTGATGTGTTTGATTCTTGTGCATGTATTTGTTTCTGTATTATGGTGTGATATCTGCAGTAGAATTTATTTTAATATTTACTGAAGGGATTTCGTAAATAACTTATTGGAAAATAAGTAGGTAAAATAAATCAGTTGCTGTAGTAATAGAATTTTCACACAGTTGCCATATTTGGGGTGGGATCACTAACCTTTTCAAATTCAAGGAGAAGGGTAGTTCTAATAGGTGATGGAGTTCATTCTCCCATTCTTGCAGCGACCCTAGTTATAGGAGGAATGTTGTCACCTTCAAGCAAACTAGGGGGTTGGACAATGAATGAAATGTCTTCAATGATTCAATTCCTTAGTGATTCACTAGGGAGGTAGACCTGCTTCCTCCATGGCAACAGTGCCAAAATCTTACTGCTCAAACTAGCAGGGGTCCTAGGAGGGGATCGTATAGGGCAACTTCTAGCTCAAGGGCAGCGATGGAGGGATAGCCCACTATCACCTCAGTTAAGGCTCCCTGCTCTTTGAGGACTTTCACTGATGGGAGGAGATCCGGTATAAGGTGAATCACAATAATGGATGTGTCAATGAGAGGAGGTGATTCCCAAGGCCTATTCCTAAGAGAGACTCAATTGTGTGACTTTTTTGCTTGGAAAACAAGCTGATATGCTCTCGAGAGGTTCATGAAGCTACTTGAATGGGAGGTCATGAGAACAACAACAATCTCTTGGTACCGCATACCTGCTATCTGCACATATCAAAGACCAAGCACACAGGGCAACATGTTTTTGTGGTGTCTTATGATCACCTATGCTTACTATTAGGCCATAAAAATCAACAAGAAAGTAAAATGCAAATTTAATCTAAATGCAACTAATCTATCATGAAAATATCATATTGATGTTAGTTCTAATGAGAAAATGAGCATGCAATGCATCCTACTCTACATGCATATAATGCAATATAAGTGTCAAGGAAATGGGTGATACGAATTAACTTGACCAGTTGCGTCCAAAGTTCGTCATTAGGTTTGGCAATGTAGTAGTAATCTTCCCCGAATTTCTCGTGAATCTTGACGGGTATTGGATTTTTATCTACCAAGACCACATCTCCAACCTTGTATTCTCTTTTAGGCTTCCACTTTTTGTTTGCTTTGTGATTTGGTCGCTTGAGAATACATACATCTTGTGAAGGGAGAATGGGAGAAGGCTTCTCAACCTTATGTGTCTTGTAATATGGAATTGGCCCTAGTTTGACCACATGAGTAGGGTAGGTAGGTTCTCTATAAAATATGAAGGGTGTCCCATCAGATTGCGGAATAGTGACATATGACAAATCCATTTTAAGTTGATCACAAACAGTGGCTCCCCACTTCCTTAATAACAACATCTCCCAAACATCAGGGATATCTATGACCACCACATCCTTAAGCAATGATATATTGGGGTTCATAGTCAAAGAAACCTTAAGATCCTTTATGAAGCCTTCTACTTCCACAGGTTTGGAGTTGAAGCCACACATGATTTTATACCTTTGGGAGATGTTGAGACCTAATTGCTCCATGAATTTCAATGGCATGACGTTTGCGGAAGCCCTTGAGTCTAACATGGAATTATGTAAAAGAAGGTCATTTACGGCTAGCGTAAGCATGAATGGCTCATGTCTTGGGTTTAGATCGGGAAGGTGAATGTTTTGTAATGCTACGGGTAATTCCTCCCTTTCAAAGCCCAGGGATTTCTTAACCTGCGATTGTTGTTGAGGAAGTTTCACAATCTCCTTTATTGGAACTAGCATAGTCATCTCCCCTATAGCGCTCTCTAAGTTAATATCAAGTTCGACCTTGTTACCTTTGTCCCCTTTGGTAGGTTCTTTCTTTTGAAGATCCTTTTTGGGATTAATCTTTTTCAGAGGATCCTTCTTAGGGGGATCTTGGAGGAGAGGTTCTTTGTGAGGGACTTGTTTAGGAATTGAGTCACCTTTGTTGTTTTCCTTGGAGGTTGTGGGGTTTTTGTTGTTGTCTTTTTGTGAATATTTGACCCCTCTGAATTTTCCACTATCATCAACATTGAGGATTGGCTCTTTCTTCTCTTCGTTAATAGTGACCTCACTAATGGGAGGATGAGTATATCAACCTCCAAGCAGAATGTTGAAGGCTTCAGATTCTACTAGATTCAGAGGATGAATTTTTCTCCACAACGTTTGTTGGAGCCAAAGTGTTGGGGACTTGAGATGAGTTAGGCTTATCCTCCTCATTTTGTTTCTTGGGGAAAGGCTTCCCTTTTGGGATATAGCTTGATTTTTGGGCCCTTTCCAAGGCGATGAGCTTGTTCATGTAGAGCCTATCTCGTGAATTCATTTCTTTGCTGAGTTTTTCCATTTTCTTAAGAATCACTAAAAGGGTTTCTTCGTGTTGATCTTTGGATTTTCCCTTTTTGATTTCAGCCTTAGCCTTAGGGTGTTCATTGACATCCATCTTGGAAATCCGTAGGTTTTGTTCAACTTCCATAGCTATATCTTTAGCCTCAGCCAAGGTTTTAGGTTTCTTATCCCTCAATGCATAGGTTAGGTGGCCACCCACAACTTTGATAAATTTTTCAAGTATGTTAGCATTAGGGGGCTTCAAATGGTCGGGGATATCCCTAACTACCCTATCAAATTTTTGGATGAATTCTCTGATGTCTTCCCTCCCCTTACTTATTTGATAGAACTTCTGAATATTGAAGGTTCCTACTGCAGCACATGACCATCTCCTTGTGAACATATCCTCAAGTTTGTCAGAATTGTCAATGCAGCCTGGGGAAGAGTTAGGTACCATTCCCTTGCTTGTCCTTCAAGAGACAAAGCAAAAAGCATCATGACCCTGTCTTCATTGAATATCAACCTAGGGGAAATGTTGCAATAGAATTCTTCAATATGGTCACAGGCACTTAGGGTAGCATCACTTTTGAACTTGGGCAACTTGTGATTATATTTTTTAGGTAAAGGTTTTTGGGTCATTACTCAAGTTCAGAGGGGCAAATACACTAACCAAATGCCTTTCACTTCTAGTCATTTTGGGTTGGTCCTGGTTTGGATCAGTGCTAGAATCAGTTACCATTTTTAGGGTGGGATCATTGACGTTTTAAAATTCAGGGAGTAGGGTAGTTCTAACAGGCAATGGAGTTCATTCTCCCCTTCTTGTAGTGGCCCTAGTTATAGGAGGATTGTTTTCACCTTCAAGCAAACTAGGGGTTTGGACGATGAATAAATTCGCCAGAGGAATATTTGAAATGTCGTCAATGAATAAATTCCTCAATGATTCACTAGGGAGGTAGACATGCTTCCTCCCCGACAACGACGCCAAAATGTTACCGCTCAAACTAGTAGGGGTCCTAGGAGGGGATCCTATAGGGAAACTACTAGCTCAAGGGCAACAATGGAGTGATAACGCACTAGCACATAAGGCTCCCTGCTCTTCACAGACTTTCACCGATGGGAGTAGACCTGGTATAAGGGGAATTACAATAATGGATGTGTCAATGAGAGGATGAAGGGTGATTCCCAAGGCGTATTCGTAAGAGAGACTCAATTGTGTGGATTTCTTGCTTGGAAAGTAAGGTGATATGCTCTATAGGAAGGGCTACGAGGGTTCTCGAGGCTAGGGTTTGGGGATGTATCTTGTAAAGATGGTTCGTAGGCCTAGAAATCCTTATATAGGCTTGATCTTTATGTGATCTTTGCGGAATTGGAGTTGTAAAATTGTGGGACCACACGGACCAAGTGGACCTAGAATTAGGGCAAGGAAGTGGCATTGATCAATCAAGGAGGGGCTTGACCTAATTATAGAAGGGAAGATGATCAATGGACAAATATTCTTAGGGTAGAATACAATGATCCAAATGAGGTCATCAGCCAAGGGAAACCTAGGGCAAGAAACGATCCTTGGGATAGGGCTTGAAATATCTCGAGATCCCACAGTTGGCATTTCGTGAAATTTGGAGGGCCTCTAGAGGAAACCCTAGCACAATAATGGACACAAGATCAAATACTTTGGATGGCTAGAACATGAGATATGTGATACCCTAGATGACCTATGGAGTCTAGGCCTAACAAGAGAGGTGAGAGAAATATGTGTTTAAAATGACCACCTATGGAATGACCAACGCTTTATCCTCTGGGAGAGATGGAGTAAGGAGAATTTATGGTTTGGAAGATGTTTACCCAATCAAGGAGGTCTTCAAGAAGCTTCGCATGGCATTAGGGCATGAGAGCAGCTACTTGAGATCTTTATACTTCGATGTGCCATAATTGATGACTTGTCAAGATGTATTTCAACAAAACAATCTCTAGAAACATTCACCCATTCATACTCGGTCCATGCAATGATGCAACACTATAAAATATCAAAATTTCCACAATTTCGCATATGAAAGCATTAAATTTCAGACTTGTATAGCGAAAATCCCAACAACATTCGTGTGACAAAGTAAATAACAAGAATAAGCATGAAAATATTACTTACATATACAAAAGAGTATATCCAAGCATCAAGTTATGCCAATAATGAAGCTCCAAGACAAAAGAAACAGATCCATACATCAAAATTCATTCATAACATCCAAACTCGTCCTCCAAAAGGGAATGTGAAATTTTCAATAGGCCACTAAATCCCAATCCAAGTGATGATCATAAAATGAATCACCTCACTTGTATTTATACAATCACTAATGAGTTATATTTGCCTAATTTGGCCTAACTGAGCCCCAAATAATAAAATAATGTGAAATAATAACATCCCTTGGTGACAAGCCCACTAAGATAGCTCAATAACATAATAATAAGCCTCCCAAGAGGATAGAATGATCAATAAAGTGAGCCTTTGGGCCTTTGAGGATGTGTAATGAGGACCAAAGGGTGCCAAGATGTGAGAATGGACCTCAAACATAGTGGACAAGGGGTTGGCCCCTTGTTTACGAAGCAAATTTGTGTGGTGCTCCCAATTGGGTGTGGGGGCACAAGGACATCCTCATGGGTCTCCAATTCGTTTGAAAATGCCTGTAAACAATCTGTAAGGGCTAGGATGATGACATAGGCCCTCATCTGGACCTCAGATCAACTGCCAAGTGTATGGTGCAAGTGTGGAGCCGTCTGGGCATGATGAACCAGATACATCATCCTCGTGCAAAAGGTGGAACACGAGCAATCAATGAGTGGTGATGGGGATCCATGAAGTACTCTCTGCTATGGTGGAAGCCCATGGCTCTCAATGCTCACCGTTGTGAAAATTTCATCTATCACAACAACTGGAAATTATTTGTATAATTGTTAATTTATTTAACAATTTATTTGCTGTCTGCTACGACAAATATCAAATTGTTCACACTATGATTTTCACAAATAAATTGCGGAAGAAAAATAGTGCTGGAAACTGAGAAAATCTAGCACACACACATAAAATTTACATAGTTATTTTTGGACAAATGTCTCTGGAAAAACCCAACTTGGGAAAAATGGTGCAACATCTGAGTGTTTTATTATTATGCAGTAGTGAAATTTTGAGTACAATCTATGGATGCCCAACTGGCAATCCAAACAACAAGTATTTGACAAAAATAATTAGAGAGAAGAAATTCTCTCACTCCACAAGCAATTTTGGCATTGGCTCCTCCTGAAAAACTAGCCGTCCAATCCTCGACGTAGGCCCTCTGCGCAGTCTTTGTGTTGCCTCTCACATGTGTGGCTTAGATCAGCCTCCAAGCAATTTGTCTTGCTTGCCTCTGCTGCTGGAAGTGACTCTTCGACCCTCTGGAAGACTTTCCTGGCCTCTAGAAGCTGAATCGACTTCCTCCCCAGCTAAATTGAACTGCTCTGCTTCAGCTACTACACATTATGTGCACTGCTTCTGCATGGATCACTTCTGTCACTTGTTGCTGCCTCTTTGAATCTGGAAAACTTCCTTCGGATCACTGTCGTTGTCCCTCACTGTCTCTGCTTCAATCTCTGGCTCTCCAATAAAAACTGCTGCTCTCTGGAAATTGATCTGCCAAGGAAATCGAACTGCTCAAGTGTCTCTAGTGTTTTCTCCAAGTGCCCATCTACTTCTTCTTATAATCTTTTGTTGGAGCACAAACAACTAAGATTTAAACTTAATCAAGTGCCAAGATCATATCGGAGCCAATCCATGTGAGTTTCTAGAGAATTCTCAACTTGATTTAATTAATTCTAATTAATTACCATGTTTTCCTAAGTTTAGACTTAGGAAACATTAAAAAATAGGTTAATATTGTAATTAAGTCATCTCTAGTGGAAATTTCCAGAAACGATTTTTGGGTTATCGAGATATCATGTATTCTTGCCCCTTCGCCAAGTTTCGTGACTGGAACACATCTGATGCTACAAAAACTAACACTCCCTCTTACCGAAGACTGTGTTCTAGTGCTGCACACCTTGCCGCAACACCTTGTCTTTGTACCATCTCTTGTCACACTGTTGATGTCTGGCTTCTGCTGCCCACCAACCACTATGCAACTCTGATTCTACATCCGTGCTGCTGGTGATACTGCCATACTGCTGCCAACCCTGCATCTGCACTGCAACTCCCTCTCATCTGCTGCTGTTGCAACTGCAACAACTGCAATTGAGAAACATTCGAAATACTGAATCGACTGTGTTTAGTATGATACATCTGTCTCCTAAGTCCTGACTGCTACTAGCCTCTACACTGTCATTGAAGAATCTACGCTACTGTTGACTTTGCACTATGCCACTCTGTACTACTGCCAACACTGCACTGCGCTCCTCAGCACCTAACTGCTACTAGTCTGCAACTGTCATCCTGGAATCTGACTGCATCTCTGACACTGATCCATGCTGTTACTGAATACTATGGGCCCTTGTAGCCAAGTGATGATCCATGATGTGGACTCCTTAGTGGACCCTGCCCAAACTTGTAGCTCTCTGGGGCTACAACACCAAACCGCCCCACCTCACTCCTGGAGTTATATCTGTGAACATAGAAAACTCTTCCTCTAGCCTAGAGGAAAGCTTGTCTATTTCCGCGGATGCTGCCTGCTAGTCTTGCTTCTCATTAATAGAAGATAAAAATTTCTCTTGGGGAGCTTGGGACATAGATCCCTTGGCATCCTACATCTCCTTATTTCAAAAGGAGAACTAACATACTAACTTACTTCTGCCTACTAACTTGCATTTGCATTCTTACTCCATTTGCATTGCGTAGTTTAATCTTTTTGTTGAATTTCATCATTTTGAAATCACTATTAGCAATCTTTGTCTTTTAATTAATTGTGTTAATATCATTAAATTTCACTTGCTCCTTATTCTCTATATCTCATATGTGAAGAACACTCTAATAAACGCTATAACTAAAGATTTTTGATGTTGTTATCGTTATCATTGTTTCATTAAGAGATCTTAAGTTTGCTTCATTGAGTTGCTATATTGGAATTCTTGTAGCCTTGTGATCTAAGTTGATATCTCAATAAAGCTTGGTTATAAGTGGTTTACATCTTTATATTGAAGCATATTGTCATTGAAGCTATCTAACTTGGTCATCATCTTACACTCGCATCCTATTTAGATTGCATCCTTAAAATTTACCTCCAAGCTTAAGATTGGTTGAAAGCAAGTTAGTACCACTTTTCTTTTGTAGCTTGCGAAGGATAAACCTTCTTTAGTGGTTAACATAGTGACCTTGCAGTCGTCAAAGCCACAGTTCTGTAACACCGGAGGCATTGGGTAGTTAGATCTCAAGGGGAGGGATTGTTAATCAAGCTGTAACTTGCTTCCCCTTGCCTTCTCTCCACAACTGACTCTAGAGACTAGCCTCAAAATAGCTAGGAGGTGGGATTCATCTAGACTAGGTATTTTAATTAAAATCAACCAAGATTTTGCATTTCACATTAGTTTAGATATTGCATTCATTCCTTGTTGATCATTGGTGATTGGGATTGTGGGTTAAATTTATAATTTGCAAGTATTTGGAAATATCATCTTTTCTTGCAATTGTCTTTCTTTAAGGTTCATTGCTCATATATCTGGTTATCTTGGTCTTTAAATTTCTGTGCTAACTCTTTTTGCAGCATTGTTGTTATTGTGGCTTTGATCCTCTATTTCTTGCAAATTTCTAAATTTCCATTGAGCATTGTATAGGCACTGGTCTGTTACATTTGTATTTTGTATCTGCCTTATTGATCCCAATTGCGTTTATCTTAATATACATTGCTCATAAACTCTCACAGTGGCTTTACTTAATAATCAAGTTACACTAATAATAATTGCCTTGCCCTTAATCTCCTAGGCTTGTTGTTCCAACAAGTTTTCCTTTTCATCATCACCTTTAGGGACTATACCCCTTGACTTAGCTAGGAGAGAGTCTAAACAGAGTGGATAGGGATTTAGAGTGACAACCCCTGTTCTGAGCATTGTGCCTCTGGTGTACACTTTAGGCAACAAGAAGCACCAAACCCTCTATGTACCTTGATGTCAGTGGAATTGGTTGTCAAACTCCTCTATCATGACCCTACAAAAAATGTACCCATCACTCAAATAAAATCTTGACATGCTACATTTTTTCTGTAACAACCCATCTAATTGACCCATTAATTAAAATGTTGAACTTTATAATATATGAATATATCTATATATATACACATTAAATTTATGGTATATATAGTTAGACTTTACAAATAGCATTTAATAAAAATATATATATCATTAAAAGATTATAACATATTTTGAAATGTTATAAGTATATATATATTTCATTAAATATTTATAGCAGATACTTGATAAAATGTTATAAGTGAAAACATTTAATATTTGTAAATTATATTAAATAAAATGTTATAAGAAATATCATTAAAGTTAAACTATGTATTAAAGAACAGTCATGCATATACATAAATATAAGCTAAAGTTATGAACTTAAGCCATAACGTGACAACAGGGATGACAATCACAATATATATATATCACATATAATGGGTCGTAAAAACAAAATATCTGAGCTAATAAAGACTACCCTACCTACTGAAAATTGATTGCAAGAAATATCGCGGAGGAACTTCAATGCTGAGGGGCGGTGGCTGCAAGTGGGAGGGCGGCCACCGCCAAGCAGGGGGGAATATTTATAACAGCAGCCTGACCCGGGAGCAGGGGGAGAAAAACCGGAGAGGATTGAGAATTGATCAGCAAAAACAGGAGAAGTAAACTTGAAATGGCAGAGTTTTGAGTGATCTGAGTTCTGGGCATGGAGGGACAGAGAGCCTCTGTGGAGAGCTTCTCTGGATCGAGCAACCAGGTTGCTCTGTCTGGTAGGGTGGTATTGGCCATCCCGAAATTGGATCAAATCAGCAGCAGTTCAGGATCTCCAGTTCAGCAGCAAAACCGGAAGACAGCGAGCAGTTCAGGTAGGTGCAGCTTCAGTTTTATGCATTATTGTTTTTTTTTAAATTTATAAGTAATTCGATACTTGCTGAAATTCGTCTAGGGTATTACATTTTCTATCTTATTTTAATGTAGAGGGTGATATTGATGATGAAGATCCCAATATAGGCAATGATTTTGATGATATGTAGCATGGTTTTTTTTGGATGTTAGAGGGCATCTAGAGCTTGTTTGTTGATGTATTTTTGGTTCAAAGATGGATTGCACTAGATGCTATTTTGGTTATGTGCACCCTTTCATGCTATAAATGAGAACTTTTGCTTATTTGTGTATAAATTGTTTGGATTGCTATCGATTCACATGAATATATATGTTTTTCTTTAAAATTTGAGTATTTTATGTGTTTTTGGTTGACTGGTTTTTTGGTCTGGTGTTTTTACTGGTTCCGGTCCGGTTCATTGGTTCCCGGTTCAGAGGGTTTTCCGGTTTGATCACCAGTTCAGTGCTAATAACATTGCCAGGGAAGTGACCAAGACTGTAGAATTGTAGAGTTAAAACTGCTGCCACAGCTTGATATGACCTCTGATCATGAGGCT
The DNA here is from genome assembly GCA_031772625.1 of Pinus tabuliformis. Classification (NCBI taxonomy): domain Eukaryota; kingdom Viridiplantae; phylum Streptophyta; class Pinopsida; order Pinales; family Pinaceae; genus Pinus; species Pinus tabuliformis. Next base: position 342,180,136 of record CM062816.1, read on the forward strand.
TTGATACCAAATTGAGATGGTCCAGAAATGGAGCAAAATGAGGAGCTGGAAAGTCTTCTAGGCGAGCCTGAAGACTCCAAAGATTCTCTTAGAATTGAAGATTGTATTCTGAATGAACCCTGGCTGATTGTGAAATGGCAGAAAAGCTCCATTGACTAGAAAGGGTAGCTTTGCATTAAAGTGCCTGATGGGATCTCCTAGTTACAATAATCTTCTGCAATCTGTTACTTATTACAATTTGCCATGTACTCGACTCCCCTGATTATAGAGGTGGTTGTGTAAATGTGCATATGTTTGCACAAAACAAAAATCAAAAACATTAATATTTTACCTGATAAATGTAATTAGTAATATTTATCAAATATTCATCTCGTTTTTGCATCTTTTCCCAAAACACATTCCTCCTACTGATTCATAAATACGTGAAGCAAAATGCTGGATGGACATTGATTTTTATTTACTGCAATTGTTATTATCATTTTTATTCCCTGTTGTCTGGGAACCTCCTCAAGGATTTGGTGTTTAAATTCTTATCTTTTAAGGCTGTTGGATGTATTATGATGTTATGTTGTCTTCATGGTGAGGGACTGCTACTAACATTTTCATGCCATGCAATCTTTACTCTTTTTATGTTATATTGGAGGTTGTTTTGGTCTTGTGAGAATGCAAGGGTTTTCCAAGTTGACAAATCTGCCACTCCGGACCACAGGACAGACACCACCAGTCCAGCAAAGGGATCAGCACCAGGATACTCCAGAGGTGGCCCCACCCCTGCACAGAGTACTACCCTCCAGGCCTAGTTGAGCAGCTGGTCAGCCATCTGGAGCTTCTTCCCCATGCCCTTGGATGTGAAGAAAGATGGACCGTCTCACTGTAGTGCTCCTCCCAGGAACTTGCAGCCAGGTCCGGGGCCCATACATCACCCATATGACATTATCCGACCATGCATTGACCCCTTCACAATGACAGTTGACATGACTGAGGGGCTTACCTCTCACTTCCCTCACTCGGCTTCTGTTTCTAGCTGCATCAATCCTTTTTTTACTTCATTTCTCTCATTACTTTATATTGCTATGAGTTTTTTATGCATTTTTCATGTACTTTGTAGTATGTACCTCTTGTTTTTGCTTGCTACTTAGATCTTTATCTTTACCTTCTTTTGATGGAGGTTTCCTTTGCACTAGCACTATTTATCTAGGCTGGATGTAATTTTTAGTCCTATTCACCTACTTTTGTGGTCATGCAGTGTACATAAATAAAATGATCTTATCTGATCTTTATTATCTTGTCTTAAATACATTTGATCCCATTGATTATGCTGTGACTTGCAACAACCTTGCCATTGCTTGTATTTAGATACACATCAAGTCTCATTTGATCCCTCCTTTGAACATGCTTATAGTTATCTCATGTTTTTGCTTCCATTGTGGATTATCTTGATTCGTAGCCAGATTCTCCTCTGTTCCTTTTCTGTTCTCTACTCATATTTCTATTGATGATGTTGATATTGAGCTAGGCGCTGATGTTATATCTAGCTCCTTCTCCTTTTTCTTCTTCTCCATCAGTACTTGATCTTGCTTTTTCTTTTATTTTTCATGTATCTGTTAGATTAGTTTTACTTTATGCTTTCAGAGTAGCCTCAGATACTCCTGCAGATTCTTATCTGATTGTACTTTTTTCTTCAGTCCCATTGCCTTTTTTGCCATTCGTTGAACATTAATCTGATTATTTTATCTTAATTATTATATACTTGATGAGGGTTGGAGGCAAAGAGGGCAAGGAAAGGAGAAGGTTTTATCATTTTTCCCTAGTGGTGATTATATACGAGTCAAAGTAGGATCTTCTGTGACAATATGCCATATTAGGTTTCATAATTTTATGTTCAAGATTGACTGTTAGACATTTACAAATTATTATTTTTCTAGGTGAATGACATGTTGCATTTAATGAAACAGATTTAGCAGAGCCAAAATTTAATGAGATGTTTTATTGTGAATTGGATGTTTCATTTACACAACGTATGCCTTTGTGACTTATATAGGCTGAGTTGCTGGTGCTGAGACTTTCACGTCACAGTGGTGTAGCTGGGCTTGCTGGCATGGCGTTTGTATGTCAGGTGTTCTCCGATTACAGTGGTACCTGTGCTGATCGTGGCATTCTTCTTGTCCGGCCGTTGTTATGTTTCAACAAGGATGATCTTTATAAAGTGAATACTACATCACTGACCTTAATATGCTGTGTTCTGAAAGTTTTGGTGTCCATGGAATACTTGAACTTGGTTGAATATTATATTTTTTGTATGTATATTTATAGTAAAATATTTTATAATAAAATACTACCCCATGACACTAGAATCTTTACTGAACCATTCTTTCAGATTTAGATTCGATAGGCTTCTTTATTACTCAAAAGGTAATGTTGTCACATCGATGGTTTTTGACTTTCTTTGTTTTGAATAATGCTCTCTATTTTTTCTATAAATTGTAAGATACCAGACAAGGACTATACGTCCATGATGTCCTAATCTGCATTAGGAAAGTCAACATGGAAGTTTGATTCTTTTGTATTTGAAGTCTCTAAGCCACCATATTAAATACCAATATGTAGATTACTTCGTACACACACATGTATGTATATATGTACATATTTATGCACCTATCACTTTTAATTGACAATACCTTGCATCGATATAATTTTTTTAGAAAATGTGCATGGCTGTTTTACGATAAACTAACATAGAAAATCTAGGTGAAAATCTCTTGGCTTAAAAGATCCGAGATTAAGATGGATCTATGCCAATTTATTTATTTATTTACTTTTTGTGGACTTTTTTGACATTAGTCGTCGAATGCCATATTTGATTCCATATTGACGTTAGAAATTCTTCGTTATTTCTTTTTACATTTTAGTTGATGTGTGTGACGCATCTCTTCCATCTTTTACATTTTAGTTGATGTGTGTGACACATCTCTTCCACCCAGGCCATAGAGTGCATATCCTTTCCATTAATATTAAAGATACAAGAAATAAATGCTTCTAGCCATAAAACATTAGAAGCATATACAGTAAAAGCATTAAGGATCACAACCACTTAACTCTAGATGATAGCCCATTCACTTGTTAGCTAAGTCACTTGGCATGATGACATGAGATACGAAGGACATGGAAATACGAGTATTCGACACGTATCACACGAACCTTGGAACAACACACAAAGGACACATTATATATATTAGAAAAGTAAAAATTACAACAAATTAGTGAATTACACACAAAAGATGAAATATAGACAAAGATTCAGTCCCTAGAGGTTGACGCTGGGGTTTCGTGGGGCAGATTGGAGCTGTGAAGCTGCCAGAGTGTTTATTCGAGATTTCAACTGGAATATCTGCTTCCGAGTAGAGAGGTACTACTGCCGAGATTTTTCTCTGTTGGGTGAGACGGATTTGGCACCCAGATTGTATTCTGAAACTGCTTAATAATTCAAACCCTCAGATAGCTGCACCGGTTTTCCGGCATTGGGTTTTTCCGGGGACATTAGTCCAAAAACAATGGTGTCACTTGTGTGCTTGTTTCTATTCCTTTAGTTGATGATCTGTAATGTGTGGAGCATGTACTTGTATTTATTTCTAGTATTTACATGGTAAATAACTTGTTAATTAACAGAACAAGTAGGTAGGAATAAATTAGTAAAGTGCATGAAGGGTTTCTAACGTGTTCGAATTAGAAATTCCAACATGTATATCACCCACAAATGGATTTTGGACACATGGAGGTTCTTTGAGGCATGATTTGAGGATTTTTCCTCAAATGGAGGATGATCATGATGCTTGGAGACCTTTGTAGCCCTTCCATATCCTTGATGGAACATTTGGAGCTCTAGAATGGCATGATGTCATCCCTTTTTGAGGCTTACGACTCACACGTGTGGGTTTATTTTGGCATATTTTGTTGTTGAGCCAATGTGGTGGCTTGTAACCCAATTTTACTTTATGTCTACTCAAAAAATAGACTTTTGTAGGGGCTTTTAATCATAAATTAGCAGCGATAAACCCCCTATAAGTAGAGGATCACCTCCCTCACTTTATAATCATCAGTTGTGTGGAATTCAACATCTATTGAATAGACTTGACTTACTCTTTGCACTTCATTAATTGTGGAGATGTGATCTTATGTGGATTTTGGCTATTGGGGACTCTTTTTTGTTGTGGAGACATCTTTTTGGGATTGAAAGAAGGTGCGTTCTTGGATATATTGTGAGTATTTTTATTGAATATCTTTTATGGTTATGCATGTAATGAAATATTGCTAGGATTTCTATCTCCTTGTCTAAATGTGTATGTTTACATGAAATTCTTGGTAATTATTGCATTTTTAATCTTGTATACTTGAACTCCCTAGAAAACCTCCCTGAGAACCTTTTTCTAGTGAATTTCTCCCCTCATAAAATGATAGCTAGGGTTAGGAAGTGAAAACTAGTGTTTTCCCCCTTATTCCCTTCAAAGATTTGATATTACCATAATTAAAATTCTTAAGACTGTATGATCGGAATAGGGAAAAGGCACCGAAAACCCCCTTAACGATAAGAACTCCAAAACTTTATATTTTCCCTCCCTTTCTATTTTTTCCAGGGCTAGTGCTAAGGACAAATTCAACTAGGGCTTGAACATTTGAGTTGATTTGGCGATTACCCACCTTGCTTGCCCTTAGAAAATCAAAATCTAGCATATTACATGGTAAAAAGTGTCTCACGACGTCATCAACCCTGGGTAATTCTAGGGCTGATAAAACCCTAAACCTACATGAAGGATTCAACTTAGGGCTATTTGAAGGTTTGTCACACCATTGGTTGATCATATCTTGTAGAGCAAACCTTTTCCCTTTGTTTGTAACATGTATGCCTAGATGTGCCATTTTTGGGCCACATCTTGAAACCCTAGGCTACAAGCCCTATTTTCTATGTTTTTTCATAGGTACATTGTTCCTTAATACAAAGAATTGTGCCTTGTTCCAAGTAAGAAGTACGTTGATCAAGCCTCCTAAATTATCACCTTGATCTTATCAATCTAAAATACCCGTAGGTGTTCTATGCTAGGAAGCCTCCTGTGTGGTGAAATTCCACTAAAAAGTAGGAGGTGGAGTGCTAAGGTGATAGTGTCATACACCTCATTGTTGGGTCTGAGTCTAGGCTCTTGCCTTGTGAGGCCCGTCACAAGGCTTGCTAGATTTTTAGGCAACATGGCACCCAAATCATGTTTTTTTGACATGGAGGCACTTTGAGGCATTTCTTGAAGCTTCCCCTTAGTATTCGGAGTTGATTATGAGGATGTGACATCTACTTAGCCCATTCCACACCTTCTTGTGGCATTTATTGCTAAAAAAGGAGATAATGCCATGCTTTTGGAGGATATCGACCCACATATGTGGGCATTTATGGGATTATTTTATTGCTTTGTGCTATGGGGTTGACTTGTAACCCCTTCTCTTGTCAAACACTCAAAGTCAAACTTGTTTTAAGCCTTGTAGGCTTAATTATTTGTAAAAGTAGGTATAGACCTCATATAAGTGGAGACTCCCTCCACTTCATCTGAACATCGTCACACGTGAATACGACCTCCTTAGAGAGAGTGTGAATTTCCTTGTCTATTTCGCTACTTGGTAAACACGTGAATTTTGTGGAGCACCTTATTATTGGAGATTGATTTTTGTAGTGGAGACGAGTTTCTGGGATTGGAAGAAAGATTTTCTTGGAAGAATTTGTAAGTTTATTGCTGATTTTTCTATATTTTACATGTGAATGAATTTATTCCTAGGGTTTCTAAATGCTCCATGAGTAAATGCATATTGTTTGTGGAAATTTTGGTTAAAATTTGTATAATAAAATTATTCTTCTCTGAGACCTATAGAAGAATTCTTAGGGTGCATCTTCTATATTTAATTTCTCCCCTCATTGAAAAAGATAGCTAGGCTTTTACAAGAGGAAAATTGTTTCCCCATTTACTTTAGTCATTTTTCATTTTCCTTTAAAATTTTGCTCCAAAGCTCCATTTGCCCAAGAAGGATTAGGCACTGGCCAAGTTTGTGTTGATAAAAAATTACTAAAATATTTTCCTTTCTTTTTATCTCTCTCGGGCTAGGGCTTTTCTAGGGCCAATTTGCTATAAGGTAATTTTGAGTGGATGCTTGTGGATAAAATTCCAAGGGTTTGCTCCTTAAACCTTTTAAATGCAAACTCTAACATTGATTGTGGTGAAGCCTCCCTAATTAGGGTTGATGTCATCATTTCCAATCCCCTTGTGCCTTTAAAAACCCTAGTCTCTAGCGAGGCTTCAACGTGAAGCCTATTTGAGGGTTTCCCCTATTACATTGTTGATCTTAATCATTAAGGAAACCCTTCCTGTGATTTTTACGTGCCTAGATACTCCTATATCATTGCATATGAAGAAGCCCTATCTTGCACTAGTCCTTAGCTAGTCTAGGGTTAGAATTCTTGCTCCTTTATAAAGAATATTTAATCTTGTTTTAGCCTTAAAGTATGTTTCCCTAGCCTATTCATATCACCTTGAGCTTACTAATTAGAAAAGCCTTATACGTGAATATAGGGAACCCCCCCGGATGCAGGTGAAATTAATGAACTTAATGCTCTTCATGACAGACAGTAAGGGTTGGTACTGCCAGCTGCAGGGCAGCGTGGCTTCCCAGGATTTTGTTGAAATTTGGTACCGAAGGACAGGTGGTTCCTTAAGGCTTTGATCTTTGGCCTAGGGAAAAGTGTCCAAAAGAATTTAATTTTTCTCCTAAAGTGACTTTATAATTTTTATAAAGTTAAATCTAATTTAAAAGTGATTTTAAGTGATAAAGTTACTAAATTCTAATTTTAAAGTGACTTTTATAAAGTCAATGAAAAATTAGAAAGGAAAAGTGACTTTGGAAATAAATGACTAAGTGGGTCTTTATTAAAGTGGGGTGAATTAAAAAATAGAAAGTGAGATTTAAATGAGCATTTAATCTCAGCCATAGATCTAAATCTATTTCAGCCATTGGATTTAGGGATCACCCAAAAGTCACTTAGGGTTGGATTAAGGGAGGAAAAGGAGGAAAAGATCATTCATTTTCTTTCATGAGCAGATTGAGAGAGAGAGAGCAAGAGAGCAAGGGAGATTTCTGGACAAGGAGGAGAAGGAGACAGCAGCTTGGCACACATACCAAGGCATCATTTAAGCAAATCCTTACAGCTGAGTGAGCAAGTAGTAAAAGGCAGATTTTTGCTGAGCAAATAGTAAAAGGCAGATTTGTTTTTGCACAGAAATCGAGGCAGCTGATTTTTTGCACAAAAATCGAGGTCTGTCCATACAGTCCGTACGGCAGTCCGTATAGTCCGTACAGTCAGTACGGTCCATACAGTCCGTACATCCGTACAACATTTTTCCAGCTTGACTGTGAGGCAGGAAAAAGAGATAAGTTGTAAATTTGTTTGCTGATTTTTTGCTGAATATTTTCACTGTAAAAAGGCATTTTTCCAGAAATAAAGAAGAGCTCTCAAACTGGTTTTCCCCAAGAGTTGTAGGGGGTTTTTCCAGGGTCACATTGACCAAAAATCACAGTGTTCAAATGTGTTAAATGACTGTTTGTTACTGCTGATTTTTTTTTTCATTTCTACATTTTCAACATTCTGAAAAATTTCCAGAATTTGTGTTTTCAGCAATTTTTTATTTTTATTTTTATTTTTTATTTTTTATTTTTTATTTTTTAATTTAATTTAATTTAATTATTATTTATTTATTATTTTTTTCCAGTTGTTAAATGTATGGATATGGGAAAGGGCATTTAACTATATGGGAGAAATAAGGTGAAACTAAAAACCGAGTTGGGAAAACAGAAAATTTTACAGATTTCACCCGGCGCAAGAAGGATAAACTTAAGAAGGGCAGATTTGGTAGGATCTCTGCATTAATGGTTTGCTCCGTTCGAAGTGAAGCAATGGTGGTTATAATCATGGTGCTCTCGTTTATTCTCTTCACAATTAGTGTTCAGTCTTCGTGCTCCAGGCTCTGGTTTGCTGCGGATTTTGGGGGAAAGCAGGTCTCTGCTCACAGAGGCAAGCTTCATGCCTGTACTCCGTTATCTTGGAGGCGGTATTATTATGTTAAGGGTCTTGATGGCAGGTTAAACTCTGCTATAAGTGGTAAGCTTTCTACTGCTCTGGAATTTCGAATTGGGCGGCCCTCACCTTCCTCTCAGGCCTACTTTGTGCGCTCGAATTGGTTCCTGGTGCAGTCTTTTTGCCCTCCAGTCATTGTCCCTGGTTGTTCTGTGCCTCCCCCTACGCACCTCAATATGGTTCGCCAGAGTGTGAGGAATCGTTCCAGGGGGCGCCGAGGTAGCCGAAGGCGTTCGAAGGCAAGCTGTTCTGTGGACCCTGAACTGTCTCCTGTCAATCTCCCCTCCTCTCCGGTGAATGTGCCTCCTCCTAGCCCCGCTCGCAAGCCAACTCTGAATAGTGCGTTTCAAACCACTCATTTCAAGTTCCAAAGCAATCTTAATAGGCCATTGATCACCGCTCATATCACAATTATCCTTTCGGAAGAAGAAAACCAGCTTTATCCTCTGATGTGCGTGGCTCCTGAGCCTTCTCAAAGCAGTGAGCAATTTACGGATGGGGGAAGCCCGGAGAAACGAAAGGGAGATAGGCTTGGCAAGGATGAAGCTCCCAGCGTTACTCCGCCTCTTGAAGACATTGTCCCGGTGGCCGGGGAAGGGAATTCCAAAGCCACTAATCATCCCATGGCGAACCCAGCGGGCGAGAAGGCTGGAAGCGAAGATTTGTGGATTGGCAGTGCGTGTCCGGTAGTGGAGATGCCTCCTAGTGAGGACGTGGATGTTTAAGGCCACCTGGGTCTGTTCAAACTTTCTTTTTGGTTTTGCTGACGTTTCAGATGACTACTTCCAGGCAGTTTTGTTTGCAGTCATGGTTCAGCATCTTCAACCAGATGATTTTGTTTCCCTCCAGGGCAGTGGCAGTATAATGATCTTCTGGTTAGCCAAGGAAAATGTCTATCTTGCTTTCATGTCTCTTCTTATGTTCTACTGGTCTATCTCTGGGCTCTACATATGTTTTCTAGCTTTCTGTAACTGGTCTTCCCAGGTTCTTTCTATACTGGGGCAGTTTTGCTGCGTTGAGTGCTCTCGGGTACTGTTATCTGAGGCCTCAACTCCTTGTAATATTATTTTACTTTTCAGTTAATAGAATTTAGTCTTTGTCGAGAAAAAAAAATATAGGGAAACCTTACTTGTGGAGAAATTCTACTAGACAATAGAAGGAAGATTGTTGAGGTGACAATGGCAATCCTTTGTTATTAGTTCCATAAGGTCTAGCCCTTGCCTTGTGAGTCACCTCACAAGTCTTGCTAGATTTTGCGACGACATTTTTAGCGCCATTGCCCCGGGGGGGGGTTGAGTCATCCTCATAATCCAAATTCTAAGTTTCAATAAAATCTTGGTGAGAACAACCTAAAGATGACTGTTGCCACAAAATCTAGCAGGCCTTGGAGATGATTGCCCTACAGGGCTATAACTATAACAAGGGACAACAATGGGGTAGTGGCCCATTGTCACCACAACCAAAACCCCTTGCTCTTTATAAACTTTCACCAATGGTAGGAGTCTTGGTAAAAGGCCACCTATAAGGTATATCCACGGTATGAAGATACAAAGATGACCAAGAGGCTTCTAAGGGAAAGGCTCAACTTAAGTATAAGGTGCTGATTTTTACATTGTCTTCTTAATTGATAATCTATTTTGATGTTTTAACTGATCTTTTTGCACATTCTTAAACAACATCATTAAGCAAATTATACATCAGACGTCAACAATACAATAATAGTAGAACCGTGTAGAAGAAGCCAAACAAGGAACACAAGATATTACACTGGGAAAACCCATAATGGGGAAAAACCTAGCCAACCTTTTCCTTAGAGAATCAATGCCACAAGAGACACATCAAAATCAACCAAACTCTAAAGATGAAGTCAACCCTCCACTATTCTGTCCAAAGAAGCTTTGCAACAAAGTCAATAGATTGTCCTCTGCCTATGAATTCACACTGTGCCACAAAGATCAATCTCTTTCCACACAGATCAACCACAGGGTCTCGGTCCATTTCCACAGAGCTATACCATAGGGTTCTTGACTCCTCCCCACATAGCTCTACCTTAGGGTCTCGACCCTCTTTCCATAGGGCTATGCCTTAGGGTCTCTACCCTCTTTCCACAGGGTTCTCGGTCCCTCTCCACAGATGTTAAAATTGGAAACTAAGGCCAAACTCCATGAGGGTCTTCTTATTTATGGCAGTTGATATTTTTCTTGGATTCCTCTCGTCGAGAGGTATAGGATTGATCTAAAGATCATCCGATTCCGACATGTATTCATGGAGATATGAATTTATTTGTGTTATGGGACAATTCGTCAAGGTGGGCCAGCAACCAAGTTACCCCAACCTATCCTCAACGTTTTATTATAAATAGAAGAGGACTTCAATTTATTTTGTACACACTCATCTCTTGTGATCTCTCTCTTCATTTGTTTGGGTTTTGGTGAAAGAGAGATCTAGACAGAGTGCCGTAATCATAGTCATGGAGGAGTCTTACATGCTGCCCTAAAGAGAGTCTAGATGATGAAGCCCTAGACGCAGGAGGAAAGGAGACAGTCTGGCTGCAGTCAAGAAGGGTTCTATACGCTGTCTTAATGGAGATAAGATGCCCTAGTCGCTGTCCAAACTAGGAGTTCAAGTTGTTGGTCAGTTGTGCCCTAATCCGCTGTCAAGGAAGGGCTAATGCTGCCCTATATGCAGTCCTTAAGGGAGGGAGATCTTGCCTTACCCTAGCCGCAGTAAGGAACAGTCTTAGCCGTAGGTAAGGGAGAGATTTGGCCGCAGTTAAAGGAGAGCTCTAGCAGCGTTAAGGAAGAGATATAATCCACAGACTTAAGGGTGCCCTAGCCGTAGTCTAAGGAGGCCTAACTAGCAGCAAGTAAGAGGCTCTATACATAATTCATGAAGGCCCTAATCCACAGTCCTAATCTGCCCTAGCCGCAGTCAAAGAAGGAGGTTCCATCCATAGCAAATGGAGGTCTCAAGCAGCTGTCTAGTTGTGCCTTAAGCCGCAATAGGAGAAGCCCTTATACGCAGCTCTAAGAGACCTAGTTACAGTCATCTAAGCTATTGTCATAATGCCACATTGCTGTAGGTGACAGCGTGGCCTATTTGAGGACTGTTTGGGCATGTTAGTGTTGTTCTTGAGGGGCAGAAGAATCCACAAAAAGGAGGAGCTAGGGTCTACTGTTTAAGGGTTGTTTGGATCCCTAAGCTACAACCAAGAAGTGCCCTAACCAGTCATCATGTTGACAGCATCAAATCTCTTATTGACTGTGTCCTAGAAGTGTGGTGACAGTGCAGTGTTGAGGCTGTTCATGAGGACAATTTATAAGGTTGGCAAACCTCAGTCATTACATTGAAGAAATCTGTCCTAGTTCAAGATCAGATCAATATATTCAGATTGGGTCAAGACTGCTGCGTTGATATTATTGATTGTTGAAGATCATAGGCCTATCTTGCTGTTGGGCTAGGCCGTAGGCCATAGACAACAACAAACGTTTGTTCTAAGGATTGCACAAGTGGTGGAGCCTCACCTCGAAGACCTGCATTGTTGACTGTATGAAGGAAGAGGACTGAATGTTGAAGCCCTCTCTCATGAATTAGTGACAGCTAGTGCAACAAGAAGATATCAGAATTCTGGGAGATGATTTGGGTCAAGATTTGACTATGTTTGGCTCAGTCTGATGAGCATCATGTTGATGCCACTTGGATAAAAGATTCAGTCCTGTTTGACCTCTCTGGTGAAAGCTTTACTACTGCTGTCACAAAATCTCAGATTTGTATATTTGTACTATCTCTCTCTCTCTACTGAACTATTGAAGAACATAAGAAGAATTGATCAAGGGTTTCCCAACATTGGGGTTTGTCCTTGGCTTGTGCCACATCTTGTGTCCTCTTGTCTTGGCTGTTTATGTTTATGTTCTATCTGCACTTTACTATCATGCTGATGTGATTGCTAATCTGAATATTGTCATTGGGCTAATATGAAAAATTGAAGTAAATTGCGCTAAGCATAGAACATGCTATCTCTCTCTCTCTCTCTCTCTACTGAACTATTGAAGAATATAAGAAGAATTGATCAAGGGTTTCGCAACATTGGGGTTTGTCCCTGGCTTGTGCCACATATTGTGTCCTCTTGTCTTGGCTGTTTATGTTTATGTTCTATTTGCACTTTACTATCATGCTGATGTGATTGCTAATCTGAATATTGTCATTGGGCTAATATGAAAAATTGAAGTAAATTGCGCTAAGCATAGAACATACCTAAAATTAACATGGTATCAAAGCTGAGGTGAAGACAAAGGCCAAGCAAGAGTGAAAGACCAATCACCAAAGACAGTTGGACAAGGTCAAAGACTCAATGGGTTCCTCATCCCACTTCCTGGCTGAATTGGAAGAGCAAGAAGTGTTGGATTACGAGAAGGGCAAAATCCCTGAGCCTCCATCAAATGCACCGGCGGTGAAATCAAAGCGAAGAAGATTATTAGAGATTCCATTGACAAATGTCTGGTGGCCTACCTAGAAGTCACTTTAATGGAAAGCCCAGATCTAAGGGTGGAAAGAAAGGCAAATGCTTTGCTTGCAATAAGTTTGGCCATTATGCGAGGGAGTGTCCAAATAGAAGGGACACATCACATGATGATGATCAAAACCATTCCAGGGGCATCTTCAATGATCGAAGGAATGACAGGTGCAATGGCAAAGGAAAAAGGAATGCAGGACATCAAGGAAATGGCCGACTCTCCAAGAAAGCAAGGAACTCCAGGTATGAAGAATCAAATGTTGTTTCTGATAAGAAAAAGGAGTATTATCTTATATCGGCCCTCTCCTCTACCTCTCCTCCGGACTCGTGGGAAATTGGCTTATTGATAGTGGTGCCTCAAGGCACTTCACTAGATACAAGGAAGTGCTCTCTAATCTGATAGAGAAGGAAACAAACTTGGAGATTATACTCGGAGACGATGCCACCTATCTCGTAAAGGGTGTAGGGAATGTTACTCTTCAATTGGATCAGGGTAACTTGCAAGAAGTTCTTTATGTACTTGATCTCAAGAAGAACCTGGTGCCCATTTTGGCAATGGAAGACACAGGTTACAAGGTGGCATTCATCGATGGAAAGGTATGTGCCTGGAAAAGGAATTTTAAAGATGCTTTTACTCTTGGGTTCAGGGTTGGTAATTTGTATCAAGTTGCATGAAGTCCAATGGGGACCATGTCATATGACACATCTCTTCAATGGCACCGAAGGTCTGCCCATCTTCATTGTAAGGCTCTACCCGATGTGAGACGGATGGTGACAAAGATGTCTGAAAATAAATAAGAGCATGAAGGTACATGTTCGAGATTGTTAAATTATGGTATGTTCTATGCTTAGAGCAATTTACTTCTTTTCTTCTTATTAGCCATTGTTTCGCAATCACATAAACATAAAGTAAAGTGCAGATGGAACATTAAAAGATCGACAGAAAACAAGCCAAGACAAAAGACACTAAATATGGTGGCTAGCCAGGGACAAACCATAATGCAGGGAAACCCTTTGATCAAATCTTCTTTTATCTTCAATAATTCAGCAGAGAGAGAGAGATAGTACAATATTACTAATCAGTGATTTGCAACAACAGTAATGAAACCCTTGAACAACAATAGCAAATGGGATCAATCAACTCCCAAAATGTTCTCAAGACAACCTAGGAGAACTCAGTCTCCAACAGAAGTAGTGGCAGCCCAAAACAGTCAAAGTAATATGGTCAAAACAACAGTGAATCCTATAACATACTACAGCCAGCCCTAACCAGTCAACGCTGTCATAAATGTGCCCTCAAACAGTCAACGCAGACTTGTTCAGCTCTTTGGCTAGCCTAGGAGAGGTTGCTCACACAAGGCCGCAGTCAATGGACGCAATATGCTGGTTAACGTAGGCCTAAACCACTTGCTGCACCTTCCTCCTCTAATGCTGCCCTAACTGCGTCCTCCTCTAATGTTGCCCTAGCTGTGTCCTCTTTCCCATGTGAGATCTGCGTCCTCCTTCCTTTGTATACCCAAGAGACAAGGAAGAGATGAGAGGATGAGATGAGTTGAGATAATGACTCAACCTCTCTATTTATATGCAACGTTGGGCAAGAGTGCCACACAATTTAACTGCTGGCTAACCTTGACAATTTGTCAAGTATTCAAATAAATTCATATCTCCATAAATACTTGTTGGAATCGGATGATCTTTAGATCAATCCTACACCTCTCGACAAGAGGAATCTAGGAAAAATATCAGCTGCCATAAATGAGGTGACCCACATGGAGTTTGGGCCTAGTTGCCAATTTAACACTCCCTCTCAACTAGGGAGAACTCCATCTGCAATCCGTCTGACCGTCGCTACTATCCCAGCCATCAAATGCACTGCCCTGCGCAACGTGGCCTTGCTCTGCTCTGCTCGAACTATGGAGAAGAACAAATGATCGAGGATGTATCATACCATCCTGCACTAACCCGAAGTCAGTCTCAAAGTGTGTCATACCACTCTCACTGATCCCGGATCAGTATCATTGATCCCAGATCAATGGAGGTCATCCTAGCATAGTGAGTACGGTAGATACAACGATGCGTCCATCGATAATACTACTAATGGTCCCTAACCCCATTTCCCTACTCATTGATCAGATGAGAGTTACTTCCCATGAGTCCCAGACTGCATGGATAGGATTCCTCGACAGGAGAACTAATCATCCTGCCCACAGGAGAACGAATCATCCTATCCAATAGTCGCCAGAGGAGAACTAATCATCCTGGCCTACAGTTGCCACGGGGTGTCACAGGGGAAGGTTGAACCTTTCACCCTGTACATAGTGCACCACTAGGGGATGGTGAATCGCCCTGTGGTCGCATGTTGCTCCAAGAAGTACCCCGCGCCTCTTGGAGCTCCCAAAGCTCAATACATCATACTCGACCCTCATAAGAGCGTCTTTGAATGACACCAAGTCGTTCTTGGAAAGTCAGGAATTTGACCTTTCCCAGGGGCTTCGTCAAAATGTCGACAACCTATTCATCTGTACCGATATGTTGGAGCCTTATTGCTCCCCGCTGCACCATATCCCGCATATAGTGGTACCTGATATCGATATGCTCGGAGCGATCATGAAATACATGATTCTTTGATAAACGAATCTCGCTCTGGTTGTCACACAGGATCACGGTGGTATCCAATGTAAATCCAAACAACTCACTGAAGAGCTTTCGCAACCAGACCGCCTCACAAGAGGTCATACTAGTAGCAATGTACTCTGCCTCAGCGGTGCTCAAAGCCACCGACTTCTGCTTCCTGCTCATCCAGGATATCGAGGCAGATCCCAAAGAGAAACAACACCCGGAAGTGCTCTTTCGGTCCACCACACTGCCTGCCCAATCAACATCGATATATCCAAGTAGTCTCACATCTCCGACAGTGTATCTCAACCCATGAGTGATTGTGCCACGAAGATATCTCAACAGATTCTTCGCACCAATCCAATGTGTCTGGTGAGGCTCAACCATATGTTGACTCAATGTGCTGACTGCAAAGCATATATGCGGACGAGAGTTCACCAAGAACATCAATGCTCCGACGAGTTGATGATACTCGGTAGCATTTCATAAAACAGGTCCGGCAACACTACTGCTCAACTTCTTGAAGGCAAGCTCCATTGGGGTAGTCACGGGCTTGTAGTCCACCATACCGAATCTCTCCAATATTTTCGCCACGTATTTTCCTTGAGATAGAAAAATCTCCCCTGGTTACTGCCAGACTTCTAGTCCTAGGAAATAGTGCATTAGTCCTAGGTCTTTCATCTCGAACTCGGAAGCCAAATCCCTCTTACATTTGAGAATGAGAGGGTTTTCACTTGTTAGAAAGGGGTCGTCAACGTACAACACCAGTATGAGAGGTTTGTCATCTTCAACCTTAAAGTAAAGGTTAGGGTCGACTTCACTCCTAGTGAATCCCAACTTCATCAGGTAGCTATCGATCCTCTCATACCATGCTCGGGGTGCTTGCTTTAGCCCATAGAGGGCTTTCTTCAACCTGCACACGTGAGATTCTCGATCATGAATCTCAAATCCTTCGGGTTGCTCCACATAGACCTCCTCTTTGATCGAACCATGCAAGAACACGGTCTTGACATCCATTTGATGTAGGTTCCATCCTTGCGAAGCAGCAAGGGCTATGATTGAGCGGATGGTGGTATATCGGGCAACAGGTGCAAATATCTCGTCATAGTCTATACCTTCCTTCTGAGAGAAGCCACGAGCGACAAAACAAGCCTTATACTTTTCTGCACTTCCATCAACTGCATGCTTTATCTTGTAAAGCCATTTCGAAGTGACAACTACTTTGTCTTGGGGTTTGGGGACCACATCCCAGACATCGTTTTTCATGATGGACTCATATTTCTCAGTCATAGCATCCTTCCATACTTAATGCTTGACAGCTTCTACGAATGACGAAGGCTCATTTTGGATGATCGTGCTCATGATGGTCAAGTATCCCTGATACCTGGTCGGCTTCTTACTTTCCCGGAAGGTTCCCCTGGGTGCAACATGCCCTTCAGCATCATCAAGTGTCCCCCTTAGTCATGAAGGCCTCTTCCTAGAAGAGGAAGGCTCTTGCGGAGGGGGATCAATAGGATCCATAGGTTCTTCCACATCGGGCATCGTCTCATCTTCCTTTTCCTTTGGTTCCCTAGTGTCAGCTTCTTTAGATCCCCTTTGAGTAAGAAGATTGTCAACTTTGCTAAGAGCCATATCTTCATCAAAGGTGACATCATGGCTAATTCGATTTCCCTTTGACCAGCCACATAGATTCTACAGCCCTTAATGTTTTTGCTATAGCCCACGAAGATTCCTTTCTTTCCAGATGCACCCAATTTATTCCTCTTCTCCTTCGGCACATGAAAATATATTGGACTTCCAAAAATTCTAAAATGAGATACGTCAGGTTTCTTACCAGTGAACATCTCTTTGGGAGTCTTGGAACCCAATGCTTGATGAGGGCATCAGTTTTGCACATATACGGCGGTATTCACAGCTTCTGCCCATAGAAACTTCGGAAGTCTTTGATCGTGAAGCATAGCACGAACGACTTCCACAATCGTACGATTCTTCCTTTCCGCCACACCATTATGCTCAGGAGTATATGGTGTTGTAGTCTCCCTCTTAATGCCAGCTTCTTTGCAAAAGTTATGGAACTCATTGGATTCATACTTAGTCCCATTATCAGTCCTTAAGATCTTGATTTTCTTTTCGGTTTGATTCTCGATCAAGGCTTTGAAGTGATGAAACCAAGTGAACACTTCATCCTTCTTTTTCAAGAAGTATATCCAAGTCTTGCGAGAATAGTCATTTGTAAAAGTGAGGTAATATAAATATCCTCCCAAGGAGTTTATAGGCATCATACCAGATATATTTGAGTGAATCAACTGCAATATATCAGAGGTCTTGCTTTGGCTTGAGGGGAATGGTCCCCTTTTGAGCTTCCCTTCGGCACATCCCGGACATACACCTTCTTGCTCTACTCGGAACTCGGGCATCCCTGTCACCATTTGTCTTGCATTGGGTAGAGCTTTATAATGAAGGTGAGCAAACCTCTGATGCCATAGTTCGGACTGAAGTGATGTGTCACAAGACATGACACCCAACGGACTTCCTCCGACCTGATATAATGAATCGACTCGAAACCCAAGAGTGAAAGCTTCTTTAAAATTCTTTTTCCATACATGTACCTTGCCATTGATGAAGGTTACCTTGTAGCCTTTGTCTTCCATTGCCGAAACAGACACCAAGTTCTTTTTGAGATCAGGTACATATAGGACTTCTTGCAAATGAATTGTATTACCCTGATTCAATTGAAGAGTGACATTCCCCACACCTTTCACGGGATATTTTGCGTTGCCCCCAAGAACAATTTCCAGGTTGGTCTCCTTCTCTATCAGATTAGAGAGAGCTTCTTTGAAACCAGTGAAGTGCCTTGAGGCACCACTATCAATAAGCCAATTTCCCAGCGTGTCCGGGGAGCAATAGTAGAGAGGGCCGCTGGTAGACAATATTCATCTTGCTTATTGTTAGCAATGTTAGATTCATACCTGGAGTTTCTTGCCTTCTTGAAGGGTTGACCTCTTCCTTGATTTCTGACATTTCTTTTACCTCTGCCATTGGACTTGCCATTCCTTTGATTTCCTTGAGAGTGATTTTGGTCATCGTCATGGTGTGAGTCCCTTTTATCAGGGCAATCCCTCGCATAGTGGCCCATTTTAATGCAATTGTAACATCGTCCTTTTCTTCCACCCTTCGGTCCAACCTTTCCTTTGGATTTAGCCCCAGAATTGTTTCTTCTTTTAGCATGAGAAGAAAAGGCGGAGGGATGGCCTTTAAGTGCGGGCATTTCTTGCTCTTCCATCCTTGTCTCTTCTTGAATACATCTAGCCATCAATTCCTCAAATATGGGATGACGTTATTGTTGAGAAGAGTAGTCCTGAATATATACCATTCAGGTGGTAGTCCTCTAAGAGTTGTGATAGTCATTTCCCTGTCAGGAACTACTTCCCCAATAGATAGGAGATCATTCTTGATCTTGGTTATCCTTAATAAATATGCTTGCATACTCTCATCTTTGCCCTTCTTAATTTCCTTCAGCTTATTTCTAAGGAACAGAACTTGATTTGCATCATTAACTTTAAATAAACTCACCAGTCTATCGTAGATTTCCTTGGAGGTTGTCAGCTCGGAAACATAAGCCACCAGGTGCTTGTCGATAGAGTCCTGGATGATCTTCCTTGCTTTGAATTCTCCCTTGGACCACTTGCTTTTGGCAACAGTGGATGCATTTGATGGAGGCACAACAATATTGCCTCTCACATGGTCCAACACTTCTTGATCTTCTAAAGTCAGATTGAGAGACATCTTCCATCTGTGATAGTCAGACTTCTCACGGAGCTTGTCTTCGGCGGGGAAGAGTGTTGAGGACCCCATGAAGTTTTTAGGATAGCCTTGCCAACCTTCTCTTCGGTGATTGCTCTTGCTCTTTCTCTTGCTTGGGCTTTGTCTTCACCTCAGCTCCGATACCATGTTAAATTATGGTATGTTCTATGCTTAGAGCAGTTTACTTATTTTCTTCTTATTAGCCATTGTTTAGCAATCACATAAACATAAAGTAAAGTGCAAATAGAACATTAAAAGATCGACAGAAAACAAGCCAAGATAAGAGACACCAGATGTGGCGGCTAGCCAGGGACAAACCACAATGCGGGGAAACCCTTTGATCAAATCTTCTTTTATCTTCAATAATTCAGTAGAGAGAGAGAGATAGTACAATATCACTAATCAGTGATTTACAACAGCAGTAATGAAACCCTTGAACAACAATAGCAAAAGGGATCAATCAACTCCCAAAATTCCCTCAAGACAACCTAAGAGAACTCGGTCTCCAACAGAAGTAGTGGCATCCCAAAACAGTCAAAGTAAGATGGTCAAAACAGTAGTGAATGCTACAGCATATTGCAGCCAACCCTAACCAGTCAACGCTGTCATAAATGTGCCCTCAAACAGTGAACGCAGACTTGTTCAGCTCTTCGGCTAGCCTAGGAGAGGTTGCCCACACAAGGCCGCAGTCAATGGAGGCAATATGTTGGTCAACGCAGGCCTCAATCACTTGTTGCACCTTCCTGCGTCCTTGCTGCTCTAACTGCATCCTCCTCTAATGCTACCCTAGCTACGTCCTCTTTCCCACGTGAGATCTGTGTCCTCCTTCCTTTGTATACCCAAGAGACAAGGAAGAGATGAGAGGATGAGATGAGTTGAGATAATGACTCAACCTCTCCTCTATTTATATGTAATGCTGGGCAAGAGTGCCACACATTTCACTGCTGGCCGACCTTGACAATTTGTCAAGTAATTACAAATAAATTCATATCTCCATAAATAATTGTCGGAATCGGATGATCTTTAGATCAATCCTACACCTCTCGACAAGAGGAATCTAGGAAAAATATCAGCTGCCATAAATGAGGTGACCCACATGGAGTTTGGCCCTAGTTGCCAATTTTAACGAAGATGTACCGAAGGAAATCTTACAAGGGGACCATTCCCCTCGTGTAATAACAAGACCACAAATGTGTAACAACCTGAGGGGTTTGAGATTCATGATCTAGAATCTCATGTGCAGGTTGAAGAAAGCTCTCTATGATTTAAAGCAAGCACCCCTGGCTTGGTGTGAGATGATTGACAACTATCTGATGAAGCTGAGATTCACTAGGAGTGAAGTTGATCCAAACCATTGCTTTAAGGTTGTGGATGATAGACCTCTCATACTAGTACTTTATGTCGACGACCTCTTCCTGACAGGTACAAACCCTCATTTACAAACATAAGAGGGAGTTGGATTTGGAATGGTGGACTAGAAGCTTGTGACTACCTCGATGGAGCTTAACTTGAAGAAGTTATGCGGTAGAGCTGCTGTACTTGATTTGGGAAATGCCTTTGAGTTTTGTCAACTCATAATAGCATTGATGTTCTTGGTGAACTTCTGTCCGGATATATGTTTTGCAGTTAGCATGTTGAGCCAACATATGGCTGAGCCTCATCACTCACATTGGATTGGTGCCAAGAATCTTCTGAGATATCTACGGGGCACAATCACTCATGGGCTGAGATACATTGATGAAGCTGTGAGGCTACATGATTATTGTAATGCTGATTGGGCAGGCAGTGTGGAGGATCGCAAGAGCACTTTTGGGTTTTGGTTCTCCTTGGGTTCTGCTTCGATACCCTGGATGAGCAGGAAGCAGAAGTCGGTTGCTTTCAGCACCGCTGAGGCCGAATACATAGCTGAGAGTATGACCTCCTGTGAAGCTGTCTTGTCGTGGAAGCTCTTCAGTGAGTTGTTTGGACACATGCTAGATACCATCGTGATCTTCTGTGACAACCAGAGTGGGATTCGATTGTTGAGGAATCCCGTGTTCTATGATCGCTCCAAGCATATAGACAATAGGTACCACTTTGTCTAGGATATGGTACAACAAGGAGCAATATGGCTCCATCACATTGGAACTGTTGTGTAGGTTGCCGATATTCAGATGAAGTCCCTGGGAAAGGTCAAATTCTTGACTTTCCGAGAATGACTAGGAGTCGTGGAGAGACCCTCTCCTGAGGATCCTGTTTGATATGGATATTGAGCTTTGGGAGCTCTGGGGGGCATGGGGTACTTCTTGGAGCGATGAGTAACCATAGGGTGAGTGGTTCAACCTTCCCCTAGTGGTTTGCTATGTAGGCAGGATGAGTGGTTCATCCTTCTCCTGCTGAGACATGGTCATAGGGTGAGTGGTTCAACCTTCCCCTAGTGATTTGCTATGTACAGGGTGAGTGGTTCAGCCTTCCCTTGGGATATCGCATGGCGACATGTAGGCAGGATGAATGGTTCATCCTTCTCCTACTGAGACATCCTACCCATGCAGTTTGGGACTCATGGGAAGTACCTCTCATCTAGCCAATGAGCAGGGAAATGAGGATAGGGACCGTAGTACTACTGATGGACGCATCGTGTACTACCGTACTCCCTATGCTAGGATGAAATTGATCTGGGATCAATTGGAACTGACTTTGGGTCAGTAAAAGTGGTATGAGACACTCTCTTTATTTGGAACTGATTTCGGATCAGTAAGAGTGGTATGAGACACTCTTTATTTGGAACTGATTTCGGATCAGTAAGAGTGGTATGAGGCACTTTCTTTATTTGGAACTGATTTCGGATCAGTAAGAGTGGTATGAGACACTCTCTTTATATGGGACTTGTTTTGGCTCAGTAGAGAATGGTATGATACATTCTCAATCACTTCTTCTTCTTCATAGTTCAACAGAGCAGGGCAATGTAGGGCATTGCATTGATGGCAGAGATAGTACAGTTTGGCAAATGGATTAGCAGATGGAGTTCTCCCTAGTTGAGAGGGATTGTTAAAATTGGCAACTAGGGTGAAACTCCATGAGGGTCTTCTTATTTATGGCAGCTGATATTTTTCTTGGATTCCTCTCGTTGAGAGGTATAGGATTAATCTAAAGCTCATCTGATTCCGACATGTATTCATGGGGATATGAATTTATTTGTGTTATGGGACAATTTGTCAAGGTCGGTTAGCAACCAAATTACCCCAACCTATCCTCAACGTTTTATTATAAATAGAAGAGGACTTCAAGTCATTTTGTACACACTCATCTCTTGTGATCTCTCTCTTCATTTGATTGGGTTTTGGTGAAAGAGAGATCTAGAAGGAGTGCCCTAATCACAATCATGGAGGAGTCTTACACGCTGCCCTAAAGAGAAATCTAGATGATGAAGCCCTAGACGCAGGAAGAAAGGAGACAGTGTGGACGCAGTCAAGAAGGGTTCTATACGCTGTCTTAATGGAGATAAGATGCCCTAGTCGCAATCCAAACTAGGAGTTCAAGCTACTGATCAGTTGTGCCCTAATCCGCTGTCAAGGAAGGGTTAATGTTGCCCTATACGCAGTCCTAAAGGGAGGGAGACCTTGCCTTACCCTAGGCGCAGTAAGGAAGAGTCTTAGCCGCAGGTAAGGGAGAGATTTGGCCGCAGTTAAAGGAGAGCTCTAGCAGCATTAAGGAAGAGATATAATCCGTAGACTTGAGGGTGCCCTAGCCGCAGTCTAAGGAGGCCTAACGAGAAGCAAGTAAGAGGCTCTATACGTAATTCATGAAGGCCCTAATCCATAGTCCTAATCTGCCCTAGCTGTAGTCAAAGAAGGAGGTTCCAACCACGACAAATGGAGGTCTCAAGCAACTGTCTAGTTGTGGCTTAAGCCGCAGTAGGAGAAGCCCTTATACACAACTCTAAGAGACCTAGTTACAGTCATTTAATCTGCTATCCTAATGCCACATTGCTGTAGGTGACAACGTGGCCTATTTGAAGACTGTTTGGGCATGTTAGTGTTGTCCTTGAGGGGTAGAAGGATTCGTAAAAAGGAGCTAGGGTCTACTGTTTAAGGGCTATTTGGATCCCTAAGTTACAACCAAGAAGTGCCCTAACCAGTCATCATGTTGAGAGCATCAAATCTCTTATTGACTGTGTCCTAGAAGTGTGGTGACAGTGCAGTGTTGTGGCTGTTCATGAGGACAGTTTATTAGGTTGGCAAACCTCAACCATTACATTGAAGAAATCTGTTCTAGTTCAAGATCAGATCAATATATTCAGATTGGGTCAAGATTGTTGCGTTGATATGTTGAAGATCATAGGCCTATCTTACTGCTGGGCTAGGCCGTAGGCCATAGCGAGCAACAAACTTTTGTTCTAAGGATTGCACAAGTGGTGGAGCCTCACCTCGAAGACCTGCATTGTTGACTGTATGAAGGAAGAGGACTGAATGTTGAAGCCCTATCTCATGAATTAGTGATAGCTAGTGCAGCAAGAAGACATCAAAATTCTGGGAGATGATTTGGGTCAAGATTTGACTATGTTTGGCTCAGTCTGATGAGCATCCTGTTGATGCCACTTGGATAAAAGATTCAGTCCTGTTTGACCTCTCTGGTCAAAACTTTACTACTGCTATCACAAAATCTCAGATTTGTATATTTGTACTATCTCTCTCTCTCTGTTGAACTATTGAAGAATATAAGAAGAATTGATCAAGGGTTTCCCACATTGGGGTTTGTCCTTGGCTGGTGCGACTTCTTGTGTCCTCTTGTCTTGGCTTATCTTCTGTTGTTTATGTTTATTTTCTATCTGAACTTTACGATCATGCTGATGTGATTGCTAATCTGAATATTGTCATTGGGCTAATATGAAAAATTGAAGTAAATTGTGCTAAGCATAGAACATACCTAAAATTAACAATAAAGCTCTACATTAGGGTCTCGACCCTCTTTCCACAGGGCTATGCCTCTGGGTGTCTACCCTCTTTCCACAGGGCTATGCCACAGTGTTCTCGACCCTTCTCCACAGGGCTATGCCACAGTGTTCTCGACCCTTCTCCACAGGGCTATGCCACAGGGTCTCGTTTCTCTTTCCACAGGGTTTTGCCTCATGGTTTTTGACCCACCTTCCATAGAAATTAACCTCATGGACTCCACCCTTTCCACAGAGCCATACCTCAAAAATTGCATACTGTTTCACAAATAAGTAACCTCAAACTTGCGAGCTATTTTGCCTTAGATTAGCGAACCTCAGATCAGGTGTCTTTGTTTCACTGATTTGTGGTATGTGCTGGGTATGTGCATTCCTATATTGTGCTTTAAATATTAATTAAATCGTTATTTCATTGTAGATGATAGGAACATTCTATTGGTAAGTTTTGGTCTTATCTTAGGTGATCCGATTGATTGTATGTTCTAACGGTTTTTGCTTGAGAAAATATATAGAGTTTGCAGGTTCCCCAGTCCTTGGGCTCCAAGTTCACAAACTATGGGCACAAATTGACTATGTTTGGATTCTAAATATTTTATGTGATTCTCTAACTTCACCAAGGCCGTGGTTTAACATTTATTTTTCGAAATACATCTAACCATTATGAAGGTCTATAAAAGTTTTATGTTTCAAAAATATTTCAAACATTGTATACTTGTATATTTGTAAATAGATCTTGTATAATAATTTTTGTAAATTATTTTATTTTTCTAACCCTTGTTTTGTAGTTGGAGTTTTTTGGGATTTTTGAATTTTTTGTATATATTGGGGTTTTGGGCACTTGTAAATTTATTTGTGTAGGTGAGATCAAACGAAATTCGCTGGATTAGAGCTAGGTCTAGGCCCTTGAGGGTAAGATCTAGCCTCTACAATTTTTGTAGGGTCAACCATTGAAGAATTTTGCAATAATTTCAAAGATTTGAAGAAAATTCAATTTTGGGCAAGGGCTTGCAAATTTTCAGGCCTACTAGGCCTAGCGTTGGTCATCCTCAGCCCCAATGTCACCTCTTTGTGGCCCCTTTAGGTCTGCGGCTCCCTCTTAGGACAGCCGTCTAGCCCATTTAGGGCCTCAACCTTCCTTCTTGGCCCTTGCCGTGGGCTTCCAACCCTTCCTATCCCCTCAACCTCCTTTCCTAAGCCCTCTGCTGCCTCCTTTAGGTCATCGGCCCCTTCATTTAGCCCTGTCGCAACTTTGTTTAGGCTTCTTTGCCCTCCATCCAGCCCTCCTCAGCCCTCATTTTCCCTCCATCCTGCCCATGCAGCCTAGCCGTGGCGTCTAAGGCCCTTTCCTTTGAGCCGATGCCCCTTCTAGTCCTTGACGTCAAAGGTAGAGGCCTCTTCTTTAACCCTCTTGCCCTCGTTTGTCACTGCAGCTAGTCTGTAAATTTTTTTTGAAACTGATCCTTGGTGGGTTTTGCAGGAAAATCTGATAAAATTTGTGTTTTCAAGTGCCCTAATCATTGGAGGAAATTTTGGCAGGTGGGTAGTTTCTTCCAAGGCCCCAAGGCCTAAGAGTTTGACTTCTAATCCTCACTATTCCTCACTGTTTGCTACAACAGTCCCGTCTCTTTCTAACAGTGATTAAATCTAAATTTGAATGCTCTAAGAATCACATATAAGTTGCCTAAATACACTAAGAAATTCATGGTATAAGTTTACTAGTCATTTTGTGAATTGGGCATTGTTTATTTGGAATAAATCTAATAGTTTTGGTGACAGTTATCTCTGCATATCAAGGTTTGATCTAACAGTGGCATTTGCATCATTAAAAGGCCTAATACATTACTTGCATGTTGGCATCTCAAGTTTACATCTAGAAATGCTCTAAGCACAAGCAATCTACTGCTGTCATACATCATCTGACTGCTGTTATAATTGCTCATTTATGTCACTTGGTACCATAAGATCATAAGTAACTTGAAGTGTTTCCAATAGTTCATGCCTTGTAAAAAAATAATTGTTTTCATTATCTAATCTGCTTGTTAACATTGATAATATTGGATAAGAAAACTATCACTTGTTGTCCTTTGTGAGTTTACTCATAATCTTGTCAATTTTGCACTAAGTGGTTCACTCCCTAAAGCACATAATCTAGCAATCCTGGTTGTCTAAGTGAATGAATCTAAGAGTTCATTGAACATTGGTATCTATTTGTGAATGGTTATCTTATATTGGCATATCTTGAGAAGCTCTTAGCTTGAAATCTAATTACATAAAGGAGACTAATTGTTGAAGCAATAATCTTGTTGAGGAATCATCATTTAAATATCTTGAAAGGTTTCTAATTGTCTCTAGTGATCGTCTTTGGTATCTTGCATAAAGGATCATTGGTATTGAGTGTTTTAATCTAATCAAGCATATCTTGAATGATTGAGTATTATTGGCATTTATCTCTTTGAAGTATCTTGAAAGTTTCTAATTGGAGCAGGAGCATTGATAATTTTGTGTTAATAATTGTTGGTATCTTGTTAAGCATTGATTAAATCATTCTAAGTGCTCCAATTATCATTGAACAAGTTATTACGGGATTTGAACAAATCCTGTAATTGTTGAATAATTGTATATTGTGGATATCTATTTGGCACTTGGTAACTTGGCACATTTTCTTGTGGTTAAGATTGTGATCTCATTGATAAGTACTTGGTGGTATAACTTAAGATCAAGTCATAATTAAGTACTTAAGCAACTTAAAACAATCTTACCTTAAGAATCACTCAATCCATCTTGCATTGCATTCTAAGTCTAGTTGCATTAATAATTTACCTCCAAGCATAAGCTTGGTTGATAGATACTTATGGCCACCCTTTCTCAATTTAGCTTGAGGAACTTAGACCCTTTTAGTGGTTAACACGGTGACCTTGCAGTCGTTAGAGCCACAGTCTCTGCAGCGCTGGAGGCATCGAGTGGTTGGAACATAGGGGGAGGTATCGTTAATCAAGCCTTTGCTTGCTTCCTGCTGGTTTCCATCCCACAACCTACTCTAGAGACTAGTTCTAAAACAATTAAGAGGAAGGTTACATTTAGAATAGGCATTTAAATTAAAATCAACCAAGATTCTGTATTTCACCTAGCTTGTAGGATCCGCACTTCATATAGGATAGTCATTCATCCAAGCAATGATTGTCCATTTGGTTACTTTGCATTTAATTGCTAATAAGCAAGAAGTTGACTCTATAAGGCATTGGTCTCACAATTCAATTTGATATAATCGTTAAGTCTTGCTAAAATTAGCCAAGTAGCTAGGCCACTCAATCATGTCTCCCAGACTTGTTGGTTGCCAACTTGTCTTTCATCTTCACATTTCCATAGGGACTACACCCCATAGGCTGCCGTTGGGAGACAACTAGAACGAAGAGGTCACAAATCGGAGTGACAACCCCCGACTTGAGTCTTTGTCATAGTGCCTATACAATTTGAGCGACAACAATAGTCATTAGCTAGTCTAGGGTTAGAATATGTGTTATTTTATAAATAAGAATTGAATCTACTTTATCTTTAAAGTATATTTCCCTATGGTTATTTATATTTCCTTAAGCCTTCTAATCAAAATACCCTTATAGCTGAATAGAAGGAAGCCTCCCATGTGGTGAAAATCCACTAAAGAGCAAGGAACTATTTGTTGAGGTGACATTGGGCAATCAATCCCTTGTTGGCCCTATAGTATCTGGACCATATCCTAGTGAGGATTTGCATTGGGCCTCTGCTAGATTTTGCATAGAGGCAACAATGCCCTTGTTTGCATGTCTTCTCACCTCAATGGGCGAGTTTGTTGCTGCTATTTGGAAGTAATGGTATAATTGTTTGAAGTCCTATCCCTATCTTGGGATATAAGTCAATAACTTTGCACTGGTCTTGTTGATGGGGGTAAGAGCCCTACAAGATGTCCCATATTTAGATGCTCTTGGAATGGCATTGTTGTCAACTTGCCTATTGGTTCCCTTGTTTGATGGGATCACCTATACAAAAAGGATGTAACCAATGGAGTAGTGGGATAGTGTCCAACCTAGGGGGGCTTAGTGGGAAAGATCAGAGAACCTGTTGAAAAACTAGGTTCGTTCTTCATAATGACATGTAATTGTGACTTTTGTAAATGATAAAATTATTATTGTAAGGCTTGCTTCATGGGTTTCATGAGAAAGAGATTTTATTTGTTAGTGGCTCCCATTGAGAGCCTTTAGGATTTGTCATTTAAAGTCAAAGAGTCAATGTCATGTATGAAGAGCCCTTCTTGGGCATATGTCAAATGTATATGAGTCAATAGCATTGTCAAATAGCCCTCCAACGATAAGCACAAGCCCTCCTCCTCATGTCGGCTTCAAGAAGAAGAAAAGAATTCATGTTAGCTCTCCAAATAAAGACACACCTATTCAGATGAACATGTCGGCTTATTTATAGGACGAATTACTATGTATATAAGAGCAGGATCTTCTGTTAAAATTGGCAACTAGGGCCAAACTCCATGTGGGTCATCTTATTTATGGAAGATGATATTTTTCTTGGATTCCTCTCATCGAGAGGTGTAGGATTGATCTAAAGATCATCCGATTTCGATAAGTATTCATGGAGATATGAATTTATTTGTGTTATGGGACAATTCGTCAAGGTCGGCCAGCAACCAAATAACCCCCACTTGTGCTCAACGTTTTAGTATAAAAGGAGATGGCTTGATAGTCATTTAGACACACACTTCACTCTTGATTTCTCTCCACTTGTTTTGGGTTTTAGTGGCAAGAGAAATCTAAGAGGATGAAGCCCTAAACGCAGGTCTAGAAGGAGACCCTATACGCAGCAAAAGAAGGATGCCCTAGCTGCTGTCATAATGAAGCCTAGCCGCAGGTCTTGTGAAGGTTTGGCCACAGTTCAAAGGGAGATCTATCCACTATTTAGGGGAGCTTCAATACGCAGCAAGGTAGCCCAAATCTTGGAGCCCTAGAAATCTTGGAGCCCTAGCCGCAGATCTAAGGAAGGATTATAGCCCAACTTTGGAGGAGCCATAGCTGATGTAATAACGTGCCCTAGCCGCAATCTATTCATAGATAAACACAGTCTTGATGCCCTAACCCTATACGCTATTATCGAAGGGTTTCTAGTCATGTAGGACAACCCTAAGATGCAACAAAGAGGCTACCACAGCGAGGCAGTTTGGGGACTGTGTTAAGTGCTCATGAAAGGATATATGAGTTGCTGTTAGGTGGCCGAAGAGCTGGCCAGAGGGCCAAGTCTCAACAGAGGATAACGCAGATCTGTGGGGTAGTTTTAAGGTAGCTTATCTATGGGTTTGTGCGGGCCGTGGTTATAGGAGGAGAGCTATTATTGGAATCCTAAATGCTGTTGTTCTAGACATGTTAAGTTGTTGTTGTGCTAGGCCGCAGGCCATAGCACCACAACTGGGCTTGCGTAGGGCAGCTAAGGGCTGTCATATCAACGTAGCAAAGGAGGGTCCATCCTTAAGTATGCCGCAGTCCTTTAAGGGTTGTTTGGGAGTTTGTTGGAAGAGTTTAAGGCTACAACCATATGCCCTAACTAGACAGTCACAATCAACCATATGCAATCAAGGTTGGAGCAGCTAGGATTAGTTTGATGTTGCTGCCTATGTATAAGGATTGGTAAGACTGTCTTGATGGCCCAAATAGTCCTTGATGAAGGTTGTCCCATCTACCATCCAATGCAGCAAACAAAGACCCTAAACAATGTCCTTATACAATCCATGATAAGATGTGACAGCAAAGTGCAACATGAAGTTTCAATGCTGCTCCATAATGATGGGCATCACAATGAAGTGTAGTGTAGCATGTTGTGTGCTGCACAACGATAATAAATGCTACTATGAGATGCAACTTGATGGGCACAGTGAGGTACAGTATGAGGCGACACTGGTAGGTTCAACATGATGATAAGGTGCAGTAGTATGATTTGTGCAGCATGGTAAAGAGGTCCAGCATGATGATTGGGTGCAGCTCAGTGAGGTGCAGCACAGTGAGGAGCAGCATGGTGATGGAGTCACCTTGGATCAGTGGAAGTAGTATGCCTTCCACTCAGCTCAGATCAACTACCTCTTATGCTATCTTCTTAGAGAAGATCTCTGCTCTTATTTAGATAAGTCAATATGTTGACTTCTGATGTATATGTACTATCTCTCTCTGTGTGCTGAACTATTGAAGAACATATAGAGAAGAATTGATCAAGGGTTTCCCCACATTGGGGTTTTCCCTGGCTAGCGCCACATCTTGTGTCCTCTTGTCGTGGCTTGTCTTCTGCGATTTATGTTTATGTTCTATCTGCAATTTACTATTATGCTGATGTGATTGCTAATCTGGAAATGATATTGAGCTAATTGGAAAAATTGAAATAAATTGCTCTAAGCATAAAACATACCTAAAATTAACATCTTCGCATTATCTACAGAAAAATCCGAGAATATCTCTAAGATTTTTAGATGGAAATTACATTTAAAAGTTCAGATGTCTCTCTGTGGTTTCGAAAGGGCAGTGGCAGTGAATATAAGTTCGGATCACACTCAGAAATTCGGTAACCCATTGCAGTAACAAGTTCAGAAGTTACAGTGACAAGTTAAGGAAGAAGCTCAAATAAGCATGCACAAAATCTCGGTATAATTGCAATGCAGATTGGAGCAGAGAAAGGTAGATGAAATTTTGGTGATACTACAGTGATGTCTCCTCACTGTCTTGGCGTTGTATCACAACAAAGGCCTCGACATAATCTCTGTCTCACAGCTAAGAAGAGATCGGTGTCACTCGGGAAGAAGGTCACAAGTATGTGACTAGGTCTCGGGGTTATTGCATGAAGAAGGTCTCGGTGTGACTATGATTTAGTACAACTATTGAAGGAGAGCAGTAGGAACGGAAAAGGAGGAAGAGGACTTGTGTCTTGGTCTTCGAGAAGCTGATAGGTCAAGGGTCTTAGTCTTGGTATTCGTCAATTGGAATCTCTATAAGAAGAATTTGTGCAGGTTTTCCTCTCAAAGAGTGAGAGGTTTTGGCTCTAGCTCATAGCCTACATTCTTTGTCTCTTGTCTATTCATGTTCATGCATTAGTAGCTGTTTGATGAAGAAGAACACTAATAACTTAAGTAAAATGAAGATCCTAATCTAATGAAGTAAAAATACTCACAAGCAGTTAGTAAAGAAGAGAAATCACCTAATTCATGATGCCCTAGATTTCTTAACATGGAATCGGAGCTAAGGTGACTAAATAAGAAGAGGGCATCTAATCAAAGAGACACTCAAGGATCGAGTTTCAAGGAAGGCATTGCAGCAAGTCGAAGGGATCAAAGTGAGACAAAGAATGTCAAAGTGAAGTCGGGAATCTACATCAAAGTATCAAACCCTAGATTGAAGAAGAAGTATACTCCAGCAAAAGTTTTGGATCCTCTAAGTCATCACTAAAAGACCACAAAGACCCTCGTGAAGTTGAAGAGATCTACAAAGCAAGGTAGCTCGAAGTATAGACTTCCAAAAGAAGCACTTCAAGGACAAAGATCATATCATCTTGGAGAAAGTCAAAACCCTAGAAGCATTTCTGGGATCTACACTCATTCACCACTTAGATGTCGAAGTATCGTAAAGGCTAGTTATCCAAAGAAGGCTAAAGGCATTATCATCATCTTCAAAAGACTCTAAGGCCAGTGCTCTCTCATTGAAGTTAGAACCCCTCCTTTATCCTTAAAGAAGATCATCTGAGGAAGCATCAAGACATCCTCAACAATCATCATAAATAAAGGGAGCTAGATCAAAAGGCGTTGTCATCATAAAAGGCGCAATCTCCTTTTATTGAAGAAGGGATTTCGTTTGGAAGGAGATCATCCAAAAGGGCACTAATACATCTTCATCAACCACCATTAAAGGGATCAAGTTTAAGATTTCATCTTCAGTTGTCAAGTAAGTATCTTTTATTCTATAATCTAAATCTGATAAAATGACTTCGACCATCAAGGAGATCTATAAGCTGGTTGGGTTATCAAAATTCCTTGCATGGAAAAGGAGGATAGACATAGTCGTCGAAGAAAGTGAAGTCATTGATCATATCAATGGAAAAGTCTCCAAACCATCCGAAAATCAAGCATTATCTAGATACATGGAAAGGATCAAAGGGCTCAAGTGATTCTTATGAATTCAGTCAAAGGTCCCCTCATAGCAGGATTGGAGACATCAAAAGAGATATATGATAAGCTGGGAGAACTATTCTCTAAAGATGTGATAAGAAAGGTCATATCACTTAGATCTGATCTACACAAATTGAAGGTGTCAAAGGATGAAGGATCTCAACTGCAAGATCTGGGAGAGATGATTTCAGATAAGGAAATGATACACTAACTGACGAACAAGGTAACGAATGTCTATGAGGATAAGAAGGCTATCCCATTCAACAATGTGTAGTCTCTATGCAAGATAGGAGAAGACAAGTTGAGGGAAAAAAGAATTCAGACATTTGTCAAAAGGAAAGAAGAACATAGCTAATATTCAATGCTATGGGCATTATAGGAAAGATTGTCCTAAGTGCAAAAAGGGAAATAACAAGGAAGAGAGAGAAGAAGTCCATTTCACCAAAGAAGTGGAAGAAGTTGAAAGAGGAAAAGCATTAGTAGCAAGAGCTCGTGACATCGCCATAGGGAAACATGAAGGATAGATGGAACAAAATCTATGGCAGTCAACTGTGAAGGTTATAGCTCTAGGGAACCTCATTAGAAAGGGAAGAAGTCATTCAGGACAAGTCTCATCATACATCGAGTCAAAAGGAAACATCTGCTGGATAGGGATATGCAAGATCCTTAAGATTCTCTGATGGAATCTTCATCGGAGGATTCACCAATCTATAGTGGAAGCAAGTGTTTCATTAGGAACTCCAACTTGTGGAATTCATGGGATGATGGTATGATGACATAAGAGATGATGCAAATCAAGGGGTTGAAGATCTTTTCTATCAAGAAAGCTACCGAAAGAAGTCTAGATGACCTAAAGGTAAATGAGGTATGTATGCTTGTATTTGGTATTATAAAATCATGGTTGCAGGTAACATTAATCACTGCTCTATCTTGAGAAGCATAATCAAAGGAAAGGGATCTCCTCCTATGAAAGGTTGCCGAAAGGCATGGGTCACACTAGGTGAAATCAACATAATTTGTCCTCATATGAAGTATGAGGTGGTTGACTACAATTAAGGAACTTTGATTGGAAGCTTCTGGGAATGAAATGAAATTATGTGAAGGAAGGAAGGAAGATATCGTGAGATAATGCAACCATGGTAAAAGCATTCAACATCCGGAAGACCAAGAAGATTTGACTAGAAAATCTCTCGGAAAGATATGAAGACTCTGATGGAAGTCTGAAAAAGATGGAGACCCTTGACAATGGACATCTTTGGGAGATATGTCAACATGTATGCAGGATGTTGATGCTAACTGGAAGATGTCATGATGAAAGACCATCACAAAGGTAATTTTGATTTAAGTGTTCATTTCTTATCTTTGAAAAAATATCTTGATGGGCTTATGCAGGATTGCCAAAGGGAAGAACTATGGATGACTTCCAAGAGGACCATATAGAAGGATGTAAGATCCTTCTGGAAAATATGGCATGAAGAAGCAACATGACATGAAGCAAGGCCAGATGAAGACTAGTGGATCACATTATGATGAAAGGTATAATGGCATGACTGACCCATGGATGAAAGTGATGGATAGTCTGTGCCCTATGAAGAAGCCACAAAAGATGAAGACTCCTTGACAAAGAAATTCATGACATCAAAAGAAGGGGCTCTTCAAGCAGCTGGTTGAGGAGCTGCTGTCGATCCCTAATTAAGAGGGAGCCTGAAAACAAGTTTCTTACTTGGAAGAAACATGGAAATTCCTAAGCCAAGAGGGAGCTTAGGTACATTCCTTCCATAGGAATGAGTACATTCCATTATTGGAATTGATATGTCCTCCACAATTGAGAGG
Source organism: Pinus tabuliformis (assembly GCA_031772625.1). NCBI lineage: Eukaryota > Viridiplantae > Streptophyta > Pinopsida > Pinales > Pinaceae > Pinus > Pinus tabuliformis. The sequence continues at coordinate 342,214,172 of CM062816.1, forward strand.
GAGAGATAGACACATCGTTCTAGTCTTCACCTGGGAAGACAAAATGGAGGATTGGGTAATCATCTGGCATCCGATACTCTTTGTGGAGGAGATAGGGCATCCAAGATAAGATTAGTCGTGGACCGATATTCTTTGAGCACTGACTATCCAAGATAAGAATAGTCCAAAGTAGGTCATACTCTGTGAACACCCGGGTTGAGTAAGTACCTTGAGAGACAATGATTATGGTATCTATGAATCATTGGCCTCGCTAGCATTGTGCTCTGATCATGTGGATAGAGCTGTTAGTCGAGGCCTTACAATGTGACAATACTGGTTGATATGATGCTAGACAGATGGGTTACCAATCTGGTTCTTCTTATGAGAAATTCTTCACATTGCGAATGAACAAGTACCATTATGAATACCTCCCTAGTTAAGAGGGAGTGTTGAAAATTGTAACTAGGTTCGGTCTTCATAGTGACATGTAATTGTGACTTTTGTAAATGAATGATAAAATTATTATTGTAAGGCTTGCTTCATGGGTTTCATGAGAAAGAGATTTTATTTGTTAGTGGCTCCCATTGAGAGCCTTTAGGATTTGTCATTTAAATTCAAAGAGTCAATGTCATGTATGAAGAGCCCTTCTTGGGTATATGTCAAATGTATCTGAGTCAATAACATTGTCATATAGCCCTCTAATGATAAGCACAAGTCCTCTTCCTTATGTCGGCTTCAAGAAGAATAAAATAATTCATGTCGACTCTCCAAATAAAGACACACCTATTCAGATGAACATGTCGGCTTATTTATAGAACGAACTAATATATATACAAGGGCAAGCTCTTTGCATTATACACAAAAAAATCCAAGAATATCTCTGAGATTTTCGGATGGCAATTACAGTTAAAAGTTCGAATGTCTCTTTGTGTTTTCGGAAGGGCAGTAGTAGTGAATATAAGTTCAGATCACACTCAGAAATTCGGTAATCCATTGCAGTAACAAGTTCAAAAGTTACAGTGACAAGTCTAGGAAGAAGCTCAGATAAGCATGCAATTGCAATGCGGATTGGAGCAGAGAAAGGTAGATGAAATTTCGGTGATACTACAATGATGTCTCCTCATTGTCTTGGCATTGTATCAGAGCAAAGGTCTCAGCATAATCTCTTTCCCACAGCTAAGAAGAGATCGATGTCCTCAGGAAGAAGGTCACAAGTATGTGACTAGGTCTCGGGGTTATTGCATGAAGAAGGTCTCGGTGTGACTATGATTCAGTACTACTGTTGAAGGAGAGCCGAAGGAACAGAAAAGGAGGAAGAGGACTTGTGTCTTGGTCTTGGAGAAGCTGATAGGTCAAGGTTCTTGGTCTTGGTATTTGTCAATTGGAATCTCTATAAGAAGAATTTGTGCGAGTTTCCTCTCAAAGAATGAGAGGTTTTGGCCCTTGCTCATAGTCTACATTCTGTGTCTCTTTTCTATTTATGTTCATGCATTCGTAGCTGTTTGATGAAGAAGAACACTGATAACTTAAGCAAAAAGAAGATCCTAATCTAATGAAGTAAAAATACTCACAAGCAGTTACTAAAGAAGAGAAATCACCTAATTCATGATGCCCTAGATTTCTCAACAAAACCATCTTCTCCTTAAAAACTAAGGCTAAGCACTGTTGATGCAAGTACTACAAAAATGTAGAAAGAGAGTCTTGAGACTCACTGAAGAGTAATATGTGAGACATTTTGATGTTAGGTTTGCTAGAGGGAAACCATTAATGCTAATTTTTCTTCTGCTTAAAAACCAAGGCTAAGCACTGTTGATGCAAGTACTATAAAAAATGTCGAGAGGGAGTTTTGAGACTCATTGAATAGAAATAAAGACACTTCGATGTTAGGTTTGCTACAAGGAAACCATTAATCTTAATTTTCCTATATTAGTTTGCACATTGATGTCTTTGATGTACATTAAGCTTCAATACATGATTCTTTCCTAGATAATCTGATTCTTATTTCAAACATTTTCATTTTGAGATGTTATCATAATAGGTCAACAAAAGAATTAGACAATGGAAAAGGATCTTTTCTTGTTAAGCATCATTGGAATTGGAATGGTTCTCCAACTTTTTGCACTAAATTCTTGTTGAACCTCAGAATTACCTTCCCCTTGACATTTGTTCTCACCTTTTTCTCTTGATTTCTCACAAGACTACAGATCCAATCAATGATAAATGCTAGATTTTGTCTTAGGAAAGCATTAAAATGATCACCATATTATATTTTCATGTTCTTGCTATTTTAATAGATTTTTGCAAATTAGCTACGGAATGCAGCCTATTCTGCAGCTAACTGTGGGTTCCGTAGCTACTCTCATGGTTTGACAGGTTACAGGTGTCAAATGAAGAACTGGGCCACATGGGCATCTCCAGAATCATCTCTACATGGATTCTATCCTACTCACTCGATCTAGATCGACAGAAAAGCATGCCTAAAGTCTTGGTCAAAGATGGAGTCAAATACGTTATCTAGTAGCAGTAGGACTCTTGATACTTCATAGTTGATCAGGAGTCTAACGGTTCTGTTGAAGAGTTAACGCATATCAGGCCACCTGTAGCTGTTCAGAAGTCTAACAGTCTCATTACAATTTGAACTAAGCCATTTGTAGCATGTCTTTCTATAAACAGTCATGATAGATTCAGATTAAGCCACCTGTAACAAGATTTTCTCTTAAACAGTTATGTTGTTTTTCTATAAATATCGGTTAAATGAGACTGAGAAGCAGTTAGAAGCTAAGGAAGGATTACAGGCTTTTTGTTAAAAACTCTGTTCAGACTTCGTTTTGTTGATAATACAAACTCTGTTTTGTCAATGGTGGTTTAAAAGTGCATCTTTAATTAGCTGTTATCCAACCACATCAGTTGCAGAGGGCCCCTGCACCGAAGGAGGTTTTTACTTGTTGTTTTCATTTTAATTTCTATTACTCTGTTTTTTTTGCAAGTTCATTTTCTTTAGTTTTGTTTCATTTCAGTTTGTAACCAAAGTGTGAGGATAAAAATCACAACTGTGCAAGTCTTATTCTTCTGAGATATTGTATGAGAAATGATTGAATGACAAATGAAATACACAGTTGCTTAGCTTCTCACTATTTTTGATTACTCATTTTAGCATAGAACTGTCAATTAACTGTATTAATAGATGTTCTCACAACCATTTCGAAATGATGACAATTCTAACTTAATTGGTTGAATATCTAGTTCATGCAGTGATTGAGCTTACTCAGCATATTGTTAGTATTACAAACTGTCATCTTTTCTTTTTCAGGTCATTACTTAGTTGCATCACTTGACATTCCAAAAGATCATTTCAAGGAAACTGATTCTATCATGTTCCAAAATTGAATGGTTGAATGGCTAATGAATGCAATTATTGAATTACCTTCTGCATCAATATTACTTTTGGTTGTAAAAATTAGATCCATGGATTAGGACTAAATGGTAGATTAGGACTAAATGGTAGATTAAGACTAAATGGTAGATAAGCTAGATGCTCTGTTTATCTTATTAGGTCCTAACTGGTTAAAAATGATTCTTAGTCCATTTTAGGAGTTTAGACTAACTTAGGAGCCTATCCTTTCTTTAAAAACTCGTTAGATCCATGTAAATCTCTCATAGACTGTATATTCTTAGACATCAAAAAACAGAAACCCCCCAAAACAAACATAAAATACAAAACAACGAAGTAAGAGAAAAGTTAACTAAGCACATATAGTGCATCACACTTCATCAGTCTACAAACCTCGGTTGATAATTCATGCGAGCAATTTAGGACACTAAATTGACTAAACAATTCTTTTGTTGTCTCTATTCGTTATTGGTTTCTCTTAGTTTGAAGTTGAATGCAATTAGTTATAATAAATGCAAAATTATTGACAATTGTAGCAATATTTCTAAGACATCAATATTAGGTTGTATTGATTGTCATGTATACTTTTATTGCTTTGATTCTCACAAATTTATAAAACAATGATTCTTTTATAAACTTGGACTTTGTAATTTCTTACATTCAATAATATTTGTTGTATCTTCATTTTATGAATTGGAGTTTTCAAATGATTCACTTTTGGTGTTTTTAATTCAGATATGTGAAGAAGCTGGTCAAAAATGGATAGAGGATCCCACAAATCAAAACACGGCCTTCGCTCGCAATAGAATCCGCAAATTTCTAAGGAATTTACAATCTTGTAAGTTTTTTGTCGAGAGCCATATTTTCATGAGATTACTTTTATACTTTGCATAAAATTAGATTTTTTTTTTTCACTTTATTGGGTATTATGTTTGTCAAGGATTCTCTCTTATTCTCTGGAACTTGCTAGCTCCTTTTTTGTGTAGCTTATTTCTAGATACCATCCTATTGACAATGCTGGAAATCCGTCAACCAAGGGGGTCTCCCCGATGTGAAGTCCCAATTAGACGTCACACTGTTTGGAATAGGAGCCCCATCCGAGGTATTGGCCCGACTATCATATATTCTTACAGATTTGCTGTGGCTCTAACTGTCAGCAAGAGAGAGGAGTGCAAATTTGCCTTCGAAAAGAAAGGGGGTGTGCCTGGTGAGTGTTCGGTTGTGTGCGTGTCAAAGTTATTTTACTGCGAAGGGGGAAGAGAAGTGAATCCCTAAGAGAGAGGTAATGGTACCACCCTAGTAGTGACACACATAAACAAGAAGAATCCGTTCAACATCGAACGGAATAGTCCACAAAGATGCGATGATCATTGCAAGCATTACAACAAGAAAGATCTGTGTGATATCCAATGGAATAGTCCACAAGGACGTGACAACAATAACAACCATTACAACACATTCTCAATATGATAGTACTAAAATAACCGAAATAGTTCAGCTATTTTAGCACAGGTGAAAGCAAACATGAATTACAAACATCCACATAATAGTCTTATAAATATTCAAAATCCACACACGAAGAAGGTGCTGGCCATGAGCCTTTTGATATTAAGTAAAAGTTCCAAGACACATGTATACAATGAACACCACTAGCTCCAATTGTCGAGCGTTGGAGCCACTTCTTGCTCACCAAAAGAACTAGTCAGTCTCTATAATGACTTGTGGGAGGAGCCAAGGTGAAAAGTCCTTTGCTCATACAATGAGGGTGTATATATAACCAAGAGGTGATGCTTCACCTTCCTTGTGACTCTTTGACTACCCCATGACTGTTTGACTTCCTATGACTTTTTGACTTTACATGACTCTTCATATTCTGAATGTGTCCTTTGGACTTCCACTTTACAATACATTTTGAATAGATAATTACATAATCCACAATAATGATGTGGCATATGATGACTCATGACCGAACATGACATGACACTGATGACATGGATTGCATGATGATACAACAGTTCCAAACTGTCCTTCTTGCTACTTCTTTCTTTGTGTCTTCAGTAAGAGATGTATGCAATGCTTCATCTTCATGAGAGAAATGCTTTGTTCTTCATATCTACCCTCCAAAGTGTTGTGAATCTGATGGAGTCTTCGTACAGTCTTGATCTTTGGTTTTCTGTTGTAATCCAGTTTACCTTCGTCTTCTTGCCTAATGATCATATTTTCTCTTCAGCTCCATATGTGTCTTCTAGCATGTCCTCCTTCTCCATCTCCTTTTTCATCATCTTGCCATGGCATGATAGAGTTCCTGCATTTATAATTCACTCTTGACAAGACGACATCAGTCCGATAAACCCCTAGTCTAAGATGCTGCATGATGATCCACTGACTGAGCCGAAATCGGGTGGCAGGCTAAGGGAGAGGCTCAGTGACTGCGCAATTGCGTAACTCAGGTAGTCAAGGGTCAGGCTTGAGCGTTGATACTGCTCAATGCACAGTTCAGGTTTGGATTGAGAAAAAATATTGCATAGTTGGGGAGCTTAGGGAGCTAGGCTGAGGGATTGAACACTAATTTTGACCATTGTGCAGTTCTGAAACACAGAGGAGCCCAGGTGATTGCACAATTACGCAGCTCAAGAGCTCCATGGACATTTCAGGCTGGACTATGTAGGAAGATTGCGCAGTTTTGAGGCTTAGTGAGTCAGTTTGCAGGGTTTTGCACTGTTTCTATCAATTGCACAGTTTTGGGAGGCAGAGCAGACTTGGTGATTGTACAGTTGCACAGTTCAAGAGCTTAGGATTTGGGCTTGAGCTCACAGTCTCTGCATTGCGCAATTGGGGCCAGGCTGGAGGGCTGAATTGTGCAATTTTGGAGGCCAAGGCTCGGGCTTAAGCACTGACACTGCACAGTGTGTGGTCCTGGAAGGAAGGAACTGTGCATTGCGCAGTATCAAGAGGCAAGGTTGCGGATTGAGGGTTGAGACTGCGCAATGCGCAGTTCAGGAAGGCCAGATGAGGCTAAGTTGTTGGGAATTTTCCAAAATTTGGCTAAGTGTGGGATCAGTGAAACTGATGTGAATAGTGATAAGACTTGACTGTGATCACACACTTAGAACACTTAACGACACAACATAGATCATCCAGAACACATGAACAACATACTTCCCTTAATGTGACAACTTTGCGATGACTTATGACAAGTGCGAAACCAAAGATACACTTTGCGACGACCGTGACGACACTTGTGCGACAGTTCTTAAAACTTTGGAAATGAGTGCGACAAATGTTTACATGTTAAGATCAACTCATTTACACAAAGATAACCTCTTGAAACCACCAAAACAAGCTTATGTACATTGTGCGACACTTAACATGGTAGTAGAGGGTAATTGCTAAACTGCGAACGACACTTGTGATATGCAAACGAGAGTGGAAGTAAAACATGCTAGAGCGAAGATAACATGAAAACGACACTAATTAGAGTGAAAGCAAGTGAGAGCGACAACTGAAAACATGAAAACGACACTTGCGGAAACCAAGGTGCGCTACAATGACAATTTGCAAAACTCCCCAAAATAGAAGTACAAAAGTAGCTAGAAGTGAGAAATTGTCGATGTCAGTGCGCACTGACTGTCGACATGGATTGGACATCGCACATGCACAGTCTTTGATGAACCGTGTTGTGTTTATTCAAGCTTGCGTAAAAGAATGTGCTCTATGAACTTGTTGCGGACTGAGCATATGAGAGGAAGTGACTTCAACACTTCTAATCCAAGAAGGGAGCTTAAAAGCATGAGCTGACCAAAAAATGACTACGAAACGATTGATTGCAAGATCCACAATAGGCTCCAAAATTCGAGTGTAGGCAAAATTTTGGAGGGTGTTTGTCGCAGCGACAACACATCCTTAGTCACAATCTCATACTTTCACATATCCTATGCTAAACTTTAGACTTAAAGAACTTTAATCAAGTAATATATTTGGCAGAGTAGGAGGATCTCAAGTTGTTGTATTTTAGTGAAATAAATGGAGGATGTCTAAGTGGGCTTCTAAGACAACACCCACATTTAAGTTGATAAATGTGAGGAATATTGTTACTTTCTTGTCAATGAATTTCTTGAGTTTGAGGTTGATGCTAAACAAAAGAATTGTCGATGGAGTTTTCTTAACGCAAAAATGAAGTCTAAACACAACCTGTAATGTTGTATACTATTGACATTCTTTGTAGGATAAGAGCACATCATAAAGTATATGAACTTTTTTATCCTACAAGTGGTATCTTGCCTAATTCGTCTTGTACCTAGATATCTAAAAGAAATCACAGAAGTAGGATTCAAGGACATATGATTGTGTATGACATCGTCGCAGTTTGGTGCCATCATTCACCTTGCTACTAATGTAAGTTTGAAATTTTTTTTTTCCTCAGGCATGAAAAACTTAACTAGATTGCATTCTTTTCTTGATTTTCCCTTTGAAATGTAGCCCTTAGTCTTTTATATTTGCATGTGGCCTTGTATTTACTGAAGCTTATTCCTTTTTAACATATTTGTGCATGCATGTTCAAATCATCAAAAGGATCAACTGAAAGTGAGGTAACTTTCTTGAATTTAGGATATGTTTTTATTGTTAGTATAACTAATGACTTTATATATATATATATATAGCGAGAGAGAGCAGTTAAAAAAGTTTAGTAATCCTAGGAACAATTGAATCACAGTGTAATACCCCATATGAGCATGAATACAAAAGGTAAGTATGTGGTTTACATTTGATTACTTTGGAACTTATATAAGATAACAACAATATAAAAAGGTGCACTTGCTCCTTGGGGGCACCATGAGGGCATTGGAACAATGAGAGGGGAAATAAGAGATGCTCAATATTGAGATTTCCAGGTATCTAGCTCGCAAGCCTTCATATCCCTTTATATTATTTACCTTATGTTTATTTCCCAAGCTTTATGTAGGGGCACATGGTCTCCATGCAAGTCAAATGTTCATGCAACCTTGGGAAATGTTTCATTCCACCTTTTTGAAAAATAATACATTCATTCTTTCCTTTGGAAACCCATAGAGGGAGTTGCCATTTGGGTATGGTGAGAGACCATGAGCATATGTTAAGAGAGGCATTGGTAGGTCAGGATGCCAGTATGATAAATTGTGGAAGAGAATGCTACGATGTTGATGAACTGTGAGACCATTCAGGTACACTGAGATGATGCTTGTATGTTGCCTGTTATTACTAAGATTTCCCTATGCTTAGAGGCATGCTAGTGGCATAAGTTTGGTTATCATGCATGTGTGACGAAAACCATGGCTTTGAGTGTTTGTGATTACTACAACTGATATTTTCTAGCTTCCAACATTAGAGATTTCATTGGCCAACTTGCATTGTAGCATTGGAGGGAACTAGGATAGTCTCAATGATGTTTTAATAGTGAGGGCTGTCCCATTCCTAGTGTTACGTGTTGTAGGTCAAACTCTCTCCTAGGAGGAAAAGTCCTAACCCTTGTTAAATCTCCTAATACCAACCCAAATTTATTTTTTGACAACACTTTTTATTCTTAGTAACTTGTTTATTTTCCCAAATAAATTCTTAATCGTTGAAAAATAAAATCACTGGTATTTTTACTCTAGAAAATTAAATATGTAGCGGAAATGAAATAGAGATATAATCACACATTACAACAAATAAAAAAACCACAACACTTCTCCTTCATTCATTAATCTAGAAAATCACGGTAACGACCCACATAGAATTTACAAAGAAAAACATAGTGACTAGAACTTGCAACTTGGCCCCACTGAAATAATTTGGCCCATGGAAATTCAATGAACTAGAAACTAGCCACTGAAGAAATTCGACGTAGAGAAAATTGGCTCCCGTGCCTTACCCTCACTAACCTCTGCACACTCATAAATCAACCCTGTCAAATCGACGTCCCAACAACTGCGCCTCCTTCTCGCGTCAATGATTCCACCTCTGAAATCGCAACAAATTGGCCTCTTGGAAAAACTCCCTAAATTATCCTTGTATTCTTCTTTCTTCTCCTCAGTCTAACTAAATCTTTCACTCTAGAGAAGTCACTCTCTCCTTTTTGAGAAAATCACCTTGCCAAAAATAATGTAGCTACCTTTCTTTGTTGTCCCTTCGCCTTTCCCTTGGGATTTCATTTATAATCTTCGTTAAGCCCAAATCCCTAACCCTAATCACCCTTCTAGAAGATCTAGGAGGAAATGGTTGAGATTATTTCTAAGTCACTTAAATATATTTATTATTTATCCTAATAAAATCCAAGCTAAGGAAAAGGGTCGAGCTAGTGAAGAAAGTGGGCTATGTTGAGAAATTAATGGAAATACAATTATTTGATTTCTCTTTACTATGATAACTGCTTGTGATATTATTTCCTTAAGATTAAATTGATATTGTTAACATGTATTGTTATCATCAACCAGCTATCAAAACAAGAAGATCAATCATGCACAAGTACACAAGATATTGGCACCAAGCCAGGGCAAAAACCTCTCCAAATCGTGAGAGGAAAAACCCTTGAACTCTTTCTTATAGAATCTTTATTGATGAATTCCAAGACCCAAACAAATGACACAAGATTGCCTTCAACATCAAAATGACAAACCTTCCGAAATGTACCCAAACAAAGAATCTCTTTCTGCAACTTTGCACTGTATATTAGGTCTGTAACAATGTGATGACAGTCAGCAAATGATGTCGAGAGCAACCTCCTCTAGCCTTCTTGCACCTTCGCTTTCCATGTAAATTGGTCACACATGATGTAGCTCTTTGACTTGAGCTTGATCTACAAGTTTAGATGCCGAAACAGTGACTGTTCTAGGGCAGCGAAATCATGACTGTCTATTACAGATTGTGAACATACGTGCGAGTAAAATTAGGGCTCTTCTATCCCTTCTACAATTTCGATCTCCTTGACAATGGATATTTCCTTCAGTTTGCAGCTAGATCGAATCTCTAACCCAATAAAACATCAGGATACATGGATGCCCTAGCTCGGATCAGACTTCTGCACGTGTGAACAGACTTGATGAGGGTTTCAGATGAGGGAACAAACTTCCTCATTAACTGCCGCTGCCTCTCCTTCGTCTCCTTCTCTTCGTCTTCGATACATGAATGCATGAGAGTGAATGTGATGTATGGAGGTGCCATCGATGCCTATATATAGGCTTGTTCATCCATCTCTAAGCCGACTTGATCCCCTTTACTAAGCCAACATCATGGGAGGCTTCTTGAATACAAGTAGATTCCTTTCTTTAATTCGGTGGGTACATTTTGGTGGTTTTCATTGATGGACTAGAAGGACACTTTGACTAATATTAAATATATTTACAAGTGTAAAAACTCATCGCTGTTTTCTCTTTCATTACTCAATCATAAGACTCTTAAATGTGAGTCATTACTAAATAACCATTCCTTGAGCATGCAATCCATGCTCAAGTAATAATAAATTTTTTTTCTTGATACAAAATTACATTATTACAAGATGAAGATCGAACCTAGTTACACTATTTTCAACACTCCCTCTTAACTAGGGAGGTATTCATACATGGTACATGGACATTCACAATACAAGAGTTCTCATAAGCAAAGAGTCGGATTAGTCATCCATCTATTATAGCATCATTTTCAACCAACATTGTTTCCATATAGCAAGGCCTTGACTAACAGCTCTATCTCTCAAATAGATCAGAGCACACAATGTTGGTGAGACCAATCACTGATAGACACACATCATCATTGTCTCTCTTAGGGTCATACCCACCTGGGTGTTCTCCGAGTATGCCCTACTAGGACTATTCTCATCTTGGGTTCCTAGCCCTCAAGAATATCGGTCCTCTTGCCCACTCTTGTCTTGGATGCCCTATCACATCCTCAAAGAGTGTCAGATGCTAGATGATTACACAATCCTCCATTCTTTCTTCCAAACTGAACACAAGAATGTCGTGTCTAGCTCTCCCTCTTAACCAGGGATGAGTTCCAAGTTTCGCTTCACTTAGAAACTTGCTCAAGTTCCTTTACTCATAGGAACCTCCCAGAGCTCCCTCTTACCCAGGGACTCTATCATCAGTACTTTATAGGGTCTTCTAGTTGACTGATGGTCCAAGACATTGATGACATCAATTTCTTCATATGTAGGGTTCAGCCATCCATCACTTTCCTCCATCATGTCATCTCGAAAAGTATCCTCCTTGGCTTTACATCTGGGGCTTCCTTCATAGGGCCATCTATCTTCACCTTTCCTTCAACAGTGATTGTTCTAGATCACGAGGTACATAGTTGTGACATCCTTCACAACTCTTCTTACCATGGCCCTGCACACATGCCCAGACATTTCCAAGAGGTCAGACACCAAAAATAAGTCACATATTACCTTTTGGTGATGGCCTTTTTCTAGTGACATCTTCTTGTAGGTATCAACATCCTGCATACATGTTGACACATCTCCCAACGATATCTGTTGTCAATGGTCTTCATGTTTTCAGACTTCCATCAGAGTCTTCACATCTTTCCGAGAGATTTCCTGGTCATGTCTAGTTGATCCTCTAGATGTTGATTGCATTCATCATGGTTGCATACTTCATGATCTCTTCCATCCTCACATTTTCCGTCCCAAGAGCTTTCAATCAAAGTTCTTCAATTGTAGTCAACCACCTCATACTTCATATGAGGATATTATGTTGATTTCATCTACTGTGACTTGTGTCCTTCTGCATCCTTTCATAGGAGGAGATCATTTTTCCTTTTGATCATGATTGATCTATGTTACCAGCAACCATATGACATGATATTACAATATCAAATATAAACACAAGCATACACACCTCGTTTTACCTTTGCTATTTCCAGCAGCTTCCTTGATTGAAAAGATCTTCAATCCCTTGATCTGCTTCATTTGTCATGTCATCGGACCATCATTTCATGAATACCAAAAGTTGGATTTCCTGATGAAACACTTGCTGCCTTTCCTGACTAGGGGATCCTTTGCTGAGGTTTCCATTAGAGAATCTTCAAGATCTTGTACATCCCGATCTAGAAAATGCTTCCTTTGTCCTGGATGACTTCTTCCTTTCCTTTAAAATACAATGAGATTCCCAAGAGCTATGTCCTTCATGATTCCCATATGATGCCACATTGCATCTTCTTACTATGATCATATCTGCAAGGACTTTTGATAAGATCGTTTTGAGATGGATACCATCTCATTTATACTGGAGATCTGTTACTCTCTCTTTCCTTTAGCTTCCTCTATCCTTCAAATGACCTCTTTTCCATAATCTTCCCATAGCACTGAATCTTAGCTATACTAAACTGTCTTGTTTGGGGACCAAACTTCCCTTCTCATCGTTTAGTCTTTTAACCTTCAACACTTTTGTCCACAACTTTTGCTTTTTCCATTTTGCACAGGTACCATAGGTTGTTAGATGAGGAAGCTTCTTTGTCCCAAGGACACTTGACATCTTGCTTATTAAGAAAAATAGATGATTGTCTTCTTATCATCTTTCTCAGATCTCCCAATTGAGATCTCATGAAGATGACCTTCTTTATTGTATTTCAGAGAGTATGTCTTCTAGCATTTCAATTAGTTCACTGCTGCACCATGACTGCAATCATCCTTGTTTCTCCTTCACCGAGATCATCATTGTTGTATCTTTATTGAGATCATAACAACGAGGTCTTTATGATAGCTACATTGAGATAGGGATCAAGACCTTGCCTTCATCATAGGCGAGATTATGCCCATGACCTTGTCTTCATAAAAGAACAAGATCATGACTGCTATTTTATTGTCACATCTTCACTGAGAACTTTATTACAGTTGTCATCATTGCTTTACTGTGGTTGTCCCTTGAGGTTGCCACAGAGGTGATCTCTGTATCTTCATCAAGATCATGTTCTTTCAAGAACAGGATCATGATCATCATTGTGACTACAACTTCTTTTATTGTGCCGAGAGTGTAGCAATCACTGTCATTACTATTTCCTTTTTATCATGCCTACATTGCAGTCCTTAACACTGCTTGAATCCCTTGACACTACTCCTCGTTATGCCAATACCCCAGTGTGTTCTCCAAGTGACCCTCAAGCCTCCTCTTATACTTTTCTCGTTGACATATCAACGGACGAGATTAAGTCCCTAATTGACGACTAAGATTAGATTTGACTTGATCCATGTCTTTTGGACCATTCTAACACAATTTTTTATTAATTCACATTAATATTTTAATTTCCCTAAGTTTAGACTTAGGGACTCCATTAAAAATATTAATTATTTTAATATCTCCCTAACTGTTTAGAATCTACCCAAACCCTTTCTGGGTATTGGAGATCTCATGTGCCCTAACCTCTCCACCAAATTTCGTGGCTAGAGCACATCTGATGCTACCCCAAATCAACACTCCCTCTTAGCGAGGACTGTGCTCTAGCAATACTCCTTACTGAGTATCACCCTGATCATCTAGCATCGATCCTTGTGCTGATGCTAGGCCTGCTGCCCATCATCCTCTGCACTGCTGCATCCTGTACTGCTGCCCATAGCTCTGCCACTGCCATTGCTGCATTTGTACGACAACTCCCTCTGCATCCGTGCTGCTGCCCATGGCCCTGCCACTGCCACTGCTGCGTTTGCACTACATCTCCTCTCATCATGCTGCATCGTGTTGCCCATAGCACTACCACTGCTGATTGCTGCACTGCAACTCAGTTACTAAGAAGTAAGTAACTGATCTCCCAACTCTGACCTCTCTGTCAGGCTAGAGTACTCCTGATGCTGAAGCTCCCTCTGCCGCTGACAAGTGCTCCCTCTTTGACCTCTGCACTGTTGCAACAACTCCCTGCATCTCGCACCATTGCACACCTCTCTGTGCCATCCTGCACTGGTGCAACACTCCCGTGCCTCTTGCACTGTTGCAGCCTGCTAGCCTCGCGTTGTCCTAGGAATTCTGCACTGTAGCTCTCTTTGTCGCTTCATCCGCATCTGTCTCTACCCACATTCGCCAGTCCTGCTACTCCTCTTCGAGGCTCCTGTAGCATGGTCTAATTCAAGAGGCTGGATACCTCGAGGATCCTGCCCCTCATCCCGTGTAGTTCGTCTGACTACAGCTCGATGTCTCCCCAGTTCCGCTCAAGTGGCGTGTGTGCACTAATGGCACAGTCATCGTCTGTCTCCACTTCCTTCTTTGCCCTTGTTGGCGTTGCCTTGGTCTCGGAGGCCTCTCCCTTGTTCTTCTTCCTTGGATACTGGGTCGCATAATGACCCAATTCCACATAGTGGAAGCAATTGACCTTGGAGAGGTCCTTCTTCTTCCATTTCTCTTGCTTTCCCTTAGATGCTAAGGCAACATCCTCCTCCTCCTGCTTGACTCTGATCCCCTTGCTGCTGCTTCCCATCTTACTTACCCTTCTGATCTCTTCTTGGCGAAGAGCCGCCCACATTTCCTCCCAATGTGAAAGGGTCACTTTGCCCAGTATACTCTGGACAAATACCTCCCAATCTTTTGAGACTATGTTCAGGGTTGTTCTCACAATCAATTCCTGATCCGGTGTGGCCCCTATGGAAGTCAGTGGATCCCGGATCTCATTCAGTCGATCGAGGAAGCTGTTGATCGATTCTCCCTTCTTCATCTGGTATGACGCAACTGATTTTCTAGTAACATCCTTCTCTGCACAGAAGTATGTTGGTACAATTTCTTTAGGGCCTCCCACATCTCATTTGTTGTTTCCTTCTCGGCAATGTGTGGTACTACATGGTCCTTGACCCCATCAAGGGTGATGCTCTTGGCCCTTGCCATTGCCTCGTACTTGTTGTTATCAGTTGAGTCAATTGGGATTGCTATCTTCCTTAAGGAAAAGTGCTTGACACAATTTCTGTCAAGTACGGATAAGATTCTGGCCTTCCAGACTACGAAGTTTGAGGCTCCGTCCAGCCTGTCCTGATCTCTTACCCCTTTCACTGCCATCTCGCTGCTCCTCTACTTCCCTCCTGGAAGTTCTCGGTGTGACTCCCTCTGAGCCTCGATTTCCCTCCTGGAAATCCCTCTACCAATGTCGAGATGCCCCCACTTTGATCCTTAGTGCAACTGCACCACTGATCCAGATTTCTTGGCCAAAAATCTTCGGTAGCAACTTCCTCCTCCTTGGTCTTGCCCTGTTAGGTACTGCTCTGACTACAGTACCCCACCAGCTTCACTCTGCAACTTACCCACAGCCACCTAAGCTCCAGCGAACTGAAGGTTAGAGCTTCTAGGCTCTGCACAATCCTGGCACTAGCAAAATTCACACCTCCTGGCCATGGGCGTCAATCCGTCCTGACTGAGAAAGATGACCAGGCACTGCATAGGTCGAGTCTGCTCCCCTTTGCCACTACGCTGATCCTCTTCTCAGCTCAAACTTGATGACGCAGGCACTGCGTCACCCCTTCCTTACTGCTTCTCTGCTAGGAACAACTTCTGTCACTCGGGACAACTGTTTTCTACTGCTGTTGCTCTGCTCGGCTGATGTCCTCGGTTCTCCTGTGATCTGCAACCACCCTCTGATACCATGTTGGAGTTTCTAAGTCTACCAGTTAGAAACCCTCCATGCACTTTATTGATTTATTCCTACCTACTTGCTCTGTTAATTAACAAGTTATTTACCATGTAAATACTGAAAATAAATACAAGTGCATGCTCAACATATTACAGACCATCAACTAAAGGAAATAGAAACAAGCACACAATTGACATCGTTATTTTTGGACTAATGTCCCTGGAAAAACCCAATGCGGGAAAACCGGTGCAACTATCTGAGGGTTTTATTATTAAGCAGCGCTTTTCTAAGTACACTGGGTGCCAAACTGGCTAACTCGAAAGAGAAAAAATCTGGCAGCAATACTTCTTCAGAAGCAGATATTTGGAAAGCTTGCTCCACGAAATCCCTCTCTAGCACAATCTGAAGTCCAGCGTCAGCGTGAAACCCTCTGCGTCAGCCTACTGAGGCTCTGCACAGCCTCTCTGGCTCTCTGCGTCACTCCTGCAGCCTCTACGTCACTCTTGCAGCCTCTGCGTGGATGACGCAGGCCCCTTCTGGCTTTGCGCAGTCTCTGTTGCCTCTGCGTGGCTCCTTCTGGCTCTGCGTCTGCCTCTCTCTGCTTTTGTGCTGGTCTCTCGGCACTGTCCTTGCCTCTGCCTCGTACTCACTGCCCTTCGCTGCAACTGATCACTGATTCTATCTCTCTTAGCAAACCCCGCTCTAGAGAATAGAATGACTGATCACTCTGGTGTGTTCTCCAAGTGACCCTCAAGCCTCGTCTTATACTTTTCTCGTTGACATATCAATGACCGAGATTAAGTCCCTAATGGACGGCTAAGATGAGATCTGGCTTGATCCATGTCTTTTGGACCATTCTAAGACAGTTTTATATTAATTCACATTAATATTTTAATTTCCCTAAGTCACATTAATATTTTAATTTCCCTAAGTTTAGACTTAGGGAATTAAAAATATTAATTATTTTAATAGCTCCCTAATTGTTTAGAATCTGCCCAAACCCTTTTTGGGTATTGGAGATCTCATGTGCCCGAACCTGTCCACCAAATTTCGTGGCTAGAGCACATCCGATGCTACCCCAAATCAACAGTACCATCATGTCAGAAGGATGGACTGATCAAAGGAACCGTACCATCATAAATTTTCTTATCTTTTGCCCACAGGGAACCATGTTTCTAAAATTAGTTGATGCATCTGATAAGGTGAAAGATGCACACTTGTTGTTTCAGCTTTTGGATGAGGTTATTGAATAGGTGGGGGTGGCTAATGTTGTTTAGATCATCACTGATAATGCCTCTAACTATGTTCTTGCTGGTAAAATGTTGGAGGAAAAACACAAAACCATCCTTTGGACCGCATGTGTTGCACATTGCATAGATCTCATGCTTGGGGGTATTGGTAAAATAAATTGGATCAAGAACACTATAGAGCATGCCAAAAGCATAACAAAGTATATCTATAATCACTCATGGATTTTGAACCTGATGAGGAAAAACACAGGGGGCAAGGATCTTGTTAGGCTTGCCATCACTAGATTTGCAACTCATTTTTTGACATTGCAACCTATGATTTCCCAAAATAGAAACTTGTAGAGAATGTTTTCTAGTGATGAATGGAATGGATGTTGATGGGTTGAGAAACATGATGGCAAAGATGTAAGAAAGAAAGTTAATGAAGACATATTTTGGAAAAAGGCAGCAGAGATTGTGAAGGTTGTTGAGCCACTAGTTAAGGTGTTGTATTTGGTGGATGGGGAAAGATTGGCTATGAGTTTCATTTATGAGGCTATAGATTAGGCAAAGGAGCAAATAAATACAACATACAAGGATAGAGTGGCTAAGTATGGGCCCATTTGGGAAATCATTTATCAAAGATGGAACAATCAACTCCATCACCCTATACATGCCACTGGGTTTTTTTCTAAACCCAAGGTATCATTATAAAGCTCTGGAGAGAGAAGCTTTGACTAGGGAGGTTAGAGATGGATTGATTGAGTGCCTTGAGCACATGGTCCCTAATGAGAGTGAGCAGCTGCAGATACACCGACAAATCACTTCTTTCAGTAGAGCCACAGGTACCTTTGGTAAGAACCTAGCAAAGGATTGCAAGGGAAGCAAATGAGCCAGGTAAACAATTTCAATTTTCAAATTCTTATTTTGTTAAATTGTTTATAATTTGAAAGATGGATATAATTTGTTGAGCTAACTCATTACACAACTATGTTTTTTGTAGCACAATGGTGGGAGGCATTTGGTAGCCATCATCCTCAATTGCAGAAGTTTGCAATCCGTATTTTGAGTCAAACTTGTAGTGCTTCTGGGTGTGTGAGCAATTGGCTTGTCTTTGAGAGGATTCACACAAAGAAGAGAAACCGTTTAGAACAAAAATGGTTAAATGATCTAGTCTACGTCCAATACAACCTCCTGCTAAGATGCAACCAATTGCTGAACAAAAGACCTAATACAAATCCCATTGTGTTGGAAGATATTGATCCATCCTCAGATTGGGTAGTGGAGAGTCAACCAACAGAGTTTGACCCTGATGAGGATATTGGTGTTGATATTGATTTAGAGATGGATGCATTACAAACTGTTCAGTTAAATGCAAATCCACTAGTACCAGCCCCAAGCCCTCTAGCGTCTACTTAGCCACGACGCAGGCACATAGCTCGTCTATCTCAGCGTGTAACTACTGCTAGTGCTACTACTTCTACAGTTGCAGTTGGATATCTTGATGAAGAGGAAGAGCCATGGGTTTCCTTGTTTGACTCCAATTCAGAGTCTGAGCCAGATGATGTTGGCTTTTCTAGCAGTAGTGACTAGTGATGTTTTGTTGTAGAGGCCATTTAGAGCCTCCTTGGTTATGTGTTTTTGTTTTGATCTCTATCTGCATGTATTGGATAGTGCACTAGGTCCCATTTTGATATAATAGATATATTCATCAGCATACTTTGATCATATGTTGTCTTTTCTTTGTATTCTAATGCTTTGAGTTTGGAAACATGAATGAAAATCTTTAAAAATATGATTTTTCATAAAAAAATTTTTAATGTATGTTTTACAAAGACCGAGTCATTGAAATCAACTAGGCCGAGTCGATACCTAGTCGGCGTCCGATTCAGAGTCTACCCTCGACCTGTTTCAAATCCGAGTGTGAGTTTTGAAACTATGGCTGGTATCTAAGTTATTTGCTGCTGTTTTTGTGCATTCTCAGCCATTAAAATCTTCTTGTTGACCTGTCCCTTGCTCACCTATTTGATAGTCTTGAAGCCTTTGTTGATCTCATCGTTTGTAGGCTATTTTCTTGGTGTTGTGTTATTGCATATTGTAAATCTACATATCGCAAAATCCCTAACTTGTAACAGTCTTCTTTTGTTTATTGGGGCTGGTGGAAAGTGTACTTGAACATCTGTAAATCTTATCTTGACTTTCAAGGCTTTTCTGGTACCTTCTTCCATAACCATTAAACTCCTATCAACCTTGAGTCTTCCTTTTGTTAAGATCATTCTAGGTGATTTATTCTGCAAGATCCTTGGAGAATCTTTATCCTAGAAACCCTAGGTTATCTATCCTTTAATTCTTGCCATGAGAGTCTCCCTTATGGCATAACACTTAACCACAAAACAGTGGGAGTGAGGCCACTGAGGTGACAGTGATGGTTGATGTCTTTGTTGCCATAAGACCTAGGTTGCTTAGTGAGGCTTTCCACTAGGCTGCTAGATTTTACGGCAACATGTCCAACTTGAATTGAGATCTTATTAAACTCTTGCATACAAAATACCTCCACATCATTCAAAACAATCACAATAAGGCATTTCATGTCTGTACTAAACATTTGCCTTTGTAGGTTTGCTTTGGATTTTGTCCCGTCACACCACATGAGCTTTCTAGTTGTCCTCTATACTCCTAGATTAGAAGGTAAAGGGAGAGGGTAAAGCCACTGCATTTTTCTAACATTTAGCATAAATACATTCCAAATCAAGGATATTCTCCTTATAACATAGGCAAAATATAAAGCTCCAAAGGGTGAACATAGGGCCCAATTTTGATTTTATATGGTAGAAAAGTTTAGCCAGATTGAGGAAAAAACAAAGGTTTAAAAAGTAAACATAATCACATTTTAAGAGTTAAAATCTATCATGTCTTTGCACTATTTTGGATGCCATAGGATCAAATGTGTTTCACCTTGACCTTCCAGATCATATTAGTATTTATGCAGCTAAAGTTAATTGCACTATACCTATGGGAGCTGTCATATTTAGAGAAGGTAGAAAAGTTACAAGTTACCCATATTTAGAATACCGTCACAGGTAGCCAATCTCCACTCTCAAAGGATATATTACTAAGCACTAAGATGAGGACCACTGAGAGGATGCATACTCTCACATACTTGGCTAGTACCAAAGGAAGCTTGGGTTGCATTCATGAGGTTTCCTTTCTACTAGCCAGGTGTATGACAATATAATTTCTTCTAGATAGGGAGGATTTACTAAGCACTTTAAAGTTAATATCTTAAGCTAGTTGTGCTCATCATGTGTACGTTACTATGTTACCAAATCCACCTACAGAGGACCTAGAATTCACGTTTCTGTGGATCTGGACCCGCTCAGGACCTGTTCCAGTTTGGAAAAACCAAAGGATCTGTTGAGAACTTCTTCTAGCTTGCCAGAAACATTGAATAGGTTTAGCCTCCAATAAAAATCCATCAAAAACTTATTGAAATGCATTAAACAAAAATAGAAAAAGCCCTATGATAGTAACTTTTGCCTGTCAAATTGCCCACTGCCCTCCCATCAAAATACTGGGAAATCTGAACTTTTCACAACAATTTACAGAGAGTAGTTTGAAGAAATATATTCACAGCTGAATTTTCTATGTTTCTGGCCCAGGGTTTTATTTGATAAAATATAAATTTATGTATTTATATGTTTATATATATGTCGTTTCCCCATATCCAGAGCCTGCCTTGTCAGAGAATTCCATGGATTTGTATCTGGATTAGTATCCATTTCCATGCAACTTAGATATTTTACTGTTTTATTTCACTTTAATATTGTATTTTATGTCACTTAAATAATTTTTATTAGCACTTAGTGCTAAGGTCAATTATGTAGGTAACTTCTGTGTCCTTCGACTCTTGTAGGTTGTCATAGAATTCCATTTCAGTTTCCTAAGGTGGCATTCATTTAGGACAGGTTCTTTCTCTATAGAGTACGTACACTCTATGTACGTATGGTTCCATTCCTATTAACAGAAGCTTAGTTCTTGAAGAAATTATCATATTCGGATTCAGTTCCTTTGTAGATTCTCTGTTGTGTCAACCATCTTGCACCATCTAGGCCTATCATATGTGAGACACAATGCTCAAATGCCACGAAAGAGAGCTTAAATCTAATTTAATAGAACAGAACCATAAGAGAGCCATGATTTAAATGCATTAATCATTCATTGCAGTTTATGATTCCTCCTTTATTCTTGTTTTTATTTTTAAAGGAAAACACCTTCAATGCCTCATCTCATGCTTTTGTACAATCTTTTTTTCTTCAATGTTGCTCCTTTTTAACAGATGTTTGTGATTCTCCATTACAGTAGCATATATCTTCGTAGATGTTTTATGTGATGTGAAGTCTCATTCTTTCCCTTTGCTCTTCTTTAAAATGATGCTTATAGGAGACCTATTTATGGAATAAATTTCAATGCCAATTCGGATTTATCCATATTGAAAATTTTCATAAATTTAATCAAAGATAAAACTATGGTTTACAAGAACTATTATTCCTAGTATTCAAATCCCCTACCAGTCTATAGACATGATACCATGGTCTGATCAACTGTGACAAGAAGTCAGTATTGGTCCACCTTATATGTTGTCCATACCAGTGTTGATAATATCGGTATCGGCAAAATATCAGCGAGGGTCTAGAAAATATCTTATCGGCAATATCGGCGAAAATATCGGCAAGCATAAAAAATCAAATTTTTTCAGATTTTTAAATATAGTCAGTATTTTCAAAATATGGCGATATTTTGCTGATATTTTCAAAATAGTGTGATATTTTGCTGATATTTACAAAACGGAAAATATCGCAATATTTACCCGGCGATATATCGTTTTGCCGAAAATATCGTGATATTTTCGAATATTGCCGATGTTATCAACATTGGTCCATGCATAAGAAAGATTTCTTATGTTGAAGTTAAGTCTGCTGTTTGATCATTTTCATGAGTTTTAGTGGGGTTCAATCCTGACTGCATTCCTTTCTATCTTGTCTGATGTAATTTTTTTATATGTCAGCAGGTGCCATGCTTGTCTGACTCTGATTTCTCACCCTGCCAGGTGATTTCAAAAATGAAGTGCAAGCTCTAATTTCTGGCTGCCGAAGACTACGAGCATTCCTTAATATTGCTTGTGATCATCTGATGAAAGAAACAGTATCTGTCAATGAAGTAAGTTATCTGACATTCAATCACTTATGCTCATTGTTTTGAGTCAATGCCTCCATTGGTACATAATGCCATTTACTGCTTCCCTTAGTTCACAATTTATGTTTCATTTTTCGTGTTTTTAAATTGCAATCTCATTTAAAGAACAAATACTGAAGATTGAAATAATTGTATCCATCCAATGTTCAACATTTTGTTTCCTTTTGATGTTAAAGATTTAACTTCATGATTGGTGCCAAAAATGGTAGACTCTAAATGCTTTTGAATGGTATCTCTAATGGTGGCTATTGCCGCAAAATCTAGCAGGCCTTGTAAGGGGACTCACAAGGCGAGGGCCAGACCCTGTTGCAACAAGGGAGATTGCCACTGTCATCTCAACAATCTTCCTCCTGCTCTTTAATGAAATTTCACCATAAGGGACACTTCCCTGTACTCAACTTTAAGGATATTCTAGGCTCTATGGTTCAAGGTGATGAAGATATATGCTGGGTGAAGTACTCTATGATTGACAAAGGCTTAACTTTTCATGATAGGAAGCAGTGTATCATGTACTTAGACTAGATATAGACTTGTGCATTCTAGGGTTTCTTGATATTCAACAAGAAAGCAGTTCCTAGATACATAAAAGTAAAAGAAGAGGTGTACTAAGATATTAGGTCAACAAAATGTTGAAAATAAGGATACCAATGAGGTCTTTCCTAGTGCATTTATCCTTTTGGCCTAGGAAGACACTTTAATGACCTTTTGTCTAGGGACATTATGAGTTTATTAATGTTATGGAGCAAAGTTACTTTTTATGGCTGATATAACTTGTATTTTAATTTATTAAAGTCACAAGTGTTATAAAAGTGACTTTATTAGAAAAGTACAAAGTACACTTTATAATATTAAAGTGACTTTTATGTTTTAGAAGTGGCTTTATGAGAGAAAAAGTGCGCATGTTACAAAACATTAAAAAGTAATAGGAGACTCATTAATTGAAGGGGACCACATGAAGGAGGGGGTCAAGTGGGGGACTTGATCTCATTCATTGATCTCATGGGCTGAGATTTAATTTCAGCCCTTGATTTCAAGGGTTAGGGTTCTCCTCACTTTAGATGACAAAAAGAGAAAAAGGAGAAGAGAGGGGTCATTCATTATTCTCATGAGAATTGAGGAGAGGAAAGAGGAGCAAGGAAGAAGTTATGATTGCAAAGAAAGGAAGGGAGTTTGAATAGCAAGAGAGGAAAAAAACCCGAGTTTCTAGCCCAAACACCTGGCACGCACCCCAATATTTTCGCACAAGGTTTAGCAGGCTGAGATCCTTGTGTTGGCTTGGCCGAAATAGCAGGGAAAGCAGCACTGGTCTAGTTGGGCAGTTGACTGTGAGACTCAACGTAATTCTTGGTTTGAAAGGGAGCTGTTTGAACCACTGTTTTGCTGCCACAGCACAGCCAACAGGGCTGATGTTTTAGGAGACTGTCTCACAGTATTTTTTTGTGGCTTGGAGCACAAACCTTGAGGCGCATTTAGTGTGTTTCCAGGAGGGAAATTGTATCAGATTTTGGCATGAATTTCTGAGAAGACTTCTACTCTGTCTGGCACATTTTTCAAGGCACTGTTGGGTGGCAGTGTGCACAGAATTCAAGACATATCCCAGCTGTGTTTATGACTGTGTGGGGTCTCGAATTCATATGTATTCTGAGAAGTGACATCATCAAGAGAGAGGGAGATAAGTATTTTGTATCTCTGCTGTGTATTTATTTCCTTAAGAGCAATTAAATCCTCCTTTAGAACTGGTTTTCCCCTTGTGGGTTTTTCCATGGTCATTAGACCAAATCACTGTGCAAAAAATTGTGTACTTGCATTTAATTCTTGTTTCAGCTGTGAAAAGTTAAAAGAGTAGAGTAGTCTTATGTTTCTAGTTGAATGCATGTCTAAATTTATATCAGCTCATGTAATGTTGGGTTTGGGCATTAAACTTCATGCAAAAACTTGAAACTGGGAAGGGCTACAACGTATAAAAAATTTCTATATGGTATTAGAGCCTGAGAGACTTTGGATCTGAGTTTTGCATCAGCTAATAGAAGAGACCAGCAAGCTAACTTCTGCCTTATCAGTGAACAACTGTCATAAAACCTCAGTCAGAAACCCAAAGAATTGTTGGTAGAGAGGGAAGAAGATTGCCTAGTAACATACCTGCTTATTTGTGTTGGTTGTGAGGGTCATGGCGACGGGTTTGAGGGTGGAGGACAGATTGAGTGGGGCTAATAATTTTGGCCCTTGGAAGGAGAGGATGATGCTTTTACTTGAAGAAGTTGAAGTGTGGGATATAGTGGAGAATCTTGTGCAACCTCCTATTGATCCAGCTCATTTGGTGGACTTCAACAAGAAGAATGTGAAGGCAAGGAGAATCATCCTTGATGCCGAAGACCACCTATTCCCTCATGTGATAGGAATGAAGTTTGCGTACAAGCTGTGGGATTCACTTGTCACATTATGCTAGAATTCCAATGAGAACAAGAAGATCGTGTTGAGGTAGAAGTTGAGAAACATCAAGATGACCAACACCGACAATGTAACCTCATACCTTACGAATATCTCACTGGTGAAGGATGAGTTGGCTGCCGTGGCAGAGGTTATCCCTAAGGACCAGTTGGTCAAGTTTGCACTAGATGGTTTGACCTAGAAATGGGATGGATTCATACATGACATTGTGGCCATAGAGCATTTTCCAGGCTGGAGGAGGATGTGGGATGATTTCATCCAGGAGGAGACCAGGAAGAGTGCAAAGATGGACAATCAACGTGGTGGGGGAGATGAGGAGGAGAATGTCGTCCTTGCAGTGAAGGGCAAGAAGAAGGCCAAGAAGGGGTTTTCTAGAGGAGCAAAGCAGGTCAAGTGGAAGTAGAAGGCAAAGGAGAAGGACATGACCAAAGTGAAATGCTTTGCTTGTGAGAAGATGGGTCACTATGCTATTTAGTGTCACAACAAGAAGGGAAAGAAGAAGAAGGGAGTTGCAGCTTCAACAGAGGTGAAAGAGTTCACTTTCAGATTTGACAGAGTTTTCCTTATCGACAGAGGTGGATGAGTTTGCCTTAGTGGTGAGTCTAGCCACTCATGTCACATCTTTCGGTGTATGGTTTGTAAGACAGTGGAGCATCCTGCCATATGACTGGTGCGAGGAGCACTTCACGAGTCTCTTAGAGGATGATATTGATTTGGAGGTTGTGTTTGGAGATAAGTCCAAGGTCAAAGCAGTAGGAGTGGGGACAATATCATTTTAGAGGAAGTCTTTACCTCCTCTGAAAATGATGGATGTTTTTTATGTTCCAGGGTTGAAGAAGAACTCGATATCAGTCTCTAGTTTGGAGGATAGGGAGTATGAGGTGGTATTCTGAGGAGGATAGGTGTTGATATGTTCCAGAGGATCCAGTATTGAGTATTCTTATGTGATTGGAGTCGACAGTGGTAGGCCACACAAGTTTATGTTTCAACCTATTAGAGCCTTGGTGGTGCAAACCAACGATAATGAGTTGTGTGAGATTTGGCACAGGAGTATGGCCCACTTGCACCATGGGGCATTCAGGATGTTGAGGGAGATGGTTACTGGAGTTCAACACTGAGCATCATGATGTGTGCAGAGGGTGTGCTTTGGGAAAACACACCAAGACCACTCCAGGAAGACCTAGATTTCTTTCTGAAGACCAAGGTGAGGTCTTTAAGAGGTTCCAAGAGTGTAAGGCTCTTGTGGAGAACCAGACGGGGAAGAAGATCAAGGTGTTGAGATTAGACAATGGAGGTGAATATACCTCCAAGGTGATGAATTAGTTCTGCAGGAGTGTGGGCATAAGGATGTTGAGAAATCTAGGGCAAGAAGATCAGATCTTTTTATATTGATTTCTCTTTGTCTTTTGATAGATGCTTGTGATTTCTTAATTAAGTTATTCTTCTTCTTCTTATAGTTATTATTCTTTGTTCATCAAACAACTATCAAAACATAAAACAAGGAGACACCAAATGTAGGCACTCAGGCAGGGAAAAACCCCTATGGAGGGGAAAACCCAGTCCAAACTCTTCCTTCAGTAGATTCATATCAAATTTGAGACAACCTAGACTGAAGACCTAGACACATGATCTCTTTTACTCCATCAACTCAACCTTCAATGTTCAAGTCGTCATTCTTCGTGCAATCTTTCAGTCTTCTGTACATTTTCAATCCCCATGTAATTCATCAGATAAACTTGGTTCCTGTAGCATTTCGGTCCCCTGTAATACATTAGATAAACTTGTCTCTTGTAGCATTTCAGTCCCCTCACTTTGCTGTCCATCAATAGAGTATTTTTTGTCCTATAATAGATTACTTCATGACCTTCACTCTTCATCCTTCTATTACAGAAATCGCATATGCAAGTCTCCTTCAATAGGTCGAGTTCACCTTGCTATCTATAGTGGTTTGTCACTGCGCTATTGGGCCGAGATGAGTAGTTTGTAGGAGCCAACTTGTCAAGTGATTTTGAGGCCGACTTGTTCACCTTTTGTCAATTGTTTGGAGGCCTAATTTGAAGGATAGTTGGTTGTCATTGCATGCGAAGGAGCTGACTTGATGGAGGAGATCCTTTGAAACCAAAACAATTTTCTTTCTTTTGACTTTGAATCAATAAAAAATCTTAAAGCACACATTGGGTGCTATGACCTATGAACCATTGACCCAAGCATGAAACCCATGCTTTAATAAGTCAATTTAATAATAAAAAAATCTTTTGACAAATATATATATTACATCACGACTCAAGTACAATTATGAAGACCGACAATAGATACATTCTTCAACACTCCCTCTTAACTAGGGAGGCATTCATAATTACCTATATTTATAGAGGTACATGCACGATATCCAAAATGAACTACAAAGAGTTCTAGCACACTCAGTGTTGCGGACTAGATACCTGACCAGGGTAATCTATCCTGGTGGGACTAAGATGGACTAAAGATTTCAGCCACTCTAGGTACCATCGGGCTTACTTGAACCCAGGTATCTAGGTGTGTATCCAAGGTCGGAACTCCATGACCAACGCCACCCTCCCTCTTTGGGATGTATAAATCAACACATAGGCTGGCCAAATGTCCTCCCAAGCATCCACCATTAGATGCTTCAGCTCTCCCTATCAAACTAGATATATCCATTTGTCCAAGCATGCTTCCAAAGTGTTCAACATTTTTATGGAGAGTTTTATCTATACTAACAAAAACCCCAATCAACAATAAAGTATCAATATATATATACAAGTAAACACAAACCTTCGGGGTTCTTAATCATCTTGATGCCACTTATATCAAGTTATTCATATGCAAATAGGCGGAAGCTTTCTTCTTTCATTTCTTCAGCAACATCAAGACATCCTTAATACATTTCATTCATTCTCCGATTTCCTCTTCAAGGTATCCATCATGACTATCATAATATGCCCCCCCTCTCAACTGGAGAGATAGACCCTTTCTTCTAACAAGCTCCCTCTCAACTTAGGGAGATCAACCACTTCCTTCTTCTATAACATCGGAGAACCTTTCATGGCTCTAACCCTTCTTACGACATCAAGGTCATCTGATATATAACTTCCTTCATCATGCTTATACGAACATCTTCATCATCTGAAGATTATGTTCCCGCAAAACTTAAATAACAAGTACAACCAAATAAAAACATAAAAAAGTGTGAAGTTAACTATATCAAAATCATGTGAATATAGTGGAAGCATTTAGACTTTAGACATCAAAGTTAAAACACCTAAACCTAGTTAAGTTTATAATCAACGAAAGACACATCTTTTTACATATTAGACTTCAACTTCTTGCTAGGGTTTTGTCATAGACCCTAGACTCCAACTTTGAGACACAAAGCCTTTGATATCATCAAATCAACAATTCTATTATACATCTAAGGTTTCAACAATTTTCAGAATTTACATTTTAGGCTCTACTAGGGCTTGTTGCAAACCCTAGGTTTTATCATCATATTGGAAACATTATTAGAATATCAATCTTCTACTAGGTTTTCTATAATTCTCAAACTATGAGCATTAACAATTAGGTCAACATACTTGCATATACATATCTAGGATCTCATAATCATGCCTTTCAATACAACAATTTCATTTAGGCTATGGTTTCGATCATACAGACAAATATAGACCTAGGGCTTCATTCCTAGGACCTCATTTTGGCTAATACAAGGGTCTTGCTTATAAACCCTAATTCACCAAGCCCTAAAGATCTAGGGTTTCAATACATAATTTAGACATTAACAACAAATTTTCTATCATAACAATACCAAAACCCTAAACACAAAAAGAATAGGATTTCTAGACTTCATCAATAACCCTAAGTAGACTAGGGTTTCATAAATATTGACATACCCTTAGGTTAGGATTTTACAGTGAACCTTTTTAGGGTTCGACAAGAATGATAATATAATGAGGGTAGATTCAATCTAATGGTTAATTACCCTGACAAGTATCTTTAAGATTCAAAAACCTTCGGCATAATGATGTTAGTAATGTAAAGAAAATTTTAAAAGAGATGATCATGCTTTTTACATGAAGAGAATTTTATAACAAAGCTTGCAGTTTAATACATACCTTGAGTTGTTCCTTACAAACCTTGAAGTATTATTGAATTATGATAACAACTTCATGAATCATTTCCTTATGAGTCAACTTGTTCCCAAAGATTCAACTTGCTTTACCAAGTTACCACACCTGCAATACTTATTGACAAGTACAAACAAAATATATAGGTATAATAGTGCAACGATTATATAGGGTTTTTGATTACCTTCAATCCTAAACATTAATTCGTTTTGTTCTGGTCAACTTATCCATATAACTTGAACTACTTATAAATCCTAGATATTATAAGATATGGTATCTAAGTAAATATGAGAGTCTACAAATTCTAGGATTACATGAGCAACTAAGCAAATAAGCATGCTATACATACTATTGGGCTTGCTTCCTTTTTATGCAAACTGGATACATATTGTTAAATGATAAAAACATGGAAAGTAATAACAATGCTTGTTTTTGTTGAAGAATGTAACTAGGTTTGGTCTTCATAATTGTATTTGAGTCATAATGAAATGTATTTATCAAAAGAAAGAAAAAGAATGTATTATTATTATTATTATTATTATGACTTATTAAATCATGGGTTTCATGCTTGGGTCATCATGTTTTAGGTCAAAGTCCCCATTGAGGACTTCTAGGTTTTATATTAAGTCATTAGAGTCATTGTCCATTTAATGAGACCCTTCTTGGGCTTTTGAATCATGTAAAAAGAATTATTATTGAGTAAAATAAGTCATTTGTCACCTCCACACCAAGTTAGCCTACATGAGGGTAATTCGAAATCCAGAAAAGGGTATATATACAGAGCAGTTCGATTCATTTGGAGGACACACTCTCACAAGTTCGATATAGAAGGAGGAGCAGAAAAAGTGCGAAATTCCAAGAGAAGGAGAATTGCTGTAGAAGGATAAAAGTTGAAGTTTTTGGGTTGTCTCTCTCTCACGTGTGAATTTTCTTGGCTATTGTTGGAAGGTTGAAGTATTGCATCAGGATCGAAGTTCTTCTACTGGTTGGTTGAAGTTTTGTTGCTAGGGAGGTCGAAATTTTGTTGCTGCTTATAGGTCAAAGTGCTACTTCAAGATCAAAGTGTTGCATCTAGGTCGAAGTTTAGTTGTTGTTGCCAGTTGTTGCTGCAAGGTCAAAGTTCTAGGTCGAAGTTGTTACTGGAAGGTTATCATCTACAGAAGAAGGGAATATTAGAATATTTCTATTTAGTATTTAATGCTCAGTCTTTTAGCTGTTGCTATTTTTATTCTTTTAGCAGTTTCTTAGATGAAACTGTTTGTTTCCATATTCTACATAGAAACCTGATGTTTCTATTATTCTAAATATCTCTGTATTATCATTGAGCTGTTTGCTCATTTCGGAATTAATTCATTCAACATTCTTTTATGGTATCAGAGCGAGGTTAAGAGATTTCTTGAACAGTTATTCTCTCTGCATCCTAATCTCTTGAGTCCTTTCTAAGGTCGAGCCCTCTGTAAGCCAGGTAGCCTTCACTGAGTCTTAGCCTCGGCTTTGCTCACTGTGATAAAAGCTTACAGTCGTCCATCTCGATACAGAAATGGATTCTTCCCCTGCATTATCATTTTTTCTGAGAAATTAACTTTGTGGCGGTGACTGTTTCGTGGGAGCGGGATTCGTTTTTTGGCTGGCCAGTTTGCTCGGAATCGTGAAAGTCATTTTGGATTTCCGGCTTGGAATTGTGAATTAAAACTGGACGGCTTTCCGGCTCGGAATAGTGAAATCGTCTTGAAACTAAAGCCCGACATTTCGAATCCGGCTATTTCTTCGACAAAGGTGACCCAGGTCCAGGTTGCATGGTTCGTCTGGTCTGAAAATACGGCCTGCGTGTTATGGGCAGTAGTCTATCTGTCGATTTGAACTGTCTATTTGTTTTTTGAACCCTTGTCGTCTCATCGTGGCCCTCGTCTTTTCTATTTGTCTCATCGTGATACGTCTGACGTCAGCGATCCAGCATTACGTGAAGCTTTGACGGCATTCGACGGCTCACTGTGTCGGGTTCGAAACGCAAAATTTACTATTTCAATTGCCTTCTTTGTCTGTTTCGGGCTCCTGGAGCTTAGAGATTCTGCCCGCCGCATTAAGTTTATTATCAAACTGCTCGGTACGGGGTTCCTTCTTCGACTACGCAGGTTTTGGAGACGGCTGATTTAAAAGGGCTTACAAATCCAATTACAGCTCCTCGTCCGTCAAACAAAGATCTCCCGAGAGACCCTGCAGAATATTTCGTGCTGCCGCGCTTTGATTTCGTAACCCATCATCGGTCCCAAGGCCCATCCCAATTTCTCTTGGTTTATCTCGGTGTCGGATCTCTTTCTCGTTACAGGAAAATAAATTGAAGGCTGCGTGGCAAGTTTTGATGCAGAAACTTAGTTTTTCGAAATCGTGGGCCCATAACCTTTGTTAGTTTTTCGAAATCTGCCTGTTATTTTAATTTTCAGGCACTATCTGGCCAGTGAAATACCCCTGAGACTCCACCTGAGGCAGCAGCCTATCTTGAAGGTGTTATCTGTGACAGCGCATCATTTCTAAGGCCTCATCTGTGGTATGTCTGAGGCACTGTAGTAGCACCAAATTAAAGGAGTCTGTAGAAAGTTAAAGCTGAGGAGGACATTGGTGGCTTATCATATATCAAGGTATCATATACAAGTCAGCGGATTTTCCAGCGTGATTATTTATTGTAAAATTTAAAAGAAGGGTACAGCTACAGCAGTGGAACCTGCTCTATTGCTATTTTTTAGACTGGGGAGATATATTTTTGCTGGGTAAATATATCTCAGGCAGCTACATTTTTCTTTGTGTCAGACTTCTGTATTTTCTTTGGGAAAATGGCCACGCTCACCAATCTGATGTTAGAAGGAAATCAACGCTTTAATGGCAGCAACTATAACATTTGGAAACAAAGAATGTTGACCATTTTTGAATACAGGCGTCTTGATCAACTCATTTTGGGCAAAGAGCTTCGTCCCGGTACAACTGGTACCGATCAAGATAAATTTGATGATCGAAATCGAGAGGCTGTTATGCTTCTCAAGCTCTCTGTCGCTGATGATCAGTTACCACAGATTCCTTCTGGCAAGACAGCTGCCGAAATCTGGCAACAGTTGAAAGAACTGCACGAGACATCTGAAAAGCAGAGCTTTTTTTTCTCAAAAATCAGTTGTTCTCCATCATGATGGATGAACATATGTCTTTACAAGAACATCTCAACAAAATTAAAGACATTCGAGATCAGCTCGAAGCCATTGGTCGGACCATGGAGGAAGAAGATATGGTAGTCATTACTTTGAAAAGTCTACCGAAATCTTATGAACACTTTATAGAAACACTCAACATTACCACCACAAATGTGGATCTAAAGTTTCCAGACTTATGTACCAAACTTCTACAGCAGAATCGGTGGAAATAGCAGTTTGGTAGTGGTGCTTCATCAGTGTCCTCGGAAAATGCATTTGCTGCAAAATACCAGTCCTCTCAGTCCTTTCAGCAGAAAGGCTCTTCTCAGCCTTTTGATCCTGCTAGGAAGAAAAGTGTGCAGTGTAATTACTCTCACAGGTTCGGTCACATGAAGAAAGATTGCCGACAGAGGATTGCTTCTGAACAGAAGAAACAGGGAGGGCCACATCAGACAGCAAATGTTGCAGAACATTCCGAGCAGACAGATTCTGCCTTTTACGACTTTATGGCTAAAAGGTCTTCAGAACATGTTCCTTCCTCTGCATGGTACATTGATTCTGGTGCATCACGCCACTTCTCTCACAGGCGTGACTGGTTTATTGCCTTCTCACCTTTTAGTGATTCCGTGGTATTTGGTGGAGGTGAAAAGTACACTGTAGCTGGCAGGGGTACAGTTCAAATTCAGTCTGGTGGACGCACACTCATATTTCTGAATGTATACTATGTTCCTGGTATGAAGATTAATCTGCTATCTGTCAGCCAGATTATGAGGAATTCTCCTCAGCTTGATGTTGTGTTCAGTGCACACAAGTGCTCCATCATTGACAGGGAGACC
Organism: Pinus tabuliformis; assembly: GCA_031772625.1. Classification (NCBI taxonomy): domain Eukaryota; kingdom Viridiplantae; phylum Streptophyta; class Pinopsida; order Pinales; family Pinaceae; genus Pinus; species Pinus tabuliformis. The sequence continues at coordinate 342,247,181 of CM062816.1, forward strand.
AGTCTAACAGTTGCTGTTGGGCTAGAGGACCATGGTCTATACAAGCTACTTGACACCGGTGACTCTCCATAAGTGGCTCTAGCAGCACGTGTCTCTCCCATCAGCACTCTATGGCATCAGCGATATGGGCATCTAAATATGCAGTATCTCTCTCAGCTCTCTCGGGAGGGACTTGTGTCAGGATTACCTGATATTCAGACTCAGCAGTTGGGGGTATGCAGCGCCTGTCAAGCGGGAAAGCAACATCGGTCTTCATTAAAAAATGGAGAATCTTGGCGCGCATCTAAGGTACTTCAGTTACTTCATGCTGATATTTGTGGTCCTATGAATACAACTTCTATCACTGCTTGCAAATATTTTTTACTTATTGTAGATGACTTCAGTAGAAAGATGTGGGTGTATTTTTAAAAAAATAAATCTGATGCTCTTAGTACCTTTCAGAAGTTTAAAACCTTAGTTGAAAAAGAATCTGGTTGTAATATCATGACCCTTAGGACCGACAATGGGGGGAATTTTGTTCCTCAGCTTTTGCCAACTTCTGTGATATTCATGGCATCAAACGTCAATTAACCACACCTTACACTCCTCAGCAGAACAGTGTTGTCGAGCGTCGCAACCGCACGGTTGTTGAAATGGCTCGTTCCATGTTACAACACAGGAGTGTTCCAAACAAATTCTGGGCTGAAGCAGTATTTACTGCTGTTTACCTTCTTAACCGATCACCTACTCAGGCTGTTAAAGGGAAGACTCCTGAAGAAGTTTGGTCTGGTCGTAAGCCTAAGATCAGTCACCTCAAAGTATTTGGCTCAGTTGCATATGTTTGGATTCCATCTGCTAAGCGCTCTAAGTTGGATTCCAAAAGCCAGAAACTCATAATGACAGGTTACAGTGATCATCACAAGGCCTATAGGCTGATAGATATAGCCACTGGTCGTCTTAGCTTCAGTCGAGATGTAGTATTTGATGAAGACAGAGGATTCTTTCTTCTTCTTCTTTTGAGCAGCGTTCTGAGGATCAGCCTCACAGTGTTCTTCTTCCGGTCGGTCCACCTGATGGGAGGGATGATGTAGCATCAGTATTTGATAATACTCTATCTGAGCTTCCTCCAGAAGCTAACCCTCCCCTTGCTGCCCCTATTGCTCTTGAGTCTTCTCCACCTCCTCCTGTTATTGGTTCCTCTACTCCTGATATTGGTTCTTCTTCTCTTCGGCCTAAATGGTGGGCTAAAACCATTGGTGATCTCCGGGATGATGAGCTCCTTGAAGGTAGAACTTCTAGACATAAGAACAGACAACAGTCTACAGTCAATTTTGCTCTTATGGCTAACCTACACAGTATCTTTGAGCCTCAAACCTATTCAGAGGCTAAGGGTACATCTGAGTGGGAACAGGCTATGGAAGCCGAATTCCAGAGTCTTCAGAAGAATCACACCTGGACACTTTCTGATCTTCCTGTCGAAAAAAAGCCCATAGGCTGCAAATGGGTGTATAAAGTGAAATACAAAGCTGATGGAACCATAGACAAGTATAAAGCTCGTCTTGTGGCTCGAGGGTTCTCACAGAAGGAAGGCATCGATTATGAGGAGACTTTTGCTCCTACAGCCAAGATGAGTACCATAAGGCTTGTCCTTGCCCTAGCAGCTCAGTTCAATTGGAAAGTTCATCAGATGGATGTAAAGAGTGCTTTCCTAAATGGTGATCTCCAAGAAGAAGTCTACATGACGCAGCCTCCAGGATTCAAGGTTGCTGGTCAAGAACAGAAAGTGTGTCGGTTAGCTAAAGCAATCTATGGATTGAAACAAGCTCCTCGGGCTTGGTACATGAAAATTGATCAGTACCTGACAGATCAGGGTTTTCAGCGGAGCCCATCTGATGCAAACCTGTATATCAAGCATACTGGTGATGATATCTTGTTTGTGGTTGTCTATGTGGATGACCTTATCATTACTGGCAGCTCTGCACATTTGATCCATGGGATCAAACAAGATCTATGCAGAACTTTTGAGATGACAGACTTGGGACTTCTTCATTACTGTCTGGGGGTTGAAGTTTGGCAGACTGAAAATCAGATCTTTCTCTCTCAGTCCAAGTATGCCAAAAATCTTGTGGAAAGGTTCAGAATGCAGGATTGCAAACCGGCCACGACTCCTATGGAACCAGGGCTCAAACTTTCAGCACAGTCACCCTCTCCCCTTGTGGATGAAACTTTATTCAGGCAATTAGTGGGCAGTCTCATCTATCTTACTGCTACCAGACCTGACATCAGTTTTGCAGTAAGCTACATTTCCTGCTTTATGTCAGCTCCTAAAGCTGATCATTGGATAGCAGCAAAGCGGGTGCTACGATATGTGCGTGGTACTTCTGATTATGGCCTCTTATATACTCGCAGTTCCAATCCTATTCTCAGTGGCTACATTGACTCTGACTGGGCCGGTTCGGTTGATGACCGTAAATCTACAGCTGGGTATGTGTTTAGTCTAGGATCTGGTGCTGTTACTTGGACTAGTAAGAAGCAACAGGCAGTGGCTCTCTCCTCAACAGAAGCAGAGTATCGGGGAGAAGTTAAGGCATCCTGTGAGGCAGTTTGGCTTTGACGTATGCTTGCAGATATGCATGTTTTCTAGACAGGGCCTACTTCTTTGTTTTGTGATAATCAGGGAGTGATCAAACTTGCCAAGAATCCAGTCTTTCATGAACGAACAAAGCATGTGGAAACTCATTGCCACTACATTCGCCAGCTGGTTGAAGACGGCTCAGTTCAGTTGCAATATGTTCCCACAACAGAGCAGCCCGCCGACATTTTCACCAAGCCTCTTGGTCCTGATAAATTTGTAAAATTCCGAGGGTCTATTGGTGTTGTAAATAGATTGAGCATTAAGGGAGGGTATTAGAATATTTCTATTTAGTATTTAATGCTCAGTCTTTTAGCTGTTGCTATTTTTATTCTTTTAGCAGTTTCTTAGATGAAACTGTTTGTTTCCATATTCTACATAGAAACCTGATGTTTCTATTATTGTAAATATCTCTGTATTATCATTGAGCTGTTTGCTCATTTCGGAATTAATTCATTCAACATTCTTTTAGGGAAGTGTTGACTTGGTGATTGGAGGAAGTCTATGTCTAGGTCAGGAGTCTTGGATCATCTCGTGAAACTATTAAAGGAAGAGTTGTTGACTGGGTTTTCCCCTAGATAGGGGTTTTTCCCTGGCTGTACGCCTACATCTGGTGTCTTTGATCTTCGTGTTATGGTTATTGATAATTGCTTGATGAACTAAGATAAAACAAGAACTCGAGAAAGTTAATAAGAACATAAGAATATCACAAGTAATTATCAACATATAGAAAATATTTCTGCCTTTCTGATTTTCCAACAGTTTTAAGTGAAAACCTTGAACTGGTTCTCAAGTGTTGGATGCCATCTTCTTTGACATAAGGGGATGCTTGCCAAGACTGTTACAGGTCCTTAGTAAGACTTTCTCTGTAATAAGCTTCTTTTGTCACTAATTGTTGTAGATGCTTCCATTATAAGCTCTTCTTCTTTTATTGCTTTGATAGGACACTAGTAGCATAGAGTTGACTCCTTGGACTAAGGCTTTCTTAATCACCGAACAAATTCTCAAAAGATGTGATTTTGATTTTCTTTATTTGTGCCACTATATATCTGCGTCTTCTTTCATAGGAATATTGTCTTCTTTTATAGTAACTGTAGTTTTATATCAGACGTTTCAAGTAGGTTTACAAAGGCTTCATATAGTTCAGACTTCTAAGATGGTTGCAAATCCTTAATAGAATATCGTTTTCCTTTTATCTAACTCTTCCATTCATAAGAATGATATTTTTCTTACCTTCTTATAGGTCTCCGGCCTATTTGTAGAGATATGTGTGAAAATTATATCACTGCAACAACTGATTTATTTTACCTACTTATTTCTTAATAAGTTATTTACGAAAACCCTTCAGTAAACATTAAAATAAATTCTGCTGCAGATATCACACCATAATACAGAAACAAACACATGGACAAGAATCAACACATCAACACATATATTTTGGACAATTGTCTCCGGAAAAACCCAATGTGAGAAAACCGGTGCAGCAGAGGAGGATTTTATTAATCAAAAATTCTTTAGTACAACTGGGTGTCAAACTGGCTTACCCAACAGAGAAAAATTCTCCAGCACTTCTCCCAGCCTCAGCGTCAGGCTTGCTGGCCTCTGCGCAGCTCCCAGATCCTCTGCGTCAGCTCCTGCCTCTCTGCATCATCATTAGGCCTCTCTGCGTCGCCCACATAGGCCCTCGAGTGACTGCGCAATCTGCTGCCTCTGCGTCTGCCTCTCCAACCTCTGTGATGGTCTTTTGTTGCTATTCTCGACTTTCATTTTCATACCCACTGCCTCTTGCTGCTTTCCAGACCACTAGTTCGAATTTCTCAGCTAACCCCGCTCCATAAATCGAACTGACTGGTCTCCCTCAGTGTGTTCTCCAACTAACCCTCAAGCCTCTTCTTATACTTTTCTTATTGGTCCTTCAACGGTCGAGATTAAATCTCTAATCAACGACTAAGATTAGATTTGGCTTGATCCATGACTTTTGGAACCTTCTAACTTAGTTTTATATTAATACCCATTAATATTTTATTTTTCCTAAGTTTCGACTTAGGAACTCCATTAAAAATATTAATTATTTTAATATCTCCCAAACCGAGTACAATCTGTCCAAACCATTTCTGGGTCTTGGAGATCTCATGTGCTTTAGCCTCTCCACCAAATTTCATAGCTAGAGCACATCCGATGCTACCCCAAATCAACACTCCCTCTTAGCGAGGACTGTGGTCTAGTAATACTCCATACCGAGCTGATATCACTTTGACTATACAACACCGGTAACTATGTTGATGCTAGGCCTCTCCGCCCAACATCCTCTGCACTGGTGCATCCTGTACTGCTATCCATGGCTCTGCCTCTGCCACTGCTGCATCCGTACGACAGCTCCCTCTACATCCGTGTTGCTGCTGGTCCTTTCTCCCAACATTGCATTTGCACTGCAACTCCCTCTGCATCTGTGCTGTTGTTGGTCCTTCTTCCCAACACTGCATCTGCACTGCAATCTCTTCTCGTCATGCTGCATCATGCTACTGCTGACTGCTACTGCACTGCAACATCACCCCCATTTCTGCTACTGAAATGGATTCTTTATCATCCCCATCTTTTCCCTGAAATAATCAAACTTTGTTCTTCCAAGGGCCTTGGTGAGGATGTCTGCCACTTGTTCTCCTGTAGGAGTGTAGCTCAACTGTACAGCTCCTCGTTGGACACAGTCTCTGACAAAGTGACACCGATATCAATATGCTTTGACCGATCGTGAAATATTGGATTCTCAGAGAGCTTGAAGCAACTCTGATTATCAAACATAATCTTGGTCCCCTCCATCTTTCTTCTAAATAGATTCACGAGCAGTTTTCTAAGCCATATGGCCTCGCATGAAGCTGTGCTTGCAACCATATATTCTGCCTCAGTTGATCTCAGAGCTACGAACTTCTGTTTCCTATTGCACCAGGAGGTCATTCTTGATCCAGTGTTGAAATAGTTCCTAGAGGTACTTTTCTGATCTACTGAACTTCCATCCCAATCTACATCAGTGAATCCACTCAATCTGATATCCTTACTCCTGGTGTACAAGAGTCCATAATCGATTGTTCCCTGTATATATCTGAGAACATGTTTGGCTGCTGCCCAGTGTGCCCTCTTCGGCTCCACCATGCACTGATTGAGGGTGTTGACAGTGTAACAAATGTCTGGCCTGGTATTGACCAGATATATCAGGGACCCCATGAGCTGCCTGTATAAGGTGGGATCAACATCTTTGTCTTCTGATGCATCAATTTTCTTCCTGTTGGTTATCATTGGAGTAGCCATGGGTCTACAGTCCTCCATTCTGAATCTCTTCAGAATTTCTGTAGCATATCTCCCTTGTCCAAGGAAGATCTCCCCCTTTTGCTGCCAAACTTCCAACCCCAAGAAATAATGCATTTGTCCCAAATGCTTCATGTCAAATTCTGTGGCTAGATTCTTCTTGCAGTCCCCGATGAGCCTGGATGATCGTGTCAGGAAGGGATCATCCAGATATAATACTAGGATTAGAGGCCCATTCTCTACAACTAGATAGTACAGATTTGTATCTGCATCACTCTTGAAAAATCCCATCTTCTACAAGTAGCCATCAATTTGTCCATACCATGCTCTAGGTGCCTGTTTCAGCCCATACAAGGCTTTTTTCAATCTACATACATGAGACTTCTTCTCATGTGTCTCAAAGCCTTTTGGCTGTTCAATGTATACCTCTTCTATCACCCCGTTCAGAAATATCGTTTTGACATTCATCTGATGAATCTCCCATCCCATCTGTGCTGCAAGAGATATCACGGTTCTAATAGATGTATACCTCACTACTAGGGTGAAGGTCTCTTCATAGTCAATTCCTTCCTTCTGAGCATACCCCTTAGCCACAAACCTGGCTTTGTATTTTTCCACACTGCTGTCTGTAGCGTATTTATTCTTGTAGATCCATCTCGAACCTACCACCGATCTGTCTTGAGGCCTTGGCACTATCTCCCAAACATCCTTCACCATTATGGAGTTGTACTCTACCATCGCAACCAACCAAACCTGATGTTGAGCAGCCTCTTGAAAACTGGCAGACTCCCTTTCCTGAGCTACTAATGCCTGATATCTATCTGGCTATTTTCGCTCCCTCTTATTGTTCCTTGGTGCGTCGATGAAATACTCTGCATCTCGCAGAATCTAACGAAGTTCCTTGTTCGTTCTTCCTGTGCCAGCAGGTGCTTCTGTGAGCTCCTCCTCCTCCTGTGATTCTTCCTGATCTGAGGAAGAATTCTTTAATTCCGTTGGTTGAAGAGGTTTGACCAATGACTCCTCTTTTCATTGCTCCTTGGAAGGCATTTCTCGAGATTTTTTGAAAGCCCTGTCCTCCATGAACTTCACTTCTCGTTGATCTACTACCTTCCTGATCCTTGGAAGATAGATTCTATATGCTTTAGCGTTCTCGCTATATCCCACTAGATATCCTTTCTCTGCAGTTTGATCCAACTTCTTCCTTTTTTCCTCGGGTATGCGGCAATATGCTAAGCTCCTAGATATCCTGAAATGACTGACTTTAGGTGTCTTCCCTGTGAAGACTTTCTCTGGAGTAATCTTGCCCAATGCCCGATGAGGAGTTCTATTCTGAACATAGACTGTCATGTTGCATGCTTCTGCCCACATGAATTTTGGCATATCCTGATCATACATCATGGCCCTAGCTGCTTCTATGATAGTCCTGTTCTTCCTTTCTACTACTCCATTCTGCTCTAGATTGTAAGGAGCTGTCCACTCTCTTCTGATGCCCTCCTTAGCACAAAAATCAGTGAAGTCCTTATTGACATACTCTCCACCATTATCTGAGTGCAAAACTTTTATTTTCTTCCTAGTCAGATTCTCCACTAGAGCCTTGAACTCTTTGAATCGACAGAAAACCTCGTCCTTGGCTTTCAGAAAATAAATCCAAGTTTTCCTTGAGTGGTCATCAATGAAGGTGAGGAAGTACTCGACACCACTAAGAGCTTTAGTGGACATAGGTCTGCAGATATCTGAGTGTATCAATCCTAGTACACTCTTGGCCCTGTTTTTACTTCTAGGAAATGTTGCTTTAGCATACTTTCCTAGAGCACATCCTCTGCATACATCATCTCGTTCCGTACTAAGATCCAGAACTCCTGTTACAGTGTTCTTGAGAATTCTCAAAGCCTCGTGGTGCAAATGTCCCATTCTTCTGTGCCATAGTTCATTCAAATCCTTATCTCCATGACTGCCTATTAGTGCCATTGGTGATTCTAGTTGGAGTATGTACAACCTCTTACTTTTGATCCTGATCTGCACTTTCTTTTTCCAGCGTGGGTGTTTGATGTATACTTTCTCCTTGATGAAGAAAAGGTCATAGCCTTTGCCTTGAAGTTGCGACACAGAAAGTAAGTTCATCCCCAATCCTGGTAGATGCAGCACATTGGTAGCACGTAACCGCTCTCCCGTTTCTGTTTGAAAAACTATGGTACCCCCCTCCTTACTGGAGTACACTTTGCCTTGTTCTCCATGGTGATTTGAAAGTTCATCCTCTCCTCCTGATAATCTGAGAAACATTCTCGGATTCCCGTCATATGCCAAGAGGCTCCACTGTCTATATACCATACCTCTGATGATGCAGAGCTAGTCACACAAGCCACTTCTAGCCTGGAAGCCAACATAGAGAAATCAAAATTACGATCTCTTGTGCAATTTTCTAAAAATCTGTGCGTGTCTCCTGACGAAGATGCCATTGCATCATGGTCTTGACCCATAATTGATTTTTCCTTCCTGTCTCTGATTACTTGCTCTGATACCATGTGAAAATTCTATCATTGCAACAACTGATTTATTTTACCTACTTATTTCTCAGTAAGTTATTTATGAAAACCCTTAAGTAAACATTAAAATAAATTCTGCTGTAGATATCACATCATAATACAGACACAAACACATGCACAAGAATCAACACATCAACATAGATATTTTGGACAATTGTCCCCAGAAAAACCTAATGTGGGAAAATCGTTGCAACAGAGGAGGATTTTATTATTCAGCAATTCTTCAGTACAACTGGGTGCCAAACTGGCTTACCCAAGAGAGAAAAATTCTCCAGCACTTCTCCCAGTCTCAGCATCAGTCTTGCTAGCCTCTGCGCAACACCTAGAACCTCTGTGTCAGCTCCCGCCTCTCTGCGCAGCATTAGGCCTCTTTGCGTCACCCACGCAAGCCCTCTAGTGACTATGCAGTCTGCTGCCTCTGCGTTTGCCTGAGAGGCTCTGCGTCTGCCACTCCAACCTCTACGTTGGTCTTCTGGTGTTGTTCCCGACTCTTTGTTCCGTACCCGCTGCCTCTTGCTGCTCTCCAGACCACTAATTCGAATTTCTCAGGTAGACCCTCTCCAGAAATCAAACTGACTAGTCTCCCTCAGTGTGTTCTCCAACTGACCCTCAAGCCTCTTCTTATACTTTTCTTGTTGGTCCTTCAACAGCCGAGATTAAATCTCTAATCAACGATTAAGATTAGATTTGGCTTGATCTATGACTTTTGGAACCTTCTAACTCAGTTTTATATTAATACCCATTAACATTTTATTTTTCCTAAGTTTAGACTTAGGAACTCCATTAAAAATAGTAATTATTTTAATATCTCCCAAACCGGGTACAATTTGTCCAAACCATTTCTGGGTCTTGGAGATCTCATGTGCTTTAGCTCTTCACCAATTTTCATGGCTAGAGCACATCCGATGCTACCCCAAATCAGCAATATGCCCAAAACTTAGTAATAAGAAATTAAATTCCTCTTTCAGGTTGACTGTAATCTTATGACAACTCTTCCAATAGAGCCTTTAATACCTTTAACCGATTTGGTCTTGGAATCTTTCAAGTGGAGATACTATGCTTGTTGATATTCGGTCTTTGAATTATAAAGATGACATAAAAGATTTTTTAGATTTTTGAGAATACATAGAATTTCAGATCCTTAGATGATGCTTAGAACTTCGATTTCTAGCTCAAAGAGCTCTGTCTTAAGAGAGTTGTCTTCAAACCTTTGAAACTATGCTTCTAACCTCTTGAAACTGTGTATAGGGCTTATTGATGTGCCCATAATTTGTTTATGATTTCTCTAGGACTTCGGTCCTAGGAGACTTGGTTTCTCTCCTTGTATTTAAGCCTTATATGACCTTCTTTCTTCCCTTCCACAAACGAGCCTTGCTCTGATACCAGGTTGAGAAATCTAGGGCTAGAAGATCAGATCTTTTTATATTGATTTCTCTTTATCTTTTGATAGATGATAGTGATTTCTTAAGTAAGTTATTCTTCTTCTTCTTATAGTTATTATTCTTTGTTCATCAAACAACTATTAAAACATAAAACAAGGAGACACCAATTGTAGGCACTCAGGTAGGGCAAAACCCCTATGGAGGGGAAGACCCTGTCCAAACTCTTCCTTCAGTAGATTCATATCAAATTTGAGACAACCTGGACTGAAGACCTAGACACACAATCTCCTTTACTTCATCAAGAAACCTTCCATGTTCAAGTCATCATTCTTCTTGCAATCTTTCAGTCTTCTGTACATTTTCGGTCCCCTGTAATTCATCAGATAAACTTGGTTCCTGTAGCATTTCTGTCCCCTGTACTACATCAGATAAACTTGTCTCCAGTGGCATTTCAGTCTCCTCACTTCACTGTCCTACAATAGAGTAATTTTTGTCTTACAATAGATTACTTCATGATGTTCACTCTTCATCCTTCTATTACAGGAATCGCATATGCAAGTCTCCTTCAATAGGTCAAGTTCACCTTGCTATTTATAGTGGTTTGTCACTGTGCTATTGGGCTGATATGAGCAGTTTGTAGGAGCCAACTTGTCAAGTGATTTTGAGGCTGACTTGTTCACCTTTTGTCAATTGTTTAGAGGCTCGATTTGAAGGATATGTGGCTATCATTGCATGAGAAGGAGCTAACTTGATGGAGGAGATCCTTTGACACCGAAACAATTTCTTTCTTTTGAATTTGAATCAATAAAAAATCCTAAAGCACACATTGGGTGCTATGACCTATGAACCATTGACTCGAGCATGAAACCCATGCTTTAATAAGTCAATTTAATAATACAAATTTCTTTTGACAAATATATATTACATCACGAATCAAATACAATTATGAAGACCGACACTAGTTACATTCTTCAACAAAGGAGAGAGTAAATAGTGCCTTATAACTACTAGTAGAATGGGGTGGTAGAGAGGAAAAAACAAGGCAATAGTGGGTGCAGCTAGAGCTATGTTGCATGACCAGAAATTACGTTTCTTCTTATGGGCCGAGGCATGTAACACTACAATGTACTTGCAGAACAGGAGCCCACATAGAGTCTTGGGGAGTAAAACTCTCGTGGAGGCTTTTTCTGGGAAGAACCCTGATATGGGCACATCAAGATCTTTGGGTGCCTTACATATTCACACATCCTTGAGGAGAAGAGGATGAAGTTGGAACCCACTGTAGAGAAGGGTATCCTTGTGGGTTACAATGAAAGTAGTAGGGCCTATCATATCTATATTTTGGCACTGAGGAAAGTTTTCCTGAGGCGGGATGTGATATTTGAGGAGAGGGCTTTAAGGAGCTCTCAGGAGGTTGATCAGGCAGAGCAGTAGGTACCTTAGCAAAGGGCCACACCATAGGTATTAGGATCTTCAAGTGGTACTCCAGGGTCAAGAGGATCACCTACTTCAGGGGTGATAGGTTCACAGAGTCTAGTGTCACCGAGTGCAAGATCTCACAGTCTAGGTTCACTATAGAGCACAGGAGGGCGTTCCTCGTCAAGAGGAGAGGCTCCAGTTGAGGATTTTCTCATATCAGCAGAGGAGGCTACTACATGGAAGAGGAAGCCAAGATGGATTCATGAGACCCTGAAGGAAGCCCAGGAGTCAGTGGGGAGACCCAAGTGGTTCGTGAGAAAGAGAAGACCACCAGAGAGGTTGGGTGGCTATGTGGTGGATGTTGTGGAGATAAAGGCAACTAGTTATGAGGATGCCACTAGTCAACAAATTTGGAGGGATGCCATCATGGAGTATGCCTTCATCATGAAGAATGATGTGTGGGAGGTAGTGCCGAGACCTAAGGGGAAGTCAGTGGTGACTTTCAGGTGACTCTACATGATCAAACATGCTGTGGATGGCAGCATGGAGAAATTCAAAGCTCATTTTGTGGCACATGGGTTCTCACAAGTAGAGGGAGTTGACTATGAGGATACCTTCACTCCAATTGCTTGCTAGTTGCTATACTTCCATTAGAGGATTGATTTCTATCGCAGTTGAGATGGGTTGAAGGATTCACCAGATGGATGTGAAGACTACCTTTCTCAATGGAGTTATTTACAATGAGGTGTACATTGAGCAACCATAGGACTTTGAGGTGCATGGGAAGAGTCTCATGTGTGTAGGCTTAAAAAAGCCTTATATGGACTGAAGTAGGTGCCGAGGGCATGGTATGAGAGGATAGATGCTTACTTGTAGTAGATGGGTTTACAGAAGAGTGATGCAAATCCAAACCTCTATTTCATTGTGGTTGGTGATGATCCACTCATTTTGGTTCTATATGTCGATGATTTTTTTATTACAGGAGAGGACAGACTCATCTAACACTGCAAGGGAGATCTTGCTTCAAGGTTTGACATGACCAATATGGGACTGATACATTACTTTCTAGGGTTGGAGGTTTGGTAGGAGGATGGGCATACCTTCATAGGCCCAGGGAAGGTATCTGGGTGACATTTTGAGGAGATTTTGTTTGGAGGGTTGCATGCCTATGGCTACTCATGGAAGAAGTTGCATGCTCGATATTCTGAGTTGGTGAACCCCACCTTGTATCATTGGCTGTGTTGTCGCCCAAATTGTACACGTGAATGTGACAACGCTAAGGGCAAGGGCTGTCACTCTGATCTTGGCCCTCTTTGTTTAAGTTGGCTCCCTACAACAAGCTAAGGGGGGTAGTCCCTATGGATGAACCGATGAGTTCGGGAGACACAACTGAATGGCCTAGAAACTTGGTTGAAGATGATTTGGAAAGTTTAAAGTATTTAGCTTTTGAGATGGCTTTTCACCATATATCTGCGTGATGGGATCATTTTCATCAGTAAAATTAATGATGGTGAAGGATGGAGGGATTATTTCCATGAAACAATTATGCTTTGGAGAATTTTGATTATTGTTATTTATTTGTTCACTTGTTCCTTCATCTAAGATCCTTCTAGCAATGTCACATGAACTTTCATCATGGAACCCTTCACAAGGTCTGTAGAAAGACACAGGATGATCAACAACATTAGTGGATTCAAGTGGATTCGACGACCTCTGCTCATTGGGAGGATTTTTCCTTGGCCATGCATTGTTATTACTTCTGTTATTATTATTATTCCCAGGCTACATATCTCGAGCTTGAAATTTTTCCATTTCAATTAGCCTAGCTTGCATGGTGTTCATTTCTCTAGCATGCTCAATTCTCATTTCCTTGATCATTTGAGTTAATTCTTTAATTGGATCATGCTCTTCTTCTTTTACTTCGTTCCCTTTAGCTTTAATCAGACCTCTTTCAAAACCAGGAATTTCATACGTTCCTGATGCTTTCTTATCCTTTTCCAATTCTTCAGGTAAGGCTTGAGCAACAACTAAATTAGTTGGCTTAGAACATCTTAACTCATAAAAGGTACCAACAAAAAATGCATCGACATATTGCTCTAGTAAAGATTTATCAGTTGGTTTGTAGCAGTGTTGCACGAAGCGCCCCCCCCGGTTCCAAGCCCCGAAGCGCGTCCCGTACGGAAGCGCCTAGGAAGCTTGGCCGGAAGCGACGCTTCCAAATTCGGAAGCGCCGCTTCGGCTTTTTTAGCCGCTTCCTGGAAATTTGGAAGCGCTGGCGCTTCCGAAGCGCCGAAGCGCGCTTCGTACGACGCTTCCCAGACGCTTCCCAGACGCTTCCCAGACGCTTCCCAGACGCTTCCGTACGCTTCCAGAAAAGCTTCCGGAAAAGCATTTAGAAAATCGTTTTTTTTTCAATTTTTTTTTAAATTTTAGGTGAGTTTGCTTGTTGGGGGTGGGTCCACCTTGGGTTAGGGTGACAAATGAAAGCAAAAAAAAATATAAATATAGCAGATGCTCCCTCATGGTAATGTTAAATTCTTAAAGTAAAAGTGACATTCTCCTTTATTTTTCATTTTCATCCTTTTACTTAAATTTTTAACATTACCATGAAATGACTCAGAATGTTTGAGAGTGGTTCCAGCCTCATTGGACTTCATATGGAGAAAATAGAATTTCATATCCTATTCAAAATTCAGCAGACTTAACAGTTTTCAGGTATTCAGGATCAATGGGATTGTGGCATTTCATTAGATTATATCAAGTATGAAGGTATGCGATTAGCATTTAATCAAGAGCACCAAGCCCTATATGTACCCTGGTGTTGGTGGTGTTAATTGTTGAACTCCTTTGTCACGCGGCACGCCCTTAGCAAAAAATTACCTTTCAATCAAGTCAAAATCATCGATCAAACATGTTAAGCTTTTTCTACCATATTTTAAGTCTTGAATTAGGTAGTTTGATCAAAATTGGGCAATGTTGACTAATATCCCTAGACAATCGAGGTAGAGGCAAAGGCTAGACAAGAGGAGAAGAATCTAGATTCTAGATCATTAATGTACAATGGATGTTATATCTATCTTGATTTATGCAAAAATATGCATGTTTTCATGTCTTCTACAATTAATTTGGTATTTGGGATGTTTGTTTTGAGTATAAATGCAAAAAAATATAAAATATATATATATATATATATAGCAGACGCTTCCGCGGACGCTTCGCTTCCTAGATTTTTGGAAAATGACGCTTCGGCGTCCCCGCTTCCAAAAAACGCTTCCGCTTCGTGCAACATTGGTTTGTAGCCTTGTTGCATTTCACTGACAATGCCATTGAATCTTTTATTGAATTCCTCGACCGTCTCATTTTCATTCTTCTTAATGGTGTTGATAGCCTTAAGCAAATATCTTCCTTCCGTCTTATCCCCATATTTATCTTTAAATGCACTGATGATAGCTTGCAAGGAGTCAAAAGAATCATTAGGCTTGTCCAAGAACCATTGCATTGCTTCTCCTTCTAGAGAAAGAACAAAGAGCCTCATCTTAACATCTTCATGATTATGTGCAACTTTGTTACAATGTTTGGCCAAGAAGGTTGTAAATGCTATAAGATGGGCTTCAACATTGATCACATTATTCCCCTGAAACATAGGTATCTTGTCGAAACTAGAATCTAGAAGCTCAAGAGGATGACTCTGAATTTTGGCAAAGTTGCAAGGAGTAAACAAATCCATGATGTCTTGCTTGACGAGGGCAAGGAGAAGTAAGTGGATATCATGGAGGGCTTCCTGTCCGAGAAAGATTAAATGCTCACTAGAATGTAATTTGTTTAATCGAGCTCTAAGAGCCTTTTCAGGATCAAGAGTTGGGTTAACTAAGCTACCCAAATTTCTTCTAGTATAAGCTCTTGTGAAAGGATGAATAAGTGGAGTCGCCACCCAAACAGGAAACTAACTCGAATGTCCAGGTGCTAAAGGTGCAGATAGAAACCAGAAAATGTGCAAATTGACGGGATCAAAAGAAGAGATAGAAAGATGCCAAAAAGTGTTGGTGATGGTGGTCAAGGTGATGAACAAATGAGAAGATTGATATGAAAGGATGTCGAAGCTCCGAGAACAAGGCACTCACCCCCAACAACGGCACCAAAAAATGTTGTCGCTCAAATTGTACATGTGAATGTGACAACGCTCAGGGCAGGGGTTGTTACTTTGATCCTGACCCTGTTCGTTTAAGCTGTCCCCCTACAACAGGCTAAGGGGGGTAGCCCCTATGGATGAAACGATGATTTCGGGAGACACAACTGAATGGCCTAGCAACTTGTTTGAAGATGATTTGGCAAGTTTAAATTACTTAGCACAACTTGATTAGATTTAAAGATTCTCAAGTATGAGACCACTGCCTTCGGAGTCAATTTACTTGCACAATATAGATTTATTTCCAAGTTATCGAATGAACAATTGCCGCTAGGATGGAAACTATCCTATATGAAATGCGACACCTAGAACTAAGTGAAATGCAAACTCTTGGCTAATTTTAGATTAAATTCCTATTCTAAGTGAATCCTCTCTCTTAGCTGTTTTGAAGGTAGTCTCAAATGTAGGTTGTGGAGAGAAACCTAGGGGAAGAAGGCTATGGATTTATTAACGATACCTCCCCTGGAGTTCTAACCATCCGAATGCCTCTGGCGCTGCAGGGACTGTGGACCAGATGACTACAAGGTCACCGTGTTAACCACAAGTGAGGGTCTAAACTTTGCAAGTTGGGTGAGAAAGGTGGTCCTATATTCTTTCAACCAAGCTTGTTCTTGGAGGTAAATTAATTAATGCACAACTAATGTTAGGATGAAGTGCAAGTTTTGAGTGCCTGCCTTAAATGAGATTATCAAATGGCCTCTTAAGTACTTTAAGTTAAATTACTTAGGATTATATGCTGATGATGTTCAATACAAGAGCATAAACAAAGTACTTAGAGAGTAATATTAGGAACAATCTCAATTAAAATAATATGCTAATGAACAACATCACTGTAAATCACCTGAAGATCTATCCAATGATTAGCAATCTCAAAATGACAAGTGCTCTAAATAGATAACCAACAATAAGCAAGGAACACGAAATTAATGAATCCTTTGCAACTTGATATGCAAATTAGAAAGAAAAGGAAACAATACTAATGAAACAAGATTATTCAATTGAAATCACAATATTGCTTATGACGAATGCTCAAAGGAGCTAATATCACAAGATCACAATGTTGTTAAACAATATAATGCTCTTATCCAATTAGCAACCAATTCCTTATGTCACTTATCAATTAGAAGCAATAAGTTACAAAAGTATTCTAATTACTTTACAAGAGCATTAGCAAACAAATGATATAGAATACCGATGTCAAGCTAATTAGAGCACAATCTTCTTGAGATGAGATTACTAACAGTGACTTCTAGAAGTGAAATGCATTATGCAATGGAAAAATGCAAGAGGCTGCAACAAATGCAAGATGAACAATGATCTTTTATGTTTACCAATCAACCCACTACAAGACACCAAAAACTATAAGAGCAGTCTACTTATCATTTGCAAATATTGACAAAATAAAAGATAGGAACACCTTAAGTTATGAAAATGAATTCTTATGACATTTTAGTGCTTTTTAAGGTATTTTCATACTGCTGTAGCATGTATATATCAGACTCAGAAAATTATATATCAGACCTCCCAAACACTATAGCAATCAATAACACAAGAGCACAAATATTGATTTATCAATTGAGATTTAATGTGCAATGATTATAGGCTTATGTTGGAGTTTTTTAGGGGTCCTTTAGGATGTTTAGATTAGATTTATGCCACTGTAAGTATGATGCTTCAGATCTGATTGCAAAACAGTGAGGAGAAAGAGAGTAGAAGAGCCAAACCCTTATGCCTATAGGCCTAGTTTGATGACTAGTTGACTTTCCAATGGACTAGAACTTCTTCAAACACTTGCAACGCAATTTGTTAGCTTGAAATAGGATGGATCAACCCTCTTATGACAATGGTTAGGGCTTCTAGAGCTGGTTGATGGATTGTTGAGCTACTTTAGGCCTTGAAAGTTTGAAACCCTTGCCAAGAGGCTAGTAAGTCTACAAAACAAATAGTTAGCAAAGAAAACCCAAGATTTATGACTAAAAAATGATCGAAATCAATTACAAACAATTACCAAACTTACCCTAGGCTTGAAACCACAAAGATTAGTGTCAAATTGTAAGTCAAAACCCCACAAATATGCCCAAAAATCACTGTGACTATGGAATAAAGGCCAATAGGGCCTGCGTTAAGGGTTTAGAGTCCCAAATAGGGCTACCGCTAGGGTATGGAGATCCCTCTAGGCCTGCGGCCTAGGGTTCCAAGCCCACTAAGTTCTTCCGCTAGCAAGAAAAGGTCTTCTAGGCTTGCGACACGGAGGAGGAAGCCCTAGAGGGGTTGCAGCTTGGCAAGACAAGTCCTATAAGGGATGTGGCCTGCTCAAAATAGGCTAAGAAGGCCTGCGCCTAGGCCTTAGAGGCTATTTCTAGGGTAGAAGGCCCCCCCAAGGGTCGCGACTAGCTTGCAAGAGGCTAAAAACCTAACAACACCCAAAAAATGACTTCGGCGCCTTGCAAACACCAATTTTACCTCAAAAAATCACAACAAAATGCCCAAAAGGGGTAGCGACTTCTTTCTTCAGCTTGGCGTTGGGTTGCAGGAAGCTAAAAGGCTAGAAAGTCTAGATCTTATCCTCTAGGGCTTAGATCAACCTTCTTCTCTTGAATGAATAGCCCAAAAATTAATTTTTGCTTCAAACCCTTGAGCTATCACCTGCACAAATAAGAAAATGGAAAGCCCAAATACCAATATATACAAAAATTTCAAATTTAATAACCCCAAACCCCAAATGTTATACAAATTTAAAAAATGGGTTAGAATTGAAATACAAGGGTTAGTGGAGAAATAATTTACAAATATTTACACTTTACAAAATAAAATTTGCCCTTGTTAGCATGTAAATTTCGTTATAGCACAAGAGAAAGAGATTAGAATTTTTTTTGAGAGATTTTAAAATGATGTATCTAAATGGATTGTTGGTCCAAACCCTTTAGCAAAGTACCTTGCAAAATGAAAGTTTAGAATCCAAACACGGTCGATTCTTCCCCGCAGTGTGTGAACTTGGAGACCAAGGACTAGCGTACATGAAGATCTCTATTCAAACTTCAAAGATGAATTGTTAAATCATTAAAGATCTAGATCCATGGGTGTAGATCTACACCCAACACCTAAGGCAAGATTCCTGTAGCAATAGATGTTTCATCTTGTAGAAAATGAAATAAAAATTTATGAAGTGCATACAATATAGAGCAAAAAAAATACTAGCACAAACCATAGATCAACAGATAGAATAACACCATGAATTGAAACCCCGAAGTCTTTCTATTATGAGAAATACAATTCAAGCAGAGTAAGGCTCAGTACATGTGTTATAGATTACATCATCCAAAGATGAGAATGAAGAGCTTGATAGCTTCCTCATATAGAGAATGAGAGAAGAAAACCGCTCCAAGTGGAAATAACTACTAGTTGGCTTGATCCTCGTTAGAATAATCTCATCCATTGATCTTCCTTTGAAAATAACTTAATCTCCACATTTGATTTTTATTTTTGAGGAAAAATTCGAATTTCTCTTAAAACCCCCTTTTTATTAATCCAAAAAATAATATTTTGGATTAATATCCTCAAAAAATTCACTTTGACTTAACCACTAAGGTCCAAGGAGTCAAATTTTCTTAAAATATCAATTTTTCCCTTGGTGGAGGACCTCCAAAAATTAATTCCTTTTTGACCCATGGTTTTTTTATTATTTTCCACTTGGAGAGAATTTAATTTTCCCAATTATTTTTTGACTAAAAATTAATTAGTTTTCTGGCTTACGATTTATTTAATTTTTCAAGAAAAATTAATTAATTGACCCTAAAGGGGATTAATTATTTTTTTCACCCTCAAATATTTTAGCCATGGTGTCTAGCTATGAGTAACCATGCACTAAAATATTTTTTACATCAAGATATTACAAATTAATTCAACCCTTAGAAGGGGAAATACACATTTAGACGTAGACCCTCAAGACAAAACCCAATTCTGTGACACAATATGATGTAGCATTAAAAATACATAGACTCGATAAACACTAGGACTCACCTAAGACCTTGTCAACAAATTCCACCCTAGCTTTGTGGTGTATTTGGGAGAAAAATTCTACCGATTATGTGTGTTTACAAACACATATAATTCAAGGAGGTTAACAAACTCCCTAGGATGTAATCCTTTGACAAAAATCATAGGCTTACCTAGTTGTTGTTACATGGCTTAATAGTCATACTAGAATCATTCACAATAATTTTGTAGAAATTGGGTTTACAATGACAATATTAATGCTAAGTTATGACTCTGATTTTCGAAAAAATTTATTTGTTCCTTTGTACTCTGCTTCTTGGACTATTAACAAAGTGTGGTCAACATCTGGCTCTACTTGGGGACATGTTTCTTCAACGAAGGAATGTGAGAATCCAAATTCTTGTATCCAAGGAAACAAAGATACGTCATCATGTATACATCATCAAAAAAAGATCATCTACTGGAATAGAAATCCTATTCTAACAATGAAACATAAAGACAAAATATAAATGCATGAAAATGAAACTAACTAATAACATAAATAAATCCTATCTAAGAGGGTAGGGTTAGAGATACAATACTAAAGGTGCCCTATGGCATCAGATGTCATCTCTGTAGTCTAATCTGGAACACTTGTCTGCTTACAAGCAGATCCATAGGTTGCTTTTCAATGTTCCTTGTTGAATCTTGATCCTTTTTGGTTGATGGAGGCTTTCAATGTCATATTGCATGGTCTCTTTACATCCATTCCTCTTCCTCTTCTTACTTGTGAGATGAGATGAAGAAAAATGCTGGACAGGCTGAAAGAACTCAGCCACTACTGCCTCGTACTCTGTAGGATGTCCCTAAATCTGTTGATCGACAGGCCTTCTTGGATCCTCAACATGCTACCTCGTTTCAACTTCCCTGTACAATCTTACCATACCCCCTGCTGCTGCGGGAATAGTAGCGTATGATAAATCTGACTGAATACATCCTCCAAGATATCCTGCAAACTTTCTTGACAAAATCATTCCCCATACATCAGACACATCTATGATAGCTATATCCATGGTGATTATCTTTTACAGGAAATTGGCCAAAGCTACTTGCAAATCCTTGATTACACCTAGGACTTTAGTCTTCTTTGAATCCATAGAGTGAAAATTATGATAAGGCCTTGAAATCCTTAAGTTCAATTGGTCCATGACCTTCTTGTGAAAATTTGCTGCAATAATTGATTTATTTCTCCTACTTATTTATGATAAGTTATTTACCAATACCTCAATAAATACCAAAATAAATTCAGTTGCAGACTTCACAAACTAGAATTGAAAATTAAACGACAAGAGAAACATCAGCATATGAACAATCACATTGACACTTGTTTTCGGATAATCGTCCCTGGAAAAACCCAATGTGGGAAAACCAGTGCAGCAAATATGAGGATTCTTATTATTGGCAGTAAATATCTGAATACAATCTAGGATGCTCATCTAGCAATGCTTTACAGAGAAAATGCTGGCGGAAAATCTGAGTGAGTTTTACCTCACTTCACCCAGCAGAATTCCAGCTGATTCGACACAACACTGGCTAACCCCGACTATTTCTGTGTTGGCGCTGCGTTAGCCTTTCAGGCTCCGGGTCAACCCTCCGTCACCTTCTCCTCTGTGTCAGCTCTCTCGGTTGTCCCGACAGTTCCCGACAGTTCTGGCAGTTCTCAACAGTTTCAATAGTTCTCGACAGTTTCGGCTATTCTGGTAGTTCTGGATTCTACGTGACAGGCAACTTTTCAACGTCAGCTCTCTCGACTATTGTGCTACCTCTGCATCAGCTCTCTCGGTTGTTTCGGCAGTTCTGGCAGTTCTCGATAGTTTCGGTTGTTCCGACAGTTCTGGATACTACGTGACAAACAACTTTTCTGCGTCAGCTCTCCCAGCTACTGAGCTGCCTCTTTGCAAGCTCTCTCTGCTTCTCTGTTCTGTATTTTCCGAAAAGTCCTTCTCCCTGATTCTCTCTGCCCCTCAGCTACCAGGTCTCCCCAATCGATTTTCCTCCTGAGAACTTCTCACCTCAGAAAATCGATTTCCTCAATCTCTCTGTGTGTTTCCAAATGAACCCCAAGCCTCCATTTTATACTTTTCCTGTTGATTTTTCAATGACCGAGATTAAGTCTCTAATCAACGGCTAAGATTAAAACATGACTTGATTCGCCTTCTAGATCATTCTCACCCATATTTTGATTAATACCCATTAATATTTTAATTTACCTAAGTTTAGACTTAGGAACTCCATTAAAAATATTAATTATTTTAATAAAATACAATCTGGGTGGAATTTCACCAAACAGTTTCCAGGTTCTTTAGAACTCATGTGCCTTGGCCTGTCCACCAATTTTCAAGGCTAGAGCACTTCTGATGCTACCAAAAACTAACATTCCCTCTTAGCGAGGAAAGTGTTCTAGCAACAATGTCCTCTTGCATGTTGTATTTCTGAAGCACCTCCTTTCTGCACTGCTGCTGCCACTAACACTGTGCTACTGCTGCCCATGACACTGCCACTGCCATTGCTGCATCTATACTACAGCTCCCTCTCAAACGCTGCATCATTATATTGAAAGGGATTTTCCAACATACCCATCTCTTCTCGAAATTGAACAAACTTGGTTCTTTCTAGAGCCTTGGTGAGTATGTCTGCCACCTGATTTCCTGTGGGAGTGTACTCCAACTATACCGCTCCACGTTGAACACAGTCTCTGATAAAGTGACACCGAATATCGATGTGTTTGGAGCGATCATGAAATACTGGATTTTCAGAGAGCTTGATACAACTCTGATTATCACAGAAGATCCTTTTCGCTTCCATCCTTCTCCTGAATAGATTTACAAGCATTTTCTTGAGCCATATAGCTTCACATGTTGCTTTGCTAGCTGCCATATACTCAGCTTCAGCAGAGCTCAGAGCTACAAACTTTTGCTTCTTACTGCACCAGGAGGTCATCCCAGATCCAATACCGAAGCAATACCCAGTGGTACTTTTCCTGTCTACTGAACTTCCTGTCCAATCTGCATCAGTGAATCCACTCAATCTGATATCATTTCCCTTGATGTACCTTAATCCAAATTTTTTTGTTCCATGCACATATCTGAGAATGTGCTTTGTTGCTACCCAATGCACCCTTTTTGGTTCCACCATGAATTGACTAAGGGTGTTGACAGCATAACACAAGTCTGGCCTGGTGTTGACCAGATACATAAGTGACCCAATGAGTTGTGTGTATAAGGTGGGGTCCACTTCCTTGTCTCCCGAAGCATCTATTTTCTTCCAATTGGTAATCATAGGCGTAGCCATAGGTCGACAATCCTGCATTTTGAATCTTTTTAGAATTTCCGATGCATATCTTCCTTGGCCAAGGAAGATCTCACCATCCTACTGCCAAACTTTCAATCCCATAAAATAGTGCATTAGCCCAAAATCCTTCATATCAAACTCAGTTTTCAGGTTCTTCTTAAAATCCTCTATGAGTCTGGACGATCCTGTCATAAATAGATCATCCACATACAATACCAGAATCAACGACTCACCTTCTACCAGCAGATAATAAAGATTGGGATCGACATCGCTCTTGATGAATCCCAACTGCTGTAAGTAGCTGCCAATTTGACCATACCAAGCTTTAGGTGCTTGTTTTAGCCCGTAGAAGGCTTTCTTCAACCTTCACACATGAGTTCTCTTTTCATTTGTTTTGAAACCTTTTGGCTGTTCAATATATACTTCTTCTTCTATCACCCCATTCAAGAATGTTGTCTTGACATCCATTTGGTGAATCTCCCATCCCATCTGTGTTGCAAGGGATATAATGAATATTATAGAGGTATATTGAGCTACTGGGGCAAAGGTTTCCTCGTAGTCTATTCCTTCCTTTTGCGTATATCCTTTTGCGACAAACCTAGCCTTGTACTTATCTATGCTGCCATCTGCAACATACTTGATCTTGTAGATCCATCTCGAACCTACAACTGATTTGTTCTCTGGTCTTGGTACAATTTCCCAGACATCATTTGTCATGATAGAACTGTACTCTTCTACCATGGCATCCACTCATACCTGGTGTTGTACGACTTCTTGAAAACTAAAGGGTTCTTTGACGTGAGCTACCAGTGCTTGGTACTTGTCAAGTTGTCTATGTTGCCTTTTCTTGGCTCTGGGAACTCCAACGAATTCCTCTGTGTCCCTTAGAGTCTGTCGTACTTCTTGGCTAGTTCTTCCATTGGTGGTGGGAGGTTCCATCTGTTCATCTTTCTATACCTGTTGTGACACTCCTGGCTCCTTTTTCTCTTGAGGAGATGCTAGAACTGGTTACTGTGCTTGAACTAGATACTTGTCTTCCTGCCAGATCTGATCCCTTTTGCTGGACTAGAGGAGCATCCTCATCTTGTTCTTCAAATGACATTTCACGAGATTTCCTGAAAGCTCTATCTTCCATGAACTTCGCATCCCCCCTTACTACAATCTTTCTGTTGCTCGGAATGTAGATTCGATACGCCTTTGAAGTCTCGTTGTAACCTACTAGATACCCAACTTCCGCAGTCTACTCTAACTTGCTCCACTTCTCTTCTGGAACATGGCAAGAAGCTACACTTTTGAATATCCCGAGGTGACTTATTTTACTTCTTTCCCGTGAAAACTCCCTCTGGTGTCTTATTTCCTAAAGCCCTGTGAGGAGTCATGTTCTGGATGTGTACAGTCGTGTTGCATGCTTCTGCCCATAAAAACTTAGGTAGATTATGATCGTATAACATCGCCTTTGTTGCTCCAACAATAGTTATGTTCTTCCTTTTTGCAACTCCATTCTGTTTTGGATTATAGGGTGTTGTCCATTCTCTTTGGATCCCTTCTCTTGCTCGGAAATTAGTGAAGTTCTTATCCGTGTATTCTTCGCCATTGTCTGAGCGCGATATCTTGATCTTCCTTCCTGTTAGGTTTCCACTAGAGTCTAAAACTCTTTAAACCGATCAAAGACCTCATCCTTGGTTCTCAAAATATAGATCCAAGTTTTCATGGAATGGTCATCTATGAGGGTAACAAAATACTCAGCGCCACTGATGGCCCTTGTAGACATCAGACTGCAAATGTCTGAGTGTATTAACCCCAATACACTCTTAGCTCTATTGTTGCTTCTGGAATATGTTGCTTTAGAGTACTTACCTAACACACAGCCTCTGCATGTATCATCATGCTTGGTAGTAAGCACTGGAACCCCCATAATAGTTTCCTTGAGCATCTGTAATGCCCCATGATGTAAATGTCCCATCCTCCTATGACACAACTCATTTAATTCTTTTTCTCCATCGACATTACTGCTTATCAGTGCCATAGGAGACTCGAGTTGCAACTTGTATAATCTATTGCTTCGAGTTCCAATATGGGCCCTCTTTTTCCACCTTGGATGCTTGACATATACTCTATTACCAGTGAAGTATACATCATATCCCTTATCTTGTAATTGAGAGACAGAAACCAAATTCATTCCTGTACCTGGCACATGCAGTACATTCGTGGCCCGAAGACTATCTCCTGCTGTTGTATGGAATGTAATGGTTCATTTTCCTACTGGGGTGCACTTCATCTTGTTACCCATTGTGATTTGAAAGTTCATCTGTTCCTCTTGATAGCTCGAGAAATATTCTCGTTCTCTGGTGATATGAGCTGAAGCCCCGCTATCAATGTACCAGTCCTCGGCTGATGCAGAACTTGATAGGCAAGCAAACTCCTCTTCCAGCCTGGAAGCTAATTTGGAAATATTCTGATCCCTACTGTTCTCCATGCCCTTTTTCTTTGCTTCCATCTTGCCTGAATCTTGTTCTAATACCATGCGAAATTTTGCTGCAATAATTGATTTATTTCTCCAACTTATTTATGATAAGTTATTTACCAATACTTCAGGAAATACCAAAATAAATTCAGTTGCAGACTTCATAAACTAGAACTAAAAATTAAACGGCAAGAGAAACATTAGCATATGAACAATCACATTGACACACTTGTTTTTGGACTATCGTCCCTGGGAAAACCCAATGTGGGAAAACCAGTGCAACAAATCTGAGGATTCTTATTATTGGCAGTAAATATCTAAATACAATCTAGGATGCTCATCTAGGTATCCTTTAGAGAGAAAATATTGGCGGAAAATTTGAGTAAGTTTTACCTCACTTTACTCGGCAGAATTCCGGCTGATCCGACACAAGACTGGCTAACCCCGACTATTTCTGCATTGGTCCTGCGTCATCCTTTCAGGCTCTGCGTCAGCCCTACGTCACCTTCTTTGCCCTCTGCGTCAACTCTCCTGGCTGTTTCGACAGTCCTCGGCACTTCCGGCAGTTCCTGACAGTTTCGGCTGTTCCAACAGTTCTGGATTTTGCATGACAGACAATTTTTCTGCATCAGCTCTCCCAGCTACTGCGCTGCCTTTGCGTCAACTCTCTCGACTGTTCCAGGAGTTTTGGTAGTTCTGGATTCTACGTGACAAGTAGCTTTTCTGCGTCAGCTCTTTTGGCTACTGCGCTTCCTCTCTGCAAGCTCTCTCTGCCTCTCTTTTCTGTATTTTCCGAAAAGTCCTCCCGGATTCTCTCTGCCCCTTAGCTGCAAGATCTCCCCAATCGATTTTCCTCCTGAGAACTCACTTAAGAAAATCGATTTCCTCAATCTCTCTGTGTGTTTCCAAATGAACCTCAAGCCTCCATTTTATACTTTTCCTGTTGAGTCTTCAACGGTCAAGATTAAGTCTCTAATCAACGGCTAAGATTAAAACATGACTTGATCTGCCTTCTAGATCATTCTCACCCATATTTTGATTAATACCCATTAGTATTTTAATTTCCCTAAGTTTAGACTTAGGAACTCCATTAAAAATGTTAATTATTTTAATAAAATACAATTCGAGTAGAATTTCACCAAACGGTTTCTGGGTTCTTTAAAACACATGTGCCTTAGCCTCTCCACCAATTTTCAATGCTATAGCACTTCTGATGCTACCAAAAACTAACACTTCTTAGTCATGACATTAGTTGAGGCCCCAAAATCCAACATACAATTGTGAAGCAAGCGATCATTAACTTTTAAGGTCAAGAATAAAGGTTGATGATCTTTATTTTTCATGTGACAATTTAAATCCTTTAACTTAATTTCTTCATCCTTATGATGCACATCAGTCTTATCCTGCTGAGATATGCCTAAGGCCTTCAAAATGCAACTCTTTGAGACGGAATCTTTAGGAGCTCCAAGACTGGGACAAAGATTTTAGCACTGTTTATCCATGAGACCCAATCAATCTTTAGCCCTGATTGATAAGTCTTAGATGCAGTTTGTTGCTTGTTTTGATTTTGATCTTTACCTTTCTTTTGATAAGTGTACCCTTTACTTCTAGCAATCTCTAAAACCTGCTCTTGAGATGGCTTTTCACCATATATCTGCGTGATAGGATCCTTTTCATCACTGAAATTATTGATGGTGAAGGTTGAAGGGGTCATTTTTATGCAACAATTATCCTTTGGAGAATTTTGATTAATGTTATTTATTTGTTCACTTGTTCCTTCATCTAAGATCCTTCTAGCTATAGCACATGAACTTTCATCATGGAACCCTTCACAGTATCTACAAAAAGGCACAGGTTGATCAACAACATTAGTGGGTTCAAGTGAATTCGGTGGTCTCTGCTTATGGGGAGGATTTTTCCTTGGCCATGCATTGTTATTACTTCTGTTATTATTATTATTCCTAGGCTGCATATTTTGAGCTTGATTTCTTTCCATTTGAATTAGACTAGCTTGCATGGTGTTCATTTCTCTAGCATGCTCAATTCTCATTTCCTTGATCGTTTGAGTTAATTCGTCTACTTCTTTTCCCTTAGCTTTAACCGGACCTCTTTCAAAACTAGGAATTTCTGACTTTCCTGATGCTTTCTTATCCTTTTCCAATTGTTCAGCGAAGGCTTGAGTAACAACTAAATTAGTTGGCTTAGAACGTCTTAACTCATAAGAGGTATCAACAACAAATGCATCGAGACACTGTTCTAACAAAGATTTATAAGTTGGTTTGTAGTCTTCATGCATTTCCCTGACAATGCCATTGAATCTTTTATTGAATTCCTCAACCGTCTCATTTTCATTATTCTTAATGGTGTTGATAGCTTTAAGAAAATATCTTCATTCCCTCTTATCCTCATATTTATCTTTAAATGCACTGATGATAACTTGCAAGGAGTTGAAAGAATCATTAGGCGTGTCCAAGTACCATTGCGTTGCTTCTCCTTCTAGGGAAAGAACAAAGAGCCTCATCTTAACATCTTCATGATATGTGCACCTCTGTTATAATGTTTGGCCAAGAAGGTTGTAAATGCTGTAAGACGGGCTTCAACATTGATTCCATTATTCCCCTGAAACAAAGGTATCTTGTCCAAACCAAAATTGTAAACTCATGAGGGTGACCTTGAATGTTGGAAAAGTTGCAAGGAGCAAACAAATCCATGATGTCTTGCTTGACGGGGTCAAGGAAAAGGAAGTGGATATCAACGAGGGCTTCCTGTCCGAGAAAAATTAAATGCTTACTAGAATGTAATTTGTATAACCGAGTGCTAAGAGCCTTTTCAGGATTAGGAGTTGGGTTAACCAAGCAACCATGATTTCTTCTAGTATAAGCTCTTGTGAAAGGATAAGTGGAGTCGCCACCCAAACATTAAGCTAACCTGAATGTCCAGGTGCTAAAGGTGTAGATAGAAACCAAAAAATATGCAAATTGATGGGATCAAAAGAAGAGATAGAAAGGTGCCATAACATTTTGACGATGGTGGTCAAGGTAATGAACAAATGAGAAGATTGATACAGAAAGATGTTGAAGCGTCGAGAACAAGAAACTTGTCCCTGACAATGGCGCCAAAAAATGTTGTTGCTCAAATTGTACACGTGATGCGACAACGCTCAGGGGAGGGGTTGTCACTCTGATCTCGACCCTCTCTGTTTAAGCTGTCTCTCTACAATAGGCTAATGGGGGTAGTCCCTATGGATGAAACAATGAGTTCGGGAGACACAATTGAATGGCCTAGCTATTAGAAAACCAGAAAGGCAGAAATATTTTCTTATATAGATAATTACTTATGATTCTTTTATCTTTATGTTCTTCTTTTATCTTTTAGTTCATCAAGCAATTACCAAAACAATAGCACAAGGACAATAGATGTAGGCGGACAACCAGGGAAAAGCCCCTATCTAGGGGAAAACCCAGTCAACAATTTTTCCTTCAATAATTTCTTGAGATAATCCAAGACTCTTGACTTAGACAAAGAATTCCTTCACATCAAGTCAACCCTCAATCCTTCTTGCAGATGATAACTCTTCAAAAAACAACTTCGACCTAGCAGCATCAACTTGCAGTCGCAACTTCGACCTAGTAGTAGCAACAACAACAACTTCAACTAGACAAAGAAAACTTTGATCTCCCTTGATATTCCTCAAACGTGAGAGAGAGATGGCCCAAAACTTCGATCTTGGTGTCTTCTATCTTCCTCCAAAAACTCACACTCTTTTCCAGCCTCCTTCCAGCTCTTTTCCAACTTCGCACTTCCTAGCTTCCAGCTTCAGGATATCGAACTATGTGTGAGAGAGTGAATTGCTCCAAATGAATTTGAACTGCCTTGTATATATAGCCTTCCAATGAGGTCGAATTACCCTTCTTGAGGCTGACTTGGTGTGGAGGAGACTAAATTAATTTTTGACTCAAAAATAATTCTTTTTACATGATTTGAAAGCCCAATAAGGGTCTCTTTTAATGGACAATGTCTCTAATGACTCAGAATAAATCCTAGAAGTCCTCAATGGGGACTTTGACCTAAAACAAGATGACCTAAGCACGAAACCCATTCTTTAATGAGTCATAATAATAATAATAAAAATATTTCCTTCATTCTTTTGATAAGTACATTTCATGGTGACTTAGATACATTTATGAAGACCTAACTTAGTTACATATTTCAACACCCTCTTAACTAGGGAGGTGTTCATAAGTACAAGTACAAGGAAGATCTCAGAACACATGAAGAATTTGGGTACTGTAATACCATGGACTAGATTCCTGACCAGGGAAATCTATCCAAAGTCCTCTAACAGCTTAGGCATCACAATGCCATGGACTAGATTCTTGATCAAGGCAATCTATCCAAGGTGTCACTAAGACGGACTAAAGCTTTCAACCTCTCTAGGTACCATCAGGCTTACTTGCTAACCATCAACCTAGGGATCTAGGTACGTATCTGAGGTCATAGCTCTATGACCAATGCCACCCTCCCTACTTCGGGAACTAGACATCAACACAAAGTGCCAGCGAGATGTCCTCCCAGGAAATGTGTCTTACACACAAAGCCTCAACACTCCCGATTATTCCAATTGGTAACAAATCAAGTCCGATCAAATAGATCGGTAACAAATCTCTCTCGTGTGACATGCATGCTATCAAACCTCAGAGAGATTTACCTGTACAAACACAACCCCAATCAGTAGCAAACTTTCAAATGTACATAAGTAAACATAAACCTCTGGGGTCTTCCAGATAACTAGATGTTGCTTCTCAATTTATCACAGTAGGACTTTCAAATGATTCTTTGATAGAAGATTCCTTAATCATACATTTTTCTTTTCCTACTTCACATGCAACAACATATTCTACATAGATTCAACTTTTCTTATTTCAACAGCCCCTCAAAATGCATTCTCCAATTTTCTTCTTTCAAGGTGTTCAACATGACTATGATATGACCTCCCTCTTAACTAGGGAGATTTCTTTCATCCAAGCTCCCTCTTAACTTAGGGAGCTTTACTTCTTTTCTACGACATTGAAGAATCCTTCATGGCTTCCATCCTTCTTATCAGAGTTATCGTGACCATCATCATTCACATAACTTTCTTCATCATGCTTATCATATCGAGCATCTTCACCATCTTGAAAATTATGCACCTGCACAACTTAGATAGCATGTACAACCAAATCTATAGAAGCATGAAGTTAATCATATATAACCGAAGCATTCAACTTTAGACATCAAATACCCAAACTTAGTTACAAACAAGAGACACATACTTTTCAACTTCTTGCTAGGGTTTTTGTCATAAACCCTAGACTATATCATCAAGACTTTGGGTGTTTCATAGCAACCTTCATTACATCTAGGGTTTCAATGTTTCTTCCAGTGATATGACATACCCTACTACAAACTATTGCAAACCCTATAAGCAATTCAAGCAAATATAGATCTACAATGCATCCAACAACTTTAGAATTCATATTTTAGACTTCTTACTAGGATTTAGTGCAAAACCCTAGATTTCACGCATGTGTTCAGTCAAAACCAATCACAGGTCAATTCAAAGTAACAACATGACTAGCTTCCACTAGGGTTTGTTGTAAACCCTAGATTTTACTAATTCTCAACAACCACAATACAATTTCAGATTATATCAACTTTTCATAAATCCCAGATTATCACACAGTCATCATATATCAGAGATTTTAACTTCTAAGGTTTAATTACAAAACCCTAGAATTCACAAATACTATCATCCTAGAGAATCAAATTTCGACTAGGGCTTAATTCCAAACCCTAGGACTCATGACCATCAACAATTAGGTCGACTGATACATCTAGGATTTCCATAATCATGCAAAAGCATATCATAACATGTGTTAGTCAAACCCATTGATGCAAACATCAATATATTAAAGTTAGACATATCACAAACTTGATCAGACTAGGGTTTGATCAGACACACACACATATACCAAGGATTTCATTTCTAGGACATTATAAGGGTATTTCTTATACACCTTACCAAACCCTAATGATCTAGGGTTTTAATACTAAACATAGCAAACCCTAAATTACCAAAACTTCAAAAGTTTGGGCTTTCAGATATCACCTTCCACCCCTAACAAGTTAGGGTTTTCATAACCATACCAAAACCCCAAACATGACTTTATCAAAGCCTCAAACATTTTCTTTAGACTTCATCAATAACCCTAAGTAGGCTAGGGTTTCACACATTATCATCGACATACCCTTAAGTTAGGGTTTTCACAAAGAACCTTTCTAGGGTTCCACAAGAGCAATCAAAGATATGAGGAGGGTAGATTTATCTAATGATGAATCACCCAATCAAGAATCTTTAAGATTCAAGTTGTTGAAATTTGTAACTAGGTTCGGTCTTCATAAATGTATTTGAGATGTACTTATCAAAAGAATGAAGAAATTATTATTATTATTATTATTATTCTGACTTATTAAAGCATGG
The DNA here is from genome assembly GCA_031772625.1 of Pinus tabuliformis. Classification (NCBI taxonomy): domain Eukaryota; kingdom Viridiplantae; phylum Streptophyta; class Pinopsida; order Pinales; family Pinaceae; genus Pinus; species Pinus tabuliformis. Next base: position 342,278,932 of record CM062816.1, read on the forward strand.
GTTTCATGCTTGGGTCATCATGTTTTAGGTTAAAGTCCCCATTGAGGACTTCTAGGATTTATTCTCCTCCACACCAAGTCGGCCTCAAGTCAAGTAATTCGACCTCCTTAGAAGGCTATAAATACAAGGAGTTCGAATTCATTTGGAGCATATCATTCTCTCTCACATAGTTCGATCTTTGAAGCTGGAAGCTAGAAAAGTTCGAAAGATGAAAAGAAGTGTGAGTTTCTAGAGGAAGATAGAAGGGCTAAAGATCGAAATTTTGGGACAAGTCTCACTCAATTCCTAGGTGTATCAAGGGAGATTGAAGTCTTCCAAGTTTGGTCGAAGTTGTTGTTGCTACATCTGCTGGGTTGAAGCTGCTACTGAATCGAAGTTGTTGTTGATGCTGCTAGGTCGAAGTTGCTTTTGAAGGGATGACATCTACAAGAAGGATTGAGGGCTGACTTGGTGTGGAAGGAATCTCTGTTTGGGTCTAGAGTCTTTGATTATGTCGAGAAACTATTGAGGGAAGAATTGTTGACTGGGGTTTGCCCTAGATAAGTGTTTTGTCTTGGCTATCCACCTACATCTGTTGTCCTTGTGTTATTGTTTTCGTAATTGCTTGATGAACTAAAAGATAAAATAAGAAAATAAGGATAAAAGAATCACAAATAATTATCTATATAAGAAAATCTTTCTGCCTTTCTGATTTTCTAACACAAGAAAGCTAGACACAATGATGTTAGTAATAGTTTATCAAGAATGAATATGAAGAGAGCAAAAACTTATAGTTCAAGACATACCTTTTTGTTTCTTAACAAACCTTGTAATTCCAATGCTTTGTCTTGTGAGGCCTTCTTCCTTGAGTCTTCAGCAAGTTTTTCCTAAACAAGGAAAATATGAATAGAAATGTGATTAGTATTTAATGCAAGCAAAACTAGATAAGTAAGGAAAACTAAAAATGAAAAAGGTAATAAGATACTTATCTTTGGAGGTTGGTGAGGGCTCCCTCCAAGCTTGAGGGATACCTATAACCTTAAGAACAAATATTTTTTTTTTCCAAAATATGTTAAACCTACAAATACTAAAAATCAAAAATAAAATTACTAAAGCTTAGATCAAAGACTTAGTAGTGTAAGTCCCTTATATCCAATTCTTTAGGCTTATTCTTCTTTGGAGATCCTTCTTCAAAAACATTGGCTTGGTCTTTGCTTCTTTTCTTGTTCTTCGGATTGTTAGGACAATGACTTCTATAGTGACCCATTTTGTGACATTGGTAGCATTCTATCTTGGACATATCGACCTTCCTTCTTGGCCCTCTTGACTTCTTGGGGTTTCCTTTCTTGTGAGAAGCAGAGTATGCATTCGAAACCTTTTCTTCTTCATTGTTGAATACTAATGAGATTCTCATTTCTTATTGGGTGCAAACATTCCATAATTGCTCGAAGGAAGGAGCTTCTTTCCAGTTGTTGAGTCTTGAAGCAAAAGAACTCCAAGTAGGTGGTAATCCCAATAATGCATTGATTACTAGCTCCTTTTCCGGTAAAATTTCATCTATGGCTTGAAGTTCATCTCTAATTCTAGATATCCTTACAAAGAAGGAAGCCACAATATCATCCTTTGTCATTTTTGTAGTCCTTAGGTCTTTCTTCAAACTTGCTACTTGACCGATGTTCTTGATAGTGAACAATTTTGACAAAGCTTCATACATTTCTTGAGCATGGTTTATATTGGAAATGTATGGGACAAAATTGTCCTTTATGCTTTCTACCATTAGTGTCATAGCCAATATTTCTGATTCTCTATACTTCACTTTGTCTGCATCACTGCATTCTTCGGTAGGTTTCTTCACCTTTCCTTTGACCAAATCCAATACCTTGTTCTTTTCAAGAATGAGGTCAATTCTCTTTTTCATGACTTGTAGTTTGATGCTCCTTCCAATTTGTTCTCACTCTTTATTGTGTTAGACATTGTCCTTGAGGATAGTGAGCTTCATCTCTTATAAGATCTCCTTATACGATCCCTTGATCAATCCTTCAGACTCCTTCTAGTAGATTCTCAAAACTGCCTTTTTCCTTCTTCAGCTTAGCTCTGATACCATGTTAGAAAATCAGAAAGGCATAAAGATTTTCTTATATAGATAATTACTTGTCATTCTTTTATTTGTTAGTTCATCAAGCAATTACCAAAACAATAGCACAAGGACAACAAATGTAGGTAGACAGCCAGGGCAAAACCCCTATCTAGGGGAAAACCCAGTCAACAATTCTTCCTTCAATAGTTTCTTGAGATAATCCAAGACTCTTGACTTAGACAAAGACTTCCTCCACACCAAGTCAACCCTCAATCTTTCTTGCAGATGATAACTCTTCAAAAACAACTTCGACCTAGTAGCATCAACTTGCAGTAGCAGCTTCGACCCAGTAGCAGCAACAACAACTTCGACTAGACAAAGAAAACTTTGATCTCCCTTGATACTCCTCAGAAGTGAGAGAGAGATGGCCCAAAATTTCGATCTTGGTGTCTTCTATCCTCCTCAAAAAACTCGCACTCTTTTGTAGCATCCTTCTAGCTCTTTTTGAACTTTGCACTTCCTAGCTTCCAGCTTAAGGATATCGAACTATGTGTGAGAGAGTGAATTGCTCCAAATGAATTTGAACTGCATTGTATATATAGCCTTCCAGTGAGGTCGAATTACCCTTCTTGAGGCTGACTTGGTGTGGAGGAGACTAAATTCATTTTTGACTTAAAAATAATTGTTTTTACATGGAAGGGTCTCTTTTAATGGAAAATGACTCTTAATGACTCAAAATATATCCTAGAAGTCGTCAATGGGGACTTTGATCTAAAACAAGATGACCCAAGCATGAAACCCATGCTTTAATAAGTCATAATAATAATAATAATAAAAATATTTCTTTCATTCTTTTGATAAGTATATTTCATTGTGACTCAAATACATATATGAAGACCGAACCTAATTACATATTTCAACACTAGCAACTTGGTTGAAGATGATTTGGCAAGTTTAAATTATTTAGCACAACTTGATTAGATTTAAGGTTTCTTAAGTATGAGACCAGTGCCTTAGGAGTCAATTTACTTGCACAATATAAATTAATTTCCAAGTTATCAGATGAACTGTCGCTGCTAGGATGAAAACTATGCTATGTGAAATGCAACACCTTGAACCAATGTTGCAGGAAACGTCTCCCCCCCGGATCTAATGCCCGAAGCGCGTACCGTATGGATTCGTCCAGGAAGCGTCCCCGGAAGCGCGATTCCAAAATTCTGAAACGCTTTTCGGACTGTTATGGATGCTTCCTAGAAATTCTGGAAGCATCCCTCCGAAACATGTTTCGGAATCTCCGAAGCGCTTTTCATACGAAGCTTCGGAAGGCGAATCGTACGGTTCCCGTACGGTTCCGTACACGCTTCTGGAAAAAGCGCCGCGCTGTTTAGAAAATCGATTTTTTTTAATTTTAGGTGAGTTTGCATATTGGGCGTGGGTCCACCTTGGGTTAGGGTGAGGAATGAAGGGAATAAAGCCCCCATTCATTCCTCATTTGCTCACTTTGAGTTTATGAGAGTTGGAGAAGAGAAGAGAGGAGAGGAGAGGAGAGGAGAAGAGAGGAGAGCTTGGAGGAGTGAAGGAGGAGGAGTGAAGGAGCAAGAGCTTGGAGGACTTCATCTACAAGAGCTAAAGAGGTAAGTTCAAACCCCAAACTCCCTTATTTTTTTGACATTTTTTTTTGTATTTTTCTCCTCCCTCTTCTACTCTTTCCCATTGTTTCTACTTGCTCCTTTACTTGCAGGTTGTCCACCACCTATATCCATATTCTAAGATGGTGTTCTTTTGGCTTCTATGTATCATTCCACTCTTGGTTTTAATGATGGTAAGGGGGAGTAGGAATAGAAGGGAAGAAGCACAAGAGGACATTGGTCCCAATATGAGTGACCCAATGTATGATGAGGAGGAAGGGTTTGAAGAGGAAGGGGATGATGTTGAACCTGAAGTGGAAACTGAAACACTAGAGGGGAACGCTGCATTAACACCTTTGTGGAACTATGTGACCAAACTTGAACGGGGAAAGGGTGGTGGAAGCTACAAATTTGTGTGCCCTCATGGTTGTCATGGAGGAAAACCATTTAGTGGTTCATATACCCGTGTGAGGAGGCATCTTTGTGGGGTGCTGGACAGTGATGATAAAAAGGATCTTGTGGGGATACAAATTTGCCCAAACATTTCATTTGAACAAAGAAGAAAATACATCCAAATAGAGGAGGCTGCACAATAAAAGAACAAGAAACAAAAAACTCATTCTGAATCAAGTGCAACCTCTAAATTTGGTAGCTCATCTCCTCATGGTACTTCTGCAAGCTCTGGAGGTAGAAGAACAATAGGGGATTTCCTTAATGTTGCTGGGAGGGATGATGTGGATGCAAAGATAGTCCGTTTTCTTTGTGCTTGCGGTGTACCATTCAATGTGCTTCACTCTCCCTATTGGCATGAAATGGTAAAGGCCATCAATGAAGCCCCAAAAGGATACAAGGCCCCCAACTATGAGAAAGCTAGAACAGTGTTATTAGAAAGAGAAAAAGCTAAGGTTCAAAGAGCTTTGACACGTTTTACAAATGAGTGGGTAGATTCTGGGGTATCCATTGTATCAGATGGGTGGACAAATATTAGAAACCAACATTTGATAAATGTTCTTGGTGTTTCTTCTAGTGGTGCAGTATTTATTACATGTCATGACTCCTCCTCCATCAGTGCATCTGCACAAAACATTGCAGATCTCCTATTGCAATCAATCAAAGATGTTGGTCTGAATAATGTGGTTCAAGTGATCACAGATAATGCAGCAAATTGTAAGGCAACAGGAAAAATTATTGAGGGTACTCATCCACACATCTTTTGGTCTGGGTGCCTGGTTCACACATTGAACCTTTGGATGCATGATATTGTGAAGCACAAAGAATGTGGGTGGATTACTAAGCTTTACAGGAGTGGGAAGCGACTCATTAAATTCATCATAGGACATACAAGGGTAAACTACTTCTATGGCACTTACTCCAAGTTGCAGTTGCTTAAACTTGCAAAGACAAGATTTGCCAGTTATTACCTCACCTTTAGGCGGCTAGTGAAGGTGAGACAAGCTTTAACTAATTTGGTGTGTGCTGAATCATGGGATGAAATTAACACTGACAGAGATGGTGCTAATGCAGTCAAGGACACTGTTCTTGACATTTACTTTTGGTCACAGGTTAAATATGTTTTGCAATTCACCAAACCAATTTATTACATGATCAAGTTTGGAGATTCAGATCAACCAGTAATTGGGGAGGTGTATGAGCAAATGGATAGCATGTTGGGGCAGATTAAAGACATGGTTGAGCCTAGAGATATCAACTTGTACAATTATATTCGTGCAGAGGTGGAAAATCGATGGGAAATGCTAATTGTTCCATTGCATGCATTAGCATATGTTTTGACACCTAAATACTATCATCCATCATGGCTTTCAACACCATTAAATTTGTGTGGGGGGGGGGGAGCAGGAGAAAACCACACCAAGATCAAGAGGTTCACAAAAAATATATGGCTACATTGAGTAAATTAATCCCTAATGAGGAGGAGGCTGCATTGGTACGGAGACAGTTGAACAACTATACGCTTAACACTAGTTCATTTGGGAGCATGCATGCAATTAGAGATCGAGAGACTTTTTCTTCTCTTGAGTGGTGGAACATGCATGGAGGGGCTGCTCCACTTCTACAGACTTTGGCATTGCGGGTGCTATCACAGGTGGTAAACACTTCTTCTGCAGAGAGGTGTTGGAGCTCTCATTCTTTCATCCACAGTGTTAAAAGGAACATGTTGAGTTTAGACCGGGCAGAGAGCTTGGTTTATGTTCATTACAACTTGCGATTGTTGTCCCATTACTGTGAAGATGCAAAGTCTAATAAAGACCTGTTGATTTGGGACAAGAATCCAGAGGAGCCCAATTTGGAGGATGGAGTGTTGTGATTAGAGCAATTAGAGGATGCTCTTTTCCAGGTATGTCCATTGTGGTATGAAATTATGAATTTTCCTTATAAAGCATTTCTCTAGTTCATGTTTTTAATTTTTTTTGTTAACTAGTGTTTTTTTTGCATGAATTTTTTGAGCGATTCTAGGATGATGGTGATCGTGTTGATATGCCACCCCGACCCCCATCTAGTCCCTTGGTTCCTAGGTTCCATGGTTCAACACCAACAACAGGGGTTTCTTCTTCATCAGTTTCAGTGCCAATTCCACAACTTCCACAGGCACCATCTTCTTCACACCACGTGGAGGCCCACCACCACGTGGAGGCCCGCCGCCACGTTCTCTTCGTGGTGGAAGGAGAGATTAGTAGATATATTCACAATTTACTACTTTTGTCATAGATTACTCATTAGACTTGTAGGCTTGTGAATATGAATTTTGAACCTTTTTTATCTTGGCGGTGACCAAGTGACATATTTTGTTATCATTATTATTTGAATTTTGGACATGACAAATGTTGACAATTGCTCACTTGCTAGATAAATCATAATATGCTCTATGTTTTATGTTTTATAATATGCTTAAATGTTTTATGTTTTATAATATGCTTAAAAATTTGATGTATGTTTGTAATCGCTAGAATATAGATGGTTGATGTACATACTAGTAACTACAATGGAATCATGGATGCCATATCTATCTTGATTTATGCAGAAATATGCATGTTTTCATGTCTTCTACAACTAATTTGGTATTTGGGATGTTTGTTTTGAGTATAAATGCAAATATATATATATAGACGCTTCCGCAGACGCTTCGCTTCCTAGATTTTTAGAAAATGACACTTCCGCGTCCCCGCTTCCAAAAAACGTCCCCGTTTCATCCCCGCTTTGTGCAACATTGCCTTGAACTAAGTGAAATACAAACTCTTGGTTAATTTTAGATTAAATGCCCATTCTAAGTGAATCCTCTCTCAGCTGCTTTAAAGTTAATCTCAAATGTAGGTTGTGGAGAGAAACCTAGGGGAAGAAAGCTATGTCTTTATTAACGATACCTCCCCTGGATTTCTAACCAATCGAATGCCTCCGGCGCTACAGGGACTGTGGCCCTGACGACAGCAAGGTCACCGTGTTAACCACAAGTGAGGGTCTAAAATTTGCAAGCTGGGTGAGAAAGATGGTCCTATATTCTTTCAACCAAGCTTATGCTTGGAGGTAAATTAATTAATGCATAACTAATGCTAGGATGAAGTGCAAGTTATGAGTGATTGCTTTAAATGAGATTATCAAATGACCTCTTAAGCAAGGTTAGTTGGGAGCAGAAGCAGGATCGTGGAGCGACATTTTCAAAAGTTGCCGGTTTGGGAGCGAATCGGGAGCAAATTTTATATAATATATATTTTGATGCATATATGTCAACAAAAGCATGTAACGCAGAGGCAGCCAGGAGCTGCACAGTGCCTCGGAGAGCCAGCGTGGGTGACGCAGAGGCTCTAAGGTCTGACGCAGGGCAAGCCAGGGTGACGCTGGGCAAACACTAGGCCATAAAGGGATGACGCAATCCCTAGAGGCTGAAGCTGGGGTTTTCGTGGGGTAGATTGGAGTTGGGAGCTATCGAAGTGTTTATCCGAGGTTTCAGTCGGAATACCTGCTTCCGAGTAGAGAGGTACTACTGCCGAGATTATTCTGTGTTGGTTGAGCCGGTTTTGGCACCCAGATTGTATTCAGAAACTACATAATAATAAAACCCTCAGATAGATGCACTGGTTGTTCCGCATTGGGTTTTTCCGGGGACATTGGTCCAAAAACAACGGTGTCACTTGTGTGCTTGTTCTGTTTCCTTCAGTTGATAATCTGTAATGTGTTGAGCATGTACTTGTATTTATTTTCAGTATTTACATGGTAAATAACTTGTTAATTAATCAGAACAAGTAGGTAGAAATAAATCAGAAAAGTACATGAAGGGTTTCTAACAGTTAGACTTAGAAATTCCAATAGAGATATATTCAAAAGGGGGTTTCATGAGCCCTATGCTTCTTTTCCATCTCTAAAAATTATATATTGTATTCTCTCATTTATTCACATATTGAATTTATCTAGCATTTGAGGCTAAGTTGTTGGGTTTAAATCCCAACTCTCACTTACTAAATCTGATCTTAGTGAGAGAATTTGTAATATAAAGTCTATTTTATTCTTGCATTGGGCTTCTAATTTCTTCATTCTTACGCATCTCATCTCCTCTCACATATTTCAACACTATTTCTTTTGCATGCTAACTGTTTTGCTTGCTGTCCTATAGGTGCTCTTGGAGGTAGTTCAAGTTTGAAGAAAGGGAGCTAAAGCATAAGCCATGGAACTCTTTCCACTTTGAACTTCAAGGCCAAGTACCTCCTTCTTATCACATCACCTCTTCTTTTGAAGCCTCATATGATTGAGGGATTGTAACCATTTCATTTTCATTCTACTCATTTAAGGCTTTAGGCCTTCACTTTGTAACATCATCATAATAAAGTGATATTTTTCTTTGGAGCTTGGGGAGCCATTCCCTTGGCATCCATCCCCTTCTCTCTTTTGGGAGAAGGCCCTCTTCTTGTGTAGTGTTTCATTAGCCTTTCATTTCTCTTTTTTCTGAAGTTAGTTTTAGTATTGCTAATGCTCTCTTTATTTCATTTGACAAGCTAATATTTCATGGTCACTTGCTAATTGTTCATTTTTCATTTTATGCCATCTAGTTTCAATTTCATTCACTTACTTCATAGTTTCATGCTCAATTTGGTCTAGTTTACTTGCAACTTGTTTCAATTTGGAATCTCACTTTGAGCACATCTTAAAACTTGGAGCAAGTTTCATTTATTTGCTATCTAGCTTGAACAATCTAATTGTGCATTTTTTGGTTCATTAGCTCAACTTGCATTCCATCTACATGGAGCAACTCATTAACCTACCCTCTCTTTTGTTTTATGATGCAACCTTCACTTGGATGATTATCATAATATGTTGCAGTGAAGATACATTTTTCATTTCAATGCACTTGAGTTGGTATTTTACATATTGAGCTAATTGTCTTTCATTATCTTCATTGAATAATTGGTACATGTTTCATTGAGCATCATTACAAGTTTATGTCATATTGTGTTTAATGTAATCTTGGTCACAAATTTCATTTGCCATCTCTTTATTTGAAGCATATTATTAGCAATATATCTCTTTGAAGGCACTCCTTAACATTTAGGCAATTCACTTGCATATTAAACTTAGGCTTGCATTTTTAAATCTACCTCCAAGCATAAGATTGGTTGAATAGACATTTTAGGACAATATTTTTTTTATTTTTATTTTCTATCACTTGTGTACAAAGTAAGGTTAAAACATGTGACCTCGCAGTTCTCTTGTGGCCAAGCCCTTGTAGGAACGAATGCATGTGGATTGCAAGGATCTTGGGAAGGGTATCGTTAACGAAGGACTTGTGCCTCCTCAGCCCATCTTCCTTGCAACTCACCCCAATCTTTACCTAGTTGTAAGAAATTGAAGGAAGATTTCTCACCATAGATTAGGCATTTAATTAAAATCAACCAAGATAACTTGCATTTCACATAGTTTAATTTGGCATCATCTCATTTTGCATCAATTTGATTTGTGGGCATTCTATCTTACTTGCAATATTATTGTACTTGTTATCTAAACTTTTGCTCATGGCTATTTGATGTTGCTCTATTTTATTTGAGCATTTCTGTCAAACACACAAGCTTAATTTATTTTGCAAGTTGTATCTTTGTACTAACATTTGTCTTGCAACATTGCTTACCATTGTAACTAGAAGTGTTATTCCCATTTTTGGAAGTATATAATTTTTACTTGAGCATTGTTTATAACGCATTGGTTTCTGATCTTTACTTTTGTTGAATACCATATTGATCTTAATCAAATTAATCTTTACATTGCTCATTACCCCTTGTACTTGCTAATCTTAAATCAAGTTGCGTTTGGAAGTGATTGCCTTGGCCTTAGTCTCGTAGAACTTGTTGTCTTCAACAAGTCTTTCCTTTAGAAATCTTCCTTAGTACTCCCCTTGGCTTTAGCTAGGGGAGAGCCTAGACAGAGAGAGTTGGGATTAGGTGACAACCCCTTCTTTTCGCTTTGCCACCAAGGCCACACCTAGTGGGGTTGAGGATTTTTCCTACATTAACTTAGCTGTGTAAGCAAGGCGGCAACAGACTGCATCTTCAGTAGTCTACTCTTGAAGTGCATGAGATCGTTTACATAGGAGGGCAACTTCTCAAGGGTCTGCTCAGGATTTTACATTGTCAGGGTGCTCAACATATGCAAAGGGTGTTGGAAATACTGAGAGGGGGGTGAATCAGTATTTCCCTTTTCTTTTCAATTGGTTAGTTAATATTTAAACAAGGTTGCACGAAACGGGGAAACGGGTACGAGTTTCTGAAACGGGAAGCGATACGAAACACGACCTCCCCAAATTTTGGAAACGGGGAAACGTGAATATATATATATATATATATATATATATATATATATTAGGACATTTAAGAAATATGTGCAATCATAAAGCATATATGATACATTTTAATTTATTACATTATGATAAAATTGTCAATTGTCAATGCATAAACTATAAGTATCTAAATTTACATCACATTTGCTCATGAATAATCACATAATGAAAATAGAAATATCCAAAATCAGCCACGAGAAATTTCTAATTTTTTGTCTCGTGCTTGATTGGGAGTCTCCTCCTACATAGTCGAATGACCTTAGTGCTCTTGATTAAATACAAGTTTCATACCCTAGTACCCTACATTCTCTTGATTATTGGGAGTCTCCCCTGCATAGAGGGCTTTGTTCTCTTGATTAAATACAAGTTCCATACCCTAGTACATGATAAAATCCAATGGAAACATTGGAATCACCCCAATTCTGAAATCTTGAGAAACAGATAAGTCTGCTGGATTTTGAGTGAGATCTAAAATTCTACTTTCTCCATATGAAATCCAATGAGGGCGAAACCACTCTCAAACATCCTGAGTCATTTCATGGTAATGTTAAAAATTTAAGTAAAAGGATGAAAATGAAAAATAAAGGATGAAAATGAAAAATGAAAAATTTAACATTACCATGAACTGCATATCAACACTAGGGCAAAAGTTCACTTTTATAATTTTAGACAGGCATCTGGAAGCAACTAGAAGTCACTAGGCTAACGTAACAATAGATTACAAAACAAATAAAAAAATTAAAAATAAAAAAAAACACAAGTAAATGCTGAAACGTGGGTCGTACGGCCATGAAACGCGTTTCAGGCCGTACTGGCCATGTTTCCGTTTCGTGAAACGTGACAGTACGGCCTGAAACGCGTTTCAAGGCCGTACCAAACGCGTTTCAGCGTTTCGTACCCGTTTCCGTACGGAAATGCCCTCCTACCCCACGTTTCCTGCAACATAGTATTTAAACATTTTTAGAGTTTGAACATAAAACATCACATCACATCAAGACATTGCACAGAATTTGGCTTTAACAAAATCTCATCATGTCATGTACAATGTACATACAACATTTTACCAAGAAGGCCTGGAAGGAAGTGCAAGACTCCCAAGAGTTTTTCCAGTCAAGCTGGAAGGAAGCGAAAACTTCCTGAATGGTTGGGCCCCCGTACCAGGGATAATGGCCCAAATATATTCAATCAATCAACTGCTGCTACAAACACTTGTTGCTTTTGTTGCCATTGTCACATCCACTTCAATTCTTACCGCTGTTACCTCTGCTTTGACTGCAACCACACTGAACCTGTCCACTGCTTCTATCTGCTTGTGCTTCTGCTGCTATAACTAGTCTACCTATGTTGTTTCTCCAATTCCATCTGTGTTGCAACTTGCTGCTGCAACACTCTACTACCTCTGCTTCTGCTTTAACTCACTACTACTACTGTTGCTGCTCCAACTCAAATTTACCACTGCTACTGCTCCTGCAATGCCACTGATTATTGTTGTCACTTACTGTAATGTTGTTGTCTTCTACTGCTGCTCCTACTGTCACACTGTTGTCCAACAAGGTTACTGCTATCTTCAGGATTACTTAATATATATGCCTTAACGTCTCTCCACACATCCAGTTAGTGTCATGTGACTGCCACATACTGCCATAGATGAAACCATTCTGCTATCATCATCAAAGCTGTCATCAACACATTGTCATCACCGTCATCATTGCATTACTGCACATACTGCCATAAAGGCTGTCAAGTCATGTCACAAATCAGCTTGTGCCACTGTCTCCTACTACTAATGAAAATGCTCGGATGCTTACTGTTGGGAGTGAAAAGATTTATCACAATCTTTAAACAATAATAATGAGCAACATCAACTTGCTAACTGGTGCTCTTTCAGATGCTTCTCCAAGGACACTTAGCTGCCAACTGCTAAGAGCACAACACTGTTATATCATGCGTCATACTTTCATATAGCCCTTAATAATCTCATCATCAAGGTCACAACATTGTCACTGTTGTCATAAATCATATAAATGGGCACTGTTATATGCTACTGTCTTATAGAGCATCAATACAAGGTTCATGTGTTACTGTTGATTTTTGTAGCATCGGTTGTGTTCTAGCCACGAAATTTGGTGGAGAGGCTGGAATACATGTATTCTCCAAAACCCAGAAATTGTTTCTAGAAATTCCACCTAGAGATGACTTAATTCAAATAATTAACTTTTTTTTTTAATGATTCCTAAGTCTAAACTTAGGAAATCTAGTTAATTAAAGAGTATTAATTAAGTCATAGTGAAATCTTCTAGAAGAAGACATGGATCGAGTTCTAGTTAATCTTAGCCATCGATTATGTTTTAATCTTGACCTTTGAAGCCTCAATGAGAGATTATAAGAAGAACTTCGATGGGGGTTGGAGAACACACTGGGAGCCACCAGAAACTTGATTTTGTTGGGAAATCAATTTCCAGAGTAGCAGTTGTGAGTTGCCAGAGGTGATTCAGTAGAGTCGAAGCAGTGAGAGAGCGGCAGGGATAGTAAGGTCAGAAGGAAGTTTTTCCAGTCCGGTTATTGCATAGCAGAGAGACAGCGTACTCCACAGAGAGGCTGACGTAGTGTAGAGAGGCAGCGCAGAGCTTTAGAGGGAGATCCGTATTTGCTGAGGAGAAGTCGAGTTTCAGAGGTAGGAGCCAGAGTGGGAGCCCGAAGAGCTAGAAGATCAAGTTTCCAGAGCAGCAACTGATCAGCAGAGTGAGAGAGACGCTGGTCCCAGCAGGCTGATGCAACGGCAGCAAGGGGCAGCTCATCTTGAGCTAAGGTCAGTGATGGATCACCGTTGGAAGTGATATTTTTCTCACTAGACGTTTGTCAGTTATTTTCTCAGTATGGAAAGCTAGATTTGAGCTTCCATAGTTTGTACTCAGATTTACTACTGCATAATAATCAAACTCTCAGCTGTTGCACCAGTTTTCCCAAGTTGGGTTTTTCCGGGGACGTTTGTCCAAAAATAACGGTGTACGTGTGTGTGTTTATTTCTTTCCTGTGCAGTATCTTGTTTCTGCAGTATTTTATGTTGTGAAGGCTGCAGTGTATTAGTTTCGATATTTTCCGTAGGAAACTGCAAATTATTTGTTCAGTTAATTTAACAAATAGAAGAAATTTAATCAGTTGCTGCAGAGAAATTCGGGGTCACTGAATTCTCTCAGTTACTACAGTCAAGAAGATCACTGCATTAAGTTCAAACCCTAAGTGCACCTATGTCAATCCTTATGCAGCTTAAATACCTGAGCCCACCATCTCGGCCATCAGATTCCCAAGATAGTTCTGCTCAACTATATCCAACTGTTAATGTTACAAATTTCAGCATATCAAAAGGGACCTTCTGCAAGATTCTGGAGAGTTCTTGAGACAGAGAGGTCTTCACAACTTACAGGTTACTGCTATAACAATGTATCATTAATTCACAGGTTCACTGTAGATACAATACTTATATCCCTTACTGCTTGATTGTGATGATACCACTGTTATAAAGGTCTATCCATCACTACTGAGCATGCACCCTTATTTCAATGAGAAAATGTTGTGTCTTAATAATGATTTCCTTTTGTGCTAGAAAATACGATACTGCTGTTTTATGAAACTGTTGACAATTCGGCCTTTACTTCTTAGCAGAATCAAAATATTAATCCAACGTATTTTATGGCTAGATCAAGGGAACAACTGACGCTCAAGCATTGTGTTCAGATTTCAATATAGAGTCATGTTTACGAGCAGTCTTTTGATCAAGTGCTAGGCAAGGTGGCAAGGTACTACAAAAGCTACATAAAAAATAATAAAAAAAAACGAATTGTGTGCTTGAACTCTAGTAGGTCTTTCAAGGAGTAGTTATGCCTGCATAAGCAAAGGAATTCAAACTGTCCAATCATAAATTACAGAGAATACGCCTTAAACAAGGCCGAGAACCCTTAGCCAACACCACTGTAATTTTCAGAAAGGGCCGAATGTTTCAAGACTAGACTTTGCATGGATATTTACAGAGAGCCAATTGCAAGGTGACCGCAGGGATTAACAAAACCAGGTTCAGAAAGAAGGCTGCAAGCCTATGTTGCTTTAGAGCCACAGTACTTTGTTGAAATCTTCACAGGATGTAGTCAAGGTTGTTTCACAGGCTATAAATAGTGACTCAGATAAGTCTGTTCTAGGGCAGATATGTCAAGATTGTGCACAGAATTAGAGAGGGCCAAAAATTGTATGGAGCAGCATCTCTTGACTGCTTCAGATCTTCAAAAATACAAATCTTAGAGAAATTGATACCACAGGCTGCAATTCCATAGATTCTCCCTTAAATCTTCAGATAGGAGTCCATAAATGTTCGAGGATATGCTCAGCCGCAAAAACTCGTCTTAGTTGAAATGGTTGAATGTAAATCTTTGTATTCACCTGTAAAAAAAAGAACCCTACAAAAACTCTTGCCCAATTGAATAGAAAAATTGAAACCATTCCATAGCTTCGACCTGCATCAGTAAAATTACTCGGCTGCAGAGATATTTTCACATTCCATAATTCGCCACATGTCAAATCTAGTTGCAGAGAAGAATTGAGTATTCAGGTGGCATAATTTGAAGTGGAATGAGCCTCTTTTATACAAATTGATGAGGCTTCGAGAATGACCAGCCGAATCATTATAGGCGACCTTCAAATAACAAAATCCATTTGAAATTAAATTTCAAAAGGTGCCAAAATCTCCTTATGCCTTGGACCAAAAGTATAATGAAGTAACTACTTAGGGTAATGTGAATTAAACACTTAGGGTAATTTGAATTAATATGGGTCCCAAGTGATACTTTTAAATTTGGACCATATTAAAATAAAATTTACCCTTAATAATTAATTGTCCAATTAAATGAGATTAATTGCCACCTCAACAAATTGTAGCTTCATAATCAACCTTTGGGGTTTTTCCCTCAAATTTGGGTGCACTGACATTCGCTGGACCTATTTCTCAAACTATAAAGTCCCACGGGACACTCCACATACGACCGGAATCAGCAAGATGAGCAAAATCTAATAACAAGAGTCTCCAAGTCAAAATCATTGATGTGCATCATTAAAAGCTCCATCAAAGTGCGGGATATGACCATCGTCCAAGAAGCCAAACCCTAAGTCTAGGGTTTCAACTTTCTTCAACTGCATCATCTCATCCACTACATACATGCTCCTGCCCTTGCTTTGACATCAATGACATGCTGCACACCTGCTCTACATCCTACAACTACTCCCACTTTTACATCATTGACAACCTATTCAGTAGAGGGCTTCTGGCAAGTTCATCTTATGGGACAACGAGTGGAGTGAAGGAGGCTTCCCATGGGTCAAGATGGTTTGGGACCCTAGTGTCACAGGATTTATTCATGTGGTGATGCTGCCACAATGAGGAGTAGTTTGGTGGTGCATTTGGAACCTTGGCATTAGCTAGGCCAGCGTGTGGAGTAGCAACATAGGATGATGTTACTTGAGGACAAACAATTTTTGGTGGGGAGGATTGTAATATGCCATTTTTTGTGTGTGCAAAAATAACTGAGTTTTGACAATTTTTGGTGATATTTAATAGAAAGGAGAAAATATTATTTTGTGGGAAAAAATCGGATTTTTTTATTTTTTTATTTTTCTTATGGAGAATGGCGGCAAAATATTATTTTAATGGAGAAAGGAGGAAAATCATTATTTTATTGGAGAATGGTGAAAAATTAATATTTTATTTTTATGGGAGGCATATTATTATTTTTATTTTTATTCAAATGGCGGCAAAAAGTCTCCTAGTGGAAAAGTGTTAATTTTTGGTATGTTCTATGCTAGAGCAATTTATTTAAATTTTCACAGTTAGCAATCACATCATCATTACGATAAACTGCAGATAGAACATAAATATAAAACGCAGAAGACAAGCCAAGACAAGAGGACACAAGATATGGCGCAAGCCAGGGACAAACCCCACAATGTGTGGGGAAACCCTTTGATCAAATCTTCTTTTATCTTCAAAGTTCAGCAGAGAAAGAGAGAGAGAGTACATTTACAATAGAAGTCAACACTTTGACTTTTGATATCCGCATGAGATCAGTTGAAGACATATTGCTTCAACTGATTCTCTAAGGTGACTCGCTCAACTGTCATTGGGTTGCTCCTATCATTGAGCTACTCTTTGTCCCAGATTTGCACCTAATATTGCTGATCTGCATTTAATGTATGTTATGCTGTCCTCATCCTACAACATCCATCATCACTGTCTTACTGCTGCATCACTGATGTTTTCAGTACAGCTACCATCATTGATAACATCATTATTGTACCATGACTGTCCCTTGAAATTACCACAGAGGTGATCTCTGCATCTTCAAGGAGATCATGATCTTACAAGAACTAGATCATGACTTTGTCACTGATCATTCTTGGCATAGCTTCTTCCATTATGCTATAACTATCACTGTCATTACTATAGCAGCTCTTGACATTGCTTGAAACCTTCGTAACTGCTTCTCATGGTGCCCAGACTTCCAGTAATTTCCAACAATCCTTTTCAACATGATTGTGTAAGATATTTATGCTGAGACTGAGGTTGTACCTTAAGGATCATAGTGATCTCCATTAATCCGAGACAGGGAGAACATCAAGGGTTCTAAGTTCTTTACATCACATAGATTGCTTATGAAGTAGATCTAATGAGATTGTGATCTTACCTTTCATCTAGGCCGAGACTGTGATGGTTACTGCCTCTGTCATGAATATGAGACTCATTATCACTGTCACCATTGATGCTGCGTCTCACCAATATGCCAAGTTTGTCTTACTGTTTTATGCCACTTCAAGTATGTTTGCTTCCTGAGATGCGAAGTCACTTTCTAGCTCTTTCAAGCCATCCGAGCTTTCTGTCCTTAAACCATCTGATGTGCAGACAGACCTTTGATGCATGACTGCGGCTACCTTACGTGACTGCGGCTACTGCGGCTCACTGTGGTTACCTTACGTGACTGCGGCTACTGTGGCTCACTGCGGTTATGTTACGTGACTGCAGCTACTGCGGCTCACTGCAGTTACCTTACATGACTGCGGCTTCTACGGCTTACTGCGGTTACCTTGGATCCACTGATCTATGACTTCTTAACTCCTGTTGACTGCGGTTTACTGCCACTGTTCTTTGTTCCTTTGAGACTGCGGTTTATTGCGGCTGTTCTTTGTTCCTTTGAGACTGCGGCTAGGTGACAGATAGATCCTCTGACCTGCGTATTAATATTTATGCATCTGAGAACATTACAACCTTTATTGACTGCGGCTCTTTCTACTGCAGCTAGGGCATCCAACGTATTCTCTTTTGTGTCTTCTCCTTCTCCAAAAACCCAAGACGTGGAGAGGAGGAGTTCACATGGAGAATGTGCTATAAATGACATCAAATCCTCTCTTATTTATACTAAAAATGTAGAGGTTGAATAGACACGTCGGTTGGGCTTCTAGAGCCTACATAAGAGCTGGTCGGCTTGACTATAATTACATAAACAAAATAAATTCATATCTCCATAAATACTTATCGGAATCGGATGATCTTTGGATCAATCCTACACCTCTCGACGAGAGGGATCCAATAAAAATATCAACTGCCATAAATAAGCTAACCCACATGGAGTTTGGCCCTAGTTGCCAATTTAACAAAAAGGGGCCCCACCAATAAAATAATAGGAAAAAGGAGAGTCTACAAGCTAGAGGAAGGTTCAGCAGAGAGTTATAAAAGGAGGATGGGTTCAATTGCAAAAGATTCTATTCCTATCTTTCTCATTGACAATCGAAAGAGACTCAAGCGAGTTTCAAGAGTTTGAAGCAAAACTCTAAGCTAATTTAGGTGGACTTTGAGTGCCAGCGTAGTTAGCTCTTGGGGAAGATCATTTTACATCATTCGATTTGTTTCTATTGTAGGGTCATATACTATTCAAGTGGTCGAGTCTGCCAAGTAATCTTGGGCCGAGTCGGTAGTCATTTTGTGGAAAGAAAAACCCCTATTGCAGGAGTCGAGCTCGATATCCCTACCATCTTCCATATTCCAACGTTATAAGTACCATGGTTGTAATAATTTACAAGATTCGAAGTGATAGTGGAGCAAGGTGGCACATCTTGCCACTTCGTGGGTTTGTGGCTAGCAATTTTGCCATCGCACTGAGTCACAAGAGTTCAGGTTTGTGGGTATACTAGCTATACTCCTTCTAGATTTGCATGCTGACTGATAAGAGCCATAGGAGTGGGTTGAAATTTTCAATGTTCCACCAAGGTTCCGGGACGAGGGGGCGAGGATACGCGGGAGCGGCCTATGCAAAAGCTCCCCACCAATTTTTAGGAAACGTGGGGGGACGTCAGAGTCTTAAAAACTTATAAATATAAAATATAATTTATAAATTGAGTCCACTATCACAATTGGGTTTGAATTGAAAAGCTACAAAGCATGATCATTGATATGAATATCATTATCTAATATCATATAAATTTAAAATTCTAATTTATAATCATACATCATACATTATGATTAAAGTTTAAACCATATTGATGTT
The DNA here is from genome assembly GCA_031772625.1 of Pinus tabuliformis. NCBI lineage: Eukaryota > Viridiplantae > Streptophyta > Pinopsida > Pinales > Pinaceae > Pinus > Pinus tabuliformis. The sequence goes on from CM062816.1 coordinate 342,298,030, forward strand.
CCACTTCCTACTATGAACATTGAATACTGAACAGTGAATATTGACATAAAATTATAAAAGTCAAGTCCAATACATCATACATCAAGAGTCAAAATTTTATAGAATTATAAAAGACTAAAGTCAAGTCTAATACATCAAGAGTCAAAATTTTATAGAGTTAGAATAACATAAGAACATCAACATATCAAAAGATAAACGAGCATAATTTTGCTCAAGCCTCAAGTTAATGCCCTGCTAGTCTTTTCATCCAGTTGCTGCATGAATAAATCAAGATCAACCATATCACCATCTGAATCTGAATCACTAGCATTCTCAAACATGCTAAGTGGCACACCAACCAACCCCATCTGTCTCTCATCAAGTCTCTCCTCCATATCTACCTATGCATCATCCTCTGGATCAACATCCCATCATATTGTTGGTCCCTTCAAATACTCAGTTGTCTTCCTATGCTCAAGATGTATGGCACTATGCACAGCAACTAACTTCTCCGCTCTTTTAGAGGTAAGTTTGTTCCTCTTGATAGAGTGGATGAAGCTATATGTGGACCAATTCCTCTCTGCTATAGAGGAACTAGGAACGTCTTGCGAATGGAGTTAGGGGCCAGGGCGAATAATGAATTAAATTTATAAAAAAATGAATTGAAACCCTAAAGTATAAAAACTAATGTTAAATTTTAATTATAAACAAAAGTTTATTTAAAAAAATCAGGCCCCTCGACCCCCCACGTCCCCCCTTGACCCCGCTCGACCCCCCACGACCCCCCCTCGACCCCCCACGACCCCTCACGACCCCCTTTTCGGAAACGACCCCTTACCACAAGGAAACGACCCCCTGGCACGTCCCCCTGCGTACCCTGTTTTTTGGGAGTGTGGGGAAACAACCCCTTCTCGTCCCCAAGTCCCTGGAGCGTGGGGGAGCTAGGAAACTAGACCCCTAGGGGGGGCGAGTCCCCGTAGAACACTGGAATTTTTTTATATATGTTTGCTGGTAGCATGGGAGTTTAATCACTGGAAGGGGGCTTTAACCAAGTGTTGGGTCATTCTCCAAATCGAAATAACAATCTGCTAGAGTGTTCGTCAATTTTGGGTTGGTTTATGGTCAATTATCATCATTCTGTGGGGAATTTTGGCATCATATCAACTACCAATCATTTGTACAAGATGTTAGTTTTGTAGCATCAGACAAGTGTTCTAGTATTGACTTTGGTTAGAGAGACTATGAAATACTAGATCTCCAAAACCCAGAAAAAGTTTCAAGACAAAACACCTAGAGATGGCTCAATTAAGTTTATTGATCAATAATTAAATATTTTCTAAGCTTAGGAAAAATGATTAATTAACAATAATTAGTTGAGAAATGTGAGATTTCTCTAGAAACTCACATGGATCGACTCATAGATGATCTTAACTGTTGATGAGGATCTAATCATGGCCGTTGGTTAAGCGATTATAAGAGTAGGTCGATGGGGCTGACGAGGACACACTTGGAGAGTGAGTTTCTTGGCAGATCAAGCTACCTAGTTGCAGAGATCGAGCAAGGGAGAGAAGTTCAAGCCAAAAGGGACACTCAGATAGAGAGGGAGAAACAAAATTGAATTTTAGAGTATTTACCAGTTCCGGAGAGGCAACAACAAGAGGCTGAGTTATTCCACTAGAGGTTGCACGGGAAGCTTCAGTAAGGTAGTTTGATTTAGCTGAGCAAGAGGTCGATTTAGTCGTCGGAGGTTAGGATAATTTTCCAGAGGGTCGGAGAATCACTTCCAGAGGCCTGCGTAAAGGGTTCTTGGAGGGCCAGTTTTTGAAGCATGTTATGCCAGGATTGCTTGTGGAGAGAGAAAATTCTCTCTAATATTTGGCCAGATTATTTGTTGAGGATAGCCAGTTTGGCATTCAGATTGTACTAAGAAATTTCACTACTGCATAATAATGAAACCCTCATCTGCTGCACGGATTTTCCCACATTGGGTTTTTTCGGGGATATTTGTCGAAAAATACGGTGTCAATTTTATTGATGTGCATTATTTTCTTAGTTCCTACTTTTGCTTCTGAAATATCTTTTTGTATGGTGAAGAAATTGCAGTGTGAATTATTCGTTGTTTGCCATAGCAAATAAACTGCTTAATAATTAATTTGCTAGAAGAATAATTTCCAATTGTTGCATTTCAAGCAATTTTCACATGGTATCAGAGCACTCTTGAAGACAGGTCAGTTGCTCAAAAGTGAGGAGAAATTTTGCAGCTTTAGAGGGAGTGTCTGAGCAAAATTTTTGTGTTTGCGCAAAGGTCCAACCAGACAATGCAAATTGCTAGGTAGGGTTTGATTTCTAGTAGCATGGGCAAGATAGGTTCAGTAGCAGTTCTAGCAGACAAAGGGATTTTTCTCAGAGAGTTACCAGATTGAATTTTCTGGAGTAAATCTATGATTTCCAGTTGCAGGTGGCTGTAGCAACTAGCATAACTACGCATTCCAAGAGGAAGTGCGAGTAGCAGAGCAAGAAACCAATTTGGAAAGGAGGAGATTCCTATTTATATCCTAGTTGTGAGTTTTGCAAAAAATGGCCTCAACAAGACTTCGAGATCAAGATAGGCTAGATGGAGCCTCAAATTATTGTATCTGGAAAGCTAGGATGTCTTTCCTGCTAGATGAGCATGGTTTGAAGACGTATGTAGAGAGACTAGTTGTAGCCGACAGAGTCGTAGTAGCTAGAGAATTGCAATAAGGAGATGACCAAGGCAAAGCGATTGATCCTTGATGGCGTTCGAGATCATATAGTCTCACACTTAGCGGCCAAGAATACGACCAAAGAAATATGGGATGCAATTGCCACGCTTTTCCAAAATCCTTGAGAGAATCGGAAAATGTTCTTGAAGAAGAAGTTGAGGACCACTAGGATGCATAAGGGTGTAGGGGTCACTCTTTATCTCACCAAGATTTAAAGTTTCTGAGATGAGCTTGCGGAAGTTGTTGAAGCACCTCAAGAGAGTCAGCTAGTGCATAAAACTCTCAATGGTTTCACCCCGGAGTGGGCTACCTTCATCCAAAGCATTACTTGTCAAGATAATCTACCAGGTTGGAATCAATTCTGGGCTGATTTCACACGAGGTGATGACGCTTGCTCTAGTTGAGAGCAACATCAGTGGCAACAACACCAAAGGACCGGAGGGTGTGAAGGAAGAGGAGAACGTAGCCCTTGCATGAAAGGGGAAGGCAAAGAAAGGTCCTAGTCAGGGACAAGACTTGCAGGGAGGAGAAAAGAAGAAAAAGGATCTGTCGAAGATCAAATGCTTCAGGTGTGGTGAGTTCGGTCACTATAATGTGCAGTTTCCGAAAGGGAAGAAGGACAAGAAGGAGAAGCAGGAACAGACAACAACTTCATCGGAGATTGACAATTTGTCTTCCAGGTTGGAGGATGAATTCACACTATTTGTAGCTATACCCCAGGAAGAAGTGAGGTGACATTGAACTTTAGTCACCAAAGTTGCAGAGTTTTAGACAGGGTCGAAGGAGGATAGCATCAGACAGGTGTTTCTACATGGATCATTACCCTTGCTACAGGGGCCCACTATATTCAGTAGCAGTTGGATCAGTGTCAGCATGGCGCAGTCAGTTCCTGAGGGACAATTGCAGAACTAGTTGTAGTTAGTTACTGAGGGGTGCAAAACCAGTCAAGGCATAGACAAACTCAATAGATAGTGCATGAGCTAGTTGTAGTTAGAGACTCAAGAGACAGTTGTAGAGCCAGTACAGAGACACAATTGATTTAGAATTCTCACTTGCAGTAGTTGTAATAGCAACAACAACAACAACAACATGAGATTAGTTACAGCGCAGAGCAGAGCAGAGTTGGCAGCAATATAGGGTGTACAAAGTGTTTGCAAGTTGGTTTAGCTTAGAGTAGCAGATGAGCCAGAGTTGCACAATAGCTTGGTGGACAGAGGCAAATTGTCATAGTTGTCACACATCAGCAGCGTGTATGGTAGAATGTTATAAGACAGACTGAGAGAGAACACCTTCCTCGCTACGAGGGAGTGTTAGTTTTGTAGCATAAGATAGGTGTACTAGTTTCAACTTTGGCCAAAGAGGCTAAGAAACACTAGATCTCCAAAACCCAGAAAAAGTGTCCAAAAAAAACACCTAGAGATGTCTCGATTAAGTTAATTGATAAATAATTAAATATTTCCTAAGTCTAACTTAGGAAAAGTGATTAATTAACAGTAATTAATTGAGAAAGGTGAGATTTCTCTAGAAGTTCACATGGATCGAATTAGAGATGATCTTAGTTGTTGATGAGGGTCTAATCATTGTTGTTGGTTCACCAACGAGAGATTATAAGAGAAGGTTCATGGGGTTGAGGAGGATACACTTGGAGAGTGAGTTCCCTGGTAGATCAATCTACATAGCTGTAAAGATCAAGTAAGGGAGAGAAGTCCGAGCCTGAAGGGACGCAGAGATGGAGAGGGAGTAGCAGAAGTGAATTCCGAAGGAATTTCCAATTCCGGAGAAGCAACAACAAGAGGTTGAGTTATTCCACTAGAGGTTGTGCAAGGACTGCACAAGAAACTTCAGTAAGGCAGTTTGATTTGGTTGAGCAGGAGGTCAATTTAGTAGCCGGAGGCCGGGATAATTTTCCAGAGGGACAGAGAATGACTTCTAGAGGTAGCAGCAGGCAAAACGACTTGATCAGAGGCAGATTCAGGTTGTACGTGTGAGGGTCCGTTCAAGGGTTCTTGGAGGGCCAGTATCTGAAGCAAGTTGTGTCAGGATTGCTTGTGGAGAGAGAAAATTCTCTCTAATTATTTTGGCCAGATTATTTCTTGAGGATAGCCAATTTGGCATCCAGAATGTACTCAGAAATATCATTGTTGCATAATAATAAAACCCTTATTTGTTGCATCGGTTTTCCCACATAGGGTTTTTCTGGGGACATTTGTCCAAAAATACGGTGTCAATTTTATTGTGTGTGCATTATTTTCTCAGTTCCTATTTTTGCTTCCGTAATATTTTTTTATGGTGAAGAAATTGCAGTGTGAATTATTCATTGTTTGCCGTAGCAAATAAACTGCTTAATAATTAATTAGATAGAAGAATAATTTCCAGTTGCTGCATTTCAAGGAATTTTCACACAAAAAGGGTTGAGGCATGGCCAGTACTTTGAAATTCCCCCATGTATTTTATGTCTAAAATACCCTTGCAACTCTAATATATTATTGCTGGAATATACATGCAAACAGAGCCGCATTTTTCTATGATATCTATGTCATTGGGTAGTTGTATATTATTTCTGAGTGGTGACAATGGGCTTCAATTAATATATGAACCTTAATATATGTCCAACTATATTACTTCCAGTATATGTTGCATGTGATTTATGAATGATTAAGTACATGAAAGGCCACTGTTTGAGCTTAGTTGTGGTGAAACAAAGAAAATTGTGCTTACAACAGGTTTCTAGACCAAGTGTTTGACAAAAACCCACAGTGAACAAGACAAACAAAACTTAGAACTTTAATGGAGAATTCAGAGATTTTCATCATACTATTGTTGGGAATTTTGTGAAGCATTAATTTGCCACTGTGTGTTATTTTAAATAAATACAAGAGAGGTCCACCTATAGTATTGGACCAACAAACCATTTGATCTTATGCCTCATTGACCACACAAACGAAACTCAAAAATTTTAAAGGGAAAACAAAGATATTTCCTAATGAGAATATTACATACGGGAGCCCTATGAATTTCTTGTTGATGGACTAATAAGAGGTGTTTTGGGCCATATCTATTTCTTATGTATTTTATTGATTCACTGTTGTTATATTTCCATTGTGCAAAGTTGTTTTGGTTGAACATTCCTAGTGTGTTTCTATGCTAGTCTAGCCATAAAACAAACCTAGGGTGTAAGGAAAATCCAACATATCCCACTAAGTATAGGTAGTTGATTGGATCCTTGATGTACCTGGTTAACAATAGGCCAAATATTTTCTCTGCAGTGAACACCTTGAGCCAGTTTATGGTTGAGTCGAGGCATGTACATTGGGTTACAAAAAACATATGTTGATGTATCTGTGTGGTACAATTGGATATGGTTTGAGATATGTCTCAGGTGGTGAAGTGAGTTTGTAGGGATATGTTAATTTTGATTGCATCGAGAATTCAATGGACAAAAAGAACACTTCGTGGTGTTGCTTCAGCTTGGGATCAACTATGATATCTTGGATTAGCGAGAAGCATACTACAAAAGCAAATTATTTCACAGCTAGTGTTGCAAGTTTGGAAGTAGCATAGCTTCGGAAACTACTTGCAGGACTAGTTGATCAAGTGCTAGAGAAGACCTTGATAATATTGTAATAATCAAAATTGTGTCAAGCTTTCGGAGAATCCAATATTTCATGATAGGTCGAAGGACATTGAGATCAAATATCACTTAATTTGAGAGATGGTGCAGAAGGGAGCAATGAAGCTCCGGTAAGTATCCATAGACAAGCAGATTGCAAACATTCCCGCCAAGCCTCTGTCCACGATGAAGTTTGTATACTTCGAAGACAAGCTTTGTTAGTTTTTGTAGCATCAAATGGTGTTCTAGTCTCAAACTTTGTGGAGAGGCTAAAACACGAGTTCTCCATAACTTAGAAATCATTTATGGAAATCCCACCTAGAGATAGCTTAATATAATTAATTGACCATCATAAAATTTTTCGTAAGTCTAACTTAGAAAATTGGTTAGTTACTAAGTTGCACGAAACACCGAAACGTTTCGTAGTTTCCAAAATGGGTACATTTGGAAACTTCACCTCCCAAAAATGGAAACATCAACCAAAATGTCATATATGTATATATAAAAAAATATATATAAATAAATAAGTGAATAACACATTATCTTGCACGAAAAAGGGAATAAGACCCATAGATGACAATTTAGAAGGAAAAACAAGTCTATATTAACTCTAATAGATGACTACATGATGGTCGAGTTTCGTCCGAGTTTCGACCAAGTTTCAGAGTTTCGGGTATGGGTATGGCCTGAAACATTGAGTTCCTTGAAGTTTTGTGCAACATAAGTTAGTTAATAGTAATTAATTGAGAAAGATGAGAATTCTCTAGAAACTCATACGGATTGACTTAGAGATGATCTCAACCATCGATGAAGTTTTAATTATGGCCGTTGGAGTCCCAACTGGAGATTATAAGAAAAGGTCGATGGGTAGATGGAGAACACACTAGTTGCAGATACTCAGTTATCAAGGCAGTTCAGTTTCCCAGTGGCAAGTGATTCAATAGTGAGCTCAAGCCAACGATCGAGTAGCAAGTGGTAGAGGGGCATCACAAAGGTTTTTGGGAGGAGTTTCCAGTTGCTGTAGAGTTAGAATAGGAGGCCGAAATTATTCTTCAAGAGGCTATGCAGGGGTTGCAAAGTAGCCTCAAGAGGCAATTCGATTCAGCTAGGAGAGGGGTCGATTCAACTTCCAGTGGCCGGGAAAATTTCCACGAGGTCGGGAGAATCACTTCCAGAGGCAGCAATAGACAAGACGTCATCTTCCGAGGCATATTCTAGCTAGTGCATGGAGGCTTGCGTAGAGGTGACACAGAGGGGCCTGCGCAAGGGTTTGGAGAACCAATTTCTAAGGCTAAGTTTTTTGCGGGATTTCTTGAGGAGAAGGGTAAATTTCCTCAGATATTTTTGCCAGTATTTCTCTTGGATAGAAACACTAGTTTGACGTCAATTTATTGTACTCAGAATTTATGTTGTTGCGTAATAATAAAACCCTCAACTGTTGCACTAGTTTTCCCACATTAGGTTTTTCCATGGATAATTGTCCAAAAATAATTGTCATTTTTATGTGTGCGCTAGCATTTCTCAGTTCCTATTTTTGATTTTGTGTTATTTTTTATGGTGAAGAAATTGCATCGTGAATTATTCGTTATTTGCCATAGCAAATAAAGTGCATAATAATTAACCAGTTAGAAGAATAATTTCTAGTTGTTGCATTACAAGGAATTTTCACTTTGTATTAGAGTGAATTTGACAGATAGGAGGCTCAGAGTTGGAAGAGAATTTCGGTGTTCAAAGGGAGTATCAGGGTGGAATTTTTAGAAGTTTCGCAATGCCTAGCCAAGTAGGGCGAATTACTGGACAAGGTTCTATTTTCCAATGGCAGAAGGTAGGAAAATTCAATTTGTCTGAAGAAGTGATTCCAGCAGGCAGAGGGGGCAACAACTCATTATTTTCGTAAAGCAGACTCTTAGTCTAGGCACATAAGGTTTGCAATAGTTTGCTAGAGAAAATTCAATGTTGGGTGGAAGAGAAAGTGCACACATAAAGGGAGTTTCTTTGAGAGGGTTTCTAGCTTCAGAAATCGAAATTTTCCAGTTGCAGTAAGCAGTTTTTTCTCACTCCAGGAAGGAGTGCGAATAGTAGTGCTAGCAGCCAAGCAGGTGAAAGAGGGAGATTTCCATCCCAAGTCCAGTTTTTGCAGATATGGCCATAATTTGGCTTAGATATCAGGACAGGTTGGATGGTGCATCCAACTATATCATCTGGAAGGCTAGGATATCCTTTTTGCGAGATGAGTATAGTCTGAAGACTTATGCAGAGACCGTTGTAGTAGAACGGTGAACCTACAGACCAACAACATTTAGTGACTTTCAAGAAGGAGATGGCCAAGGCAAAGCAGATGATTCTTGATGGAGTTCGAGATCATTTTGTCTCACACATATCAGGCAAGAATACCGCCAAAGAGTTGTGGGATGCTCTGACAGGGGTATAACAAAGTCCTTCCGAGCACTAGAAGATGTTCTTGAAGGAAAGTCTCAGGAATACTAGGATGCAGAAGGGTGGAGTTATCAACCCCTTTCTCACCATACTTTAGGATATCCAAGATGAGCTTGTAGCTGTAGGAGAGACATCTCCACCTACAGAAATGATGAGGTTGGCCCTCAATAGTGTCACGAAGGATTGGGAGAATTTCGTCCAAGGCATTCTGGGATGAGATACATTGCCTGGGTGGGACCGGATGTGGGCTCGATCTCTCACAGGAGGAGATGAGGTGAAATCTAGTAAAGAGCTCCATCAATGGCAGTAGCAACAAGGGAGGGAAGGGTGTGAAAGAGGAAGACAATGTGGTCCTTGCATCGAAAGGGAAAGGTCTCAGTCAGTTACACGGCTCATAGGGAGAGAAAAGGATTTGTCCAAGATCTAGTGCTTCAGGTGTGGCGAGTTTGGCCACTACAGTACTCAGTGTCCTCCGAGGAAGAAGGATAAGAAGGGGAAGCAGGATCAAGCAGTAGCTTCAACATAGATTGATAATCTTTCCTCTAGGCTAGAGGGATATTTTTCCATGTATGCAACTATATCTCCAAGAGAGAGGTGGGGTGATGTGGAACTTTAGTCCTAGAGTTGTGCTTAGATTTGGGCAAGTTCCATAGGAGAGAAACAACAGTTGTAGTACAATCTTCTTATGGATTATTACCCTTGCTACCGAGGCCCACAGTATTCAGTAGCAATAGGATCAGTGTCAGTTGGTGCAGTCAGTTCTAGAGTGACAGTTGCAGTCAGATGTTGAGGGGTGCAAAATAGTGTTGATGGCAGTTTAGGAGGAGGCACAGTGCAGAATTAACAATGACGCAAGTTTCCCAATAGACAATGCAGAGGCTAGTAGTTGTCAGAGACTTAGGAGACAGTTGCAACATGTGATCACAATTGATTCAGTATTTTGGATACTTCTCGGTTGCAACAGTAGTAGCAACAGTGAGAAGGATGCTAGTTGGGTAGTAGTGCAGATGCAGAGTTGGCAACAATATAGGTTGTACAGTGTAGTGTCAGTAGCAACATAGATGCAATAGGGTTTAGCTACAGTTAGTAACAGATGAATCAGAGTTAGCGTAGTGGTTGATGAACAGTGGCAAGCAGTTACAATTGTCAAACATCAGCAGCGTGTATGAGAGGATGATGCAGAGATAGGGTGTTGTAGCAACAATGCAACACTAGAGAACACTTTCCTCGCTAAGTCACATGACACGAGGACACGAGACACAGAGGACACGTAAATACGAGTATTCAATACGAAACGCAGTGACCTGGAAACAGGACACGGGGGACACGTTTTATATATATTTAATAATATATATATTTATATATATATATATATACCAAATATAGTTTTTTATCCATATTAAATTGCAAGTTGTAGCTTATCTAATCAAATTAAAATATAATTCTCAAAGTTCATAGTTCACTTCAAAAAAATAAATAGAATCAAAATTTACTATTTAGAAATTAGAATGTGATATGCTTGATCTTGATTCTTGAATATTCAATGTTCATTGTTAATGTGCAACTTACAAGCACATAAGAAACTACTAAGTACTTACTACTAACTATAAATTTAGAACTTAGATATTAAAACCATAAAATGCAGATTTTCCATTAAGTCATCAAAATCAAAATGTATCACTGTTCAGTGTTTACAACAATGTTGCATTAATCATTATTGGGATAATATCGGCGCTAGGAAAAAATCGGAAAAAATCGTTTGGTACAAAAATATTCATTTTTTTTCAATTTTTTTAATATCTAAACCATCTACAACATAAAATAAATACATTTACACATAAATATGATAATAGAACTAATATATAGGATGTTTAATATCATTTCTAGTGCTAAAATCACACATAACATTGAATCATGTCCTGAATAGTAAGTCCTGACTCCTGAGTCCCAACTCAACCTCAAAATATCAACAAAAAATTATAATGTATCTGATCATGTCATAATGTCATATACAATAAAATGAAGAAAATAACTAAAGTCTAATCCTATTGATTTCCTCTGCCCCTCTTGCGAGAAAATGCCACAACTTTCCCTTTCCCTCTAGATGTAGATGCTGGTGCTGGTGGAGTTGGCAGTGGAGTTTGCTATGCTCTAGAAGCTGAAGAACTAGAAGTAGGAGCTATAGGAGGTAGACCACGTCCTCTAGTGGTGGCAGGGGTAGCCCGGGCAGGTGGTGTCACTGGAAACATTACAATCTCCCAATCCTGAAATCCTGAAAAACTGATAAATCTGCTGCATTTTGAATGAAATCTAAAATTTTACTTTCTCCATATGAAATCCAATGAGGCCGGAACCACTCTCAAACATCCTGAGTCATTTCATGGTAATATTAAAAATTTAAGTAAAAGGATGAAAATGAAGATTAAGGAGAATGTCACTTTTACTTTAAGAATTTAACATTACTATGAATAGCATATCAATACTAGGGCCTAGACTTCATCATTAAGCTGCCCCACTCAAAAGTTATTTGTTTCTTTCAGAAAAATTGCAGCTTATGCAGGCAACGTTTTCTATCAACGGAATACGTGTTTTCCAGATGCAGGACACGACAAAAACCGGCGAATACGTTTTACATTTTACAGGACACGATGAAAAACGTTTTTGACACGTTTTAGGGCCGTTTTTGTGTCCGACACGTAAAATACGGGACACAGACCTTGGAGGACGTGTCCTGTGACTTAGCTTCCTCGCTAAGAGGGAGTGTTAGTTTTTGTAGCATCAAATGGTGTTCTAGTCTCAAACTTCGTAAAAAAACACATGAGTTCTCCAAAACCCATTAATAATTTCGGAAAATTCCACCTAGAGATAGCTCAATATAATTAATTGACCATCATTTAAATTTTCCTAAGTCTAACTTAGGAAAATTGGTTAATTAATAGTAATTAATTGAGAAAGGTGAGAAAGATGATCTCAATCATCGATTAAGTTTTAATCATGGTCGTTGGAGTCCCAATTGGAGATTATAAGAAGAGGTTGATGGGTAGATGGAGCACACACTAGTTGTAGATACTCAGTGATCAAGGCAGTTAGATTTCCTAGTGGCAGGTGATTCAACAATGAGATCGAATAGCAGGTGGCAGAGGGGCAACACAAAGGTTTTCAAGAGGAGTTTCCATTTCCGATAGAGTCAGTAGAGGAGGTCGAAATTATTCTTCAGGAGGCTGCATAATAGCCTCAAGAGGCAGTTTGATTCAACCATGAGAGGGGACGATTTAGCTTCCAACGACGGGGAAAATTTAAAGGATTTCGAGAGAATTACTTCCATAGGAAGAAACAAACAAGATGTCATATTTAGAGGCAGATTCGAATTTTCAGCTAGTGCGTGGAGGTCTGCACAAAGGCAACGCAGAAGGGCCTTTGCAAGGGTATGGAGAGCTAGTTTCTAAGGCTCTGTTTGTTGTGGGATTGCTTGATGAGGGTAAATTTCCTTAGATATTTTTCCAGTATTTATCTTGGATAGAAACGCCAGTTTGGCGCCAATTTATTGTACTCAGAATTTCTACTGCATAATAATAATAAAACCCCCAACTACTGCACTGGTTTCCCACATTGGGTTTTTCCAGGGACAATTGTCCAAAAATAATTGTGTTATTTTTATATGTGCTAGCATTTCTCAGTTCCTATTTTTGCTTCCACAATATTTTTTTATGGTGAATAAATTGCAATGTGAATTATTCGTTACATGCCGTAACAAATAAACTGCATAATAATTAACAAGTTAGAAGAATAATTTCAGGTCGCTGCATTTCAAGGAATTTTCACAAGCTTTGCACGATGCAGAGTGTCTCCATCACTAAGAGGGAGTGTTGATGTTTTTGCAGCATCAGACAAATGTTCTTCCATGGGGCCATGTTGATTTGACTACGGGAGAATGATACATTCACCCATGGGGCCATGTTGATTTGGCTAGGGTTGAATGGCCTAGGGGTAGTTTTTCTATCATGGGGGCCATGCTGATTTGGCTAGCGAAGATTGGCCTATGATGCTCACATTGCTTACTCCGAGATTGAGTGATCTATTTTTTAGAGTGGTTTTGATTTGTTTATCTAATGGGGTTTTTACCCATTAGTGGAATAAACAATTCTAGTCTAATGTTGAGTTGTAATGTAGGCGCCATAAGTGAAGGGGTTTTTTGTGATGAGGTGCCTCTTTATGGGTCTCGCATTCAACATTAGAGCTCTCTATAAGTAGACAAGCATGTGAGGAGACAAATCATCAACATCGCAAGCTCTTTCGAATCTTTTCTAGCAGAGGAGAAATTCAGCGAAGGATAAATTTGTTGCTAAGGATCATCTTTCATCTCTGATCATCATTTCTATCTTTGTCTTGGAGTCCGCATGTGTGATTCGTACAGTTGAGTTTTGACTTAACAGCCGCACGTGTGAGGGTTGATGAAGTGCTTTGACCGAGTTTGACTGAAGTTGACCATGAATGTTTGATTGAGATTTAACTGCAGATTTGATCGCATAGTTTGATCGCACGTATAAGTTGACCACAAACAATTGACTATAGGTCCGAGTTCGTGTTGATTTTGGGTAGCATCAGATGTGCTCTAGCTCCGAAATTTTGTGGAGGGGCTAGAATAGAGAAGATCTCCAAGACTCAGAAATCGTTTGGAGAAATTATGCGCGGATTGTGAATTAATAAAATAATTAATATTTTTAATGGGTTTCTAAGTCTAAACTTAGGAAAATAAAAATATTAATGGGTATTAATAAAAATATGGGTGGGAAGCTTTAAGAGGCAAGGATCAAGTTTGTTTTAATCTTAGCCGTTGATTAGGGACTTAAACTCGGTCGTTGATTCATCGATAGGAAAAGTATAAGAGGAGGCTTGAGGATTAGTTGGAGATACACCAAGTGATTAGTCGGTTCGATTTTTTTGGGGCGAGGTTTGTTGAGAAAATCAAATAATTGATCTGAGTTGTAGTGAGGGAAAGAAGTAGAGATTTGGATTGGAAAGGGGTTTTGAGCCAAAGAGTACTAGGCAGAGAGGCAGCATAAAGGCCTACGCAGCCTAGGAAGGGGCTCACACAGTGCTGATGCAGGCCAAGATGGTCTCTTGCAGTGGCAGTGCAGGATATTCATCAAAAGTTCGAGATTTTTCTAGAGAAGCGAGGTTCTAAGCTGAGAAGGATGAACAATAGTCTTCCTCCGACAAATCGATCTAGCAGAAGGGGTGACACAGTCTCCTAGAGGAAAGATGTTGACCCAAGCAGGGATTGCGCTGGGATTTCACAGTGCTTGCTGGAGTCAGGCCACTTAGTGGATCAGTTGTGACTTGGAGAATGATGTAAACCCTTGTATGTATTTCTTGCTGCTGTGATTTCTGTGAAAGGTTAGCTGGTGTGAGAGGCAACCTGTTGTACTCAGATTCTGCTTGCTTAATAATACAAACCCTCTATCTACTGCACCGGTTTTCCCGCATTGGTTTTTCCAGGGACGTGTTGCCCAAAAATAATGGTGTCCCTTGTGTGTTTGTCTCATATATTTTCAGTTTATGGTCTGTATGTCAGTGTAGTCTACAGTAGTGTTTTTCATCACTGTTTATAAATTAAATAACTTGTTGAATGTTAAAACAAGTAGGAGATGATAAACCTGATTGCGGTAGGATTCCTGATGTGTATATTCATAAATTCTCACATGGTATCAGAGCACTGCAGATCATAAGACATTGAAGCCATCAGTCGAGAGATCTAGTGAAACTGTTGCAGAGAAGCAGTTGTCCCGAGTGACAGCGTTGTTTCAGAGCCAGAAGAGCAGCTGAAGGAGTGACGCAGAGGCTCATGCAGTGCTTGTGTCAGCATTCTGAGCCAATGGAGGGTAACGCAATACCCGAGAGGAGCTCACGCAGTGATTGTGTCAGCTCTCTGGGCCAGCGCAGAGCTTGAGAGGCTCAGGTCAGTCAGTGGTCGGGGCAGGAGAAGCAATGCAGATTCGATCTGTTGTGTTGGTGGGATTTTGTTGTTGTTGGATCAGAACAGTGTCTGAGGAGACAAAGTCGAGGTAGAGGGAGTCACTACCTTAGTAGATTTCTTGCCAAAGAAATCTAGATCCGGGTTGTTGAGTAGCAGCAAAGGAGGATTGAAGAGGAGTGATTCAACATTTGGCGAGAGGATTTCCATGAAGGAAATCAGGACTCAGAGGGAGTCTAGAGGAGCTTGTTCCTTAGAGGATTTCTAGCGTTGAAGAAATCCAGATCCGAGTCTTGCTGGAGTAGCAACAAGAGAGGGAGAAGAGAACCAGTCCTACATTTGGTTGAGCAAAGATGGCAGTCAATGGACTAAGGGATCATGACAGATTGGATGGAGCATCCAATTTTGTCATTTGGAAGGCCAAGATCCTGGCAGTCCTAGACAAGAATCCGCTAAAGAAGTATGAGGAGGCCTAGGCGAAGGCTAAATGCATGATTCTAGACGGGGGCAAAGATCATGTGGTCCCACACATTGTTGAGAAGGAAACAATAAGGGAAATGTGGGAGACGTTGACCCCCTTGTACCAAGGGATTTCCGTTCAACGAAAGATGCTATTAGAGAATTAGGTGAGACAGTACCAGATGCAGAAGGGAGAAGAGATCGATCCCTTTCTTCTCAGGTTGCAAGGGATTTGAGACCAGCTGACTTCTATGGGGTCTACACCAAATCCTGAGTTCATTGTCAGGACTACCTTAAATGCAGTCACCAAAGACTATGAGACATTTGTCCAGAGTATCTTGGGCAGAGCTTCCCTCCCCAGTTGGGAGGAGATGTGGGCAACTCTTCGACAGGAAGAGATTAGGACGCAGACCAAGGCAGGGAGTAGTGGCAGAGGAGCCTAGGTCAAGAAAGAGGAAGAGGAGGATGCAGCTCTTGCATTAGCAGGACAGTCGGGGCAACAGAAGAGGAAAAAGAAAGACATAACCAAAGTCATATGCTTCAGGTGTGGGGAACTGGGACATTTCGGCACTTAGTGCCCTCGGAAGAAGGGCAAGGAAGAGAAGTCTGACTCGAAGGCTACTCCAGCGAAAGTTGACAAGGAGGATATTGACGAGGATTGTGCCATGAGTGCTCATGCACCACTAGAGAAGAGGTGGGGCGATATCGAGTTGTAGTCAGGAGGACTATGCAGGGGCAAGATCCTTGAGGTGCCCAAACTCTTGGATCACATACGGCTACGGGAGCCCTTAACGACAGTAGCAGATTGACGGGAGTCAGTTGGTGCAAGGGATGATGGAGCAACAGTGGCAGAGCTAGAGTGCCAGAGTTTGAAGCAACACAGTGGAAGTTGCAGCAATGCGAGAGGCACAGAGCAGATTGCAGCAGCGCGGTAGCATCAGAGGGTCAGCAAAGATTAGCAGTAGTGGTAGCTTCAACATCACGGGGTATCCAGACTGACAAGTATGTCAGCTTTTGGGTGGCTTTTTCAGTTGCTTACTTCTCAACAACTGAGTTGCAGTGCAACAATTAGCAGTGGTAGTGCTATGGGCAACATGATGCAACATTTTGAGAGGGAGCTGTAGTACAGATGCAATAGTGGCAGTGGCAATTTCATGGGCAGCAGTACAGGATGCAACAGTGCAGTGGATGAAGGGCAGCAGGCCAAGCATCAACAACACAGACGACCGATGTCATGGATCAGCGTGATGCTTCTATTAGGAAGTATTGTTAGAGCACATTCCTTGCTAAGAGGGAGTGTTGATTTTGGGTAGCATTGGATGTGTTCTAGCTCCGAAATTTTGTGGAGGGGCTAGAATACATAAGATCTCCAAGATCGAGAAATCGTTTGAAGAAATTCCGCCCGGATAGTGGGTTATTAAAATAATTAATATTTTTAATGAGTTCCTTAGTCTAAACTTAGGAAAATAAAAATATTATTGGGTATTAATAAAAATATGGGTGAGAAGCTTCTAAGAGGCGAGGATCAAGTCTGCTTTAATCTTAGTCGTTGATTAGGGACTTAGTCTTGGTTTTTGATTCATCAACAGGAAAAGTATAAGAGGAGGCTTGAGGGTCAGTTGGAGATACACCAAGTGATCAGTCAATTCGATTTTTTTGGGGCGAGGTTTGCTGAGAAAATCGAATAGGTGATCTGAGTTGCAGTGAGAGGGGCAGAAGCAGAGATTTGGATCGGAAAGGAGTTCCAAACCAAAGAGTACTAGGCAGAGAGGCAACGCAGATGCCTACGCAACCCAGGAAGGGGCTCACGCAATGTTGACGCAGGCCAAGAGGGTCTCTTGCAGTGGTAGTGCAGGATATTCGTCAAAAGTTCGAGATTTTGCTGGAGAAGCGAGGTTCTAAGCCGGGAGGGCTGAACAACAGTCTTCCTCCAGCAAATCGATCCAACAGAAGGAGTTACGCAGTCTCCTAAAGGCAAGACGATGGCCCAAGCAGGGATTGCGCTGGGATTTCGCGGTGCTTGCCGGAGTTAGGTCACTCAGTGGATCAGTTGTGACTTGGAGAACGATGTAAACCCTCGTACGTTTTTCTTGTTGTCGTGATTTCTCTAAAAGGTTAGCCCTTGTGAGAGGCAACCTGTTGTACTCAGATTCTTCTTGCTTAATAATACAAACCCTCTATCTGTTGCACTGGTTTTCCTGCATTGGTTTTTTCCAAGGACGTGTTGTCCAAAAATAGCGGTATCCCTTGTGTGTTTGTCTCATATATTTTCAGTTTATGATCTGTATGTCAGTGTAGTCTGCAGTAGTGTTTTTCATCACTCTTTATAAATTAAATAACTTGTTGAATGTAATAACAAGTAGGAGATGATAAACCAGTGATTGCAGTAGGATTTATGATGTATAGATTCAGAAATTCTCACAGTTCGACTGCAAGTCAAAGTTTGATGAGAGTTGAACTTTGACTAATTTGACCAGCATTGACTTGCAGTTGTTTGACCAGGTTTTTTGGTATTTGACCGTTATTATTGTCATATCTTTTTAGACAAATTTCTAATTTGTAAATTATCTGAAGAGACAATTTCTCCTCAAGAAAATATTGTTGGGTTTTCTCACAAGATTGGGTTTCCTAGGGTAAAATTTTGTGTCCATTGTGCATGCCTATCTTTCCATGATCTTTATTGTTTCTGTTGCATTTACAATTGAGGCTTTCAATGTATAATTATTCAATGATAACAATGGCATGAAAAAAATTGTTTGAAAATCATTAGGAAGTAATTATTAGATTAGAAAATTGTATTCTACTACACTTGCAATAGAATTTCAACACTGGAAACACCTAATAGGGTTGTCGTTTAGCCACTACTACCTAGTGAGGGAACACAATTGCAATTTCACGGCCCCAATTTTGGAAGGGAATCCTTATTTGAAGCATTAAATAGCTATTTACATTCAAGCTTGGTTCACTTAGATGCAAAAATGATTATTGTCCTTGATGATTGGTTGCTTTCACTAGACTTTATGTTGTAATTGTGAGGTGGTTCAACAACCTAGGCATTTGGGCAACTTCTTGACAGGTACCCAAGCCATTTTGGAAGCATATTGGCAGCCACAGGGGAAGCGTTGAGAGCCTTGGTTTCCGAGCAATAGCAACACATCACATCTATCCCTAGACACTTTTGGCACCCAAGACATTCTGCCACTTTGCACTAAATTTGATGATTCTTCATGATGATGCACTTGGACAAACATGCCCCTAGGATGACCTTTGCACTCTTTGAGAGATGGCAGTTGATACTGACCCTAGATGGGGATGGTCTCACCTTTTGAGACATGTGAAGGGTAGTAGCATGTGGAAAGCCCTCAACTTTGGAGTAGAGATGGGCATTTTGAGTAGTCAAAGACCTAGGAGGCCACCTTTTGGGGTACACAAAGGGATATTGACAGAGACTTGAGGCTCAACCCTCAGAGTTGATTTTTTGAGATTTCTACACCACACTTGGCACTCAAAAGCCTCAACGCATGCCACATGGAGCTCACTTAATATATGACGTTAGCCTTTTAAGGCCTCACGATTCACATGTATGGGATTTTCACTTGAGTTTATGTCTAAGTTGGGTTGGCTTGTAGCACAAGGGTTTCATTGTGATTTTACTTGTTAGGAGGGGCTTTAGACCAAAAACTAGACCTTATCCTTTTTATATAATAGAAGAGTGTTCTGGTTGATTTGTCATCATCATCACTTGTGAATTTTGTTGATTTTTGGGTAGCATCGGATGTGCTCTAGCTCCAAAATTTTGTGGAGGGGCTAAAACACATGAGATCTCCAAGACCTAGAAATCGTTTGGTGAAATTCCACCTAGATTGTATTGTATTAAAATAATTAATATTTTTAATGGGGTTCCTAAGTCTAAACTTAGGAAAATTAAAATATTAATGGGTATTAACGAAAATATGGGTGAGAAGCTTCTAAGAGATGAGGATCAAGTCTAATTTAATCTTAGCCGTTGATTAGAGGTTAGATTACAACCATTGGTTTCTCAACAGGAAAAGTATAAAGGAAGGCTTGGGGTCAGTTGGAGAAGACACACAGAGAGATTGAGGAAATCAATTTTCTGAGGTGAGGAGTTCTCAGAAGGAAATAGATTGGGGAGATCTTGCAGCTGAGGGGCAGGGATATTTCGGGAATACTGATAGAGAGGCAGAGAGAAGCTTGTGGAGGCAGCGCAGTAGCCAGGAGAGCTGACTCTAGGCCAATCTGGGCCCACGCAGCCTTGACGCAAAGCCAGAAAGGCCAGCGCAGTAGCCAGGAGAGTTGACGCTGGGCCAATCTGGGCCCACACAGCCTTGACGCAGAGCCAGAAAGGCCAGCGCAGAGGAGAAAGTTGTCTTCCACGCAGAAAGTCGAAACTATCGAGGAACTGTCGGAACAGCTGGGAACGTTGACGCAGTGGGTAGAAGAGCTGACGCAGAACCTTAGAGAGCTCCATGCAGGCCCATGTAGTTACTGCGAAGGGGCAGTGCAGTTGTAGTTGGGGCTAGCCAGTTTTGCTATTGGATCAACTGGAATTTGCTAGGTGAAGTGACGTAAAACTCACTCAGGTTTTCCGCCATTGTATTTCTCTGTCACTGGTTTGTCGGGAGGGCAACTAGCATTTGTATTCATAACTACTGCTTAATAATAGAAAACCCTCAGAGTTGCTGCACCGGTTCTCCCGCATTGAGTTTTTTCCGGGATGTTTAGTCCAAAAATAAGTGTGTCCTTTGTGTGTTTGTCTCATTTAATTTTCAATACTTGATCTATATATTGGTGTAGGCTGCAGTGTATTTGCATTAATATTTCTGAATAATTCTAGTAACTTGTTAAATGAAGAACACAAGTAATGTAAATCAGTTTACTGCAATAGGATTTCTGACTTGTTAGATTTATAAATTTTCACAAATTCAACCTCTGTACCCGAGAATTTCAACCTCTTTTCCTATTGGAGAGATTTGATCTATGGAGGAATTTTTGTCTTGGAGCTATTGTCTTGTCTTTAGAGAAGTTGCCTTGGATTAATGATTGGATTGTACATGCATATTGTCTTGTAAGTTCCTTTTTATTGAAAATTTCTAATTTCATGTCTAATGCATGGAATAAATTAATGATCTAGGTTAAATATTGTTCCCTAATTTTGTTGAATATCAATTTTATGGAAGCTAGGTCATATTTTTGCATTCATTACTCATTGTATGATATGTGAATGGCAATCCCCTTGGTGACCTTACATTAGCTCTCTCGAGTGAATTTTAATCCCTCACAAAGGTAATATTTGGGGTTTTGATGTTAAGGCATGAAAATATCCTTACTCCTTAGCAAGTTTTAGCCAACGTAAAGAATCCATAGGCTTCATCAACCTTAGGACTAGGCACTAGCCATCCTTTGTTGGTGATCAAGTCACTTTTTATCCATAAATTTTACTCTTTTTTCTCTCTTACCTAATGCAACCCATTTAAGGCCAAGCGGCTAGCTAAGGCCTAGTGCGAATTGATGAGGACGAATATTAGGTTGTGGAAAGTGTAAATATTGAGGGTTGAGTGGTTGCGATAAAATCATTTTATTTTTGTGGGCATTCCATTCTCATTCATAATTTCTTTTGCCCTAGTTGTTTGCCCTAGGGTAAACCCTAGTTTGGTTATAGCTTCAGCTTGGGGGCTTCTTGAAGGTTTCATGTGCCATAACCTTGTTGGAATACATTGTAGGAAACCCTTTCTTTGCACATAGACCTTTGGTTGTTCCAACTCTCGACCTATATATCAAACCTAGGTCCTTTATTGCCCTGATTTGGCCTCTTTTAAGGAAAGTCAATTGCCTCCTCTTAGAGCATTGTGCCTAAATTTTGTCCTTCTCTTGAAGGTCTTCTTTTCACCTTGCAGCTTTAAGCTTAGAATGCCTATTAGGTGACCTATATACATACTGAGACTCCTCCCATTGGTGAAAATCCATAAAGAGCAAGGGGTTATGGTTGTGGTGATAGTGGGCCAACACTCCATTGGTGTCACTTAGTTTAGTGATAGCCATGTAGGGTACCCTTCTCCAGGGCCTGCTAGATTTTGTGGCAACAGGATTGATGTGCTACTTTTTGGGATTGGAGTTGTGGCAATAGCCAAGAGAGATTTTTCTTGGAGAGGGCACATATGTAGTCGAGATCTTGAGGAGGTTCAAGATGGAGGATTACGGGCCTATGTGTACACTGTTGATCACTAACTTGAAGAAGCTAAGCACTTCTGAGGGTGAGTTGGTGGATCCCACATTTTACAAGCAACAGATAGGTTCCTTGATGTATCTGGTCAACATTGGGATGAATATATGTTTTGTGTGAACACACTTAGCCAGTTCATGGTGGAGTCGAGACAGGTACATTGGGTGACAACAAAGCATGTGTTGAGGTTCCTACAAGGAACGATAGACTTTGGATTGAGATATGCTAGAGTTAGAGGAGTGGAGCTGTAGGGGTACACAAATTCTAATTGGGCAAGGAGTGTTGTGGACAGAATATCCACATCTGGATGTTGCTTCAGCTTGGGATCAACCATGATCTCGTGGTACAACAGGAAGCAACAATTAGTGGCACTTAGATTAGTAGAGGAAGAGTACATGGTAGTGAGTATGGCGAGTTGTGAGGCAGTGTGTCTTCGCAAGATGCCTGCAAGACTCTTTGATCTCAAGATGGGGCCAACGATAATTCATTGTGATAATCAGAGTTGCATTAAGCTCTTTGAGAATCCCGTATTTCATGATCGATCCAAGCACATTGAGATTAGATATCACTTCATCAGAGACGGAGTCCAGAGAGCTGTTGTGAGATTACAATACATTTCCATAGAGGAGCAACTGGAAGAGATTCTCACTAAGCCCCTATTGAAAGGGAATTTTGTGAAGTGCCGAGATAAGCTGGGGTGATGGAGAATCATTTCCTTGTTAGGAGGGAGTGTTTAAGCTTGTGGTAGATTTGGAAGGTTGGCTTGGTGTCTTAACATGTGGAAGATGACTTATTGCCTCTTTAGGTGCTTTCTTATGGAGAAAGTGATTTAAGTCTTCTTTATTAAGTCTAACTTAGGAAAAATATAATAATTAATGTCAATTAATTATTGTAGACTATTAAGTCATTTTTTAAGGATAAATAATTTAATTATTTAGGTGACTTGGAAATAATCTCAACCATTGATCTCCAAGATCTTCTAAAAGGGAGATTAGGGTTAAGGATTTGGGCATAATGAAGATTATAAAAAAAATCCTAGCGAAGAGGGGAAGACACAAGAACACAAGAGAGAGATGGAGCTACAACATTCTTGGGGAAGCGATTTTCTCAAGAAGGGAATAGTGAATTCTCTAGACCTTTCGGCTTGAGTAGAAGAAGAATACAAGGATAATTTCATGGCATTTCCAAGAGGTCGATTTGTTGGGAATTGGAGAAGCCAAATTGTTGAAGTGAGAAGGAGGCGTAGTTGTTGGGGAGGTCGATTTGCCAGGGTCAAGTTGTGAGTGCACATAGATCGAGTGAGTGCTAGGCACAGAGGCCAATTTTCTGGTGAGAGGTGGGCTAGTTTTCTTTAGGCTGAATTTATTTAGAGGTCGATTTCCATTTGGCCAATTTTTCTTTGGCCGAATTATTCCAGTGGGGTTGAGATGCAGGCTCCAGTCACTGTATCTTTCTTTGTAAATTCTCCGTGGGTTGAAACCCTGATTTTCTAGATTAATAAATTATGGATAATTGTTTTGGGTGAATTATTTCTATTACAACGTGTGATTGATCTCTTCGATTTATTTCTGGTTCATATAATTCTAGATGTGAAAATACCAATGATTTTTTTTTGGTTATTCAGGATTTATTTTGTTAATTAAAGAAATTGTTGGGAATAAATAATTGCCATGGGATAATAAATCTAGGCTGGTATTAGGAGATTTGACAAAAAGTGTGCGATTTGTTGATGTGGGCACCTTATGATGATGTGACATCCTCGTTGTCATGGATCTTAGGGTAGTGTGTGTGGATCCTGGGGTACAACACATGAACTCCAATATGTAGTACCCTAACCTATCGTGATGAATTAAACTCCAAATAAAATGTAAGGCACCAAAACATAGATAATTCGGATTAGCAAAAATAACATGAGCTAGTCTTACCAACTTTCCTAAGGAAACCATGGTGGTATAACCTTATCCCCTTTACATGTGTCTTTGGTGTAGGACATAAGGTATCTTCCTATGTCTCTTGGGTTTGGAATAGGTAAGGTGTTAGGATATTCCGACACATAGGAAATAGTTAAGTATAACTTGGTCTAGTGTAGAGTTAGGTAAAGTGTGTTTCTTTACTATGTACTTTTGTAACTTACAATCCGACGGTCATGATATGTAGTGATCCAATGATTCATTCTCTCCTCGGTATTACTGACACTTGATCCATGGCTTAACACCCGATTGGTCCATGATCTCTATTTAAAGAGCATGGAGGGTCATTTGTAGGGTAACTGTTCATGAGAGAAGCTTATGTAAATTTTCATTCTTTTATTAATAAATTGCCTGAAGTGGCCGTGTTGACTCAGGCCGTGGACTGTTTCCCTCTTTGAGGGTTTTAACCACGTCAAGAATATTGGTTTATTGATCTATGATCTGTTTGTGAGTGGTGTTCTTTGGTGTTTTGTCTGAGGAATTTACCCTATAAATTCCTACATGGTATCAGAGCTATTTTAGGGCCGCATCTGTTGGTGATCCAAATCTGAAGCCGGTAAAACTGCATCCGATTGTCGTTTCCTAGATCCACTGTTTTTGACTGCTCTATTGTGTTAGGAGCATCTGTTCTAGTGAGGAACCCCTTTCGTTTCACGCGAAAAGGTTTCCGGTAGCCCTAGCTACGTCAATTTTAAGATCTGGAGGTATACAGTCTTTATTTGCAGTTCTAGCTATTCATCTCTCTATTTATTTCGGTTGATTTAGCTCTTAGTTTTTTCTATACCTTTCATTTCTACGTATGCTCTTTGCCCCACAACTCTCTGCGATCTGGGCAAATTAGAAACAGAAAGGAAGGATTTTTCTCATGTGTATGCTCTTTTCTGTCGCGCCTTTGTGTGATCTCGGAAAATTAGAAACTTTGAGGAAAATATTTAGTTTCCGGCTAAACCTAATTTCAAACCGTAAGGTTTGTCTTTTTTTGTACGTCCGTGTTGGGTTTTGTGGTTTTTGTTTTGTAGGAAAAAAAAGAGCTTTTTCAAGTAAGCACACACTCCAAAGTTTCAGTGACTTAAAAAAAAAATTAAAACCTTCCTCTTTTCCAAAAATTACCTAACCTTTTAAACTAGCTCACATGGTCCAAAGTTACTTTATGAGAATAGAGGTCTTGGGTTCAAGTCTTTCTTTTTGTTGAGTTACTTTTTCAAAAAGCACATGTAACTTATGTTTTAAAGTTACTTTATGTAAAAGTGTTCTCACCCATTATAAAAAGTGAGTCACTTATAATTCTAAAGTCTCTTTATCTTTTATTTAAGTTACAATTTAGTGGGTAGCTCATAATGTAGCATTGTAAAAGCGACTTTCACTTATTTATAAAAGTGAGTCACATAATTTTTTTTTTAAAGTGAGCTAATTAGATTAAGTTTGGAAAGGGGAGGGGGGATTTTTTTAAAATATAACATTATCATTCATTTCCGCACATTCACGCACTTCGTCGGCATCTTCAACAACGTTTCTTCAAAAAGCCATAACTTCTTCATCCGGAAGCCATTTTCAGAGCCGTTTTTTTTTAATCAGCCTAATTTTTCGAGATCTTTCCATTGGAACACTTAGTTTCATTATCTACAGCTTTAGTTTATGTTAAAATGGAAAGTCCATGCCAAGTTATTCTTGACAACACCAACTACTTCCAATGGTGGTCCTACATTGTGGATTTACTTAGAAGTAAAGGTCTTTATAGAATAGCCTCAGGCCAAGAAACCAAACCTCAAGATAAGGATAAGGCAACCAAATGGGAAAATAGGCAAGTTCAAGCAGGTGGGTTGATAGGGATGTCTATTTCTTCAGACCTTAGATTCCATATCGCAGAACTTGATACTCCTAATGAAGCAATGAAACATCTCACTAAAGTTTTTGGAATTGAAAATGAAATTAGAGCCCATCAACTCGAAAATGAGTTGCTTACATTGGACCCCAATAATTTTTCTTCCATTGAAGATTTTTTGTCCAAGTTCAAGACCCTTAGACTTCTCTTGGAAGGTGTTAAGGTTAAGAAAGAAGATGGTAGCCTTATCTATTCCATTCTTACTAAGTTTGGACCAGCCTACTTTGTGTTTGTTTCCACCTTCCATTCTACTAGAGAAGTCTTTTTTTCTAAAGGACAAGACTATAAGTCCCCCTCTTTTGATGTCTTTTGTGATTCTTTAATAAGAGAACAAGAAAAGCTCTTATATCTTGGTCTTCTTAATCTTGGAAACTCTTCTAAGAAAGCCTTAGCCGCCCAGCAACAACCAAATTCAAAGGATCCTAAGAATCAGTATCCTAAAAAGAATGGTCCTAAACCAAACAAGGGTCCTAAGCAATTTCAGTCTCAAAATAAAAAATCATTTCAACAAAATGATAAGGCAAATAAAAACAAAGGGAAGAAGACTAATAGACATTGCCACTTTTGTAATCGAGATGGCCACTTAGAATCCAAATGCTTTAAGAAGATGGAAGCCTTGGAAGCAACAATGAAAAAGCATAATATCCATTTGGAGCAGTCTTCAATTTCGACTTCATCTTCAGGAATAACACTTTCTGCATGTGGTTGTCAAGCATCTCGATCTGGTTATGCACTAAATGTATCTTCTTCTTCTCATCCTCATGAGTGGCTCATTGATTCTGGAGCTTCTTATCACATGGCCAAAAACAAAGCCATGTTTTCTTCTTTAAATGATTGTAACACCAAAAATATATATGTTGGTGATGATAGATCTCTTAGTGTTGTAGGGACTAGAACTGTTCATCTAGACAATGGTCAATTTAATGATGTATTATGTGTTCCAACCTTATCCTGCAACCTTCCATTTGTATATCAGATAAATCATTCAGGTGGAGGTAAAATCGTTGAATTTTCACCTCACGATGTTGTAAATTAAGGACCTAAGAGATCCTAGACAGATTTTAGCTACTGGCATTGTTGATGATTCTACAAGGTTGTATAAATTTAACAACTTTGGGTCATCAAATCTTCCCTCGGTATTTGTTGCTCATAATGATGAAGTGGGCAAACTTTGGCATGAGCGATTTGGTCACTTAAACTATCGCTCCCTTCAGAATCTATGTAAAGAAAATATGGTGACAGGTCTTCCAATGGTATCTTGTAGAGATGGTGTTTGTTCCGGATGTGTACTCGGAAAACATTATCAGGATAGTTTTGAAAAACGTGCCTCTTGGCACGCCTTAGCCCCTTTATAACTTGTGCATAGTGATTTATGTGGTCCACTTCCAGTTGTTTCATCTCTGGCTACAAGTATTTCTTAACTTTCATTGATGATTTCTCCAGACGCACTTGGGTATATTTCTTAAAAGTCAAGAGTGAAGTATTTGACATGTTCTTAGCCTTTAAGGCCTTTGTTGAAAAACAATCTGGACATCAAATTCTTAAGATAAGATTTGATAATGGTGGAGAATATGTTAACAACAAATTCATTAACTTTTGCACTAAGAATGGAATTCAAATGCAACATACTGTTCCATATACTCCACAACAAAATGGTGTAGCTGAAAGGAAGAATCGCACCTTAAAGGAAATGGCTAATTGTATGCTTCAATCTAAAGGACTTAGTCTTAATTTTTGAGCAGAAGCAATTAACTGTGCAAATTACATAGTAAATCGCACTCCTACTAAGATTTCAAAGAATATCACTCCAGAAGAACAATGGAGCTCAATTAAACCAGATGTAAGTCACTTTCATGTTTTTGGAAG
Organism: Pinus tabuliformis; assembly: GCA_031772625.1. Taxonomy (NCBI): domain Eukaryota; kingdom Viridiplantae; phylum Streptophyta; class Pinopsida; order Pinales; family Pinaceae; genus Pinus; species Pinus tabuliformis. The sequence continues at coordinate 342,325,191 of CM062816.1, forward strand.
TGAAGCATGGGCCCATATTCCAAATGAGAAACATAAAGCTTTAGAACCTAAGAGTGAAAAATGTATTGTTGTTGAATATTCTGAAGATGTCAAAGGATATAGACTTATTCCACTTAAGTCCAAAAATGTTATCATTATAAGAAATGTAAAGTTTGCTAAAGTATATCGGCCTACGAGCCTAGTTCAGTGGATGTGCCACCTCTCTCTATCCCTTCTACTTCTGAAAATATTTCTTCTTCAGATGATGACAGCGAGGATGACAATCCTCCCCCACCTTCTCAGGATCCTCCTTCAGCTCCTTAGCTTCCAAAATGGGTTCGTGCTACTCAGGATGCAGCAGGTGCTCTTGTCGGTGATCCTACAGATCAGCGACATACACGTTCTCAGTTCGATAGAGCCTCTTTTGTACTGGCTCAGCTTCGGTGAATTATGATCCTGACACCTTTGCAGAAGCTTCAGGCCATCCAGATTGGGACGCAACTATGAATGAAGAATATCGTTCATTATTGGCAAATGATACATGGGACCTTGTTCCTCTTCCAAAGGGATGAAAACTTGTTAGATGCAAATGGGTTTAGAGAACCAAGTATGGACCAAATGGAAAAGTTTATAAACATAAAGCTCATCTTGTTGCTAAGGGTTTTTCACAAGTTGAAGGCATTGCCTATGCTAAAACCTTCTCCCATGTTGCCAAAATGAAATTTATCTGCCTTGTTCTTTCCCTTGCTGCCTCATTCAAATGGGAAGTCCATCAGATGGATGTTAAATCTACCTTCTTGCATGGGGACTTGCATGAAGAAATCTATATGGAACAACCTACTGGCTTCATACAAATAGACTCCAGCCTTGTATGTTGGCTTAAGAAATCCCTTTATGGTCTAAAGCAAGCCCCTCGGGTTTGGTATGCCAAAATGGATAGCTTTCGTTTAGAAATTGGCTTTTCTAGGTGTCATTCTGACAATACTGTCTACACCAAGAAAGTGGGCAAGTCTCTTATCATTCTTGTTCTTTATGTTTATGATCTTATCCTTATTGGTAGTGATCCCAACCTTATAAACCATGTGAAGTCCAACCTTAAAAAGAAGTTTGAAATGACAGACTTAGGACACTTGCATTATTTTCTTGGTCTTCAAGTCTTGCAATCCAAGGAAGGTATTTCCCTTTCCCAGTCCAAGTATGCCTGTGATCTTCTACGCCATTTTCACATGGAAGACTGTAAGCCATCCCCTTCTCCCTTTCAGTCTGGAGCCAAACTTTCAGTCACTTGTACTTCCCCTGAAGTTGATGCTACCTTATACTGTCAACTTGTAGGAAAACTTTTGTATCTGACCCACCTGACCTTTCCTTTGATGTTGGCCTTATTGCTCGGTTTATGCAAAACCCACATGAAAGTCATTGGAAAGCAGCTAAAAGAATACTTCGTTATGTTCGAGGTACAGTTCAGTTTTGGATTCATTATAGTGCAGAAGAATCTCCTCTATTGGTTGGTTTCACTGATTCCGATTGGGTTGGTGACCCTAATGATCGGAAGTCTACTGCAGGTTATGTGTTCACTCTTGGTTCAGGACCTATTACATGGGCTTGCAAGAAACAAAGTGCCATTTCTCTTTCTTCAGCAGAAGCAGAGTATCGTGGTGCCGTAGAAGCTAGTAAGGAAGCCCTGTGGCTTCGTCAGATCCTGTCAGAGTTTGGCTTTTAGTAGCAGCATCCGACTACACTTTGGTGTGATAATCAAAGTGCCATTCAACTATGCAAAGATCCAGTGCAACATTAGCGCAGCAAACACATTGAACTGCACATGCACTTCATCAGAAAGTTCATTCATGACCATATTCTTGAAGTGCAATATTGTTCAACAGATGATCAAGTTGCAGACATCTTTACAAAGGCTCTCATAGAGGCGAAGTTTATTTAACTTCGATTTATGGTTGGAGTTCAGGAAGTTGTCACTAAGGGGGGATAGGTTCTAGTGCCTCCTTCCTTCTCCTATTGTATCATATTTGTACATCCTTCAATCCTATTCCAAGTTGTTCTTAAGGGGGGATGTTAGGATATTCCGACACATAGGAAATAGTGAAGTATAACTTGGTCTAGTGTAGAATTAAGTAAAGTGTGTTTCTTTATTATGTACTTTTGTAACTTACAATCCGACGGTCACGATATGTAGTGATTCGACGGTTCATTCTCTCCTTGGTATTGCTGACACTTGATGCGTGGCTTAACACCTGGTTGGTCCATGATCTATATTTAAAGTGCATGAAGGGTCATTTGTAGGGTAATTGTTCATGAGAGAAGCTTATGTAAATTTTCATTCTTTTATTAATAAATTGCCTGAAGTGGTCGCGTTGGCTCAGGCCGTGGACTGTTTCCCTCTTTGAGGGTTTTAACCACGTCAAGAATACTGGTGTATTGATCTGTGATTTGTTTGTGAGCGGTGTCCTTTGGTGTTCTGTCTGAGGAACTTACCCTATAAATTCCTACATAAGGATGATGTAATTCATGGAGGGGACTAGGGAAACTTTTAAAATAATACTCAAAGTCTTGAAGTGAGGTATTAAGTTTGTCAACAGTGCAACTAGTCTATTTTTTACTAGGAATCTTCATATAATTTATTGCGAACCTTTGAGAGGGAGTCTTTTATTTAAAATTTTACTACTTCAACATCATTTTCTCCTCTATGTTATTTTTGCATTATTTTTTTAGTCCTTTTCTTTATAATTTAAACTCTAGAACTTTAGGGTGGGCATTTTACTGAAGTAGTACACAATTTTTCTTTGTGTTTCTTTTCTCTTTACTCTCAACCTATTATTTTGGCTTGATTGGACTGAGGTTTGCATGATTTTTTCCACTCTTCATTCAATCCTTTTATGGTGGCATTTGACATGTTATTCATAAGTTGGGGAATGCAAAATTTATATGGATGAGATGAACATGTAATGAGAATTGTGAAATATGTTAAGTATGAAGGGGATATGATTATGCTACCTACCTTGATCTCTAGTACTACCTAGTGGCCTAGGCCAAGGCATGCTTATCTGGTAATAATTATGCTCCCCTATGGTTAGACAAGACAAGAAGTTAATATATTTAGTCAATTATAGATAAGAAAGGTTCATATGTATGTCGCAACATACTTTACAAACAAGTCAATTATCAACACCATTGTAAGCTAGGAAACAACACTCGACTTTACAATAACCAGAATAAATGATCATGGGGTAGTGTTTGCTGGCACATATGGAATGAAATATTTGGGAAGCAAGAATTGATATACCACGACAAAATGACTTTGATGAATAGGTGCATGATGGAGTGCATGAGAGAAGTAGGCCTAGATCTAAGACTTTGGTATATGAATCTTGTACTTGTAGAAAAATCAAACTTGACAGAGTGTGTCTCTAAGGGAGCTACCCTTAAGGGGAAATACACACCAAGAAAATCAAAGGTTGTACCACACAAGCATATCTTTCAAGACAGGTGTCTCCTCTTCTTCTCTTCTCTAACCTAGTGTTTCTCCTTGAAACCCTGATCGTCAAATATTCAAGGGATGAAACCCTAACCCTAGTCTTCAAGATAGTCTAAAGCTCTAGAAACCCTAACAACTTTGAGAGAGTGAGAGAGAAAGAGAGAGATCAAATACATAAGAAGATCCAAGAGATAGAGGAAATCAATGCCCCTCCTAGTCACATCTCTAACACAAGAGTAATAAAAATGTGCGATGAGTGAATGATGATCTCCAAAATCTAGCTCTCAAAAGCAAACCCAAGCATCTTAGAAGAGCAGGTTCTAACTAAGATGTCCTCCTACCCTTGTATAACTTGTCCTACTGTTTCCTCATGTTCCCCAGTGATTCACTCCATAAAAACAAATACAAAGAGAAGGGCATGGTGATGATGAATGAAAGTATTTTCTCCTTCCTCTATATATATGGGATCTCATGAATGTCAACAATACATGCAAGGGCCAGTGCACTTATTGTTGAGAAATCTAGGGCATAGCAATTAACTGATTTCTCTTATATTAGTAACTACTTGTGAGTGCTTTTTACTTCTTTAGATCAAGATCTTCTTTTATTTACATTATTAGTGTGCTTCTTCATCAAACAACTACCAATGTATAAACCATAAAGAGACAAGCAACTCATAATATAGGCTATCAGCGAGGGCCAAAACCTCTCACTCTTTGAGAGGAAAACCCGAACAAATTCTTCTTCTTATAGAGATTCCAATTGACGAATACCAAGACCAAGACGCTTGACCTAGTTGCCACTCCAAGACCAAGAAACAAAGCCTTCTTCCTCTTCCTTGAGTCAACAATAGTCAAACCCTTTGCTTGTTGTTACTTTCTCTGCCTCCTTGCTGTAATTTATAGGTCTTCAACTTCGACTTTCTCGGCCTTCTTACTACAATTTTATAGGTCTCTTTCTCGGCCTCATTACTGCAAATTTATAGGTCTGCAATGTTGCACTAGTGGAGATATTTTTAGCCCAAAACAATCTTGTCTTCTAGTCCTTCCTTAGCTTGGATAGAGGCTTCCTTGATGAGACTTCATACTTCTCTAACCGCAAACCTGCTATGCCTCGCACTTCTCTAACCGCAAACCCCTCTACCTCGCACTTCTCTGAATTTTTTTTTGTTCTGAGATTAGGACGAGTTGCCTATTTATAGTGGTTGGAGTCTCATAATTAGCCAACATCACTGTTGGTGAACCGACATGTCCTTTTTACAAAGATATTATTATTTCTTTGAAGCTGACCTGTAGGAGGATGCTTGTGCTTGTCTTGGAGGGTTGTTTGACACTTCTATTGACTCATATACAAGTGTATCATGCCCAAGAAGGGTCCTTCATACATGACATTGACTAAATTTGACTTTTATGACTAGATGACTCAATCCTAAAGGCTCACAATGGGAGCCATTACTAAAATAAAATTCCTTGCTCATGAGACAAGTGTTACAATAATTTTATTTTTCTTTCTTTTCATCAATTACATAAAATCACAATTACACATGTCATTATGAAGACCGAACCTAGTTACTTTTCAACACTTACAAGCAACCTACAAGAACAGATGTAGGCTCAAATAATTTGTTGATTTGGGGTAGCATCAAATGTGCTCTAGCCACAAAAATTAGTGGAGAAGCTAAAGCACATGAGATCTCCAATACCCAGAAATGGCTTGGGCAGATTCTAAACAGTTTGGGAGATATTAAAATAATTAATATTTTTAATGGAGTCCCTAAGTCTAAACTTAAGGAAAATAAAATATTAATGTGTATTAATATAAAATTGTGTTAGAAGAGTCCAAAATTCATAGATCAAGCCAAAGTTAATCTTAGTTGTTGATTAGGGACTTAATCTCGATCGTTGATTTGTCAACGAGAAAAGTATAAGAGGAGGCTTGAGGGTCACTTGGAGAATAAACCAAGAGATCACGATTTCGACTTTCGGGGGCTGGATTTGCTGAGAAAGTTGAGAGAGTGATCAGAGTTGCAGCTGAGGAGCAATGAATACAGAAGTAGAGAGGCAGAGATAGCACCGGGAGGATCAGCGCAGTAGTCGGAGAGAGGGACACAGAAGCAGCCAAGGGTTCACGCAGAGCCAGCCAGGGCTCACACAGAAGCAGCCAGGAGCTGCGCAGTGCCTCAGAGGGCTAGCGTGGGTGACGCAAAGGGCTAGAGGACTGACACAGGCCAAGCCAGAGTGACGTTGGGCTAACACTGGGCCAGAGTGAGGCTGATGCAGTCCCTAGAGGCTGACGCTAGGGTTTCGTGGGGCAGATTGGAGCTGTGGAGCTGCTGAGTGTTTATCCGGGGTTTCAGCCGGAATATCTGCTTTCGAGTAAAGAGGTACTACTGCCGAGATTTTTCTCTATTAGGTGAGCTGGATTTGGCACCCAGATTGTATTCTGAAACTGCTTAATAAGTCAAACCCTCAGATAGCTTCATCGGTTTTCCCGCATTGGATTTTTCTGGGGACATTAGTCCAAAAAAAACAGTGTCACTTGTGTACTTGTTTATGTTCCTTCAGTTGATGATTTGTAATGTGTTGAGTATGTACTTGTATTTATTTACAGTATTTACATGGTAAATAACTTGTTAATTAACAGAACAAGTAGGTAGGAATAAATCAGTAAATTACATGAAGGGTTTTTAACGGGTTAGACTTAGAAATTCCAACATGGTATCAGAGCGTGGTTGCAGATCACAGGAGAACTGAGCATATCAACCGAGCATAGCAGCAACGTCGGAAAACAGCTGTCCCGAGTGACAGAAGCTGTTCTTAGTAGAGAAACAGCAAGGAAGGGGTGACGCAGTGCCTACGTCATCAAGTTCGAGCCAAGAAGAGGTAGCACAGAGGTAAAGGGAGACAAATACAGGCTCACGCAGAGGCCAGGAGGGCTGACACAGTTGGCTGAGGAAGTTGATTTGCCTGTGTCGGGATTGCGCAAAGCCTAGGAGCTCTAACCTTTAGTTTGCTGGGGTTTAGGAGGCTATGGGTAAGTTGCAGAGTGGAGTTGGTGGGGTACTGTAGTCAGAACAATACCTAACAGGGCAAGACCAAGGAGGAGGGAGTTGCTACCGAGGGTTTCTAGCCAGGAAATCTAGATCAGTGGTGCAGCGGCACTAAGGATCGAAGTGGGGCATCTCGACATTGGAAGAAGGGTTTCCAGGAGGGAAATCGAGGCTTAGAGGGAGTCACACCGAGAACTTCTAGGAGGGAATTAGAGGAGCAACGAGATGGCAGTGAACAGGGTAAGAGACCAGGACAAACTAGATGGAGCCTCAAACTTTGTAGTCTGGAAGGCCAAAATCCTATCCATTCTAGACAGGAATCGTGTCAAGCACTTCGCCTTGAGGACGATAGCTATCCCAATTGACCTAGCTGATAACGACAAGTACGAAGAGGCAATGGCAAGGGCCAAAAGCATCATCCTTAATGGGGTCAAGGACCATGTAGTACCACATATTTCCAAAAAGGACACGGCAAATGAGATTTGGGAGGCCTTAAAGAAATTGTACTAGCATACTTCTGTGCAGAGAAAGATGTTACTAGAAAATCAACGGCAATCATACCAGATGTAGAAGGGAGAACAGATCGACCCCTTCCTCGGTCGATTGAAGGAGATCCGGGATCAGCTGACTTCCATAGGGGCCACGCTAGATCAAGAATTGATGGTGAGAACAGCCCTGAACGCAGTCTCAGAAGACTGGGAGGTGTTTGTCCAGAGCATACTGGGCAGGGCAACCCTTCCAAACTTGGAGGAAATGTGGGTTGCTCTTCGCTAGGAAGAGATCAGAAGGTTGAGCAAGGCGGGAAGCAGTGGCAAGGGGATCAGAATCAAGGAGGAGGAGGTGGATGCTGCCCTAGCATCTGAGGGAAAGCAGGAGAAACGAAAGGAGAAGGACCTATCCAAGGTCAAATGCTTCCATTGTGGGGAGATAGGTCATTGTGCGACCCAGTGTCCAAGAAAGAAGAGCAAGGGAGAGGCCTCGAGACCAAGGTTACGCCAGCAAGGGTAGAGAAGGAAGTGGAGACAGGCGATGACTATGCCATGAGTGCTCACACGCCACTTGAGCAAAAGTGGGGAGACATCGAGTTGTAGTCAGACAGACTACAGGCGATGAGGGACAAGATCCTCGAGGTACCCAACCTCTTGGATTAGAGTCTAGACCTTTCTACCGGAGCCCGAAGAGGAGTAGCAGTACTGGCGGATGTCAATAGAGACGGATGCGAATGGAGCGAGAGAGGGAGCTACAGTGTAGGATTCCCAAGATAGCGTGAGGCAGCAGTGCGAGAAGCACAGGAGTGTTGCACCAGTACAGGATGGCACATAGAGGTGTGCAACGGTGCGAGATGCATGGAGTAGCTGTAGTGGTGCAGAGGTCAGAGAGGGAGCACTTGTCAGCGACAAAGGGAACTTCAGCATCATGGTTGTCTCTAGCTTGATGGAGATGTTAGAGTTGGGAGATCAGTTACTTACTTCTCAGTAACTGAGTTACAGTGCAACAGTCAACAGTGGTAGTGCTATGGGCAACACGATGCAGCATGATGAGAGGGGTTGCAGTGCAGATGCATCAGTGGCAGTGGCAGGGCCATAGGCAACAGCACAGATGCAGAGGGAGTTGCAGTACAGATGCAACAGTGGCAGTGGCAGGGCCATGGGTAGAAGTACATGATGTAGTAGTGCAGAGGATGTTGGGAAGCAGGCCTAGCATCAGCACAGGTACCCATGCCAGATGATCTGGGTGATACTCAATGAGGAGTATTACTAGAGCATAGTCCTCGCTAAGAGGGAGTGTTGATTTGGGGTAGCATCAAATATGCTCTAGACACGAAAATTGTTGGAGAGGCTAAAGCACATGAGATCTCCAATACCCAGAAATGGTTTGGGAAGATTCTAAACAGTTTGGGAGATATTAAAATAATAAATATTTTTAATGGAGTCCCTAAGTCTAGACCTAGGGAAATAAAATATTAATGTGTATTAATATAAAACTGTGTTAGAAGGGTCCAAAAGTCATGGATCAAGCCAAATTTAATCTTAGTCGTTGATTAGGGACTTAATCTCGGCCATTGATTTGTCAACGAGAAAAGTATAAGAGGAGGCTTGAAGGTCACTTGGAGAACAAACCAAGAGATCAAGATTTCGACTTTCTGGGGCTGGGTTTGCTAAGAAAGTTGAGAGAGTGATTAGAGTTGCAGCTGAGGGGCAGTGAATACAGAAGCAGAGGGGCAGAGATAACATCGGGAGGATCAGCGCAGTAGCCAAAGAGAGGGACGCAGAAGCAGCCAAGGGTTCACGCAGAGCCAACCAAGAGCTCCGCAGTGCCTCAGAGGGCCAGCGTGGGTGATGCAGAGGGCCAGAGGACTAACGCAGTGCCTCCAAAGGCTGACACAGGCCAAGCCAGAGTGACGCTAGGCTAACGCTGGGCCAGAGAGAGGCGACGTTGGGGTTTCGAGGGGCAGATTGGAGTTGTGGAGCTACCAGAGTGTTTATCCGGGGTTTCAGCCGGAATATCTACTTTCGAGTAGAGAGGTACTACTGCTGAGATTTTTCTCTGTTGGGTGAGCTAGATTTGACACCCAGATTGTATTCTAAAACTGCTTAATAAATCAAACCCTCAGATAGCTGCACCGGTTTTCCCGCATTGGGTTTTTCCGAGGACATTAGTCCAAAAACAATGGTGTCACTTGTGTGCTTGTTTCTGTTCCTTTAGTTGATGATCTGTAATGTGTTGAGCATGTACTTGTATTTATTTCCAGTATTTACATGGTAAATAACTTGTTAATTAACAGAACAAGTAGGTAGGAATAAATCAGTAAAGTACATGAAGGGTTTCTAATGGGTTACACTTAGAAATTCCAACATAATTCTCATAAACGATTTACTCCATGAGGTCAACTCCTTGCGCGTGAACAATTACAATCCATGTTAATTTGGTAGCTCAAGGACAAATTCCCTTATTTGGATAGCCTTCCTCATCCGGAGAAGACCCTCTTTGCCCTTGGAAGAATTTAATTGGTCAAGGAAAATTATATTTTTAATGTGAAAACCCACAATGATACAAAAGTTCAGTTCGGCCTAAAGACAAAATTGGGTCTCCAAAGTCACATATAAATTCAAGTCAAGGCAACCTCATTTGGACATCACATCATCACATATCTTCTTCTCTCTCCTCTTGTGATTGGTTCGTATAGGTCTGAAGCATGGCAACTTAGTTCACACGTGTGAAGGTTCAAGGGCTAATCAGAAATCTTGCGTTGACCTTTGGTTTGGGTGACTATATGTTGAAATTTCTAAGTATTACCCATTAGAAATTTTATCTGTATTCTCTGGTTTATTTCGCCTACTTGTTTAATTACTAACAAGTTATTTAACCATATAAACACTGAAATAAACACAATACAGTCTCAACCATCTACAGATCAACAACTAAAAGAAATAGACAAACACACAAGGGACACCGTTATTTTGGACAATCTTCCCTGGAAAAACCCAACTTGGGAAAACCGGTGCAGCAGTTCTAAGGGTTTTATTATTAAGCAACCTTTCTTGAGTAGACTGGGTGCCAAACTGGCTCACTCGACAGAGAAAATAATCTGGCAGTAATATCTCTCTTCGGAAGCAAATATTCTAAAAGTTTGCTCCATGAAACCTTCTCTAGCACCTCTCTAAGGCACTACGTCAGCCCTCTTGGCCTCTGCGTCAGCCTGAAACCCTCTGCGTCAGCCCTTTGAGGCTTTGCGCAGCCTCTCTGGCGCTCTACGTCACTTCTGCAGCCTCTGCGTCAATCGTGCAGGCCCTCTGGGCCTCTGTGCAGTCACTGTTGGCTTCTACGTGGCTTCCTCTGGCTCTGCATATGCCTCTCTGTCTTTGCGCTGGTCTTTCGGCACTATCTCTGCCTCTCTGCCTTGTACTCACTGCCCCTCACTGCAACTCTGATCACTGGTTCGATTTCTCTTAGCAAAACCCACTCTAGAAAATTTAACTGACTGATCACTCTGATGTATCTCCAACTGACCCTCAAGCCTCTTGTACTTTTTCTGTTGAGTCTTCAACGGCCGAGGTTATGTTTCTAATCAATGGCTAAGATTAGATTTGGCTTGATCCATATCATTTAGAACCTTCTAACCCAGTTTTATATTATTACCCACTAATATTTTTATTTTCCTAAGTTTAGACTTAGGAACCCATTAAAAATATTAATTATTTTAATATCTCCTTCACCGGGCAGAATTTCCCCAAACCATTTCTGAGTCTTGGAGATCTCATGTGCTTTAGCCTCACCAACAATTTTCATGGCTAGAGCACATCCGATGCTACCCCAAATCAACATTCCCTCTTAGCGAGGACTGTGCTCTAGTAATACTCCACCACTGAGTATCACCTTGATCATATGGCACCAGTACCTATGTTGATGCCTGGCCTTCCTGTCCAACATCCTCTGCACTGCTGGATCATGTACTGCTATCCATTGCTCTACCACTAGCACTGCTACATCTGTACGACAACTCCTTTGCATCCGTGTTGCTGCTGGTCCTTCCTCCCAACACTGCATTTGCACTGCAACCCTCTCTCCTCATGCTGCATCGTGCTACCCATAACACTACCGTTGCCATTGCTACACTGCAACTTAGTTACTGAGACGATGGTAACTGATCTAGCCAACTACAGACATCCTTTCAAGCTAGAAACCCTCCTGACGCTGAAGCTCCCTCTACTATCTCAGCGCTGCTGCAACATCCTTGTGCCTCTCGCACCGCTGCAAACCCCTATGTGCCTTCCTGCACTGCTGCAGCGTCCTCTGTGCCTCTCGCACTACTGCAATCCCTATTGTGCTACTACAGATCCTTGCACTCTAGCACTCTCTGCCACTCCATCTGCATCCGCTTCTACCAACATCCGCCATCCTGCTACTGTCACTTCGGGGCTCCCGTAGTCGGATATGATCCAAGAGTTTGGGTACCTCAAGGATCCTACCCCTCATCTCTTGTAGTCCTCCTAACTACAGCTCGATGTCACCCCACCTCTTCTTTAGAGGTACATGAGCACTCATGGCACAATTGTCATAATCCTCTACCTCCTTTTCCGCCTTCGCTGGCACTGCCTTGGAGTCAGACACCTCTCCCTTATTCTTCTTCCTCGGACATTGGGTTGCATAATGGCCCAGCTCCCCACAGTTGAAGCACTTTATCTTAGAGAGGTCCTTTTTCTTCCTCTTCCCCTGCTTCCCCGCAGATGCCAGAGCCGCATCCTCTTCCTCCTCTTTCTTGACTCAGGCTCCTTTGCCACTACTTCCCGCCTTGGTCAGTCGTCTGATCTCTTCTTGGAGAAGAGATGCCCATAATTCTTCCCATCCTGGAAGATTCGCTCTGCCCAAAATACTTTGGACGAATGTCTCCTGCTCCTCGGAGACTGCGTTTAGGGCGGTCCTCACCATTAACTCTTGATCCGATGTGGCCCCAATGTAAGTCAGTTGGTCTCGAATCTCCTGCAGCCTGTTGAGGAAGTGTTCTATCTACTCCCCCTTCTGCATCTGGTACGACCACAGTTGATTCTCCAGTAGCATCTTCCTTTGCATGGAAGTGCCTTGATACAATGTCATCAAGGTGTCCCACATTTCCTTTGTCGTATTCTTCTCGGCAATATGCTGAACCAGATGATCCTTGACCCCATCAAGGATTATGCATTTCGTTTTGGCCATCACATCCTCATACTTTTCATTATCAGCTAGGTCGACTGGGATAGCCACGGTTCTAAAGGCGAAGGCCTTGATGCGATGTCTATCCAAAACGAATAGGATCCTGGCCTTCCAGATGACAAAATTGGATGCCCCGTCTAGCCTGTCATGATCCCTCAGTGCATTCATGGCCATCTCTGCTCTTTTTTTAGACTCCTCTGAATCTCTACTTCTCTTTGGAAGTTCTCTGCTAGACTCCCTCTGAGTCTCAATTTCCCTCTTGGAAATCCTCCTGCCAACTGTCGAATCGCACCTCTCTGATCTCCTATGCTCCTCCAACACTGATCTGGATTTCTTGGCAAGAAATCCGCCTAGGTAGCGACAACCTTCTACCTTGGTTCTGTCCCGTTAGGTACTGTTCTGCCTCAACAGTAACAACACCCCACCAACTTCACTCTCTGCAATCTGCCCATAGCTTCCTATGCCCCAGCAACTAAAGAACTGAGCCTCTAGGCTCTGCGCAATCCCAGCAAGGCTGATTTGCTCCCCTGGCCAATTGCGTCAACCCTCCTGGTCTTTGCGTGGCTCTTTGTGAGCCTCTTTTGCTTTCCTCTGCTTCTGCGCTGGCCTCTCTCTGGCTCGAACTGATGACGCAGGCCCTCTATGTCAACCCTTCTCTGCTGCTTTCTACCTAGGAACAACTTCTGTCACTCAGGACAGTTGTTTCTGCTGCAAATTCTCTGATTCAGCTGGCACCTTCAGCTCTTCTGTGATCTGCACCCTCGCTCTGATACCATGTTGAAATTTCTAAGTATTACCCGTTAGAAATTTTATATGTATTCTCTGGTTTATTTCACCTACTTGTTTAATTACTAACAAGTTATTTAACCATATAAACACTGAAATAAACACAATACAGTCTCAACCATATACAGATCAACAGCTGAAAGAAATAAACAAACACACAACGGACACCGTTACTTTTGGACAATCGTCCTTGGAAAAACCCAACTTGGGAAAACCGGTGCCGCAGTTCTGAGGGTTTTATTATTAAGCAACTTTTCTTGAGTACATTGGGTGCCAAACTGGCTCACTCGACAGAGAAAATAATCTAGCAGTAATACCTCTCTGAGGCACTGCGTCAGCCCTCCTGGCCTCTGCATCAGCCCTTTGAGGCTCTGCGCAACCTCTCTAGCCCTCTGCGTCACTTCTGCAACCTCTGCGTCAATCACTCAAGCCCTCTGTGCCTCTGAGCAGTCACTGCTAGCTTCTGCGTGGCTTCCTCTGGCTCTGCGTCTGCCTCTCTGCCTCTGCGCTGGTCTTCCGGCACTATCTCTGCCTCTCTGCCGTGTACTCATTGCCCCTCGCTGCAACTCTGATCACTGGTTTGATTTCTCTTAGCAAACCCCGCTCTAGGAAATCGAACTGACTGATCACTCTAGTGTATCTCTAACTGGCCCTCAAGCCTCCTCTTATACTTTTTCTGTTGAGTCTTCAATGGCCGAGATTACATGTCTAATCAACGGCGAAGATTAAATTTGGCTTGATCCATGTCATTTAGAACCTTCTAACCCAGTTTTCTATTAACACCCATTAATATTTTTATTTTCCTAAGTTTAGATTTAGGAACCCATTAAAAATATTAATTATTTTAATATCTCCTTCACCGAGCAGAATTTCCCCAAACCATTTATGGTTCTTGGAGACCTCATGTGCTTTAGCCTCTCCACCAATTTTCATGGCTAGAGCACATCCGATGCCACCCCAAATCAACACTATTGACCAAGTTTGACTTGGTATTTTGACCTCCTTTGACTTGCAAAAGTTCGATCTTTCGAGGCCAAGTTTTTCTCTGGTGGAATCAAGAGTGCACCTTTGACTATTGCTAACCGTTGACTTTGACCTTAGAAATTTGAAGTTGACTGCAAGGTTCTCTCTCCTTTGACCGAGTTTCAGTGAGTTGTTTGGGACTATTTTGACTGAGGCTTGACCAGCTTGGAAGGCCGAATATTTTGGCTATTGACCAAGCTCTTTTGGAGGAGTTTGACCATTGACTTATGGACTAGTTAGGGCATCTTTAACTGTTGATGACTATGGCAAAATTGTAGACTTTGACTTGTTAACTAGACTTGACTTTGAAGCTCATCTATTGGATATTGATTGGTAGATCTCTTAGATAGTCGAAGAATTGATCTTGACTCTGTTGTTGATGAATTCAATCATTGTATCTCTCTGCTGAACATTTTATGACAATCTAATAAGAGGAAGAAGAATTTGAATGGGTTTCCCCCTTGTGGGGTTTTTCCTTGGTCTTTGACCAAATCTTGTGTCTCTTACTACTATTGGTTTTCTTCTATTTGTACATTGCATTTACTATTCTATATACAATTGCTATTTATCATTGGAAGTTAAATTTGATTGGTAATTGAAGAAAATATTGGGCTAAGTGATTGTAATAGAATAGAACAATGGAAAATTAATATGGTATCAGAGCTAAGGTGAAGATAAGCCGAAGGAATCAAGAGACAACAACAATCATCCTTGAAAGACGCTGAAGGAGCCTATTTGACTTGGTCAAGATGTCTACCTCCTACTTCAAGGATTTTGAGAAGTTGGGTGACTCATCAAATTTTGCTACTTCAAAGATCAGGTTGGAAGTAATATTGGATGAAAATGATGTTTTGGAATATGTGGAAGGAAAAGTACCAAAGCCTCCAGAAAGTGCTCCTGCTGCTACCAAATCCAAGTACAAGAAAGGTAAGCTCAACACGAAGAAAATTCTTATTGATTGCTTACAAGATCATTTGCTTGTTTATGTTGGAAAATTGAACAAGTCTGAGGACATCTATGATAAGTTGGTTGGGATGTATGAGGTGAACAACTTGAATCATATCCTTTCCTTGAAGAATAACTCAAGGAATTGAAGATAAAAAAGGGCGAATCTGTGCAATCCTATGTCATGATGGTATTCCAACTAGGGATCAATTGCAGGATGTAGGAGTGCCTCTGATAGAGAGCTAGTGATGGTCACTCTTCAAGGTCTTCCTCCTGTTTGGGAAACCTTGATTACTACTATAAGCAACAATGACATATTTCTGACATTTGATGATTTGGTTGGCAAATGTACTCAAGAAGAATCCAGGATGATCTCCAGAGGGAGGATTCAAAAGCATGAAGAAGGAAATCCCTCTGCATCTGTTGCTCAAGATAAGAAAAGGAAAGGAAGAGGAGGACCATTTTATTGAAGAAAGCCTACTCCAACAGCCACAGACTCTAATAGAAGATCAAGAAGGGACAGGGATATGTCAAAGATTGAATGCTATAATTGTCACAGGTATGGGCACTATGCTCAAGATTGTCCAGAAAAGAGGAATTCTTCAAGGTCCAATTATTGTGGCTTCAAGAACAATAGGTTCAATGATAGAAGAAGAGGAGACGATGGAAGAAGAGGCAATGATAGAAGAAGAAGAGATGCTCCTGATGATCATCAAGAAGGCCATTGTCCTCAAAAGAGTTCAAGGAACTCCAGGTATGAAAATAATGTTGCTACTCAATCTGAATATATACTTATTTATGCTCTTTCTAGTTCCTCTCCTCCAGATTCGTATGATAGTTTGCTGATAGATAGTGGGGCTTCTAGACATTTCTCTGGTTACAAAAAGTCCTCTCAAATCTGGTTGAGAGTCAAATCTAAAAATCATTCTTGGAGACAACTCCACTTATCTAGTGAAGGGCTTTGGTTTTGTTAAATTTCATTTGGACTTTGGGGAATTCGTTCTTCTTCATGATGTCATGTATGTTCCAAGATTAAAGAAGAACTTTGTGTCTATATTTGCCTTGGAAGACAAAGGGATGAGAGTAGCCTTCGTAAGAAGAAAAGTCCTCACATGGCCTATGGAATCATGCATGAGGGATGCTTTCACCTTGGGATCTAGAATTGAAGGACTCTATAGAGTCAATGGAAGACCATTGCAAGCTATGGTTCATGAGGACAATCATCAACGTGAGCTATGGCACCGAAGATTGGCACATCTACATTATGAAGCCTATGTGGAAATTCATCACAAACCATCTCCCATGTGGAAATCCATCATAGACCATCGAAGGGATGACCATACGCCATGTACTCCAAATCCCATGAGGCAGCCCTAAACATGGTGTAAACAACTTTAGAGTAACCTTGAATGGTAACAGTAGCCACAACAATAAAGTTCTAAATATCAAAAAAATGAGCAGCTTGTAAAATATTGTTTTCCTCTTCAGATGTGGAAATATATGTTGAAAATAAAACTTTCCTCAACTACCAAATCAGACATCAATGCTCCTTAGCTTTCCAAGATGTTCAAAGACACTTTCCTCAACCATTCCTCACTCCAATCAAAAGCACACATACAGAATGAATAAGACCAATGATAGGGGATTTTTATGAACAAATTTATGTTTCTGGGGTTCCCTTAGGGTTTATGATAAAAAGCTAGGACCTTTGAGGCCAACACTTAACTAATTAGATGCTAAAACAAATGCTAAAGTCATATTTTAGTTTCTGGACAAGGCTTACATGCACAAAGAGCTTCTAGATATTCTCAACCTATTGAGGAGTATCCTGAAGCTCTCTACTACTAGGAAAATTGTAGAAGTGACCTTCATATTGAGTGTCATCTAGGTCAGAGCATCAAACATCGTGCTTGTCATTCGTGACTTTGTCGATGCTCATAGTTACTTTGAAGTGTTGCCTTTTTGAGCCTTGTGAGCCCCAGGAAACTCTAGGCATATTAGGTTCATGTTGTTCAAACCCATTGCCATTATAAATGTATTTGAATAAAGTGGTAGTGCTAGACAAATGGATAAGATGGTTCATCCAAGTTTTTTGTAGATGTATCATGTAGATAGATACATCAGGAGATGTCAACATCCATTATGAGGTAACTGCACCTAGTCAAACTCTAGAAGTAATTGCGAATCATTCCTTCCATTGGACAACTCAGGTGATGGGATAGACTATGACAATACAGTTGATGCTCACTTGGTCATCTACTTAACATTAAACACCATTCTTTATGTGATCAAAACTCACATGGTCATGGATCTCTGTTTTGTGGCTTTATCATGTTGTCAGATCTATCGTTACTCATATAGATAAACTAATAATTAAATGGTCATTTGAAACCATATGTGAAACTTTTCCATCTAAGATTGTTGATGAAGTTGTTCACATATGATCATATATGGATTTGGCCATTTAATTAGTTTGATTATTTGAATGAATGTGATTATTTAATGCAAGTGAATTTTGTCTATCAAGACTGTATATTATATTGATACTACTAGGCTGAAATTGGTCATTCATGATCGTGCATTCTTCAATAGGTTTGGGATTATGAGAAATAAGAATTAGTAGAAGCAACACATTCGTAAGATATAATAGCCATTCGATGGCTAAACTAAGGCTGATGGTAGTATATTTATTAAAACTTTCTTTGATAAGATGCTGGAAATGTTGTATCTTTCAGTACCAAAGCTATAACTGAGTTGCATGTGTATTTTTATACATTTTGATGGGAAGGATCAGATTTATATATTGCTGAGTGCATGTTGATTTGTAATTTGTCAATGTACAAGGTTAGACTATGATTTATATGTAATGCACGTATTCTAGGTGATTAGTTCTTGTTTTAAACAATTCTGATATCCAAGTCAATTGAATGCCACCGTGTATACTTGAAAATTCAAGGATGTTACGTATTTGCTTCAACCATCATCCTTTATATATTTTGACTTGCTGAAATGCAGGATTATGGTTATGCTGTACTTGATGTTCAAAAGCTCTTGGTACACACTGTCAATGATTTATGCCTTTCAAGGTTTTTGTCCTTGCTATTACAGGTATGCTGAATTCATAAGAAGCCCAATTACAGAAGATATTTCATGTCTTAATCATTTTTCCAGACTTCATGCCATTATTATACATCTATCAATTGCTTTTTCAGGGATGTAGAAATAGTTTGCCTTTGCCTACCCTTACGTCATGTTGGTGACATAATTTATACATATTCTTTCTTTTGCAGTTTATTTCTCAGAGGTATAAGCCAATTAGAGGAAGGGCTATTGAAATGCTTATTAAGTACATTCGCAACTATCCTTGCAAGGTCTGTAAAAATATAATTTTACAAGTTCTATGCTGAGCTATTCTCCCTTTTTATGCAAATATAAGAGGGAGCAGCACTGTCGGAATATCCAATGCTTAACATTTTTCAAATCATAGAAATGTCTTAATGCAGGCAAAACCATTGCTCCCACTGCTGTACACAAACCTTACAAAATGTTTATTGCAAAAGGTTATTATTGTTGATTTTTCTACAAGAGCGCAGTAGAATACAATTTTCTGCTAGACGATTACTTCCTAATTATTTCCATACAATATTCTTATTCCACTGATATCATTGAGCAATTACACGTCAGAAAATTTCAGCAGTAAAAGCAGCGGAAACAGCAAAGGTTAGAGAAATACAGCCATGCACAATAGAGACAACATCAACATTATGAACTAGGGTTTCTCTTTCCAGCGGAAATGATCAGTCCTAGGGTTTTGTCCACAAACCCTTGGGATTTCTTGTTCAAACCCTTGCTAGGGTTTACAAAGTTCAAGCCCTAAACATTCGAATATCCAAAACCCTAGAATCTGTTTGCTCATTTTTGGAGATTCATTGAAGCTTCACTACTCCCTTCACCATGTCAACAATATAGTGATACTTGATGCCAGTATACTTTGACTTGCCACGGAAAATTGGATTCTCTGATAGCTTCAACAGCTTTGATTATCACAAAATATCATTGTGGCTTCCAACATCTAATCAAACAATCCAGCATGAAATTTCCAAAGCCATATTGCTTCTCTAGTCATAGCATAGGTTGCCATGTATTCAACTTCGACAGAACTAAGTGCCACAAAAGACTATCCAAGAAACATTGCATCAGATAAAAATATCCATTGGTTATACTTTTGCCATCATCAGTATTTCTGACCCAGTCAGAATCAGAGAATCCTTGCAGTCTGATTTCATTTTCTGTAACACATTTTAGACAATAATCAATAATCTACTCATCAGCAGACATGTATACCAAGTCAAACAAAACAAATTTTGAAGCTAAATTGCTTCTTAAGTCAACCATGCAACAATAACATTCATGTAATTTGTATCCTAGTCTTGTGGGATCTCCTTTACTGACCGTTTGGCTTTTGGGTTGGCACTACATAGGAAATCCCGATTTTGGTTGCATGGTCCCGCTTCCTGATACCACCTACATCACTCTTGTTCCACTCATTTTATCCCCATTCATCTATTTTCCCATCCGGTTCCACATGTCCACTGGGTCCACATAGGGTTAGCCTTCGTCTCCCCTTGTCCACACCTTGGGTCGGGCCTGGAACTATGCCCCAAAGGTTGATGCAACTAAAAAGAAAACAAAAAGCATAATTCGGCCTCTCAACAGGAAATGTACCACAAAATGCAAAAGATGGCCAGGACATACAAATTTGGTGTGTGGGCAAAAGCCAAACATGAGCTCTACCCCTTATCCATGGCCATCACCCTGGTTCCCATGGGCCCTCTTACCCACCATTTTTTAGGTGATATCCCTAGGAGAAAAATTTTCTCCATGATGGTCCTCAATCAGTGGCCAACAACCCCTTGCAACTACCATCTAGCTCATCATATCATTTCTCCGCCACCTGAGCCAACCATGTGGTCCCTCACCCATTTGTCATGATCGTATGTTTGAAGGTGGGCCTCCCAAAGCTAAAGGCATGCCTTGTCAGTTGGTGATTGAGTATATTAGTTTACTTATCATGGAAACTCATGGGCATGGATTAATGGGGGGATTTGGCAGAAAGAGTGGACTAGGTATGTGCTTTTGTCCCCTAGGTCCCTTTTGGATGTTAACCTTGGACCCTAGTCTCGTGGGATCTATTTTACTGACCTTTGGGCTTTAGGGATGGTACTACATGGGAAACCCTGATTTTGGTTCCGTGGTACCGCTCCCTGATCCACATATATCACTCCCCTTCTGCTCATTATAATCCCATTCATCACTCCTCCCACCTGGGTCCACATTCCTCCTCTAGGTCCACAAAGGGTCAACTAGTCCCTCCCCTTTGCCCACACCTTTGGGTCAGGCTTGGAACAATGCTCAGAGGTTGATACAAAAGAAAAGAAAAGAAAAAGCACAATTGGCCACATTCAACAGGAAATTGTACCAGAAAATGCAAAAGATGGTCGGAACAAAGTTAGTGTGGAAAAAGTCGGGAAAAAATCCCCAGAACACGATTTTTTGCTGATTTTTTGCCAGTTGAAAAAGTTGGGATTAAATCGGGACTTTTTCCAAAAAATCGTGAATGAGGTCGTTTATTTAACAATTTTTTAATATTTTTTTTGAAAAAATCGGGATTTTATTGAAAAAGTCGGGATTTTATAAAATATGAATATTTTGTATTTTTTTAATTTTGCCGTCTTTTTCAAAAGACTCATGACTTTAATGACTTTTTCAATTTCTGGACCCTTGCCAATTTAATCTTGACTTCGACTTTTTCCACATTGGAACAAACACATTTTGCACGTGGGCAAAAGCCAATACATGAGCTCTACCCCTCCCATGGCCATCACCTTGGTTCATATAGGCCCTAGATGAGCCTCCTCTATCATTCAAAAGCCCATGATTGTCCCAACCCCTGGTGGCTGATCAACTACCCCACCTTAAAGGGGCTATCCATTGCTATAATTTACACGTCATGCTTTCATTCCCTTGAGCCCCGAGCAGTTGACCAAAGAAAAATCATAAAAGGAAAAAGCCATATGAAGAAGGGTGGAAAAATCAAGGCCGGGGTAACTCATGTACCACGATTGCTCCCTCCTCAACATCATTTACCCAAGTATGGGCTTCCCTTTCATTAGCTACCCTTGTATTGTGGCATGTGACCCAGGTTTTCCCCTTCATCCCCTACTCTGTTCCATCACTTTATCACATGCCACCACCATTTGAAGGATGTACCATGGACATACCACCCCCTTTAAAAGCATAAACGTGTCCCAACATTCTCACATTCCTTCACTGAAGCAACGTGTCCCAAAGTAGAGCTAGATGTTGACCATGCACATGTCAATAGTCCAATAAGCAGAGTACAAAGCAATGGAATAAAACTTTTCAATCATTATCATCATTGTAATCCCAAATTCTACTTTAACGTTGTAAAAATGATTTTAGTATGACTATTAAGCCATGTAACAACATCTAGGTAAGCCTATGATTTTTGTCAAGGGTTTCACTCTAGGTAGTGTTTTAACCTCCCCAATTATTTGTGTTTGTAAACATGGATAATTGGCAGAGTTTTTCTCTTGGATATACCCCAAAACTAGGGTGAAATTCATTGATAAAGAGTCGTAGTGTTATCGAGTCTATGTATTATTCTCATACTAGATCATGTGTCTTGTGTCACAAAATTTGGTTGAGTCTTAAGTGGTCTGTGTCCATTTCCCCTCCTAAGGGTTAAATTATTGTAATGTCTTGATGTAAAAGTGCATCTAGAAATGTTTTGGTGAATGGTTCCTCATAATTAGAACACCATTACCAAAATATTTTTTAGATACACTTAGAGGGTGGAAAAATATTTAATCCCCTCTTGAGTCCATAATTTTATTTTTTAGCAAAAACAAAAATACCAGAAATTGTTTAGAAAACTAAAATGAAGGGAAAATTAATTACCCTCAGTGGAAAAATTATTCTGGAATTGATTAAGGCTATTTTCAAAGGAAACAATTCAAGTTAAAAATAGAAAACCTCATTTCCAAGGCGGAAGGACCCAGTCCAGAAATTCGTTGGGCCAGAGAAGACTATTTCCTAGCAAATCGAAATATTTGGACCAAGCAATTAAGGATTTTGCACAAGTAATGATAATTCTATTTTTTGAAGGTCCTCCAATGGTCTAGAAGTCAAAGTTTGACCCTCTAGCACAGTGAACAAGAAAGATTGAAATTTTTTGGAGATGTGTGCTAGCTAATCAAGGGTTCAAATTTTTTCAACGAGGATCAAGCCATGGATCGATGCTACTAGCCATTATTTTCCACTTGGAGGGGTTGATCCCTCCCATTTTGTATATAAGGACGCTTTCAAGCTCCTCAACAAAAGCTAACTTGATCTAATGTAGTGAGTTAAGCTCTACTAGAATATTTGCATAAATAAAAGTCTTTGGGGTTTCAATTCAAGGTGTCTGTCTTGAGGATTCATGGTATGTGCTAAATAATTTTAATGCTCTAATTGTGTTTATCATTGAGGATTATTGTTTAATTGCCAGTTGTTTGATTGTCTATTAGCACAGGGATCTTGCTTTAGGTATTGGACTAGAGTAAACACATTGGAGCTGGTAGATCTAGCAGGTATCTCTAGATCTTTGGTCTATTTGTGTGAATCAACTCCTGTTGAAACTGATAATCTATCTTTCAAGTGTGTAAAGATCTACAAGTGATTCAGCCCTTGGGAAGACCCCAAGTACATGGACTTTGAGGTGACCACACCTTGTTTGGGCTCTGCGCTCATCTAACGATTTATGGTACAAGGTTATGGCTTGTACATTAAGTGAAATTATACCTATCAATTATTTTCAAATTTCTATTTGGGCTAAATGGATGTATCTACTAATTAGAGCTTGAATTTAATTGTGAATAGTGTAAGTAGTTTGTGAATTATTTTGTAAATAATTTTCCAGCCCTTGTATATTATTTTTATTCTTTTGTAAATAATATTTTGGGGTTTTTATTTTAGAATTTTCTAGATCTTGTGGATCGGCTCTATTTATCTCACTTGTAGGTGCCATAACTCAAGGATTCGAAGGCAAATTCAAAGTTTGAGAGCTTATGCCCTCACCCAACCTAAACGGCTAGGGTTTGGGTAGTCTTCAGCTTAAGAAGGGGTCATCCAGCCTTTTGAGGCAAAGCGCTCAGCCAAGGAGGGTTGACTCAAGGTCTAGACACCCAGATCTACAAAACCCAGGTGCCAAAATCCCAACGCCTTGCCTTCCAGAGGGATTCACTAGCCCTAAAGGGCTTGTTTGCTGCAGAAACTGGGATTTTTTAGAAGTTTTTCTCATCTAAAGTTTTTTTGCAGGGTTACAATCATTGTTTGGACACCTATTCAGAGTTTTGAGGCTTATTTAGCCTAGTCACAAGGGTTTGGAGCCCTTTGAGGCTTAGCCGCAAGGGTTTGAGGGCTTGTATCCCTAGCCATAGCCCTTAGGTGGTCATTAGAGGGTAGCCAAAGCCTTATCTTGGGCTACTAGGCCTAGTTGCAGCCTGAAAGGGACCTAATAACACCTCTGCAATTAGTTTTGAAGGCTAAAAATTTGTTTTGCAAACCTAAAATAATTTTTTGCATGGGCTTGAAGTGGGTTATCACTGAATATTTGTCATTGATACATGAGGGTTTGAGTTTTCTTGACTAATCTGTGGTGGTTGCAGGTGTTTGAGAGATCACATTACACTTTGAAGGTCAAAAAGTCACTATTTTGGTGCTTGAACCAGCCAAGGTTGCCATAAAAGGAAGGTCGCTAGGCCTTAAGGGTTTCATCTCTCTAGCCCTTCCTCTTGCCTTTACTGTCACATTAATAACCAGATATGAAACTAATTAGAATAGTGGTTTAATCTCATAATAATCAGAGTAAGAAGACCTAAAAACACTCTCTAATAAGCCTAAGAAGCTAAAGAATTAACTTGCATCAAGCAAAGGCTTTTTCATTATTGCTATTGAGTGATTTTTGGGACTGTTAGAACAATAATAAGTGGCTGATCTGATTTACATAAGTCTGGTACATTTTCTTAATAACCATTGAATAACAAGAACATTGATGCATTTGTCTCTCTTTGGGGTCTTGAGGATAAGACAATAATCTTGCATATTGCATATTACCTCTTTGCATCATTTCATTTTGTTTCTCTCTCTAGCATCCATTGTTGGTTGGATGCATTTGTTAGTTCTATCATCCATTGCCTATCATTGTTAGCAATCTCATCTTGTGCTTATCTGTATTGGTGCTTGTCTCTATTGTGCCTAAGATTATCTATTGTGTCTAATTGGTTTAATATCTAAGTGATAAGAAGACATTGTTCTCATCAATGTTCTTGTGCCTAATTGCTAAAGTAACATCAACATAAGAGTCCTTAATTGAGATCCAATTGACACATTGAGAAGCTCTAATAAGCATCTTGGGTAGTTGATATTGCTTATTTTGTTTCATTGAGATAAATTGTTCTCTTAGTGATTAATTCATTTGTTATGGTCATCTTGTAATCTTGTTTTGAGAAGTAACATCGTGAGTATCTTGATTTCAAGTGGTTTAATATTAAAGCATTTTACATTTTCCTAATCTCATTGAAGCAAATCTAATCCATAATTGCATTTTCGTTCTAGGATAGAAGTGCATTTCTAAAATTTACCTCCAAGCATAAGCTTGGTTGTAAGAGAGATATGACCACCTTCTTCACACAATTTGAGAAGTGTTGAAGTTTCTAAGTTTACTTAGTTTAGAAACCCTTCATGCACTTTTTCTGATTTATTCCTACTTACTTGTTATTTTTCTTTAACAAGTTATTTACAAAGTAAATATTGAAAATACCAAAAGAAACAAGAACAAACACACCACAGGACACCATTATGTTTGGACCAATGTCCCCGGAAAAACCCAATGCAGGAAAACTGGTGCAGCTATCTGAGGGTTTTCTTATTAAGCAATATCAGAGTACAATCTAGGTGTCGAAACTGGCCTACCCAAAAGAGAATTTCCTTAGCAGCTATACCTCACAGTTTGAGAGAAATCTCTTGGCTGAAATCGCGGAAAACCCTTCTGGTAGCTCCTCAACACAAAACTGCTTTGCAACCCCAACGTCTGCCCAAACTAGACTGCGTCAGCCCCTCTCTGTCTCACGCTGACCCTGCGTCAGCCTTTCTAGGCCTGCGTTAGCCCCAGGAGGCCCTGCGTCAGCCCCTCTCTGTCTCACGCTGACCCTGCGTCAGCCTTTCTAGGCCTGCGTTAGCCCCAGGAGGCCCTGCGTCAGCTCTGGGAGCCTCTGTGTTAGCTGCGCTGGCCCCTCTGGTGCTCTGCGCAGCACTTGGCTGCCTCTGCATGAGCCCTTACTGGCTCTGCGTCACCCTCCTTGGCTACTGCGTTGCTCTCCCGACACAATCTCTGCCTTCTCTATTTCTCTGTACTCTGTAGAAATTTCTGTTTTCCCACCCCGGTTTTCAGTTTCTCCTTATTTCTCCCATGTAGTTAAATGCCCATTCCCATAACCATACATTTAACAGACTGAAAAAAATAAATATTGCTGAAAACACAAATTCTGGAAATTTTTCAGAATGCTGGAAATTGCAGAATTAAAAATCAGCAATCAAAAACAGCCATTAAAACACATTAAAACACTGATATTTTTGGTCAACTTGACCCTGGAAAAACCTCCTACAACTCTTGGGGAAAACCAGTTTGAGAGCTCTTCTTTATTTCTGAAAATTGCCTTTTTACAGTGAGAATTATTCAGCAAAAAATCAGCAAGCAAATTTACAACTTATCTCCTTTCCCGTGCCTCACAGCAATCTGGAAATTACAGCAAACAGGACAGCAATAAATGTTGTACGGCCTCTGTTTTGTGTGCAGAAAAATCAGCAAATTGCTCCTCGATTTTTGTGCAAAAATCTGCCTTTCACTATGTGTTGAATCAGCTGTACAAATCTGCTCAACTGCTGCCTTGGAATGTGTGCCAAGCTGCTGTCTCCTTCTCCTCCCTGCTCAGAAATCTCTCTTGCTCTCTTGCTCTCCTTCTCCCAATCTGCTCATGAAAGAATGAATGACCTTTTCCTCCTTTTCCTCCTTTAATATAACTCCAAGTGACTTTTGGGTGATCCAAGTGACTTTTGGGTGATCTCTAAATCCAATGGCTGAAATAGATTTAGATCAATGGTTGAGATTAAATGCTCATTTAAATCTCACTTTCTTTTTTTTAATTCACCCCACTTTAATAAAGACCCACTTAGTCATTTATTTCCAAAGTCACTTTTCCTTTCTAATTTTTCATTTACTTTATAAAAGTTACTTTAAAATTAGACTTAGTAACTTTATCACTTAAAGTCACTTTTAAATTAAATTTAACTTTATAAAATTATAAAGTCACTTTAGGAGAAAAATTAAATTCTTTTGGACACTTTTCCCTAAGCCAAAGATCAAAGCCTAAGGGAACCACCTGTCCTCCGGTACCAAATTTCAACACTCCCTCTTACCGAGGAAGGTGTTCCTCACCACACCCATCTTGTCTCTGAAGTAGACATGCTTGCCCCGTGGTAAGGCTTTGGTAAGAATATCTGCAACCTGCTCATCAGTGGAAATATACTCAAGTTTCACAACTCCCTTCTGAACATAGTCTCTGATGAAATGATATCTGATCCCGATATGCTTTGACCTGTCATGAAATACTGGATTCTCCGTGAGTTTAATGCAACTCTGATTATCACAGTAAATCACTGAAGGTCTCAACGGCTGACCAAATAAGCCAAACAACATCTTGCGAAGCCAGATAGCCTCACAACTAGCTAGACTGGCTGCCATATACTCTGCTTCCGCTGAACTCAGTGCTACTGACCGCTGCTTCCGGCTGAACCATGACACTACTGCTGAACCCAACCCAAAACAACACTCTGAAGTGCTCTTCCTATCAGAAGCACAACCTGCCCAATCAGAATCAGTGTACCCTGCCAATCTCACTCCATCTCCCTGCCTGTAATCCAGACCATAATCCACTGTCCCCTGCAAGTACCGCAAAATGTGTTTTGCAGCCACCCAGTGAACCTTCCTAGGCTCACACATAAACTGATTCATCGTGTTGACTGCAAAACAGATATCTGGTCTAGTGCTGACCAAATACATCAAGGAACCAATCAGCTGCCTGTACAATGTGGGATCCACCAACTCGGAATCCGAAGCATGAAGCTTCTTCAAGTTGGTGATCATCGGTGTCGACATGGGTCTACAATCCTCCATGTGGAATCTGCTAAGGATGTCCACAATATACTTCCCCTGCCCCAGGAAGAAATGCCCCTCCTCCTGCCACACCTCCAAACCCAAAAAGTAATGCATCAAGCCGATGTCCTTCATCTCAAACTGCGCCGCAAGATCTCTCTTACAGTGCTCTATGAGTCTCTCTGCACCTGTAATGATCAAGTCATCCACATACAACACCAGAATGAGAGGCTCCTCACCAATCACAATAAAGTAAAGGTTCGGATCTACCTCACTCTTTGTGAAACCCATCCCCTGCAAATATGTATCTATCCTGGAGTACCAAGCTCTGGGAGCTTGCTTCAGGCCATAAAGGGCCTTCTTCAATCTGCACACATGGGACTCCTTCCCATGCACCTCAAAGCCCTGTGGCTGCTCAATGTACACCTCCTCCTGTATGAAGCCATTGAGAAATGCGGTCTTCACATCCATCTAGTGGATCTTCCAACTCATCTCTGCTGCTATCGATATAATGGAGCGGATCGAAGTATATCGAGCCACGGGAGCGAAGGTCTCCTCATAATCAACTCCCTCTACCTGGGAGAACCCTCTAGCCACAAACCTCGCTTTGAATTTCTCAATGCTGCCAGCTGCAGCATGCTTTACCTTGTAAAGCCATCTGGAAGTAACCACGGATTTGCCCTCAGGCCTCGGCACCACCTCCCAAACATCATTCTTCATGATAGAAGAATACTCCTCCTGCATGGCCTCTCTCCAGACCTGCTGGCTAGCTGCCTCCTCATAGCTAGAAGGCTCAGAGTCAAGGATGCTGGTAACCATCGCCATATAGCTACAAAACCTCTCAGGTGGTCTACTCTCTCTGACCGGCCTCTTCGGCTCAACAACAGATGTGGCATCTCTCAAGGTGTCCTGAAGCCACTTAGGCTTCCTCTTCCCTGAGCGCACTTCTCCCACCGGAGAATGAAACTCCTCCTCATCATCATCAATAGCCTGAACTCCTGACTGTCTGTCTGCTGTCCTCCTGCCTGCACCTGAACCTGTAGAAGCTGAGGTACCGTGTGAACTGTCCATCAGTGGACTCCCTAGTGAACTGCTCTGTGAACTGCTCTGCATGCTGCCCGGAGCACCACCCCTCTGGCTGGATGAGCCACTGCTCACTGACGGACCTGACATCCTCATAGATGTACCTCCTGATCCTTTTGATCCCTGCCCACTGGATCCCTGCGACTGACTCAACTGCTGCTGAGGGTCTGGCTGATCCAGATACTCTAACTCCCGTGACCTCCTAAAGGCCCTGTCCTCCTCGAACTTCACATCCCGTCTGACAACAACTCTCCTCTGTGCAGGAATGTAAATCTGAAAGGCCTTTGAGGTCTCACTGTAGCCCACAAAGATACCCTTCTCTGCGGTGGGCTCTAGTTTGGTCCTCTTCTCCTTGGGTATATAGGAGTATGTAATGCATCCAAAGATATGAAGATGACCAATATCAGACTTCTTCCCAGAGAAAGCCTCCTTCGGAGTCATGTGCCCCATGGAACGATGCGAACTCTTGTTCTGCAAGTAAACAGCTGTGTTGCAGGCCTCTACCCACAAGAACAATGGCAACCCCTGATCATGTAACATGGCTTTGGCAGCCCCTATGATGGATCTGTTCTTCCTCTCTGCAACCCCGTTCTGCTGGGGGTTGTAAGGAATAGTGAACTCCCTCCTAATGCCTGCCTCCGCACAATAGTCAACAAACTCTCCAAGGGTGTACTCTCCTCCATTGTCCGACCTCAAGGACTTGATCTTTCGACCTGTCTGAGTCTCCACAAGAGCTCTGAACTCCTGAAACCGCTTGAAGACCTCACTCTTGGTCTTTAAAAAATAAATCCAGGTCCTCCTGGAGTGATCATCAATGAATAACACATAGTACTCATATCCACTCAAGGAAACATGAGACATCCGACCGCCCACATCGGAATGAATCAAATCAAGTATCCCCGTCGCTCTGCTGTCACTGCTGGGAAAAGGGGATTTGGCAAACTTGCCCATCGCACAACCTCTGCAAGTATCAAAGTGATCAGTACTGAAATCTGGCACACCTGTAGTGATCTCCCGCAATGTCCTCAAGGCTCCATGATACATATGTCCCATCCTGCGGTGCCAAATCTCACACAGCTCAGAACTGCTAGCTCTGCTGTCGGTACTACTGCTCAATGCCAAAAGGGGTTGGAATGCAAACTTGTACACCTTTGCATGGCGTACACCTATCACTCTAGCTGAATCAGCTGGAGCGCCCCTGGGATACATCAACACCTGTCCTCCCCTGAACAGTACCTCATATCCTCTGTCCTCCAAAGCTGAGACGGATATGAGGTTCTTCCTCATCCCTGGCACATAAAGAACCTCTGACACCTTCAAGGGAGGTTTGGACCAATGTTGCACGAAGCGAAAGCGCGAAGCGGAAGCGTGGAGCGCGGAAGCGTCATTTTCCAAAAATCTAGGAAGCGAAGCGTCCACAGAAGCGTCTGCTATATATATATATATATTTTTTATATTTTTTTGCATTTATACTCAAAACAAACATCCCAAATACCAAATTAATTGTAGAAGACATGAAAACATGCATATTTTTGCATAAATCAAGATAGATATGGCATCCATGATTCCATTGTAGTTACTAGTATGTACAACAATCATTTATATTCTAGCTATTACAAACATACATCAAATTTTTAAGCATATTATAAAACATAAAACATTTAAGCATATTATAAAACATAAAACATAGAGCATATTATGATTTATCTAGCAAGTGAGCAACTGTCAACATTTGTCATGTCCAAAATTCAATAATATTAGCTAGATACATTTAATAATTATTAATGTCATTAATATAAATATATAAGCGTTTATCAATAACATTATTAAATATAATTGTACATGTGTTTCATATACCTTTCCTTTCCATTTAAATTACAATAATAAAACTTATAATATCTTTCTTTTATTATTCCTCACTCAACTATATTGCATTCACACATTTTTCTTGTGCCATCGACAAAATTTTGATATAAATAAGAAAAATATAATTCAAACTTTTTTTTTCAAATATAAAAAACGCTTCCATCACTTAATTTCACACAAGATCGAATTCAGACCTTAACCTATCACTGTAAATCACTTAATTTCACATTCGTCATTAACACAAGATCGAATTCAAACATTAACCATCACTGTAAATCACTTAATTTCACATTCTTCATTTATGTTTATTACAGTTTAACAGGATACGTCCTTTGCACTGTGTCTTTGCTAAGCCAGTCAAAGTAAATGTACAGCCACGGAGGACATATTACAATAATTTAAACTTAGATTTTCAGTGGACGTGGGTGCAGTCTTTTTGTACAATGCGTGCTGTCAGCGTTGAAACTGCGCCAGAGTTCGGCTCTTGTGAGCTTGTAACAAGATGTCCCCGGTGCGTTAAATCCGAAGGCTATCAATATTTGTGGGCTATAGCTCTATTAATATAGGAGTCGGGTGCGTTAAATCCGAAGGCTATCAATATTTGTGGGCAACGCTTCGGGGGCAACGCTTCTCAAAAACCAGGAATCGCTCAAAAAATGCGGAATCGCGCTTCGGGAAAAATGGAATCGCGCTTCCTTTGGCGCTTCCGGAACGCTTCCGTACGGGACGCGATTCCGGCCTAGGATCCGAGGGGGGGGGGGGGGGGGCGCTTCCTGCAACACTGGTTTGGACTCCCTCTGAAATGTCACTGTCCCCACCCCGACTGCTCTAACAACTCTGTCATCACCGAGTACTACCTCAATATCAGTACCACTCTCTGAAAGCTCTGAGAAGTACTCACGGACTCCTGTCATGTGACGTGAAGCCCCACTGTGCACATACCAGATACCTGTAGATGCTCCGCTAATCGAGGGAAAAGCATGCTCCCTCTGAACCTGTGTGGCAGGTGATCCTGCACTAGAGGACTCACATGTAGTGAACGCAAACTCTCGGTCAAAACGACCAGCAAAGTCCTCAATCTCTGCTGAAGTTGCCACGTCCTGGTTCTTCCCCTTCTTCTTCTTCTTCTCCGGACACACAACTGCATAGTGTCCCATCTTTTGAGAATTCCAACACTTCACCTTGGAATAGTCCTTCTGTGTGTTCCCCTGTTTACCTTTACCTTTGCCTTTGCCCCCACCACTGCTTGTGGAAGCCTGCTTCTTCCCTTTGCCTTTCTTGCCTCCTGCCACCAGTGCTACATCCTCATCCTGCTCAACTGGCTTGGCTGCCCCAAGCTGACCTTTCCTGATCTCTGTCTGAATACAATCATCCCAAAACCTCTCCCATGTGGGAAGGGTCTCACGTGCACAAACCCCATCAGCAAAGTTCAACCATGAATGGGGGAGGCCATTTACTGCAATCCGCACCAACTTAGTGGGTGGAATGGCCTCTCCAATTGCTGCCAACTCATCTCTCACATTAGTAATCTTTGTGAGATATCCAGCTGCACTATCATTACCCATCTTAATGTTCTTCAGCTTCTCCTTCAGGACCATCTTTCGGTTCTCATTGGTACTCTGGTAGAGATTGGACAATGTTGTCCACATCTCATGGGCATTGCTCTTTCCTCTCACATGAGGAATGCAATGGTCTTTGATTCCGTCTAGAATCAGCCTCTTACCCTTATTGTTCTTCTTTTTATACTCAGCCAACTAAGTAACATCAGTGAGCACAACAACAGGGTTCTGTGCGGTATGCACCATGATATCCCAGACTTCTGCCTCCTCAAAGATACTCTGCATTCTCTCCTTCCAAACACTGTAATTTGTATGCCCATCCAACCTATCCTCCACCCTCAATCCCAATGACATCCTGCTGTCCTAAAACTGAAAAATAGCACTGCTGTAGTAAAGATAAAACTGTTGTTTATGAAAAAATCAGCTTGCTGGAATTTTCTGAGTGAAAAATCAGCAACTGTAATTTTTCCTTTTGCTGTTCCAAACTGCCCTTCAGCACTCAAGCTCTGATACCATGTAGAAATTTCTGTTTTCCCACCCCGGTTTTCAGTTTCTCCTTATTTCTCCCATGTAGTTAAATGTCCATTCCCATAACCATACATTTAACAGACTGAAAAAAATAAATATCGCTGAAAACACAAATTCTGGAAATTTTTCAGAATGCTGGAAATTGCAGAATTAAAAATCAGCAATCAAAAACAGCCATTAAAACACTGATATTTTTGGTCAACTTGACCCTGGAAAAACCCCCTACAACTCTTGGGGAAAACCAGTTTGAGAGCTCTTCTTTATTTCTGAAAATTGCCTTTTTACAGTGAGAATTATTCAGCAAAAAATCAGCAAGCAAATTTACAACTTATCTCCTTTCCCGTGCCTCACAGCAATCTGGAAATTACAGCAAACAAGACAGCAATAAATGCTGTACGGCCTCCGTTTTGTGTGCAGAAAAATCAGCAAACTGCTCCTCGATTTTTGTGCAAAAATCTGCCTTTCACTATGTGCTGAATCAGCTGTACAAATCTGTTCAACTGCTGCCTTGGAATGTGTGCCAAGCTGCTGTCTCCTTCTCCTCCCTGCTCAGAAATCTCTCTTGCTCTCCTTCTCCCAATCTGCTCATGAAAGAATGAATGACCTTTTCTTCCTTTTCCTCCTTTAATATAACTCCAAGTGACTTTTGGGTGATCTCTAAATCCAATGGCTGAAATAGATTTAGATTAATGGTTGAGATTAAATGCTCATTTAAATCTCACTTTCTATTTTTTAATTCACCCCACTTTAATAAAGACCCACTTAGTCATTTATTTCCAAAGTCACTTTTCCTTTCTAATTTTTCATTTACTTTATAAAAGTTACTTTAAAATTAGACTTAGTAACTTTATCACTTAAAGTCACTTTTAAATTAAATTTAACTTTATAAAATTATAAAGTCACTTTAGGAGAAAAATTAAATTCTTTTGGACACTTTTCCCTAGGCCAAAGATCAAAGCCCAAGGGAACCACCTGTCCTCTGGTACCAAATTTCAACATACTCAGTGCCCCTCAGCTGCTCTCCCAATCACTGATTCTATCTCTCTTAGCAAACCCCGCTCTAGAGAATAGAATGACTAATCATCTGGTGTTCTCTCCAAGTGACCTTCAAGCCTCCTCTTATACTTTTTCTGTTGATATCTCAACAACCGAGATTAAGTCCCTAATCAACGGCTAAGATTAGATCTCGCTTGATCCATGTCTTTTGGACCACTCTAACACAAATTCATATTAATACACATTAATATTTTATTTTCCCTAAGTTTAGACTTAGGGACTCCATTAAAAAATATTAATTATTTTAATATCTCCTGGTCTGTTTAGAATCTGCCCAAACCCTTTTTGGGTATTGGAGATCTCATGTGCCCCAACCTCTCCACCAAATTTCATGGCTAGAGCACATCCGATGCTAACCCAAATCAACACTCCCTCTTAGCGAGTACTGTGCTCTAACAATACTCCTCACTGAGTATTACTCTGATCATCCGGCATCGGTACCTATGCTGATGCTAGGCCTTCCTGCCCAACATCCTCTGCACTGCTACCTCCTGTACTGCTACCCATGGTTATGCCACTGCCATTGCTGCATCTGTACGACAACTCCCTCTGCATCCATGCTGCTGCTGGTCCTTCCTCCCAGTACTGCATCTGCACTGCACCTCCTCTCATCATGTTGCATCGTGCTGCCCACTGCTGCACTGCAACTCAGTTACTGAGATGTAAGTAACTGATCTCCCAACTGACCTCCTTGTTGGGCTAGAGACACCCACTGATGTTGAATCTCCCTCTGCCACTGGCAAGTGCTCCCTCTCTGACCTCTGCGCTGATGCAACAACTCCATTCATCTCGCATCGTTGCACACCTCTCTGTGCCTTCCTGCACCTCGCACCATTGCACACCTCTCTGTGCCTTCCTGCGCTGGTGCAACACTCCTGTACCTCTCGCAATGCTGCAGCCTGCTAGCTCTGCGGTATCTCGGGACTCCTGCACTGTAGCCCTCTCTGTCGCTCCATCCGCATCCATCTCTACCCACTCAGCCAGTCGTGTTACTCCTCATCGGGGCTCTCGTAGCAAGGTCTAATCCAAGAGGTTGCGTACCTCAAGGATCCTGCTCGTCATCGCTTGTAGTCCTTTTGACTACAGCTCGATGTCTCCCCACTTCCGCTCAAGTGGCGTGTGTGCACTCATGGCACAATCATCGTCTATCAAAACTTGCTTCTTTGCCCGTGATGGCGCTGCCTTAGTCTCGGAAGACTCTTCCTTACTCTTCTTCCTTGGGCACTGCGTCGCATAATGACCCATCTCCCCACAGTGGAAGCACTTGATCTTGGAGAGATCTTTCTTCTTTTGCTTCTCTTGCTTTCCCTCAGATGCTAGGGCCACATCTTCCTCCTCCTGCTGAACTTTGATCCCTTTGCTGCTACTACTTGTCTTTGATTGTCGTCTGATCTCTTCCTGGCGAAGAGTTTCCCACATCTTGTCCCAAGGTAGGAGAGTTCCTCTGCCTAGGATACTTTGGACAAACACTTCCCAATCTTCTGAGACAACATTCAGGGCTATCCTTACCATAAGCTCCTGATCCGGTGTCGCTCCTATAGCAGTCAACTGGTCTCAGATCTCATTCAGTCCTCCAAGGAAGGTGTCAATCGATTGACCCTTCTTCATCTGATTCGACCTCATTTGGTTCTCGAGCAACATTCTTCTCTGCACAGAAATATGCTGGTACAGGTTCTTGAGAGACTCCCACGTCTCAACTGTCGTTTCCTTCTCGGCTATATGTGGTACCACATGATCCTTGACCCCGTCAAGGATAATGCACTTGGCTCTCGCCATTGCCTCTTTGTACCTTTCATTTTCATTAGGGTCGAATGGGACAGTTATAACCTTGAAGGCGAAGTTCTTGACACGATTCCTGTCAAGCACTGATAAGATTCTCGCTTTCTGGACTGCAAATTTCGATGCTCCTTCCAATCTATCCTGGTCTCTTACCCCGTGTAGTGCTATGACGCTCCTCTACTTCCCTCCTGGAAGTTCTCTATTCAACTCCTCTGAGTCTCTACTTCCTATCTGGAAGTTCTCTTCTAGACTCCCTTTGAGTCCTGATTTCCCTCCTGGAAATCCTTTTGTCGCTTGTCTAGATGTCCCCTACTCTGATCGTCTTGTGCAACTGCACTGCTGATCCAGGTTCCTCGGCTAGAAACTCTCGGTAACAACTACTCTAGCCCTACTCTGTCAGGTACTGTTCTGACTACAGTACCTCACCAGCGCCACTCTGCAATATTTCTGCAGCCTTCTAGACTCCAGCAACTGCCTGTCTGTGAACTGCATCAGCCCCTCTGCCTCACGCTAGCTCTGCGTCAGCCCTGGGATGCTCTGCGTCAGCCCTCTGGCCCTCTGCATCAGCGACACTGGCCTCTCAGAGGCTCTGCGTAGTTCCCGGCTTCTTCTACGTGGCTCTGGCTGGCTCTGCGTCACAGTTGCCTTCTGCGCTGCTAGAAATAACTTCTGTCACCTCGGGACCACTGTTTTCTGCTGCTATTGCTCCACTCGGCTGATGTCTTTTAGTCTTCCTGTGATCTGCAATCACGCTCTAATACCATGTTGAAGTTTCTAAGTTTACTTAGTTTAGAAACCCTTCATGCACTTTTTCTGATTTATTCCTACCTACTTGTTATTTTTCTTTAACCAGTTATTTACAAAGTAAATATTGAAAATAAACACCAGTGCGTGCTCAACATATTACAGATCAACAACTAAAAGAAACAAGAACAAACACACCACATGACACCATTATTTTTGGACCAATGTCCCCGGAAAAACCCAATGTGGGAAAACCGGTGCAGTTATCTGAGGGTTTTCTTATCAAGCAATATCAGAGTACAATTTGGGTGCCGAAACTGGCCTACCCAACAGAGAATTTCCTTAGCAGCTATACCTCACAGTTTGAGAGAAATCTCATCACTGAAACCCCGGAAAACCCTTTCGGCAGCTCCTCAGCACAAAACTGCTCTACAACCCCAGCGTCTGCCCAAACTGGACGGCGCCAGCCCCTCTCTGTCTCACGCTGGCCCTGCGTCAACCTTTCTAGGCCTGCGTCAGCCCCAGGAGGCCCTGCATCAGCTCTGGGAACCTCTGCGCTCGTTGCGTTAGCCCCTCTGGTGCTCTGTGCAGCACTTGGCTGCCTCTACGTGGCCCTGCGTGAGCCCTTGTTGGCTCTGCATCACCCTCCTTGATTGCTGCGCTGCTCTCCCGGCACAATCTCTGCCTTCTCTGTTTCTCTGTACTCAATGCCCCTCAGCTGCTCTCCCGATCATTGATTCTATCTCTCTTAGCAAACCTTGCTCTAGAGAATAGAATGATTGATCATCTGGTGTTCTCTTCAAGTGACCCTCAAGCCTCCTCTTATACTTTTCCTATTGATATCTCAACGGTCGAGATTAAGTCCCTAATCAACGGCTAAGCTTAGATTTGGCTTGATCCATGTCTTGTGGACCACTCTAACACAGATTCATATTAATACACATTAATATTTTATTTTCACTTAGGGCCTCCATTAAAAATATTAATTATTTTAATATCTCCTGATATGTTTAGAATCTGCTCAAACCCTTTCTGGGTATTGGAGATCTCATGTGTCCCAACCTCTCCACCAAATTTTGTGGCTAGAGCACATCCGATGCTACCCCAAATCAACAAGAAGTCTAGATCCTCATTCGCAGTTAAGACTTGGGTGGTTAGAACTCTAGGGGAGGTATCATTAATGATGCCTTATCCTCCTTCTCATGGGCTTCTCTCTAAACCTTGTGTTCGAGTCTAGCTTCAAAATAATTGAGAGGAATGATTCACCTAGACTAGGCATCTAATTAAAATTGACCAAGATCTTGCGTCACACTTACATCTAGGTCCTGCACTTCATTGAGGATAGAATTTGCATCTTGCAACAACTGTTCATCCGGTAACTTGGAATATTAATCTTTATTTATGCAAGTAATTAATCTTGAAGGTAGTAGTCTCCCACTCATATCTTAAAGAGTCTAACCTAATTATGCTTGATAATCATACTTTCCGCTTAATTTTAAACCAAGTTGCTAGGCAACTCAGTTGTGTCTCCTAGACTTGTTGGTTCCCAATAAATTTCTCATCATCTCATCCATAGGGACTACCCCCCTTAGCTTGCATTTAGGAAATAGCTTAAACAGAGAGGGCAAGGATCAAAGTGACAACCCCTTCCCTAAGCGTTGTGGCATAAAGGTGTACAATTTGAGCGACAACATGATCCAAGTGGGATTCCCTGGCACCTCATGGACTTGGTTAGCGATAGTGTTAGGTGCGTAGTGGATCCAAAGACTAAATGCACCCGCACTTTCAAGTCATTATTAGATGCTCGGGCAGCACTAGTGACAGGACGAATTGACAAGAAAGTGGGTAGACAGTATGAGTTATTGTGGAAGGTTGGTTGCATGGGGTCGCAGGATGACCAACATACTTTGGCAAGGGTTGATGAGGATGAGGATGAGGATTTTTCAAGGATATGTGGGGCCAGAGGTCACCGAGCTGCAACACCTTAGTGACACTGCCACTAGTGCTTAGGGAGGTTTGCTTGTCAGATTTCTCCGAAAGGATCAAGAGGGGAGGACCACTCGTTCGAGGTTATGGAGGTGTGGTAGTGGAGATGGCAATACTAAAAGGACATAGGACGATACCCAGTGACTCAGTTTTAGGCCATGGCACCTAGTGGTGTATATGGGTATGCAGTGATGTGCAGTGGTACGCAGAGGAGCACGAAAGTGCACAATGGTGTGTAGGATTGCACTGTGTGGTAGGAGGAGAGGTTCACATCACAATGGATTTCCTCATAGAGTGATAGACACGTTGATACAGGAGGGATGCCAACTGATCTAGAATGATGTGGCCATATGTAACAGGGTCTTGCGGTGAACAGAGATGTGTAACTCGGTGCAGTTGTATGCTAGGGGGCACGAGGGTACATGGTTATATATTGTAGTGTGTGGGGTTGCGCTGCGGACTGGGGGGGTTATTAGCAGGGCAATTCTTTGACAAGGATGTCAGGCATGTTGTAGAGGTGGGCATACCCAGGTTTGGCGAGTGGGTTGGGCACAAGGTTGGTTGTGAGCATCCGTACGAGTTCTTGGACATACCCATCGAGACCCACACATCTATCACTCTCTGGCACCATGCGTAATTGCAGAGGAGTTGGATCTTATCTCTTGATGCTTGCCTCATGAGCAACAGGGCACGGGAGGTCCATCTGAGACAGTTAGACAGAGCACAGGGCATTGAGAGGTAGGCTCCTTAGCTAAGGCATGTGGTTGGGATGAGAGATGGTTGCAGGAGGCAGGATAACAGATGACACTATGTAGTAGGGCAGGCGTAGGTAAGTTTAGCATGCATCTGATCTATTCATGATATATGGAGTAGTTATATGGATGGCATGCAGGGACTAGAGACAAGGCACAGATGGATTCCAGTAGCAATCAGAATTCAACCACAACAGATCTGGCTATGTGATCCAGGGATTCAGTTGGCTAATAGGACAGTCCATTTCGTGACGAGCAAGATCATGGCAGAGGGTGATCAAGTTCACCTTGGGTTTGACATTTGGGGGATCACTGAGACCTCCATTGTGTGGCGAGGCAAACTTATCCTGTTGTTGCTCAGGATTGAGATTGACAATGGATGGGTAGACATTGACATCATGGAGATGCCTAGGCAGGATGAGCTTAGCCTTCACAAATTATTTGCCATTAGGTTCCAGAAGAGGAGGATATAGTCTGTGCATGATGGGCAATCTATCATAGTCAGAGTTGTGCAACGTCAGCATGGTGGCACCCTTCTAAGACTGGCATGGGATCCAGGCATCACAGGGTTTCATGGTCCAGCTACCCTCAAGGTTGATATGGTTTCTATGGGGGGAGATCATTCAGATCTTCAATTGGGCTTTAGTGATTCGTTGATGACATGGGAAACTTCACCACTATGGCAAGATATTCCGCGGGAGGAGATCAGGTTGGTTTGGGACTCTAGTGACATAGGATTTGTTCATGTGATGATGGCATGACAGCGAGGAGTGGTTCAGTGGCATATTTGGGACCCCGACATTAGCTCCGCCAGCTTGTGGATCAGAAGCATAGGTTGATATTGCTTGAGGACAAGTAATTTTTGGTGGGGAAGACTGTTATGTTCCCAATTTTTGTACATGCAAAAATCACTTAGGAGTTTTGTAAAATTTTGGAAATATTAAAAAGGGGAAATATTATTTTGTGAGAGAAGGAATAAATTATTATTTTAATGGGATGGTGGCAAAATAATATATTATTGGAAGAGGAAGGGAAAATATTATTTTAATGGAAAATGGTGGCAAATTAATATTTTATTGGAGAATGAAGTGAAACTATTATTTTATTGGAGAATGGCAACAAAATAATATTTTATTGAGAAAAGAGGCAAATTACTATTTTATTTAAAATGGGGAAAAAGGTCTCATAGTGGAAAATGGGCCCCACCAATAAAATAATAGGGAAAAAGGAGAATTTAGAAGCTAGAAGGAGACTCAATGGAGAATATAAATATAGGGTTAGGCTCAAGTGGAGGGCATCCTATTCTATGATTTCTATTTGACATTGTGAAGAAGCTCAAGTGAGTTTCAAGAGTTTAAAGTGAAATTCATTAGCTAATTTCGGTGGACTTCGAGTGCCACCCTAGTTAGCTTGTTGGGAAGATTATTTCAGATCTTCCTTTGGAGGTTATTGGTTTGGTTGTTTGATCCATCTCTTAATATTTGACGCGATTCTTATTTGCAAGAGATTATCGGCATGGTGTTTTAGTTGCAGGTCTATTCTTCCTTCACCAAGAGGTCGGGTTTGTTATTTGAAGACGAAAGGTGGATGCATAAAGAGGGCTGAAGTATTCATTCTCTAAACAAGAACTAGGGACCTAATATGCTAAGCATATTTGGAGGAAAAAATTTGTTGGATAAGACCGTGCCCCTCCTCCAGATGAGTCAAGGGGTTAAGTGCTAAATCCTTTGCTAACTTCCTCCTAGAGTCCATCCACAAGTGATCGAATTATTAGTCCACCAACAACAAAATTCATAAGGCCGAATTTCTGGTTGGTATAAGTGGGCCGAATAATGGAGAAGTGGATATTCGTTCAAAATTGACAGGGCCACATTATGGTAGGCATTTTTAGGCACTATTACCCAGCATTGCAGTAGGTGTTTATATATATATATATATATATATATATATATCCCTGTCTGTAAGGGATGAATTCATTGGAGTATGCAACAATGTTTGGAAGGGCTTTATTTGTCATTTCAGATCTGAAGTATCTCTGTAGCAACCTATTTTGGAGGGTCGAGTTGGTATCAAATTCATTTCTAGATCATACACTTTCAAGCTCTTCATTGGTATTCAAATTACAGCTTAGGAGCAGTGAATTGAGGCCATACCATTCTTCAGAAAATGGTCGCTTTCCCTTCATACAACTAAATATTCTCTTGGAAACAAGTTGTTGATATGTTGGGGTTGTTTGCTTCCCTATGGCTTATTACAGTCACTTGTAACCACCTTGCTGGAGCTCACTGTGTTTTGGCATTCTTGGGTAGTGTACATGTCCAGATATATATTTATTATCAGTTCGTATTTCTCTCTATACCTCGTCCTACAATGCTCTCATCTTTGTACATTTGGCTAGAGTTTATGTTTATAATGTCTCCCTTTTTGCTGTAGCAGATTTGGAACATTGGTATGTGTCATTTCTATATGCAAGTCATCTCCATATGGCATTTGCTCGTGTCAATTGTTGAAAATGTAACTAGTTTCAATCTTCACAATTGTTGTACTCATTTCAATATGTATCCTATTGCTGCTCAGATTGTATAGGCACTGCGATAATGACTCAGGTCGGAGGCTGTCACTTTGATCCCCGACCTCTCCATTCTAGTTGTCTCCCAACAGCAGGCTATGGGGGTTAGTCTCGACTCTCTATGGAAATGTGAAGATAGAGGACAAGTTGGTAACCAACGAGTCCGGGAGACACAATTGGGTGGCCTAGCTACTTGGTTAATTTTCGTAAGATTTAAGGATTAGATTAAATTCAAATGTGAGACTAGTGCCTTATGGAGTCAACTTCTTGTTTATTATCAATTAGAGACCAAGTAACCAGATGGACAATCGCTGCTTGATGCTTCACTAACCTGTATGTTATGCAAATCCTAAGACCTAGATGTGGTGCAAGAATCTTGGTTACTTTCAGTTATATGCCTATTCTAAGAAAGACCTTCCTCTTAACTATTTTGGAAGTAGTCTTTAGAGTATGTTGTGGGATGGAACCGAACGGGAAGCAAGCAGAGGCTTGATTAAGATACCTCCCCCTATGTTCCAATCACCTTATGCCTTTGGTGCTGTAGAAACTGTGGCTTTGACGACTGCAAGGTCACCGTGTTAACCACTAGAAAGGTGTTGAATCCCTTAAGCTAAATTGAGAAAGGGTGGCCCTAGAAGTCTATCAACCAAGCTTATGCTTGGAGGTAAGTTATTAATGCAACTAGACTTAGGATGCTTGTGCAAGGTGTATGAGTGATTCTTAGGTTAAGATTGCTTAATGTTTAAGTACTTTAGTTATGATTAACTTCTATGACAAGAGTACTTAACAATAAATGGAAAGACAATCTTATCACCAAGAATGTGCCAATTATCAAGTGCCAATACTAAATAATAGATCAACCCAAGGATAAACTTATCTTCCACAAGATGCTTAATCAATGATAGCAATTTAGAACAACAATAATGACAATTACTTGAGACAATTTAAAGTCTTCCAAGATATTTTAACAAAGTGAAAGCCAATGATGATCTTATGCCAATATTAAGAGATGCTCACTTAAAATGATTCACCACCATAGATATTTCACAACTAATAACTCTCAAGATGCCAATGCTTAAGATAGACAATAAAATTATCAAAGCGTCTTAAGATATGATGGCAAAGCAAGACTGTGTTTAGCAATTATCTAATGATTCCTTTTGAGATTAGCAATGTTCCTTAGACAATTAGATGCCCAACACAATAATGCCAATTAGATGCCAAGATACTCAAGAGAAATGGAGATACTTCAATGCCAATTAAATTTCAATGCCCAAAGTAACTTAAACCATCCAACAAGATTATAGGTTAGATGTGTAAGTGATTTATGTGTTAGATTCCATTGTTTAAGTGACCTTCTTCACAATAGCATAATAAAACAAATCTTCTCCACAATGAACTTATTAGAGCATAAAACAATGAAAACCACTTATGTAACTTGTAGTTTACTGTTAAGAGAGATTTAGGACAACAGTAAACAAAATCACTTTTAATCCAAAATGACAAGCAAGTAATGAACCAAATATGAGCAATGAGACAGCCAATGACTTGAGAAGTGAAAATAGAAGCTAAACAACCTTCTTATGACGAATTTTTCAGTATAATATCAAATCTCATCACACATTTATGCAGAGATATCAGTCATGAAAATTTGCAAATTTATGCCAAACAGTTAATGCCCAAGATGCTAAGATGATGTCAGAATGTGCTAGATATCTTACCAATCAATTTTATGCCTCTTAAATGTGTTTACCAGAGATATATCAGATCTGATTTCACTGATGACAGTCAGCAAATAAACATAGAACAAGCCTAATTATGAATGCCCAACTCAAGCAATTAACTCCTTAATGTGTTAGGCAAACTATGAGTTGATTTTAGGGCACTCTTTTGAATGTTATGTCACTGTTATGATATAGATATGACAGATGTAGAAAAACAGTGAAAAGACAAGGGTTAAGAGATTAAAAACCCTAGGTCCAAGTCCTTGAAGATTGCTTGCCCTATTCCCCAAATTTTTTTCCAATGACTAAGTACCTGAAAACACCAAACTTGAGCCAAAATATCCCTGCAAAACCCACCAATATTCAGTCTAGAAATCCAAGTGCACCCAAAGAGATGAGATGAAGCCAAATGAGGGTCAAGATGGGGGCCAAAGGAGAAGGGAAGAGGCCTAATAGGCCTGCGGCCAAAAGGACAAAGGCCTTAGAGGCTTGCGACACAAGGGAATGAGCCTGAAAGGGCTGCCATGGGCCCCACTAGGGCCACGACCAAGGCAATCAGGGCTTAAAGGCCAGCCGCAAGCCCTAAAGGGGCTGCAGCTAAGAGAAAAGAGGGAGCCACAAGGGAAGAGGAGGGAGAGAAGGGAAGAGGAGTAGGCCAAGAGGGAGGAGAGGCTAGCAGAGGAGGGAATGTTAGAAAATCAGAAAGGTAGAAAGATTTTCTTTATATTGATAATTACTTGTGATATTCTTATGTTTTTTTTGTTCTTCTTTCACTTTAGTTCATCAAGCAATTACCAAAACAATAACACGAAGATCATAGACACCAGATGTAGGTGGATAGCCACGGTAAAACCCCTATCTAGGGGAAAACCCATTCAACAACTCTTACTTTAATAGTTTCATGAGTTGATCCAAGATTCTTTGACCTAGACACAAACTTCCTCCAATCACCAAGTCAGCCCTTCCTTTCTACTGCAGATGATAACCTTGCAGCAACAGACTTTAACCCAGTAGAAACTTCGACCCAATAGCAGCAAAAACTTCAACCTCTCCAACAGAACTTCGACACAACAAAACTTCGATCTTCCAATAAATAGCCCAGTAAATCCACACGAGTGAAAGAGAGATAACATAGAAAACTTCGACTTTCCTTCTCCAAAAAATCTTCTCCTTCTTTTGCAACTTCGCACTTTTTCTGCTTCCTCTTCATGGATATCAAACTTGAGAGAGTGTATCCCAAAATGAATCGAAATGCTTTTGTATATACCCTTTTCTGGAGGTCGAATTACCCTCACGTAGGCCGACTTGATCAGGTAAGGGCCGATTTGGTGTGGAGGTGACAAATGACCTATTTTACTCAATATTAATTATTTTTACATGATTCAAAAGCCCAAGTAGGGTCTCTTTAAATGGATAATGACTCTAATGACTCAAGACAAAACCTATAAGTCCTCAATGTGGACTTTGACTTAAAACATGATTACCCAAGCATGAAACCCATGCTTTAATAAGTCATAATAATAATAATAATAATAATAATAA
Organism: Pinus tabuliformis; assembly: GCA_031772625.1. Classification (NCBI taxonomy): domain Eukaryota; kingdom Viridiplantae; phylum Streptophyta; class Pinopsida; order Pinales; family Pinaceae; genus Pinus; species Pinus tabuliformis. The sequence goes on from CM062816.1 coordinate 342,369,613, forward strand.
TAATAATAATTTATTTTTCTTTCTTTTGATAAATACATTTCATTATGACTCAAATACAATTATGAAGACTAAACCTAGTTACATTCTTCAACACTCCCTCTTAACTAGGGAGGTATTTATACTTACACATACAAGTACATGGAAGATCTCAAAACACATGAACCATGAAGAGTTTAGGCACTTACGGTGCCACAGACTAGATTCCTCACCAGGGCAATCTAACGAGTGGGGCTAAGGTGGACTAAAGCTTTCAGCAGCTCCCTTGGTACCATTAGACTTACTTGCTAACCATCAACCTAGGGAACTAGGTGCATAATGCAAGGTCAGAGCTCTATAACCAATGCCACCCTCCCTACTTCCATAACTAGACGTCAACACACAGGGCAGCCAAACGTCCTCCCAGGCATACACCATGCCTCGACACATCAAATCTCTCTCGATCAAATAGATCAGTAACATCATGTTACAAAATCATAAAGGCAGAAAGATTTTCTTATACTTGATAATTACTTGTGATGTTCTTGATTTCTTATTAGGTTTCTTTATATCTTCTTTCTTTCAGTTCATCAAGCAATTATCAAAGCAATAGCACATAAATCAATGGACGCCAGATATAGGCAGACAACTAGGGAAAAACCCCTCTCTAGGGGAAAACTCAATCAATAATTCTTCCTTCAATAGTTTTCCTGAGATATTCCTGTGAAAAAATCAAGAATCCCACCCGAATCAACTACTGCAGCAATTGATTAGACTTCGCCTATCTGTTAATTACCGAAACAAATTATCTACTGCTTCCTACAACAAATATCGAAGCTAATACAACTGCAACCTTCATTTAATTAATTAATTTGCCCAAAACAAGAACAGGACAATAGAGAAAAATCCACACAAGTGACACAATATTTTTTGGACAAATGTCCCCAGTAAAAACCAATGTGGAAAACCCAGTGCAGCAACTTTAAGGGTTTTTATTATTATGCAGAAGTATTCTGAATACGACTCTAGATGCCCTCCCGGCAATCCAATTACAGAGAAAATCACTTGGAAAGAAAGACTGGTGAGATTACCTCACTCAACACTGTTGATCCGACAGCTGAACTGCGAGTTCCCCGGCTACTTCTGCATTGCCCTTGTGTGGGCCCTGCGTCAGCCTCTAAGTCACTGCATCAGCCCAACTGAGAATTGATCTGTCTTCAGGAGCCTTTTCCAGCCCTCCCGGCTCAGAAACGACAACTCCTTTAGCAAATCCAGACCTCTACACTGGACGTTGTTGCGCTGCTTTGCGTGGGGCCTGCGTGAGCCCTTCCTGGCTTTGCGTCACCCTCTCTGCCCTCTGCGCTTCCTCCTCTGTGTGTCTTTCTACCTCTTTGTTGAGTATTCTTGGCTCCGGAGAAGATCCTCTAGCCAAAACTCTCTTTGCCCCTCTTGCAACAACTCACTATCGAAATTCTCCTGGCAGATGCTCCGCTTCAAAAAATCAAACTTCTGAACGCTCTGTGTGTCTTTCCAAATGGCCCTCAAGCCTCCTTAAATAATCTCCTCGTTGACATTCAACGACCCAGATTAGAAGCTAATCAATGGCTATGATCATTTATGTTTGATCCTCGTCTTCTTCTAGAAGTTACACCCACAATTAGATTAATACCCATTAATTATTTTATTTTCCTATGTTCAGACTTAGGGTCCCATTAAAAATAATTAATTACTTTAATAAAACTGTCTCCAAGTGGAATTTCCCAAAACGCTTTCTGGGTTCTTTGGAATACATATGCCCAAGTCTCCCTGCAAAATTTGAGACTTAGAGCACATCTTATGCTACCAGAAATTAACACTCCCTCTTAGCGAGGAATGTGCTCTAGCAATGCAACCTGTTGAAGCATCACTATGTTCTGTAACATCTCCCTCTGCGTGTTGATGTCTGACATGTTGTCCACCAACCACTGCGCAAATGCTACATCTATACTGTTGTTGACCCTGCCACTGTCAATACTGCATCTGTACTGCAACTCCCTCCGAATTTCTGCATTCGTGTTGCTGCTGGCATTGCCACTGCCAACCGCCCTTGTACTGCATATTGTTGTTGCTACTCCATCAGCAACGGAAAAACATCCAAAATGACTAAACTAACTGTGTTCAGTATGATACCATGTGAATGTTGGAGTCTGACTGCTGCTAGTCTCTGCGCTGACCCTCTGAATCTTCTGCATTGCTGCTGACCTCTGCTCTGTGCCATATGCATTGCTACCAACTCTGCTCTGCATTGTTTAGTCTTTGGCACTCCTAGCCACTGTATCTGTCTCTCCGACACTCCTCGGCACCATCTGACACTAGCCCATCCTACTACTTCCAATATGGACTCCCGTAGCAAGGAATTTATCCAAGAGGTGGGCTCCTCAATGATCCTGCCCATATGTAGCTCTTTCGAACTACAGCTCCAAATCAGCCTACCACCCTCCTGGAGGTATCTCGGTTGTCATGGCGAATTCCTCTTCCTTGATCTTCGCGTGTGCATGTGAAAATTCCTACACTCTGAAGGAACCCCTACTGCGGTAAAACTGAATCTACTTCACCTACTTGATTTTTAAATTAAATTCATCCAGTTATTCTTCTGAATATTGAAGCAAATTACTTCTGCAGCCTACACTAATTAATTATTTGATCTCATGAAACAAAAAGCAGAGAAAAGAACAAGATACATAGGACATACTTATTTTTGGACACAATAGTCCTGGAAAAACCCAATGCGGGAAAATTGGTGCAGCAATTCTGAGGGTTTATTATTATGCAGGAGAAATATCTGAATACAAATCTAGGATGCTCATCTAGCAATCCTTTACAGAGAAAATACTCGCGAAAAATTTGAGTGAGTTTTACCTCACTTCTCCTGATAGAATTCCGACTGATCCGGCACAAGACTAGCTAACCTCGATTATTTCTGCGTTGGCTTTGCACCAGCCCTGCATCACCTTATCTGCCCTCTGCGTCAGCTCTCCCCATTGTTCTGACAGTTCCAGCAATTCCGGTTGCTACGACAGTTCTGGATTCTGCGTGACAGGCAACTTTTCTGTGTCAGTTCTCCCGACTACTGCACTGCCTCCGCATCAGCTCTCTCGGCTACTGCAATGCCTCTGCGTCAGCTCTCCCGACCACTGCACTCCCTCTTTGCAAGCTCTCTCCGCCTCTCTGTCAGTATTCTCCGAAAAGTCCTCCCGGGTTCTCACTAACCCTCTGCTGCAGAATGATCACTTAGTTCGAATTTCTCAGCTTCCTAGCCCCAGAAATCGAACTCTAGATCAATTCTCTCCCTTTGTGTGTGTTTCCAAATGAACCCCAAGCCTCCATTTTATACTTTTCCTGTTGAGTCTTCAACGGCCGAGATTAAGTCTCTAATCAACGGCTAAGATTAAAACATGACTTGATCCGCCTTCTAGATCATTCTCACCCATATTTTGATTAATACCCATTAATATTTTAATTTTCCTAAGTTTAGATTTAGGAACTCCATTAAAAATATTAATTATTTTAATAAAATACAATCCTGGTGGAATTTCACCAAACGGTTTTTGGGTTCTTTAGAACTCATGTGCCTTAGCCTCTTCACCAATTTTCAAGGCTAGAGCACTTTCGATGCTACCAAAAAACTAACACTCCCTCTTGGCGAGGAAAGTGCTCTAGCAACAATATCCACCTACATGTTGCTCTGTTTCTTAAGCACCTCCTTTCTGCATTGTTGTTGCCACCAACACTGTGTTGATGCTACTACTGTACTGTTGCCCATGACACTGCCACTGCCACTATTGCATCTGTACTACAACTCCCTCTCAAACGATGTATATGATATGTTGCTAGCACTGCCATTGCTAACATTGCATCCATATTGCAACTCAGTTACTGAGAGAAGCAACTGACAAACATCCAAAATTAGTTGAACTTAACTGTGTTCAACATAATACAATGAATGTTGGAATTTGACTGTTGCTGATTTTGACCCTCTGAATCTTCTGCGTTGTTGCTGAACTCCTACATTGTGCCAACTGCGCTGCTGCCAACCTTGCTCTGCGCTGATCAGTCTCTGGTCCCAAGCTACTGCATATATCCTCCAAACAATCCACTGCATCATCTGACACTAAGTCCATCTCGCTACTGCTGAATCTTGGGCTCTCGTAGCAAGGAATTGATCTAAGAGGTGGACTCCTGAAGGATCCTGCCCACATGTAGTCCTCTAGACTACAACTTAATATCACCCCATCTCCTTCCTGGAGATGCGTGGGCATTCATGGAAAACTCATCCTCATCTATCTTCGCAGTTGCAACCTTTGGATCATGCTTGTCATCCGTATCCTTTTGCTTCAAAGGACAATGGGATGCATAGTGGCCCAACTCGCCATAACTGAAACATTTCACCTTCAAAATGTCCTTCTTTCGCTTCGGCTTCTGTTGTCTCTTCGATGCTAGAGTTGCGTTCTCCTCCTTCGTCTTTGTGCCACTCCCACTGTTGCCACTAAGGTTGAGCTTCACTAGGTCCCTCCTTAACTCCTCCTGTTGAAGAGCCACCCACATCTCCTCCCATGAAGGTAGTTTTTCTCTACCCAATATGCTTTGGACGAAAACTTGCCATTCATCCGAGACTCCATTCAGGGCTATCCTCATGATCGCGGTTGGCTGAGGAGTGGACCCTACTGCAGCAAGCTAGTCTCTGGTGTCCTGAAGATGCTGAAGATAGAGGTTTACCCCTTCTCCTTTTTGCATCAAAGTCCACTGCAACTTCTGCTCCAAATACATCTTCCATTGTTCGGAAGAGCCTTCATACAGAGAAGACAAGGCTTCCCACATCTCTCGGGCTGTATCCTTGCCTTGCAAGTGTGAGACCACATGATCTCGAACTCCATCGAGAATGAGCCTCTTTGCCTTCCCCTGCTCGGCCTTGTACTTCTTCTTTTGATCGTTGTCAGCAGGAACAACTACAACACTTTTGACATAGGCATCGAGATCATATTCCTCCAGAACATCAAAGAATCTGGTCTTCCATATGACATAGTTGGAGGCTCCATCCAACCTGTCCTGATCTCTGAGCCCATGCGATGCCATCTTACCCAACTGTCGAACCAACTCCTCTAGTCACTGCTCAGCTACTTAGCAAGTGAGAATTTCAAACTTTCTGGCGGAAAGTTCTCTGAGGAGAAAATTCCCTTCTATGTGTCTTCGTTCTTTTCCAGCAGATTTCTGCCCCGACAGAAACTGCGCTGAGGCTCTGCGTCACTCCCTTTGCCTCTGCAAACTTACGAAGTGGAAATCGTACCTCTTTGTCGTCTCACTCAGAGAAAGATTTCCTCGGATATACTTCCCAGCATAGACTGCGCAATCCCTTCAAGGGGATTCGAATTGCTGCCAAATGCAGCTTTCGGCCTCACTGTGCAGCACTTGATCTTCTCTTCCTGTTCCAAAATCAATGCTCTAATACCATGTGAAAATTCCTACACTCTGAAGGAACCCTTACTGCAGCAAATTTGAATCTACTTCACCTACTTGATTTTTAAATTACATTCATCAAGTTATTCTTCTGAATATTGAAGCAAATTACTTTTGTAGATTGCACTAATTAATTATTTGATCTCATGAAACAAAAAACAGAGCAAAGAACAAGATACATAGGACACTTATTTTTGGACACAGTAGTCCCCAGAAAAACCCAACACGGGAAAACCGCTGCAGCAGTTCTGAGGGTTTATTATTATGCAGGAGAAATATCTTAGTACAAATCTAGGATGCTCATTTAGCAATCCTTTATAGAGAAAATACTGGCGGAAAATCTGAGTGAGTTTTACCTCCCTTCACCCAGCAGAATTCTGGCTGATCCGTCACAAGACTGGCTAAACCCGGCTATTTCTGTGCTGGCTTTGCGTCAGCTCTCCCGGCTGTTCCAGCGGTTCCCAGCAGTTCCGGTTGTTCTGACAATTATGGATTCTGCATAGCAGGCAACTTTTATGCGTCAGCCCTCCCCTACTACAGCGTTGCCTCTGCGTCAGCTTTCCCGACAGTTCCTAGCAGTTCCGGCAGTTCCCGACAGTTTCAGTTGTTCCGATAATTTTGGATTCTGCGTGACAGACAACTTTTCTGCTTCATCTCTCTCAGCTACTACGCTGCCTCTGTGCAAGCTCTCTCCGCCTCTCTGTTAGTATTCCCCGGAAAGTCCTTCTCCCAGATTCTTACTGCCCCTCTGTTGCAGAATGACCACTTAGTTTGAATGTTTCAGCTTCCTAGCCCCAAAAATCAAACTCTAGATCAATTCTCTCTCTCTGTTTCCAAATGAACCCCAAGCCTCAATTTTATACTTTTCCTATTGAGTCTTCAACGACCGAGATTAAGTCTCTAATCAACGGTTAATATTAAAACATGACTTGATCCACCTTTTAGATCATTCTCACCCATCTTTCCACCAATTTTCAAGGCTAGAGAACTTCCGTTGCTACCAAAAGACTAACAGTGTAGCCTTCGAATCATGTTTCTCATCTTTGTCCTTCTTTTTGAGAGGACACTGAGTTGTGTAGTGACCCATCTCACCACACCTAAAGCACTTTATCTTCGAGATGTCCTTCTTATGTCTCTGCTGCTCCTGCTGCCCTTTCGATGTGAGGACTACATTATCCTCCTCCTCCTTGGGCTATCTTTGTCCTTATTTCTGAGAGGACACTGAGTTGCGTAGTGACCCATCTCACCACACCTGAAGCACTTTATCTTCGAGACGTCCTTATTATGTCTCCGCTGCTCCTACTGCCCCTTCGATGTGAGGATTGCATTATCCTCCTCCTCCTTGGGCTAAGTTCGATCCACTGCTGTTGCTTCTGTCAAGCTTGCAATTGACTAGATCTCTCCTCAGCTCCTCTTGTTTGAGAGTTGTCCACATCTCATCCCAATTCAGCAAAGTCGCCCTGCCCAGGATACTCTGGACAAAGACTTGCTACTCATCTGAGACAAAATTGAGGACCAATCTAACTAACTCTGAGTCTTGACATGTAGACCCCACAGCAGATAACTCATCACGGGTCTCCTGAAGCTTCGTGAGAAATGGATCCACACGCTCCCCCTTTTGCATCTGAGCAGATCTCAACTTCTGCTCTAAGTACATCTTCCGCTACTCGGAAGATCCTTGATACAACGTAGACAATGTGTCCCACATCTCCTTAGTAGTCCCTCTGCTAGCAATGTGACAAACCACATGATCCTTCACTCCATCGAGGATCATTCTTTTCGTCTTCACCATCTCAGCTCGATACTTCTTCAACGGATCTGCATCTACAGGCACAACCACAATGCTGTCGACATATGTCTTGAGGGCATGCTCATCTAGAAGGAATGACATTCTAGCCTTCCAGATGACATAGTTGGATGCTCCATCCAACCTATCCTGATCCCTCAATCCACTGGTTGCCATCTCTGCCACAAATGTCGAAAATCTCCTGCCTAATTCTTACTGTTGTTGCTCAACCAATAAGAAAACGGACTTCTTGGCGAGAAGTCTTACTAAGGAAGCAATTCCCTCAACTATGCTTCGTCCTTCTCTTCTGACATCTTTCTGCCTAGTAAAACGGTTTGCAGAAAAGACTACGTCCCACCAGCTTCTCCTCACGCTAAGGCTTCAGCGCTACTCCCTCTACCCCAGGAAATTTTCGAACTGGGAGTCCTTCCTCTCTGTCGACTCACTCAGAGAGAAACTGCCTTGAAAATCAGCCCTCTAGCTAGGACTGCGCAAACCCTCTGGGGTTTTGAACTGTTGCCTCCTACAACTTTTTCGATCTCCCTCTTCTACTCAACACTGGGTTCTCTGACATTGTTCTTCTTGCTTCACCTGCAATGCTCTGATACCATGTGAAAATTCGAGAATCCCACCCGAATCAACTACTGCAGCAACTGATTAAACTTCTCCTATCTGTTAATTACCGAAACAAATTATTTATTGCTTCCTACAACAAATATCGAAGCTAATACAACTGCAACCTTCACTTAATTAATTAATTTGCCCAAAACAAGAACAGAGCAATAGAGAAAAATCCACACAAGTAATAGTGTTTTTTGGACAAATGTCCCCGGAAAAACCCAATGTCGGAAAAACCGGTGCAACATCTCTGAGGGTTTTTATTATTATGCAAAAATATTTTGAATACAACTCTGGATGCCCTCCCGTAAATCCAATTACAGAGAAAATCACTTGGCAAGAAAGACTAGTGAGATTACCTCACTCAACACTGTTGATCAGACAATTGAACTACGAGTTCCTCGGCTACTTTTGCGCTGCCCCTACGTGGGCCCCGCATCAGCCTCTAAGTCACTGCGTTAGCCCAACTGAGAATTGATCTGCCTTCAGGAGCCTTTTTCAGCCCTCCTAGCTCAGAAACGACAACTCCTTCAGCAAATTCATACCTCTGCGCTGGAAGACGCTGCACTGCTTTGCTTGGGGCTTGCATGAGCCCTTCTTGGCTCTATGTAACCCTCTCTTCCCTATGCGTCACCTCCTCTGTGTATCTTTCTGCCTCTCTATTGAGTATTCTTGGCTTCAGAGAAGATCCTCCAGCCAAAACTCTCTCTGCTCCTCTTTGCAACAACTCACTATCGAAATTCTCCCCGCAATTACTCTGCTTCAGAAAATCGAACTTCTGAACTCTCTGTGTGTCTTTCCAAATGGCCCTCAAGCCTCCTTAAATAATCTCCTCGTTGACATTCAATGGCCCAGATTAGAAGCTAATCAATGGCTAAGATCATTTCTGCATGATTCTTGTCTTCTTCTAGAAGTTACACCCACAGTTAGATTAATACCCATTAATTATTTTATTTTCCTAAGTTTAGACTTAGGGTCTTGTTGACCACTTCGTGTCAACGACCCCATAGCAGTAACCCCCTTTTTCAAAAAGGGATATAGTTTGATCGATGTGTCTGTGTTGTCCAGCTATCATCATCAGCCTCGTTACCATGATATAATGTAAACCCATTTTGCATGTATATTGTGTAAATAATCTCAACAGAACAGTGTCATGTATGTAACAACCTAGGTAAACTTACCTTTCTAATCACGATCTCCATTCTAGGAGGTTTTTTATCTCACCAATCCATTTTCGGATGGTTGGCAGAGTTTTCCTCTCTAGTCTTACCACAAACCTGGAATGGATTTTGTCGTTAGGATCTTAAGCAAGTCCTAGTGTTCTAAATCGAGTTTATGTAAAAGTAATTTGGGAATAATCCTAACTATTTGGTTAGATTATTTTATTACAAATTACTTGGTCTGTTGGATTATATTTATTTCGCAGAAATGCGTAGTCTGTGAGGGTCTGTAACAAATGGGTTTTCCCCCTTTATGATGTAAAAATATGTAGATCTTGATGTAAAATGTCTAGTGCATGGTCCCTCGTAATTAGAAATCGTAATTAGAAAACCATGGTTAAACATTTGAGGGTTGGAAAAATAATTTATCCCTTCATAGGTTAATTAATTAAATTTTCTAGCCCAAAATTAATTAAAATCCTAAGCTAGATATTTAATTAATTCCAAGTCCTAGGTAAATTTAAATTCTCCAAAGGCAAAATTCCTCTGTTCTAAAAAAATTAAATTTTAAGAGGTCCCGGGACTAAGGTAAATTAATTACTTTGATAAATTTTAAACCTTTGATCCTTGGGGGTTAAGTCAAAGTCAAATTTTTGGGATATTACTCAAAAAAATATTTTTGAATTAATTAAAATGCATTTAAATGAAAAATTCGAATTTCCTCAAAAATAAAATATTTCGATGGATGAGATTAAAAGATATTTTGATCTTTATCAACGGTCAATATTGCTTTGACGAGGATCACTTGAACTAGTCATTAGAGGATTTATCTTTAAATAGGAGGTTATTTGTCAATCAATCTATCTGATCTTTGAGTCGTGTGCTTAGCAAGAAGCTCTAGTGTGATTTTTTTTGGATAATAAAGAAAGACTTTGGAGTTAAATTTTGCTAGTGTTACTCTTCATGGGAATACTGTAAGATATTTATTTTCATGCATAATTTTTTCTAAAGCCATTGATAATAGCTTCTGAAGAGTGATTTGAGTACAGGTATCTTGCTCAGTCGCTGGGGTTTGAATAATAATTTAAATTTTGAACGTCATAACAGGTATCTCTATTTGTCTAAGTTTTATAATTATTTTCTCTAAAAGAATGTTCAATGAATTAATTCACATGGAGCAAACAGCTCAATGATAATACAAAGATATTTACAAGAATAGAAACATCAGGTTTCTATGTAGAATATCGAACAAACAGTTTCATCTAAGAAACTGCTAAAAGAATAAGAATAGAAACATCTAAAAGACTGAGCATTACTAAATAGAGATATAGAGATATATTCTAATACCCTCCCTTAATGCTCAATCTATTTACAACACCAATAGACCCGCGAAATTTTACAAATTTATCAGGACCAAGAGGCTTGGTAAAAATATCGGCGGGCTGCTCTGTGGTGGGAACATAGTGCAACTGAACTGAGCCGTCTTCAACTAGCTGTCGAATGTAGTGGCAGTGAGTTTCCACATGCTTTGTTCGTTCATGAAAGACAGGATTCTTGGCAAGTTTGAGCACTCCCTGATTATCACAAAACAAAGAAGTAGGCCCTGTCTGAAAAACATGCATATCTGCAAGCATACGACGAAGCCAAACTGCCTCACAGGCGGCCTTAACTGCTCCCCGATACTCTGCTTCTGTTGAGGAGAGAGCCACTACCTGTTGCTTCTTACTAGTCCAAGTAACAGCTCCAGATCCTAGACTAAACACATACCCAGCTGTAGATTTACGGTCATCAACCGAACCGGCCCAGTCAGAGTCAGTGTAGCCACTGAGAATAGGAGTGGAGCTGTGAGTATATAAGAGGCCATAATCAGAAGTACCATGCACATATCGTAGCACCCGCTTTGCTGCTATCCAATGATCAGCTTTAGGAGCTGACATAAAGCGAGAAATGTAGCTTACTGCAAAACTGATGTCAGGTCTAGTAGCAGTAAGATAGATGAGACTGCCCACTAATTGCCTGAATAAAGTTTCATCCACAAGAGGAGAGGATGACTGTGCTAAAAGTTTGAGCCCTGGTTCCATAGGAGTCGTGGCCGGTTTGCAATCCTGCATTCTGAACCTTTCCACAAGATTTTTGGCATACTTGGACTGAGAAAGAAAGATCTGATTTTCAGTCTGCCACACTTCAACCCCCAGACAGTAATGAAGAAGTCCCAAGTCTGTCATCTCAAAAGTTCTGCATAGATCTTGTTTGATCCCATGGATCAAATGTGCAGAGCTGCCAGTAATGATAAGATCATCCACATAGACAACTACAAACAAGATATCATCATCAGTATGCTTGATATACAGGTTTGCATCAGATGGACTCCGCTGAAAACCCTGATCTGTCAGATACTGATCAATTTTTATGTACCAAGCCCGAGGAGCTTGTTTCAATCCATAGATTGCTTTAACTAACCGACACTTTCTGTTCTTGACCAACAACCTTGAATCCTGGAGGCTGCGTCATGTAGACTTCTTCTTGGAGATCACCATTTAGGAAAGCACTTTTTACATCCATCTGATGAACTTTCCAATTGAACTGAGCTGCTAGGGCAAGCACAAGCCTGATAGTACTCATCTTGGCTGTAGGAGCAAAAGTCTCCTCATAGTCGATGCCTTCCTGCTGTGAAAATCCTCGAGCCACAAGCCGAGCTTTATACTTGTCTAAGGTTCCATCAGCTTTGTATTTGACTTTATACACCCATTTGCAGCCTATGGGTTTTTTGTCTGCAGGAAGATCAGAAAGAGTCCATGTGTGATTCTTCTGAAGACTCTGAAATTCTGCTTCCATAGCCTGTTCCCACTCAGATATACCCTTAGCTTCTGAATATGTTTGAGGCTCAAAAGTACTGTGAAGGTTAGCCATAAGAGCAAAATTGACTGTAGACTGTTGTCTGTTCTTATGCCTAGAAGTTCTACCTTCAAGGAGCTCATCATCCCGGAGATCACCTATGGTTTTAGCCCACCATTTTGGCCGAAGAGAAGAAGAACCAATATCAGGATTAGAGGGACCAATATCAGGAGGAAGAGAAGCAGGCTCAAGAGCAATAGGGACAGCAAGAGGGGGATTAGCTTCTGGAGGAAGCTCAGATAGAGTAGTATCAAATCTTGATGCTCCATCATCCCTCCCATCAGATGGACTGACTGGAAGAAGAACACTGTGAGGCGGATCCTCAGAACGCTGCTCAGAAGAAGAAGACTGAAAGAATCCTCTGTCTTCATCAAATACTACATCTCGACTGAAGCTAAGTCGACCAGTGGCTATATCTATCAGCCTATAAGCCTTGTGATGATCACTGTAACCTGTCATCATGAGTTTCTGACTTTTGGAATCCAACTTAGATCGCTTAGCAGATGGAATCCAAACATATGCAACTGAGCCAAAAACTTTGAGATGACTGATCTTAGGCTTACGACCAGACCACACTTCTTCAGGAGTCTTCCCTTTAACAGCCTGAGTAGGGGATCGGTTAAGAAGGTAAACAGCAGTAAATACTGCTTCAGCCCAGAATTTGTTTGGAACACTCCGGTGTTGTAACATGGAACGAGCCATTTCAACAACCGTGCGATTGCGACGCTCGACAACACTGTTCTGCTGGGGAGTGTAAGGTGTGGTGAATTGACGTTTGATGCCATGAATATCACAGAAGTTGGCAAAAGCTGAGGAACAAAATTCCCCCCCATTGTCGGTCCTAAGGGTCATGATATTACAACCAGATTCGTTTTCAACTAAAGTTTTAAACTTCTGAAAGGTACTAAGAGCATCAGATTTATTTTTTAAAAAATACACCCACATCTTTCGACTGAAGTCATCTACAATAAGTAAAAAGTATTTGCAAGCAGTTATAGAAGCTGTATTCATAGGACCACAAATATCAGCATGAAGTAACTGAAGTACCTGGGATGCGCGCCAAGATTCTCCATTTTTGAATGACGACCGATGTTGCTTTCCCGCTTGACAGGCGCTGCATACCCCCAACTGCTGAGTCTGAATATCAGGTAATCCTGACACAAGTCCCTCCTGAGAGAGCTGAGAGAGATACTGCATATTGAGATGCCCATATCGCTGATGCCATAGAGTACTGATGGGAGAGACACGAGCTGCTAGTGCCACTTCTGGAAAGTCACCGGTGTCAAGTAGCCTGTATAGACCATGGTCCTCGAGGCCAATAGCAACTGTCAGACTGGTCTCTCTGTCAATGATGGAACACTTGTGTGCACTGAACACAACATCAAGCTGAGGAGAATTCCTCATAATCTGACTGACAGAGAGCAGATTAATCTCCATACCAGGAACATAGTATACATTTAGAAATATGAGCGTGCGTCCACCAGACTGAATTTGAACTGTACCCCTGCCAGCAACAGTGTACTTTTCACCTCCACCAAATACAACTGAATCACTGAAAGGTGAAAAGTCAATAAACCAGTCACGCCTGTGAGAGAAGTGGCGTGATGCACCAGAATCAATGTACCATGCAGAGGAAGGAACATGTTCTGAAGACCTTTTAGCCATAAAGGCGTAAAAGGCAGAATTTGTCTGCTCGGAATGTTCTGCAACATTCGCTGTCTGATGTGACCCTCCCTGTTTCTTTTGTTCAGCAGCAATCCTCTGCCTGCAGTCTTTCTTCATGTGACCGAACTTGTGACAGTAATAACACTGTACACTTTTCTTCCTGTTAGGATCAAAAGACTGAGATGATCCTCTCTGCTGAAAAGACTGAGAGGACTGATATTTTGCAGCAAATGCATTTTCCAAGGGCACTGATGAAGTACCACTACCAAACTGCTGTTTCCACCTATCTTGCTGCAGAAGTTTGGTACATAAATCTGAAAACTTCAGATCAACATTTGTGGTTGTAATGTTGAGTGTTTCAATGAAGTGTTCATAAGATTTTGGTAGACTCTTCAGGGTAATGACTACCATATCTTCTTCCTCCATGGTCCGACCAATGGCGTCGAGCTGATCTCGAATGTCTTTAATTTTGTTGAGATGTTCCTGTAAAGACATATGTTCATCCATCATGATGGAGAACAACTGATTTTTGAGAAAAAAAGCTCTGCTTTTATCAGATGTCTCATGCAATTCTTTCAACTGTTGCCAGATTTCAGCAGCTGTCTTGCCAGAAGGGATCTGTGGTAACTGATCATCAGCGACAGAGAGCTTGAGAAGCATAACAGCCTCTCGATTTCGATCATCAAATTTATCTTGATCGGTCCCGGCTGTACCTGGACGAAGCTCTTTGCCCAAAATGAGTTGATCAAGACGCCTGTACTCAAAAATGGTCAGCAGTCTTTGTTTCCAAATGTTATAGTTGCTGCCATTAAACCGTTGATTTCCTTCTAACATCAGATTGGTAAGTGTGGCCATTTTCACAAAGAGAATACAAAAGTATGACACACAAGAACAATGTAGCTGACTGCTTATGCTGGTGAAAATTTAAAGAACAGACTTTCAGCTGTCTAAAACAATAGTAATACTGCTAATACAGTTCTGAGAATACAGTTTTCCACAAGAAAATGCCGGTCTACCATAAGAGTATACTGATGCAATAAACAGATGTCACAGGTCTGAGTTTGTAATGAAGACTGTCAGGATCACAAGAAAAAAATTCCGCTGATTGGTAACCCACTGCCGGCAACCAGAACCACAAATACAGCAAATACAAATGATGAAAAATGGACCCACATGTGCTGTCTCAGATTCACACTTCTGCTGAATGGTAACCCACTGTCAGCAAACACCACGGATATATATATATACACGTCTCAGGTATCAAAATGGCCCACACAAAAACATCTCAGCTACAGGTCATATGCTTTTGAAAAAAGGACCACGTGAGCTATGCACGTTCCGTCTCAGCTCAGCGACTGGTCATATGTTTTGAAATTTGAACCACGTGAGTTATCAAAACTGCACGTTCCGTCTCAGCTATTTTATATACGAATATATAAAACCCACAGGTGAATATAACCACGCGTATGAGTTTTATAAACACGGGTTACGTAAATCCTCGGACTCACGTTCCGTCTCAGCTATTACAATGAACCACGGGTTTTATAACACGCGTATGACAGAGAATATATCACGCGAATGAAACATCAGGTTACGTATTACGTAAATCAGGTTATAAACACGGGTTTCAGATCCAGAGCCACGGGTTTCACAGCACACGCGTATATCCACGGGTTTGAAGTTACACGCGAATTACAGGGTTTTACAACACACGCGTATATCCACAGGTTTGAAATTACACGCGAATTACAGGGTTTCAAATATCCACGGGTTTGACAGATATCTCTGCCACAGAGATTCAGATATATATCTAAGAGTTCTTAACTGTAATACCATCCACGGGTTTCAAATATCCTCGGGTTTCAAATCAATAAGCGTATATCACAAGTTTGACAGCGTTTGAAAATATCACAAGCGTATATCACTTGTTTTGACAGCGTTTGAAAATAAAAAATAGACAGTTGCCCGCAGATCAAATTTTCAGACCACGACTCCGATTTTAAAAAACAAATAAGTTATAAACCGAGAGAAAACACCTGGATCACGATTGCTGAGGGATTCCACGATGTGGTCGAAGAAAATAGCTGGATTCAATATTCCAAGCAAACTGGCCAGCCAAAAAAAAATTCCGCTTCCACGAAAACAGTCGCCGCCACAAAGTTATTTCCTTAGTAAAATGATCATGCAAGAGAAGAATCCAATTCTGTATCGAGATGGACGACTGTAAGCTTTTATCACAGCGAGCAAAGCCGAGGCTAAGACTCAGTGAAGGCTGCCTGGCTTACAGAGGGCTCGACCTTAGAAAGGACTCAAGAGATTACGATGCAAAGAGAATTACTGTTTCAAGAAGAATCTCTTAACCTTGCTCTGATACCATAAAAGAATGTTCAATGAATTAATTCACATGGAGCAAACAGCTCAATGATAATACAAAGATATTTACAAGAATAGAAACATCATGTTTCTATGTAGAATATCGAACAAACAGTTTCATCTAAGAAACTGCTAAAAGAATAAGAATAGAAACATCTAAAAGACTGAGCATTACTAAATAGAGATATAGAGATATATTCTAATATTCTCGCCCTATTTTTAATAGCTAGATCGAGTTTTGCAGGGAAATCTTGATTTAAATCATCGAACATTAGGGGAAGTTTTCAGTTGGACCAGCCAACTCCCGATTCATATTTTCTGAAGAGCCCATCTAAATTAGCTTCGGGCTTATCATAAGATTTTTTTTGTTTTATTGATGCATGAGGGTTCAAGTTAGCACCTCCTTTTAAAATTTAAAAAATCTTTTAATTTTTGTGCGGCATAATGATAGATCTAGCGACTTAGAGTCTTCAACTTGTAATTATTGTAATTTAACTGGGTTTTGGGGGGTTTTTAATTTCATCATTATACATATCGTTACTGGGTGTTTTGTTTTTTTCATTGCAGGTACAGATATGAAGGAGATTTCCTGTTTGAAGCCAAATCTAGGCCCTCAAGTGTAAGATCTGGCCTCAATATCATTTTGCAGGGACATTTTTTTTTAATATTTTACAGTTCGAGGGTTTTTAAATTTTAAATCTGGAGATTTTATAAGGGTTTCAAGGATAAATCTGAAGCAAAAAAATATCACTTTAATCACAAATTTATGAGAAATTTTTTTTTAGGGTTTGAGCTACTAGCATTTGGCTGCGTTTTTCTTTCTCCGGAAAATTTCGAAATTTATTTTATTCCCTGGGGTTTTTGATTTGCTGCAAATTTCTATTTCTTTTTTATAAATCTCTATGTTTTTCTCATCTACGTTTTCTGTTGCACTATCGCAGCTCCTTCAACCTGCAAATTGAGGTCCTTTCTCTTGCAAAACCCTTGTCACAGCTCCCTCGAGCTCTTCCTCCAAACGCTGCCTTATCTCCCTGCTCTGAAACCCTTCTTCCTCACTACATTGTCCATCCTTCTCTTTCCTCCTGCGCGTGAATCAAAGATCCTTTGCTACTCGAGCTCCCCCATCCTTGCAGCTCCTCGCCCTTCTCTATCCGCAACCCTTGACCCTCATTCCTCCATTAGTGCTGCGCCATCCCTTACCCGCAACTACTCCAGTGATTTCCTCACCCGTGCACCCTCCTTTCCTATATCCTTCCTCTTATCCACAGCTCCTTTATCTTCTGCTCGCCTGCATTCTTCCTTCGTTGCTATCCCTTCCATCGACTCTACAACTCCAATCTCCCTCGTCACTGCTCAACTCTTGCCATCTCTCCTCATCGTCGCCTCTCTCTCGACCTGCACAACACTCAAACAATTCGATTTTTTTTATTCATTTGTTTCATGTTTGATGTATGCGTTAGTGTTAGGTTTTAATTTTGATTTCTCTTGTTTAGGTTAGTTTAAGTTAGGATTCACGCTAATTAAATTTTATTTTTTATTTTATCTTTTTGTTTTTGACTTTTCGATTTGTTTTATTTTGATTTAATTTTAATTTTTTTTTTTGTTTTACATTTTTTATTTTAACTTGTGATTTTGATTTGTGTTTTGATTTCGTTTTTTTTTTTTTTAATGTTTAAAACATTTAAAAACTAAAAAAATTGAAAATAATTTTCATTTTTGTGACTTTGAAATTGCGAGTGAATTAAATCAAAGGACCTATGCGTTCACATTTAAAAAATTAAATTTTTATGTGGTCTATGGCCCATTAAAAAGTTTAATTTATTAAGGTCGTTTTGATTTTTATTTTATTGGTCACATTAAAAAATTTATTTAAACAATTGCCACAGTAAATTTGCTTCGTAAGCTTAGCACATTAAAAGTTTACCTAAGAGATAATTAAATTCTAATATAAAGTTCCTTGGTTTCTTTTTGTGTTAAGTGTAAAATTTTAAAGGGAGAATTTTGTGGTATTGATTTCTCTATTGTCAAACGCGATTAATGTTTTAGAATCATATCTAAAGATTGACTAAAGAAAAAAGATAAATTCTAGATCTGGGTTATTGAAGAAAATCATTTTAATTCTAGAACCATATATTGCTTAGCAGTTAAATTTCATAGCTCTTCATGGTATTTAATTGCTAGAATATATTGCATGATAAAGTTTTGAGCATTTACATTTAATCGTTCATGATCGTCACTTTCATCACATTTACAAATTTCTCTGGATAACTTGTTTTCATTTAGTTTATGGTTAACTGAATATTAAGGCACTGGTCTAAAATCATTTCTATCTTGTGGTTGTATTCGTCTTAATTGTTTGATCTATCCATCTCGGTTAACCAGGACTTGTTTTACATTCATTAAGTTGTTCATCTTTAAGTCTCCTAGGGCCTGTGTTCCACAGGTTTCCTTCATTCATTTACCCCTAGGGACTACCCCCCTTGACTTGTCTACGAGAGAGTCTAAACGGAGTGAGTAAGGATTAGAGTGACAACCCTTACTCTGAGCGTTGTCACAGTGCCTAGACACTTGTGCAACAACATTTTTTGGCGTCGTCGCTGGGGACAGAGTTTTTTTGTCCTTGGTCCTCTCAATCTCTTCTCATCATTTGATCCTTTCATCTTCACCCATTCATCTTCATCTCATTTTCATCATATCATCTTCTATGTCTAAGTTAGATTTTTGTCCGGGTGGCAACTCCACTTCCTCTGTCTTCTACAGGGGCATGTACTAGGAGGAACCCAAGCAGCGTGGTTAATCCTGCTCCCGATCCTGAAAGGGCTCTCAGAGTTAGATTACACAAAGTCTCTTCTCGTACACTCCTTGACATTCTTGGCCAAGAAGCTCTCTGTGACATCCATTCACTCTTCTTGAATCCTCCCATTCCAAACGTCATAGATATCTATGAGCTTCATAACTTTGTTAACATCCATGGTTATCCCCATAACCTTCCTAATATTGGTATAGACAAGTTGCCCGTTGTCCAAGGAAATAATGCAATCATTGTTAAAAATCATTTATGTGCTTTTGAGACTTGGTGGGCTAAATTCGCTAATGCTCATAATTATGAGTATGTGAAAATGAAATGCTTCGTCTTAACCCTTAAGCAAGATGCTATGGATTGGTTTAGGGATAGGCCTAATCATAGCATTGATTCATTTGATTCCCTCCTTGATGCTTTTAGAGAGAAATTTGGTGATAAGAAAGAAAGTCGATTTTTAGCAAAAGCCATTAGCGTCATTAAAACTAAAGAAAATGAGACTTGTGAAGAATTTAATAAAAGGTTTAATGGTATGCTTAAAGAGATATCTACTGATTACAAACCAACTGAGAAAATGCTTCTATAATATTATCTCGATGCTTTCAATCTTGACACTCCTTATGAGGTAAGACGGTCCAAGCCTGTTGACTACAAGGCTTGTCAAATCACAACTGAAGAGCTGGAAAAATATAAGAAGGCTTCTGGAAAATCTGAAATTCCTAGGTTTGATAGATCTGCTGTTAAATTAAAAGAACCTAAAGGAAAGGAAAAAGAATTCGAAGAAGAACCTATGCAAAAACTGCTTAAGAAGTTAGAAAATATGGAGTTAAATCAAGCACGGATGATTGTTGATCATGCTAAGGAGATAACTACATTACAGTCTAGGTTGATTCAAATGAAAGCTCAAATGCCAAATCTTCAACCTAGGGGTTAGAATAATAATAACAATCGAAATAATTGGCAGAAAAAAGGTCAAACCAGTGAGGAGAGGCCTCCCAATCCTCTTGAAACTAATAATCTTGTGGAGGGTACCCCGCCTTACTGTAGGGCCTATGATGAGCTTCGTGAAGAAGCTACTTGTCCCTTTATCAAGAGAATCATGCACCATGGGATGCTTGGGACAAGTAACTAGATAAAAATGGTTGGTAAAGAATATCATCTATCACAGGAAAATTGGGAAGAGGCCAAGGGAAATAGTCAACCCGTCAGACCTTTTACATCTTCATATAGCATTAATAACTTTGGTCAAGAAACTGATGTATTGGTTAAATGTTTTAGTGAGGAGCCTCGTCTTGAGCGAGTTCTTGAAATCACTAAGGATAAGGGGTTAACTTATTAGAGAAGAAGTCAAAATGATAATCAAGTTAATTCTCGAAGTCTTAACCATGGGCTAAGTTGCACGAAACGGGGAAACGCGGAAGCGAAACGAAACGGGGAAGCGAAACGAAACGCGACCTCCCCAAATTTTGGAAACGGGAAACGCGAATATATATAATAATATATATATATATATATATTAAAATATTTAAAAATTATTATTATATATGTGCAATCATAAAGCATGAATGATACATTTACTTACATAAACATTTAAACATTAAGATTAAATTTACATCACATTTACTACCTGGAAACCCTACCTGGAAACCCTAAAAAAAATTAAAAACAAATTTAAAAAAAAAATAAAATTTAAAAAACAAGTGTTTTTTTTGGGGAAACATGGCACGTACGGCCTGGAAACGCGTTTCCGGCCGTACGGCCAAGTTTCCGTTTCGGGAAACGTGGCCGTACGGCCGGAAACGCGTTTCCAGGCCGTACGGTACGGGGAAACGAGTTTCGTTTCGTTTCCCCTGGGGAAACGGACCCCCTGCCCACGTTTCCTGCAACTTAGACCATGGGTCATCTTCTGGTATGAATATTGATTTAGGAGGTTGGTTTAATAACTCTAAAGTTTTGGTTCCTGTCATCGAAATACTGAAGATCCCCTCCTAGAAGACCAAGTTACTAAGTGTTATTGGCAGTACCCAGGTAAATGCAACTCAAGAGGAAACTACTGAGGCTTTCTACTAGGATGCTCCTCTGTATTTGCAAAGTATGGAATCTGATAACAAAGGGAATTCTCTTTTTTTCATTACTTTCTTTGTTAATAATTATCGGTTATATAACTGCATGCTTGACTCTGGTGCTTCTGTTTGTGTGATGACTAAGAGAGTCACGAAACAACTTAATTTAAGGATATCTAGGCCTTACTACAACATATGTGCCGTGGATTCAAAGAAAATTTGAAGTTCATGGGTAATTAAGGACTTACAAGTCCATCTGTCTGTGTACCCAGATATCATGATTGTCATGGACATAGTTGTGGTTGATGTGCCTAATCCTTGGAGTATGTTGTTGTCTAGGAAATGGGCTTCTGATTTAGGAGGAAGCATACAAATGAACTAGTCATATGCTATGATTCCTTCCCCTATTGGTCAAGGATTTCTTAAATTAAACAGAGAGCCTGAAAGGAGATTCCATGTCGAAGATCCTAAAAGTCCCCATAATGAAATAATATGTGAACGGCTAGACCCTAGAAATCATGCTATTTTATCTAATTCAATCATTCCCATAGAGGTCATGGTTGATAAAAAAGAGGGTGACTTAAAAAATAAAGTTTGGCATTTGTACTTTGCAACATCTAGGCGTGGTAAAGGTGTGAGAATTGTCTTGAAATCTCCCCTTGGTCATATTTTCAAATTTGCATATCAATTAGAATTTGAAGCAACCAACAATGTGGTTGAATATGAAGCCTTGTTGTTGGGTATTGAAATGGAAAAAACTTTGAAAGTCAAATTGTTGAGTATCAAGGGTGATTCAGATTTAGTTATCATGCAAATCAAAAATAAATTTACATGTAAAAATCAAAGATTAAGAAATTATAGAAATGTTGTGTGGGATACCATGGAGTATTTTGATGCCATCAATCTTGAAGTTATCCCAAGAGAGAAAAATTGCTTAGCTGATGAGTTAGTTGTTGTTGCTTCTACCATGCAGTTGTCTAATAAATTAATTGAAGATAAAACTAAGACAGATATCATTTTTAAACCTTCTATCCCAAATAAATCTAAACATGGGCAGGCCTTTGATAATGAAACACATGTTATTCACTTTCTAAATAATTTGGATAAGTTTCAGGGTTTTTAGATAAATTCTACAGAAGACGGATCCAAACGGCTTAATTTTCAGAGAGGGAAGAGTCCTACCATATGCACGATTGAACATGGAACATCTGAAAAACAACCTACAGATTTGCTTGAAAGTAGGCAAATGCTCAGCATGCACTACATTGAATGCATTTATGATGCCATGGAGCATCCTTTGTATTGTATTCCTAACCCTACACCCATTGATTTCAATATTTTATGTTGTAGGTAGATTTATGATTTTCATGTTATTAGGATAGTTAATAAATGAAGAGCTTATAACTTTCCTGTGCTTAATGCTATATGATGATTTTTTGGATGTACGCTACTTATGTATCTTGTGTGTTGCTTGGATGCAGATTCTAGATTTTCACATTCCTTCGGTACAACGTCGTGTCCCCAAGTAGAGCCAGATGTTGACCACTCCATGTCAATGACCCCATAGCAGTACACCCCTTTTTTCGCAAAAGGGATATCGCCTGATCGATGTGTCCGTGTTGTCCAGCTATCATCATTAGCCTGGTTACCATGATATAATGTACACCCATTCTGCATGTATAATGTGTAAATAATCTCAGCAGAACCGTGTTGTGTATGTAACAACCTAGGCAAACCTACATTTCTAGTGATGATCTCCATTTTGGGAGGTTTTTTTATCTCACCGATCCATTTTCGGATGGTCGGCAGAGTTTTTCCCTCCAGTCTAACCCCAAAGCTGGAATGGATTTTGTCGCTAGCATCTTAGGCGAGTCCTAGTGTTTTAGATTGAGTCTATGTAAAAGTAATTTGGGAATAATCCTAACTATTTGGTTAGATATTTTATTACAAATTATTTGATCTGTTGGATTATATTTGTGTCGCAGGAATGGGTAGTCTGTGAGGGCCTATAATGTTGAAAGAAAGTGTAACTAGGTTCGGTCTTCATAAATGTACTTTTGATATTTGTACTTATTCAAGAAAAGAAATATTATTTTATAATATATGTCAATGAGTTTCTTGCTCATTAAAAGTAGGTCTAGCACATGTCAAAGTGCTATAGGTGAGTCAAATAGTCAAAAAGAAAGGTTGAAGACCTTAAGGGCATGTTACACCTTGTATGAATATGTATTAGGGTCACAAGAAGTCCTCCAAGCAAAGTCACAGGTCTCCTCCAAGCAATGGCACCATCAAGAAGCTCATTCAAGCATACAACTCCGCCAAAGAACCATTTGAAGTTCACTCTACAAGTCGGCCTAAATGGACAGACAGTTCTCTATTTATAAAGGTTGTCCACTCTAAATAGATTCTAGAACGAACCAATTTGAATTTCAAATCCCCAAGAAAAAGGGAAGAAGAAGAACAGAGGAAGCCAAGGTAAAGGGTCTACTAGGGCAGTGAAGAAAAGAAGGAAGTACAACGAAGATCAAGGGATTGTTTTTCTAGGGTATACATAGTCACACGTGCGAGGAAATGAAGGATAGTCTGCGGCCATATCAGCAGTAAGATCACAGCTCTATATTCCTCCTTGTTTGGGCTAGTAACTAGGCCTACAAGGCCTCCTACTCCAGCGTGGAAGAAAGACACTCAAGCGAAGTTAAAATGGTTGTTCTAAGGCCCATTACAGCCACACGTGCGAGGGAAAAGGAGGTTGCCTCTGTTGTCATAACAGCCCTCCCATTACAGTCATCCAAGTTAGTTGATTGGTGAAAAGAAGAAAGGAACCATCATAGGAAAAGGGTCTCATCAAAGGTCTCTTCTCTAGAGCAAGTGCAACAAGGTTTACTAACAAGTTGAAAGAAGAACGAAGTGCCGGAAGGAGGATGAAGTGTCGGGAAACAAAGTGTTAGAAGAAGTGCTGGAGTATAAGGTACAGAAAAGGAGGGAAGACTTGACTTGTGCTTGGAGGATCCTCTTGTTAGGGGTCTAGGGTTTGGCATTGATCAATAGAAGCTTCAATAAGAGAAATTCACTAAAGGGTTTTCCTCTCAAGAGAAGAGAGGTTTCGGCCCTGGCAGAGAGCCAAGATCTAGTGTTCTCATTTTTATGTTTTGATAGCAGTTTGATGAAGTACACACATATGCACTAATAAGAAGAAGAAGAAGAATAAGCTAATAAGAAAAGTAAAAAGACTCCACAAATTGTTATCAAGTAACAAAGAATCACACTACCCTACTTATGCCCTAGATTATTCAACATGGTATCAGAGGTAAGGTGACACATCAATGAAAGGGCAACTCAAGAACACTCATCAAGGGGAAGCATCTACAAAGTTGAAGCATCAAGCCTAGAAGTCTCATTTACTTTAAGAACAAGAAGGGTCTACAATCCATCATTCATCAAGGAGGTCTACAAAGCTAGAAGAAAAGCCTTACATAAAGGCACCTACAAAGAAGAGCATATTGAAGCAAGACTTACGTCAAGCCACAAGTCTTCAAACAAACCTCATCACCAAGCAAGTCCACTTGGAAAAGGCAACATGAAGAACATCAAGATCTAGGGAAGACAAGCAATCAAGCCTTCAAGGAGGAAGCAAATCCATTACATCTCAAAATCTATCAAGTAAGTACATGTCCCCTTTTGAATATACATCAATGTCTTTTTGCAAGGAAAGCAATAAATTGGTAGGTACCAATAACTTTCTTTCATGGAAGAAGAGGATTGATCTACTTCTCAAGGAGAATGAACTCCTAGAACATGTCAAAGGGAATATCACTATCCCTGCTAAGGAACAGACTCAAACCTTAGCCAAGTACAATAAGGATGAGACAAGAGCTCAAAGGATTCTGATAGAATCAATCAAAGAATCTCTCATTCCTTATGTCTCCAAGTTTGAGACATCAAAAGAAATTTATGATAAGCTAGTAGAGCTATTCTCAATATCCACAATCGGAGAAGTAATATCTCTGAGAAATGAATTATACAAGATGAAGATGGCAAAGGAAGGAATAGCTCCCTACTTCATGAAAATCTCTAAAATGAGAGATCAACTTCAAGAGCTTGGGGAAGTCATGTCTGATAGAGAAATGACAACTGTAGTACTCAATGCTCTACCTGAGGAGTGGGGAAACTTCACATCAAGCATATATGCCAAGAAGGAAGCAACCACTCTCAGTGAAATGTGATCTCTATGTAGAACAGAGGAAACCAGACTTAAGGCAAAAGAAGATGTAGGATCAAAGGAGCAAGCATTTGCTACCATGGCCAAAAGAAAGGGTAAATTTGCAAATTTTGGTCCATGAAGAACAAACAACAAAGACATGTCCAAAATCCAATTTTTTGGAGCCCAAGAATATGGACACTACAAAAGGAACTGTCCTAAGCTTAAGAAGGAAAAAAACAACAAAAGGAAGAGGGAAAGAAGAAGGAAAGAAGCAAAAGAAGGAAGATCCTCCTAATCTCTACTATGGCTAGGTCAAACTCTTTACTTCTAGACTTCTTTCAAAGTTTTGAGTAGGATAGGAGCATGTAGGAATAAATTAATATTGCATGGATAGAAGCATCCTCTAGAATCTAGCAGCATGATGTTCATAGAGTTCTAGATACTCATGAAGATGTAGCATTTATGATAAGAACAAAAATGCATGAGTAGAAATATCTTCTAGAATATAGGAGCGTGGCAGATATAGCTCAAGATATTCATGTAGAAGAAGCATACCTAGTATAAGACCTCATCCACGATGAAAGAAAATTGATCATGATTAAGAATCTTAGAAGACCTCCATCATCAAAAGTAAGAAAACATTTGCAAGGCAAGGATCTTTAAAATCCTATGATGGGATCTTCAAAAGAAGGTTCATGGACCAAAGTAGATATCTGGGAATCCCATTCATTGGATTCAAGAAAAGGATGATATGTAGGCAAGCTAAGATGAAGCAAGAAGGGCCACACCAAGGACAATGAAATGAAGCTAAGATGATCAAAGGAGAATCAAGATGAGGTATGTATGCAGCAAAGTTTAGTCATGTTATCATTTGTATATTATTGAGTCGTGGGATAGTTCTATAACATGATCAAACATGAAAGAATCTCTTTCACCAAGAACATGCTCGAAGCCATGTACCATAATGCAATGAAGGTCAACAAAACAATATGCTCACATAAGGAGCATAAGATTGTTGACTAAGAAGCAAGAAGAAATGCTAACAAGTCCAGAAAGCAAGCAATGAAGGAATGCTCTCACAAGAAGCATTAGATGGTTGACCTATCCATCTGAGAAGAAGCAAATGAAGAAAGAGATCAAGCATGTGAAGAACACCATGATCACCAACAATCACTATCTGACAAAATGCTTTGAAGATATCTCCCGAAAGAAGGCAAGGAAACTCTGATAAAGGAAGAAAGGACCCTTGATACCTATGAAGGCCTTGGAGATATAAAAGGTGCAGATAACTAATTCTACTCTAT
The DNA here is from genome assembly GCA_031772625.1 of Pinus tabuliformis. Taxonomy (NCBI): domain Eukaryota; kingdom Viridiplantae; phylum Streptophyta; class Pinopsida; order Pinales; family Pinaceae; genus Pinus; species Pinus tabuliformis. The sequence goes on from CM062816.1 coordinate 342,395,947, forward strand.
AAAGATGTCGTGATAAAGAAGCCATCCAACAAAAGAAAAAGCAATGTTGAAGCAATATCAGGATGAAATCATGATGGGCTAGTAGGTCGAAGCATGTAAACAAGCAAGTACTATGAAGCATCCATGAGAAGAATATTCCAAAGCATGGAAAAGATGACATAGGAGTAGCCAAGATGACAAGAAAACCTGATATATGACATGAAAGCCACTTTCCTCAAAGGAAGAAATGACATGACAAACCAGGGAGGAAAGTGATCAATGGATGGTGCCCTACCCAAAAGAAGTTCGAACAAAGACTTCATGACATCAAGAAAGGAAGGAGATCGAGCAGCTGAAGGATCCACGAAGAAGAAGTTGTTGATGAAGGAAAGAGCCCCCAGTAAAGAGGAGCTCTGACAGGAGGGAGTTTTGGATCACCCTTGATTACAAAGGAGTGACAATTGTGTTTTCCATTTCATGGGTCCTGCACTAGACCAGGACTAACAGTCATAAGTCTAGATGAAGGCCATGAATGGAAATATAGACACAAGATAGACACAACATTCTTGTCTTCACTTGCAAAGAAAGAATGGGAGGATTAGATAATCATCTAGCATCTGATACTCTTTGAGGATGTGTAGGGCATCCAAGCCAAGAGTAGGCAAGAGGACCGATATTCTTTGAGGGCTAGGAACCCAAGACAAGAATAGTCCTAGAAGGTCATACTCAGAGAACACCCGGGTGGGTATGTACCTTGAGAGACAATGATGAAGGTGTCTATAAATCATTGGTTTTGCCAGCATTGTAGCTCATGGTCTCGTAAAGAGATGGAGTTGTTAGACAAGGCCTTGCACTATGACAATGTTGATGGATATGATGCTATAACAGATGGATTGCAAATCCGATTTCTCTTATGTGAATTCTTCAAGATTGATAATAGCCAAACACCTTGTAATATTGTATGAATACCTCCCTAGTTAAGAGGGAGTGTTGAAGGAAAGTGTAACTAGGTTTGGTCTTCATAAATGTACTTTTGATATTGTACTTATTTCAAGTAAAGAAATATTATTTTATAATATATGTCAATGAATTTCTTGCTCATTGAAGTAGGTCTAGCACATGTCAAAGTGCTATAGGTGAATCAAATAGTCAAAAAGAAAGGTTGAAAACCTTAAGGGCATGTTACACCTTCTCTGAATATGCATTAGGATCTTAAGAAGTCCTCTCTACAAGAACCATCCGAAGTCCACTCTACAAGTCGGCATACAAGCAGTCAACCAAGTTGGCCTACAAGTCAGCCTAAATGGAGGGATATTCCTCTATTTATAGAGGTTGTCCACTCCAAATAGAATGCACCAATTTGGCTTTGAAATCCGCAAGAAAAAGAGAACATTAAGAACGAAGGAATCCAAGGTAAAGGATCTACTAGGGCAGCGAAGAAAAGGAGGAAGTACAACGAAGATTAAGTGACTGTTTTTCTAGGGTATACACAGTCACACGTGCGAGGAAATGAAGGATAGTCTATGGCCATATCTGTAGTAAGATCACAACTCTATATTCCTCCTTGGTTGGGATAGTAACTAGGCCTACAAGGCCTCCTACTCTAGCGTGGAAGAAAGACACTCAAGCGAAGTTAAAAGGGTTGTTCTAAGGCCCATGAGAGTCACACGTGCGAGGGAAAATGAGGTTGCCTCTACTATCATAATAGCCCTCCCATTACAGTCATCCAAGTTAGTTGATTGTTGAAAAGAAGAAAGGAACCATAATAGGAAAAGGGTCTCATCAAAGGTCTCTCCTCTAGAGCAAGTGCAACAAGTTTTACTAACAAGTTGAAAGAAGAACGAAGTGCCAGAAGAAGGAGGACGAAGTGTCGGGAAACGAAGTGCCGGAGTATAAGGTGCAGAAAAGGAGGGAAGACTTGATTTGTGCTTGGAGGATCCTCTTGTCAGGGGTTTAGGGTTTGGCATTGATCAATAGAAGCTTCAATAAGAGAAATTCACTAAAGAGTTTTCCTTTCAAGAGAAGAGAGGTTTTGGCCCTGGTAGAGTGCCAACATCTGTTGTTCTTGTTTTTATGTTTTGATAGCAGTTTGATGAAGTACACACATATGCACTGATATGAAGAAAAAAAAGAATAAGCTAATAAGAAAAGTAAAAAGACTCCACAAATTGTTATCAAGTAACGAAGAATCACACTACACTACTTATGCCCTAGATTCTTCAACATGTAACAAATGGGTTTTACCCCTTTATGATGTAAAAATATGTAAATCTTGATGTAAAATGTCTAGTGCATGGTCCCTCATAATTAGAAAACCATGGCTAAACATTTGAAGGTTGAAAAATAATGTATCCCCTCATTAGGTTAATTAATTAAATTTTCTGGTTCAAAATTAGTTAAAATCCTAAGCCAGAAATTTAATTAATTCTAATTCCTAGGTAAATTTAAATTCTCCAAAGGCAAAATTCGTTAGTCCTAAAAAAATTAAATTTTAAGAGGTCCCAGGACTAAGGTAAATTAATTATTTTGATAAATTTTAAACCTTTGATCCCTGGGGGTTAAGTCAAAGTCAATTTTTTTGGGAAATTAACTCAAAAGTTTTATTTGAGTTAATTAAAATGCATTTAAATGAAAAAATCGAATTTCCTGAAAATAAATAAATAAATAAATAATTCGACGGATGAGATTAAAAGATATTTTGATCTTTATCAACGGTCGAGATTGCTTGACGAGGATCATTCGAACTAGCCGTTGGAGGATTTATCTTTAAATAGGAGATCATTTGTCAATCGATCTATCCGAACATCTTGATGCTACTTCACAATTTATCACAGTAGGACTTAGAGGCTTCCCAAACAAATCTAGACAGAAGATTCCTTAATCATACAACTTCATTTCCTACTTTACATGCAGCAACATATTCTACAACCAGATCCTGCTTTCCTTCATTCAGCAACACCTCAGTATGCATTCTCCAATTTCTTCAAGGTATCCATCATGACTATAATATGCCCTCCCTCTCAACTTGGGAGATATCCTTCTTTCCTTTATCTAGACTCCCTCTTAACTTAGGGAGATCAACTTCTTTTCCTTAGCATCGGAGAGTCTTTCATGGCTTCCATCCTTCTTATCAAAGTCATCTTGATCATCATCATTCATATAATTTCCTTCTTCATGCTTTTCAATCAAATCAACTTTACTTACGAATATCTTCAACCTCTTGAAGATTATGTACCTTCACACCTTAAACAACAAGTACAACCAAATGCATATATAGAAGCATGGAGTTAACTATATCATAATCACGAAAGCATTAGACTTTAGACATCAAATACCTAAACTGAGTTGCGTTCATAGTCAACAAGAGACACATACTTTAAACTTCAACTTTTTTGCTTGGGTTAAGGTTATAACCCCTAGATCACATCAATAATTCAATCATGATATCAGTCTCATTATATCTAGGGTCTCAATATTTCTTCCAGAGATATGACATACTCTACTATAATATGTTGCAAACCCTAGAAGAAATTCAAACAAGTATAGTTCTACAATGCATCCAACAACTTTAGAATTCATATGATAGACTTCTATTAGGATTTAATGTTAACCCTAGATTCCATCTTTGAGATACTAAGCCTTAGATGTCAACAATCAAGACTAATCACAACACAATCTAAGGTTTCAACTAAATGACCAACTTCTACTTGAGTTTGTTGTATCATCATAATGGAGACAATATCATCATATCCTAGAATATCAAACTTCTACTAGGACTTAGCTACAAACCCTAGAACTTATGAACATCAACAAAGGTTAGCACATATGCATATCTAGGATTTCATAATCATGCGCAAGCATAGCATATATTAGATAAACCCAAGACACAAATATCAATACATTTAAAGTCAGACATATAACAATCTTGATTAGGCTAGGGTTTTGATCAATTGGACAAACATACACCTATGGTTTCATTCCTAAGAGCTTACTCTTGATACATAAGGGTTTTACTCATAAACCCTAATTTACGAAAACCTCATGGTCTAAGAACACATTACCATCCAAACTTAAAGGACTAAGACACCAAACATGACAGTATCATCAAAACCCCAAACATTAAAAGAATAGTATTTTCTAGATTTCATCAGTAACCCTAAGTAGACTAGGGATTTCGCATTAGCATTGAGGGTTTTACAAAGAACCTTTTAGGGTTCCACAAACATGATGCTTTAATGAGGGTAGATTCAATCTAATGATTAATTACCCAAACAAGAATCTCTATGATTCAAATGTCCTAGACATAACACTTGTTAGTAATGTCAAACAGATTTTAATGAATATACCTTTATCGCTAAGAGAACAAAACTTATGATCTAAAACATATCTTTGAGTTGTTTTCCTGACAAATCGTATAGGACATTAATTTCAATGCTTTGTTTTGTGAGATCTTCTCCATATCCCTTGAGCATATCAGCGAGTTTTTCCTAAACAAGGAAAATATAAAAGAAAATGTTATTAACATATAGTATAAACACATCTAGATAAGAAATGGAGAACCAAATATGAAAGATAATACGAGTAAGATACTTTTCTTTGGAAAATTGGTGAAGGCTCCGTCTTAATCCAATCTCGAGGGATACCTATAACTTTTACAAAACAATTCAAAAATGTTTTTCCAAAGCATGTTAAACCTATAAGTACTAAAAATCAAAATACAAAGAAAAACAATTCAAAACTTAGAGTAGAAGGGTAGAGTTCTTAAGAGTCCCTAGCAAATAAGTCTTTGACTTTGGATTCTTCCTCCTTGTTCTTCTTTGGTGGTCCTTCATCAGCAACATTTGCTTGATCCCTATTTCTCGGATTCTTAGGACAATCACTTCTATAGTGACCCATCTTGTGACAATTGTAGCATTCAATTTTGGATAGGTCTACCTTCCTTCTAGGCCCTTTAAACTTCTTGAAGGTTCCTTTGTTCTTGTGATGAGCGGAATAGGCATTTGAAACTTTCTCCTCTTCATTCTCTTTGTTGCTCACTAATGAAATCCTGACTCCTTGACTGCATGCATACCATAATTGTTCGAATGTAGGAGTTTCCTTCCAACTGTTGAGACCTAAAGGCACTCCAAGATGTTGGTAATCCTAGAAGTGCAGTGATTACAAGTTCCTTTTTGGGTACTATCTCATCGATCGCCTTGAGTTCATCTATGATTCTAGCTATCCTTACAAAGAAGGATGCCACAATGTCTTCCTTTGTCATCTTTATAAATCTCAATTCATTCTTAAGACTTGTTATTTGACCAAGATTATTGATTCTGAATAATTTGGATAATGCTTCATACATGCTAGGCTCTCCATCCTGAGCTACTAACGCCTGATACCTGTCTGGCTGTTTTCGCTCCCCTTTACTGTTCCTTGGCTCTCCGATGAAGTTCTTTGCATCACGCAGAATCTGACGAAGTTCCCTGTTCGTTCTTCCTCTGCCAACAGGTGCTTCTGTTCGCTCCTCTTCCTCATCCTGAGAATCTTCCTGATCCGAGGAAGAATTCTTCACTTTCGTTGGTTGAAGAGGCATGACCAATGGATCCTCTTTCGACTGCTCCTTGGAAGGCATTTCGCGAGATCTTCTGAAAGCTCTGTCCTCCATGAACTTTACATCTTGTCGTACTACTACCTTCCTGCTCCCTGGAAGATATATCCTGTATGCCTTAGCGTTCTCGCTATATCCTGCCACATACCCCTTTTCTACAGTCTGATCCAGCTTCTTCTTCTTTTCTTTGAGTATGCGACAATATGCCAAACTCCCAAATATCCTGAAATGACTGACTTCAGGTGTCTTCCCAGTGAAGACTTTCTTTGGAGTAATCTTGCCCAATGCCCGATGAGGAGTCCTGTTCCGAACGTAGACAGTTGTGTTGCATGCTTCCGCCCACAGGAATTTTGGCATATCCTGATCATACAGCATGGCCCTAGCTGCTTCTACAATAGTCTTGTTTTTCCTTTCTGCCACCCCATTTTGCTCCGGATTGTAGGGAGCTGTCCACTCTCTTTTGATGCCTTCCTTAGCGCAATAATCGATGAAGTCCTTATCGACATACTCTCCACCATTATCTGAGCACAAGACTTTTATTTTCTTACCTGTCAGATTCTCCACTAGAGCCTTGAACTCTTTGAATCGACAAAAAACCTCATCCTTGGCTTTCAGAAAATAGATCCAAGTTTTCCTCTAGTGGTCATCAATGAAGGTAAGGAAATACTTGGCACCGCTGAGAGCTCTGACGGAAATAGATCTGCAGATATCTGAGTGTATCAATCCTAGTACACCCTTGGCCCTGTGGTTGTTCCTAGGAAATGCCATCTTGGCATACTTTCCTAGAGCGCATCCCCTGCATACATCATCTTGTTCCGTACTCAAATCTGGAACTCCTGTTACAGTGCTCCTGAGAATTCTCAGAGCTCCATGGTGCATGTGACCCATCCTTATGTGCCATAGTTCGTTCAGGTCTTTGTCCCCATGACTGCCTATTAGTGCCATTGGAGATTCTACTTGTAGTCTATACAACCGATTACTTTTGATCCCGATCTGCACTTTCTTTTTCCATCTCGGGTGTTTGACGTATACCTTTTCCTTGATGAAGTAGACCTCATAGCCCTTGCCTTGTAGTTGTGACACGGAAAGTAAGTTCATCCCCAATCCTGGTACATGCAGTACATTTGTGGCACGAAACCACTCTCTCGATTCTATCTGAAAAACTATGGTACACTTTCCTATTGGAGTACACTTTGCTTTGTTCCCCATGGTGATCTGAAAGTTCATCTTCTCTTCTCGATATTCTGAGAAACACTCCTTGATTCCCGTCATATGCCACAAGGCTCCACTGTCTATATACCATACTTCTGATGATGCAACATTAGTCATGCACGCCACTTCTTCCAACCTAGAAGCCAACATAGAGAAATCAAAATCTCTTTCTCTTGTGCAATCTTCTCAAAATCTGCAAGAGTCCCCTGAGGTGGATGCCTCTGCATCGTGGTCTCGACTCATAATTGATTTTCCCTTTCTGTCTCTGATTACTTGCTCTGATAACATGTGAAAATTCTATCACTGCAGCAACTGATTTACTTTTCTTACTTATTTCATCATAAGTTATAAATGAAATTACTTCAACAAACATTAAAATAAATATTGTTGCAAATATCACACTGTAATACAAAATCAAACATATGCACACATTGACACAGTTATTTTGGACTAATGTCCCCAGAAAAACCCAATGTGGGAAAACCGATGCAGCAAGGGAGGATTTTATTATTCAGCAATCTTCTAGTACAATAGGGTGCCAAACTGGCTTATCCCCAGATAGACATTTCCCTCAGTGTGTTCTCGAAGTGCCCCTCAAGCCTCCTCTTATACTTTTCCTATTGACATCTCAATGGCTGAGATTAAGTCCCTAATCAACGACTAAGATTAGATCTGGCTTGATCCATGTCTTTTGGACCATTCTAACATAAATTCATATTAATACACATTAATATTTTATTTTCCTTCCCTAAGTTTAGACTTAGGGACCCCATTAAAAATATTAATTATTTTAATATCTCCTGATTTGTTTAGAATCTTCCCAAACCCTTTCTGGGTATTGGGGATCTTATGTGCCCCAATCTCTCCACCAAATTTTGTGGCTAGAGCACATCCGATGCTACCCCAAATCAACACTTCCCTGTGAAGACTTTCCTTGGAGTAATCTTGCCCAATGCCCGATGAGGAGTTCTATTCTAAACATAGACTGTTGTGTTGCATGCTTCTGCCCACAGGAATTTTGGCATATCCTGATCATACATCATGGCCCTAGCTGCTTCTAAAATAGTCCTGTTCTTTCTTTCTGCTACTTCATTCTGCTCTGAATTGTAAGGAGATGTCCACTCTCTTCTGATGCCCTCCTTAGTGCAAAAATCAATGAAGTCCTTATCGACATACTCTCCACCATTATCTGAGTGCAAAAATTTTATTTTCTTCCCAGTCAAATTCTCCACTAGACCTTGAACGCTTTGAATCGACAAAAAACCTCGTCCTTGGTTTTGAGAAAATAAATCCAAGTTTTCCTTGAGTGGAGTGGTCATCAATGAAGGTAAGGAAGTACTCGGCAGCACTAAGAGCTTTAGTGGACATGGGTCCGCAGATATCTAAGTGTATCAATCCTAGTACACTCTTGGCCCTGTTTTTACTTCTAGGAAATGTTGCCTTGGGATACTTTCCTAGAGCACATCCTCTGCATACATCATCTCATTCCGTACTAAGATCCGGAACTCCTGTTACAATGCTCCTGAGAATTCTCAGAGCCCCATGGTGCAAATGTCCCATTCTTCTGTGCCATAGTTCATTCAAATCCTTGTCTCCATAACTGCCTATTAGTGTCATTGGTGATTCTAGTTGTAGTTTGTACAACCTATTACTTTTGATCCCGATCTGCACTTTCTTTTTCCAGCTCGGGTGTTTGACGTATACTTTCTCCTTGATGAAGAAAACGTCATAGCCTTTGCCTTGAAGTTGCAACACGGAAAGTAAGTTCATCCCCAATCCTCGTACATGCAACATATTGGTAGCACGAAATCACTCTCCCGTTTCTGTTTGAAAAACTATGGTACCCCTCCCTACTGGAGTACAGTTTGCCTTGTTCCGCATGGTGATCTGAAAGTTCATTTTCTCCTCCCGATAATCTGAGAAACATTCCCGGATTCCCGTCATATGCCAACAGGCCCCACTGTCTATATACCATACTTCTGATGATGAAGAGCTAGTCACGCAAGCCACTTCTTCTTCCAGCCTGGAAGCCAACGTAGAGAAATCGAAATCACTTTCTCTCGTGCAATTTTCATTAAAATCTGTGCGAGTCTCCTGACGTAGATGCCTCTGCATCATGGTCTCGACCCATAATTGATTTTCCCTTCCTATCTCTAATTACTTGCTCTAATACCATGTGAAAATTCTATCACTGCAACAACTGATTTATTTTACCTACTTATTTCTCGATAAGTTATTTATGAAAATCCTTCAGTAAACATTAAAATAAATTCTGCTGCAGATATCACATCATAATATAGAAACAAACACATGTACAAGGCTTAACACATTGACACAAATATTTTGGACAATCAGTCCCCGGAAAAACCCAATGTGGGAAAATTGGTGCAGTAAGGGAGGATTTTATTATTCAGAAATTCTTCAGTACAACTGGGTGCCAAAGTTGCTTACCCAACAAAGAGAAAATTCTTTAGCACTTCCCCCAGTTTCAGCGTTAGCCTAGCTGACCTCTGCGTAGCTACCAGACCCTCTGTGTCAACCCCTGCCTCTCTGCATCAACATTGGGCCTCTCTGCGTCACCCACACAAGCCCTCCAGTGACTGCGCAGTCTACAGCCTCTGCATCTGCCTCTCCAACCGCTGCGTTGTTCCCCTGGTGCTATTCTCGACTCTCTGTTCCGTACTTGCTGCCTCCTGTTGCTCTCCAGACCACTAGTTCGAATTTCTCAGCTAACCCCACTCTACTTGTTGCCTCCTGCTGCTCTCCAAACCACTAGTTCGAATTTCTCAGCTAACCCCGCTCCAAAAATCGAACTGATTGGTGTCCCTCAGTGTGTTCTCCAACTGACCCTCAAGCCTCTTCTTATACTTTTCATGTTGGTCCTTCAACGGCCGAGATTAAATCTCTAATCAATGGCTAAGATTAGATTTGGCTTGATCCATGACTTTTGGAACCTTCTAACCCAGTGTTATATTAATATCCATTAATATTTTATTTTTCCTAAGTTTAGACTTAGGAACTCCATTAAAAATATTAATTATTTTAATATCTCTCAAACCGGTTAGAATTTGCCTAAACCATTTATGGGTCTTGGAGATCTCATGTGCTTTAGCCTCTTCACCAATTTTCACAGCTAGAGCACATCCAATGCTACCCCAAATCAACATGAAGGATCTTTACTACTAAAGAAGGTTAATTGACTGCAAGTTCTTTATGAAGATTGATCTTTCTTTTAGGATAATATGTTTTGAAGAAACATCATAGAAAGAAAGCATATGATAGTAGCATATTTGGAATTTACATGATTAAGTTGCTTTATAGAAATCATCTAGATAGGTAGATAGACCATTTTTTGCATAATGTTCATCCAAGCATTATCTAACGTTATGTTAGAAATTGTCATATTACCTATATGGATCATCATGATCCTGGGAGGATCATCATTGTGAAAGATCCTTGGGAAAGGTATCATGACAAGGATAGTATACGTTCCATGTAATGTGTAATCAATATTGATTAAGGGATGAAGGAATGCAATGGGGTCGGGTTGTAGTGTCATAAAGCTAGATGATTGGATGAAAGCATGTTATAAGAGAACTTTGGATAAGATTCATATATATATATATAATATATATATATATATATTTAGAATCTTGTGAAAGGAAAGTTGGTTATAAAAATTATGCTTAAATATTTATGATGCTGAAAAAGGAATAGAATCTGACTTACTTAAGGATGTATAAGAGATTAAGACTTTCTCTAGAATATGTAAGATAATAACTAGCATCCAATATAATCTTCGAAAGAGAAAAAGTTGTAACTTGTTAATCAAGTTCGATCCTTGGGCACTCTGATGTATGAAGGATGTTTCAACTTTCAAGAGGAGATAACCAATGAGGATGTTGATGAAATGAGAAGGTCACCATGGTAAGGTAAGTCTATTTTATTTATAGTTTGGTTATCTAGTTAACATATTATTATGCTACCTGGAATAGATGTTGTAGGAATTCATGATGACAGTAGACGCAAGTTCAACTGTATGGATGGAAAGTATTGGGGAAAGCTCAATATCTGGTACCTGACAACTATGAAGTCAAGATATGTTGGTAGAAATGTGAGAAGATAACCTAAAGCTCAAAGAATATCACTTTCATGAAGAAATTATGATCATCTGGAAATTTGGAAAGGCTAAATGAAATGCCTTCATGTCGAAGATGAATATGATGAGCAAGAAAGATGACCTAGATCCTATCACAAGATTGAAGAGAGAAGGTGATTCCATGATACCTTGAAAGAAAGCAAGCTCGATGAAAGAGATGTGGAAGAAAGAGGGAGCCATGAAGCTACGAAGATCAAAACAACTAGTACTCTCATAAAGACAAGCTATAAGGCTTGTGGTATTGACTTCCCAAATAGAAAGGAAATCTGCAATCTCCTCTGGATTTAAGGAGCAGAGGAGTCTTCTTGAAAAGGAGCAAGGTTCTATTCTCAAGATAAAAATGAGAATGGGATTGTCCTCTCTGGTTGAGAAGGAGTGATGTTAAACATCATATGTGCATTTTGTTCTTCAGGTGATGAAGAAAGAATGGTGAACGATAAGATAAGCATACGTGGTTTCCTTGAGGATATAAGATCCAAGAAAGGAAAGGTACCAACACTCTTTGAGGATGGGATTGTTGAGAAATCTAGGGCAGCTAGATTAGGGGTGATTTCTTTTTACTTTGATAACTGCTTATGATGTTCTTTACTTGAACTTGTAGTATTTATAATTAGCTTCTTTTTCTCTTGGTTGTTATAGTGTTCTTATCATCAAACAACTATCAAAACATGAAGATCAATAGAACATATGGACACAAGACGTAAGTTGTTATACAGGGCCAAAACCTCTCCCAAAGAGGAAAACCCACAATGAATTCATCTCTTCTTATAGAAACTTCAAATGACGAATTCCAAGATCCTTTAGACCCAAGACTGAGACCCCTCCAAGACCAAGTCAACCGCTTTGTAGATGAGTTTTACCTTCACAGAGTCAAACCTTCTTCAATAGCTTCCAGAAACAAATTTCGACTTCTACTACAAGTCTGTGCTTTTTCATTTCTCCAATAATTGCTACAATTTTGCACGTGTGGGAGAAAGAGGCTAATTTAGGCCTCCTCTCTTCTTCGCTTGGCTTGATCTTCTTTCCTTAGATACTCGGCCTTAGAACTTGATCTTTCAACAACAATATTTCGACTTCTAGAAGGAGAACTTCAATATGATCTTGTGACTGCAGAAACCCTAGCTGCAATTCACACGTGTGAGAGAATAGAGATAGAAATAGGCTTCTAAACTTCGATTTTTCTTCCTTATATCCTTCCTCTTCTTCGCTTGTCTTCTTGTCTTCCTTTTTGTATTTCAATGAGCTTGCTTCATGAGTGTTTCAAATGAGGTCAAATGCTTTGTATATATACCTTTCCTTGGAGCTCGAATAGCCCTAAACAGGGCCGACTTCTTCTCTACATACCGACTTGGTCTTAGAGGGATATTTTGACACATTTTGACTCAAAATAAATTCTTTTGACTTGTTACAAAATGCCCATTAGGGTCTAATATATGTGACAATGACTTTTTTGACTACTTGACTCTATGAAAAACCCTAGAAGCACACAATGGGTGCTTTGACCTAAAATAAAAAATGACCTTGAGCATGAAACCCATGCTATAAAATAACAATAATAATTGTTTTTTTCTTTTAACAAAATACACAAAAATCAAGAGTACATGACATATTATGAAGATCGAACCTAGTTACATATTTCAACAGGGACAAGCATCCAAAATAAGAGTAGTCGAAGAGGACAATATTCTTTGAGGACTTAGGATTGGAGATCCAAGATAAGAATAGTCCTAAAAGGGCATACCTTGTGGCCATCTGGATGGGGTATGTGCCTTGTAGAGGTAGTGTGGTATCACACATAAACCCTCCCAACATAATGCTCTTGAATAAAGAAGAACTTGTCTAGTTAGGCCTCAGAGACAATGTTGGTGATGATGATGATGCTTACAGTATGGCTTATCAATCTGACTCTTGTGATAACTCTTCAATTTGAGATATGATGTTGTACTAGTTGTACTATTATGAATACCTCCCTCATTAAGAGCGAGTGTTGAAAATATAACTAGCTTGGGTATTCATAATTGTTGTACTCATGTCAATATGTATCCTATGTAACAAACAAGAGAAAAAAAGAAAAATGTATTATTATTAAAAGCATGGGTTTCATGCTCTTTATTGATGGTCTTCTAGGTAAAAGCATGTTCTTCATGCTTCTAGGATTTGTTAGGTCTTAAGATTTGTTGGCATGAGTCAAAGGAGTCAACATCATGTTTATAAGACCCTTCCGAGAAAAATGTAATTGTCAAAAGAATTATTTTTGAGTCTAGAGAGTCCTAGAAACTCTTAAAGTATAAATCAGCCCTAGCACCATCAAGTTGGCCTAAAGGAGGGAATCCAACCCCTTGGAAAGGCTATATAAAAAAGAAGTTCGACCTCATTTAACACTCACTCACTCCACAAGTTCGATATCACAAGAAGAAGTTCGATTTGTAGCTGGGGGAAGCAGAAAAGGAGAGTGAAGGACTAGAAGAAGAAAGAAGGACGAAATTTCTTGTTTTGGGCTCTATCTCTCTCAGACGTGCAAAATTATAGGGTTTATGGGTTGCAGAAAGAGGTTGAAGTTGCAGGTCCGAGTTGCAGTAAGACGAAGTGTAGCATATTGTAGCTAGAAGGAAGGATACTCTATCAAGACCTCGTTGACCTTAGGAGGAGCTGTCTTGCTCTAGGAAGGTCTTAGGAGGAGGCAAAATTAGGGTTTCCTTGGAAGCTGCAAGGCTGAAATTGCAAGATCGAAGTTGCAGAACAAGTTATAGAATTGAAGCTGGCAGGTCGAAGTTGCAGGTTGTAGTTGGTTGGTGCAGAATTGAAGGATTTGAAGAAGGGGGCTGACTTGGTACTAGGAGGAGGACTTGGTACTAGGAGGAGGACTTGGTCTAGGGTTTGAGTCTTTGTATCTCATTTGAAGCAGATTCTAATAAGAGAATAGTTTTTCCAGGTTTTCCCCTTGGAGGGGTTTTGCCCTGATTGAGAGCCTAATATTTGTATTCTCTATTGTTTCTATTTCTATTCTTGATATTTGTTTGATGAAAAGATCTAAGCACAGAACACAAGAAGACTAATAAAGTTCACATGCAAATATTAAAGGAACATTGACTTAATAAGCTGTCACTTTCCATTTTCCAATATTAATACTATAAGAACCTCTGAGTTATTATGAATCAGTCATGGTTATGCAGAAGTGTTTTCTTGATGTACAATGATCACTGTGCACATTAATTGAGTAAACAGAGAAAAATTACACCTACAGTACCATGTTTTCAAACTGTTTGTAGAATTTCCTCAATAGGCCAGATTGTATAACTTAAGTAATTTAGTGGCAAAATTTGGATATCCACTAGTTGGAATATTACACAATCTTATTACAGAAGAATGGCCATAACATGGATATGCTAGACATTAGCTCCTCCAATCCCAAGATAAGCAAAAAAAATGTTATGGCATCGAGTGAGCCCATAGTTGTTCTCAAGAATCGACAGATTGTAGTCCCACTTGGTTTTTATCCATCAGCATACCAGATATTGATTTTTCATGGCATGTTTCTATTCAAGATTTCTGAGAGTGCCAAAGTGCAACTCCCTATTTATCACAAGACCTTTTAGTTCTGGCTTGCAAAGACATGAAAACATATGGTGCTGATTAGGAAGATTCTGTGTATAAAGGCCTACGATATCCCTCATTACCCTTTCTTTAAGGACAAAGCAATTTTTAAGGGGATGGCAATGTTATGAACATAATAATAATAAATAACAATAACTTAATAAATAATGAGAAGTTTAGTTAATGAAAAGATGTGTCTTATCAAACTGACATGTCCATTAGTGGAATGACAACCTGCCTAGGTATTTATATTGGGGGCAATGGTTGTAATATTCATCATTCTTATTCACTCTATCAATTATATATATATATATATATATATATATATAATACATTTATACACTTACAAATATATTGTCTTCAAATACAAACAAGAACTATTTGTTAGACTGTCCTCTCTCAGATTTCTTAGTATTTGGTTCTCTTGAGTTGTTATGGATAAATTGAGTAGATGAATCATCAAAACTTTGCCACCTTCTCTTCTGATGTCTGCTGGTTTAGTTTCTTTTCACAAAATGAAGCTGACCTGGGAATCATTCTAAGATTTGGATGTTTTTCATGTTTGGTATTTCAGAAACATTAGAATAAATTTATTTTCTGTCATAGCTTAGAACCTATTTAGTATACCTGTTGTGGCGGTGACCTTGAGGCTTGAATCCCCTGAATGATTTTCTCATCATTTTGTCAAGTCTCACCCACATTCTTGTAACATAGGCGGTTACAGAAATTTCTTTGTTAGGATAAATCTTGAACCTTTTTCAAGGTTTATGTCATGAAAATGCAATATAGTGTTTTGAAATCTTGTGCATTGGTGTTATGCAGAGCTCACTGACTATAGCTGGTTGTTATATATGTCCATCTCCCGGTTCTAAAGGTTTAAAAACCCTGGTTTGTTTTTCATGTGATTCTCCTCAATCAACATCCTCCAGGATTTTTACTTTCGAGAACCTTTACAGTGGAGAAATGCAAGTTGTATCAGAAATTGATGAAATTATCAGTGCATCTCAAGAATTTTCAAATAGCGTATGGCAGTTTGAATCAGACGTGCCATTTCTGCATGTGGATAAAACTGAGACTGTTTTGACTGAAGGCAAGAATTTGAGGCTAATTTCTGAGTCAACACTGTCCAGGCTTCTTCTGCTTAAAGACGAAATGTCCAAGGATTTGGATAATAAGCATGAAGATGACAAAGTTGAAGGAAATGGATGGGAAAAACAAATTACTGATAAGTCAGTAGTAGAACAGGAGCCACTCTTTTTTGGACAATCCTGTTATTTCATGAACAGATTTATTGTTTCATGGGGAAGATCAAACTATAGCGGGGGACATGAAATAAGACACATTGGTGCACCAGACGGTACCTTGCTTGACCAAAGTCATAGTTGTAGTTGGTTGCATAGAAAGTGCTCTTCTTGTCCAATACAGATCAATATGGCTACTTGGCTCCGTCACATGAAAGAAGCAGATTGGACTTATCTCTCTCACCTGGTAGAGTGTCGGTTAACAAGAAAACATGTTTCTCTCAAAGAGACTGATGAAGAGATAATGACATCAATAACTCATTCTACAGACCAGGAAGAACAGAAGACAATTTCATGTGCTAAATATGTAGCAGGGAAAGCACGAGAAGCTCTTGCAAGATTGAAGACCATCCCAATACCAGCAAGAAGAGCTTTGCCCGTGCTTGTGAATGGGCAGGGTACTCTTCTTGGGATCCCGGTAATTATCTACCCATCAGTTGTTTTTCAATTTAGTGTTTAGATAACCTCATTTCAAATACTATAAAGATTTTGGGTCTCTGTTTTCAACAATGATTGCAACTGCATCTTCACATATTAGCTGCCAAATATGGATGTGTTGTATTTTATTCACTTGAGATAGTAGATCTGTAATATAATACAATACGTGTTAGAAAATCAGAAAGGAAGAAAGATTTTCTTATCTTGATAATTAATTGTGATGTATTGTTATCTTCTTTAAGTCTTTTTTAACTTCTTGATGTCTTCTTTTATCTTCTTATCATCAAGCAACTACCAAAACATAAATACATGAAGATCAAAACAATAAGGACACAGGATGCACACTCTCAGCTAGGGAAAAACCCCTCTTAGGGAAAAACTCAAAAAAATTATCTTCTCTTCTTCAAGAACCAAATCAAATGAGACAACCAAGACCTCTAGAGTCTAGACAACAAGTCCTCCTCCAGTCCACCATGTCAGCCTCCCAAGAATATCAATCAAACTATAGTCAAGTTCTCCACGAATCAACACGAGACAACACTTCCAAAACAAGTCAATGAGGCTCTCAACCCTCTCTGCAATTCCTGAAATTCGGCCTGCAATAGTTTGGACCTGCAGTAACTCTCATTCCCCACGGCAGCTCGCACGTGTGACAGAAAACAGAGAGAAATTTGGCTTCTTTTGCTTGAAAAGTGTCTCTTCTTCCTTCGCTCTAGTTCT
Source organism: Pinus tabuliformis (assembly GCA_031772625.1). Taxonomy (NCBI): domain Eukaryota; kingdom Viridiplantae; phylum Streptophyta; class Pinopsida; order Pinales; family Pinaceae; genus Pinus; species Pinus tabuliformis. The sequence continues at coordinate 342,412,940 of CM062816.1, forward strand.
TCCTTCCTTTCTAGGTTCTTTGCACTTTTTCTTCTTCTCTTAGAATTGCAGATCAAATCACTTGGATGTTAAAATTGGCAACTAGGGCCAAATTCCACTTTGGTCAGCTCAGTTGATGGAGATAATTATTGCATTAAATTCCACTTTTCGAGAGGACCAAAATCAACCTAAAGATCACTAAATTTGGATAAAGAAAAATATAATTTTGAAAGCAAGCCCACACATGTGTAATATATCAACGTTGGCTTGGGGTTAATTAGTCAAATTGGACCCCTCTCCAACTTATATGAATAGAGGTGACCTCTAACCTCATTAGACACATCCTATGTGAAACAAGTTCAAAAGAAACATCTTCTGTGGCAGCCACAGCACAAGGCCAGGGCCGAGGTAGCAAAGGGCTGTTTGGAGATCTGTTTGTGGGTTTTGGTAGGTCCGAAGTGCAGCAAATGCAGGCCGAGGCATATCTGGGCAGATTGGTGCAAGGTTTGAGTGGTATCCTCCCTGTTTTGATAGGCTGCAAGCCTTGAGGAAATTGCAGGAGCACCACAAGCCTGTTCTGGGCTAGATGGAGGGGCCGTGAGGCCTAATTCCCATAGCAAAGCCAACCTACAGGCGGTATGGGAAGGAAACATAAAGGAGGCAAGCCGCAGCGATTGGAAGGACTGTTGGAGGAACTTGAGTGGGCTGATGTGGGCTGTAATGAAGCCCTAACCAGATATCTGATCTACAGCAGTTGCATCAAGTCCATTGTCCAGAAGGAGGGCCACAGCTATTGGCACAAGATCTGGGCAATCTGTGCTCTTTGACTGCAAGTCCTCATTGCAGACCTTTGACCACAAGGTTCATCATCACATTGACCAGGCTTGACTGCCCAGTATAGAAATGTTTTGGGTTCATTATGATCAGTAAAGGAGGCCGCTCTAATTGAACCAGGACTGTGCTCCTTTTGGAGACTATTTTGTAACTTCTTTGACTACCATTGATCACTGGTTAGGGTAGAGTTTGTCTGCTGTTGTTTGAAGGCAGAATGGAAGATGTGTCTGTGTTGCTTCTTTGTCATTTGGACAGTGGTATTGATCATCGTATTGACAAGTCAATTTTGACTTTGATTGAGCTCTCTCTCTCTCTGCTGAACGTTTGATATTTGATAATAAGATGAATTGATCAAGGGTTTTCTCCATCTTGGGGTTTTTCCCTGGCTTGAGGCAATTCCTGTGTTCTCTTGTCTTGAATTGTCTTTTGCATATGTTATTTATGTTCTTTCTTCAATGTTATTTATATTCTTTCTTCAATTACTGTTAATGTGATTATAGTTTATGTGATTGCTAATAAAATAAATGGAATTGAAAATGGGCTCAAGTGGAACATTGAAGTAATTGTCCTAAGCAAAGAACATGTTAACCAAAAATTAACATGGTATCAGAGCTAAGGTGAGGAAAAGGTCAAGCAAGAACGAAAGAGAAAGCAATCACTAAGAGAAGTTTGTTGTCAAGTCTCCATGATCTTCCTCAAGAAAGACTTTGCACACCGGCCAAGTTGATACCGAGTCGGAGTCTACCCTCAGTCAGTTCCAAACCTGAGTCGGAGTTTTAAAACATTGCTATTGAGTAGGCTATTTTATCAATAAATTTTCGAGAGTATGCTGCTAGGGTTTACATATTGCAAAGATCTTATCGATGCGATGTATAGCAAAGTTGGATAGAAGCATACGCAGTCACAGTGTAGCAGTGTATTGGCAGCAGTGAAAGTGCAATGATGACAGTGATCAAACACAGTGGAAAATAATCTACTACAACAAATCTATCTTATTTTAGGGTAGCAGGATGGTGCAAGGCGAAGAGTGAAGTCTCCTTCAAGTTGGAGCCTGAGAACACTTCAGGGTGGTAGGGTGGTGCTAGGGCAGTAGATTGATGCTAACTACGTGTTGGAGCATCCTTCCAATTACAGCTAGTAAAATCAGGGTGTTGGCGTATCCTTTCAATTGGAGTTGATAAAACCAAGGGATTGGAGCCTCCTTCCAGTGATTGCCAAAGAATCTTGGAAGTTGAAGTTTCATGTTGATGTAATCTTTAAGAATTATATTAAAAAGCATTCGGTGGTTTTTCTCCAGGAAGGGTTTCCTCCTAAAAATCTTGTGTATTATCTATGATGTTATGCATTGTTAAATGGTGTTATTAATCTATAATGTTTAATTGATATGATTAAATTATTAAAATGTGCCCAATATTGATTCACCCCCCCTCTCAGTATTGGTGAATATTCCAACCAAAAATAAGGAGAGATGAAGGCTCGTTCTAACTACAGATAAAGGGTAATTTTAGGCCATTGTTAAGCCACAGTTTGAGGTGACTTTGAGCAGCATTTGGAAGGAAAGTAAGGTCTATTTTATACCTTAGTCAAAGGGAACATTTCTTTGATCTGTTTTGGCATAAAATCCCTTTGGTTTGCTCTAATTTGTTATGGCGCAATCTCTGCTATGATAAATACAATACGTTCTAGTGAGATTTGGTTTAGGTATATGCTTGTGTCCTAATGCAATCAATGGCAATATGTGTCTTAATGAACGAGTCAACAATCAAGATAAATCATGAGTAAATTTATGATCAAGGCAATGACAACATAAATGATCGCATGGTGGCACCTTCTCTGATCAAGCGCATGGTACATTCCTCTCGTATGATCTAAGGCCTTGATCTGATATATGTTATATCGCATTGAGCTAATGTATGGGTGTGTCGTTGTGTTAGACGTTTGACAGTGCTCAACACAAGAATCAATTTTTTATAGTCAAAGTTCAAGTGTAGGCTGATTTGACTTATGCCTATCCGATACAAGCACATGAGTTGATGTTCTGGCATCATAATGTTTGTACCTAGTGAGATGGTTATATTACTGAGTGTTGATCATAGACCTAAGTTGTTTAACTCGTAATCTGCATATTTTTAAAGATAGTGTATTGTGGGGTTTATATCTACACAGTTGAATGAGCAAGGCTCGTTGTTGAATGTTGTGAATGATTGACAGTGAGTACGTATTGAGAGCACTATTAAAGTGATCGAAGAGGGTTTATTTTGCAGAGGATATAGTGATGTGTATGCTAAGCAGAGAGTATTATTAAGTAGGCTATTTTATCAATAAATTTTCCAGAGTATGCTGCTAGGGTTTGCATATTGCAGAGATATTGATGCCATGTATAGAAAAGTTGGATAGAAGCAGACGTAGTCACAGTGTAGCAGTGTATTCGCAGCAGTGATGACAATGATGACAATGATCAAGCACAGTGGAAAATAATCTACAACAACAAATCTATCTTATTTTAGGGTGGCAGGATGGTGCAAGGCAAAGAGTGAAGTCTCCTTCAAGTTGGAGTCTGAGAACACTCCAGGGTGGTGCTAGGGCAGCAGATTGATGCTAACTGCGTGTTGGAGCATCCTTCCAGCTGAAGCTGGTAAAACCAGGGTATTGGCATATCCTTTCAGTTGGAGTTGATAAAAGTAGGGGGTTGGAGCCTCCTTCCAATCATTGTCAAAGAATCTTGGAAGTTGGAGTTTCTTGTTGATGTAATCTTTAAGACATATAGTAAAAAGAATTCGGTGGTTTTTCTCTGGGAAGGGTTTCCACCTAAATATCTCTTGTATTTTCTATATGATGTTATGCATTGTTGAATGGTGTTATTAATCTTTAATGTTTAATTGATATGATTAAATTATTAAAATGTGCCCAATACTGATTTACCCCCCCCCCCCCCCCGCCCCCCCCCCCTGCCTCCGCCCCTGCCCCCCTCTCAGTAGTGGTGAATATTCCAACAAAAAATGTTATATTTTTCTAGAAATCTTGATTCCTTATAATACGAGAAATTGTTTTCCTTGGATTCTTCAAAAGAACTTGGAGTTTTGCATCTTTTGAATTTGAAATCTTTCTATTAAGAAAGCCGTTGTGGTTTATAAGAAGAGGCTTTAGCCTTCTCAACCTCTTCAACAAGGCTATCCTCATTGAATTTGTCCTAGGTAACTCCATTGCCCATTTATATCAAGGCACTAGTCTAGGTGGTGGTGATCAATTCCTCTACTTTTACTATTTTCTTATGTTCCATTGATTTTCAGGACAAGGAACACTTGTAGTTGCTTCAAGCTTGTAAGCAAAACAAGCTATACTATATAGTATTAAGAACAACACTTGCCAACTCTAAGAAATCTCAAGCAATTTAAAAATGGTTGAGTGACATTTCATTATTGGCTGCTAGACATGAGCAAAATGCAGTCTAGCTTTTGGAAATTTAAGTGCAAGTATTTTCAATTCACAGTAAGGTCCATGAAAGTTCTATGAGATAGAGCACCATCTCTATAACAGTTTTTCTCTCATATTTCCTGTTAATGATAATTATGTTAAAATGTAAAGGGCATTCCCTTCTCAATAAGTTTTGTAGACTTTTACAACTGTGTTGAAAACCACAATAAAATACTTTGCTTCTGTAAAGGGATTAGATTCATATTTTAGATTAAGAAGGCTGTTTTAATAAGAATTTATTCAAACATTTAGTACCCAATCCAAGTCACTACAATCTGATTGTTTTAACTTTTCAAAATGCTTGAAGTTGAGATGGTGGAAGCACTAGATTTGAATGACTCCTAGAAACCCATGTGCAATATTTAAAAGCTAAGATGGCTCAAAAAAAAAGAAGAACAAGGGCAATGACCAGAAGGATCAACCCTTTGAAATGTTGCATTTCCTGTTTTCATGACATGGATGCTTTGCTTGTAATTCATTACTGGATATATGATGGTTAAATCACCAAAAACCCAAATTAAAACTCATCATACAAAATCCATGTTTTGAGCTGCAGTCTGTATTGCAGATTTAGATTCAATGCAATGCAAAATTAATGGATCATCTAATTTGAACATTTTTTTGCTTTGATGCTTGTGCCTTTGCTATGCATTGTTGACATTTATTGAAATTATCTAGAAGATCATCCCCAGTACAGCTAGAACGTACCCCCAAATTTTCAAAGGACAGTGGGCTGGCGACAGAAATTATATATATATATATATATATATATATATATATAGAGAGAGAGAGAGAGAGAGAGAGAGAGAGATGAAAAGCGTATTAAAAATTTAGAATTCCCTATTGACACTTGTAGTTGCTTCAAGCTTGTAAGCAAAACAAGCTATACTATATAGCATTAAGAACAACACTTGCCAACTCTAAGAAATCTCAAGCAATTTAAAAATGGTTGAGTGACATTTCATTATTGGCTGCTAGACATGAGCAAAATGCAGTTTAGCTTTTGGAAATTTAAGTGCAAGTATTTTCAATTTGCAGTAAGGTCCATGAAAGGTCTATGAGATAGAGCACCATCTCTATAACAGTTTTTCTCTCATATTTCCTGTTAATGATAATTATGTTAAAATGTAAAGGGCATTCCCTTCTCAATAAGTTTTGTAGACTTTTACAACTGTGTTGAAAACCACGATAAAATACTTTGCTTCTGCAAAAGGAAGGAGATTCATATTTTAGATTAAGAAGGCTCTTTTAATAAGAATTTATTCAAATATTTAGTACCCAATCCAAGTCACTACAATCTGATTGTTTTAACTTTTCAAAATGCTTGAAGTTGAGATGGTGGAAGCACTAGACTTGAATGACTCCTAGAAACCCATGTGCAATATTTAAAAGCTAAGATGGCTCAAAAAATGAGAAGAACAAGGGCAATGACCAGAAGGATCAACCCTTTGAAATGTTGCATTTCTTGTTTTCTTGACATGGATGCTTTGCTTGTAATTCGTTACTGGATATATGATGGTTAAATCACCAAAAACCCAAATTAAAACTCATCATACAAAATCCATGTTTTGAGCTGCAGTCTGTATTGCAGATTTAGATTCAATGCAATGCAAAATTAATGGATCATCTAATTTGAACATTTTTTTGCTTTGATGCTTGTGCCTTTGCTATGCATTGTTGACATTTATTGAAATTATCTAGAAGATCATCCCCAGTACAGCTAGAGCGTACCCCCAAATTTTCAAAGGACAGTGGGCTGGCGACAGAAATTATATATATATATATATATATAGAGAGAGAGAGAGAGAGAGAGATGAAAAACGTATTAAAAATTTAGAATTCCCTATTGACACTTGTAGTTGCTTCAAGCTTGTAAGCAAAACAAGCTATACTATATAGCATTAAGAACAACACTTGCCAACTCTAAGAACTCTCAAGCAATTTAAAAATGGTTGAGTGACATTTCATTATTGGCTGCTAGACATGAGCAAAATGCAGTTTAGCTTTTGGAAATTTAAGTGCAAGTATTTTCAATTTGCAGTAAGGTCCATGAAAGGTCTATGAGATAGAGCACCATCTCTATAACAGTTTTTCTCTCATATTTCCTGTTAATGATAATTATGTTAAAATGTAAAGGGCATTCCCTTCTCAATAAGTTTTGTAGACTTTTACAACTGTGTTGAAAACCACGATAAAATACTTTGCTTCTGCAAAGGGAGGAGATTCATATTTTAGAATAAGAAGGCTCTTTTAATAAGAATTTATTCAAATATTTAGTACCCAATCCAAGTCACTACAATCTGATTGTTTTAACTTTTCAAAATGCTTGAAGTTGAGATGGTGGAAGCACTAGACTTGAATGACTCCTAGAAACCCATGTACAATATTTAAAAGCTAAGATGGCTCAAAAAATGAGAAGAACAAGGGCAATGACCAGAAGGATCAACCCTTTGAAATGTTGCATTTCCTGTTTTCTTGACATGGATGCTTTGCTTGTAATTCGTTACTGGATATATGATGGTTAAATCACCAAAAACCCAAATTAAAACTCATCATACTAAATCCATGTTGTGAGCTGCAGTCTGTATTGCAGATTTAGATTCAATGCAATGCAAAATTAATGGATCATCTAATTTGAACATTTTTTTGCTTTGATGCTTGTGCCTTTGCTATGCATTGTTGACATTTATTGAAATTATCTAGAAGATCAGAGGTATTTTGGAAATCATTGCCAACATCTTGGGATTTTTTTTAAGATTGAAAGCCATACATGGAGGCAAACAATTTAAAAATTACATATTATTGATAGTTGGTACTGAACTGCTGTTGTGTTTTATTTGCAGAGCATTTCCTTCACGTGTTGCCCATATATATCTGTATTTACTGCATTCAATCCCAAGGTGCCACTTGGAGGAGGGTATAGTTCCTGGATCTGAAACTATCAGTATGGTTCAAGATAAGTTATGGTGTTCGAGTTCAAAATTGAACAAAATTAATTATCTGTCGATATCTTGTTCAAATTTGTGTATAAAGGCCAACTTCTTGGAGATCTGCATCCTGGCGCAATCCCCATACAGGATAGCATAAGTTTTGCATTGAAAAAAGATTATCAAGTGAACAGTGATGCTTCATCTTCAGAACCATTGATATCTTATTTTGGAGGAAGAACCAAATGCATGTAAAGCATGATTCTGTTTATGTGTTTTTCAATTCTCTGCACTAAGTCCAACATTGGTCTATCAAACCTCAATAAGAGAAGTTAGTTATTATTCTTTGTTATGCTGTTTGCAAAGTTCAAATAGCTTGCTAATGAGATTACTGAGATCACTTTGGTTTTAATGTGCTAACTCATTATAGAGCTAAAGAACTCTTGATTAAGCAGTTTCAGATAATCTGAATCATTGCTCAACAATAGAAATGCTTCACAAAGCGTACACTAAAAATCTTAACTGTTAAATCGAAAGATATTTTTCGAAGACAGTTGATTTTACGATAGTGGTTGTGCTTTCATTCAAATTTACAGTTAGGTGGACAAATATTTTTCCCATGGAAAATAGTTTTGCCAAGGCTAAAGAGTTCGTTTCCGAAATTCACCTGCACATGAGATATTCTATAAGACAAAACTTATGGATACCCAAAAGACAGAATATGATGCCTTGAAATTCACCTGCACATAAGATATTCTATAAAAAAAAAAACTTACGGAGTCCCAAAAGACAGAATTCCCTAGACACAAGGAAAATACGATGTCTAACATCACTCCTCAACTAGTGAGGATATCCTCATTCCCTCTTGATTAAGGAATAGATCATTGCTCCTTCTTAAACATTTAAGGAGACTTCTTACTTCATCTCAAGCATAGAGGAGATTCCTTACTTTCTTTAAATTGGAAAGTCATAACCACAAGCTCTTTAGCATGTCTTTGTCAATACATCAACTACTTGTTCTTTATCAAGATCTTCATGTAGTTGCATGGCTCCTCCTCCCTTTGCATTTGATCATATTGATCTTTTGTAATGGAGCCAAACTTTCTTTAGTCTGTGATAGGGTCCATGCCATCAACCTTTCATATCACTTTACTCTAGTCATCATCAATGAAGGCATTATATTAAGCCAATCAAAGTAGAGCTAGACATAGATTCTTCAAATCATGAAAGTGATCTTCATCATAATTGAAACACAAACATCAGGTTATCCTTTTGTACTATTACCTTTCAATCCCAAGATGATGTAGACATCTTGACCACATAATCTTCCAAGGATTACCAAAACCATCCACTCAATCCATGTATTCATTGATTGATTTCAAAACAAACAGTTTCCTCAACTACCATTATCAATTTTTTGCAACCTTCTTCCAGTTTGCAAAACTACATACCAACCAGATAACCAATACCAAAACATCAATATCATAACTATGTCAACATGATGACCTTTTGTCAAAATATCATGTTCTTCTTACTTGTGTCCTTTGAGATTAACATCCTTCCGCATGGCCTATCTCCATATTGCTCAATAATCCTTCTCCATCCTTTCAATTTAATCAAAGTGCCCATGGAGCAAGTTGCAATATCTTCTTCCTTGGAGTTGTCATTATTAACTCACTTTCTTTCTTCAGAGATCGTGTTGATCAATGTCATCGTGTCTAAGTCATGTTATTTTATGGAAGAGTCTTGATCTTTAGCCATTCCAAAGCATACTAAATTCCTAGGCATCGAGTAATCATATGGAAGACCTTTCATGCTAATGTTACTGAGCACATTCTTATGACCAACTCTTTCTGCAAGAATCTTGTAGACATGAATTCTACCTTCTCGAGAAGATTTACTTAAACAGGCATACATTTTCTTCCATATAACCATCTAGTTATCCTTGACCATCTATATGTCTTCATCCTTCAAGACTATTGTTTCCATACTAAATGGAATATACTAGTCATGTCATAATGCTTCTTCCAAATATTAAAGAACCTTCTCTAAATGATTGTTCTCATTTGAGGATCTTGGTGATCATTCTTGCAAAATGTCTATCTCTAACATTATGTTAGAAAATGCTTGGATGAACTATGATGTGCAAGATGGTCCAAATATTTTCATTCTTGTCAGCTAGATGACTTCTTCCAAAGCAATTTGATCATGTAGACTCTAAATCTTCTACTATCATATGCTTCCTTCTATGATGCCATGCTTCATAAAAACAAAGACGCTTCTAGAGAATGCAACGATGCATGCTTACTCTAACTGCTACTTTCTAATAAAGAAAGGTAAGCTACAAATGAACCTGATAGAGATGGAGCTTCCTTCAATAGTATAGATCCTTGGGATCTTCACCTTTTGGCTTCTTCTTAGGTTCTTCCTTTTCTTCAGCTATGTGAGCTCCACTTCTCTCCTTCCTTTTGTTGTTTTTCTTGTTTGGACAATCCCTCTTAAAATTTCCATACCCATTGCATCCAAAGCAATGTATCTTGGACATCTCTGGTTTTCCTTTGGACTTTCCAAACTTCCCTTTCTTCTTCTTGGATCTTACAACAAAGGCTTGAGATTTTTTATTTGATTTGGTGCCATCCTTTGCCTTTATCCTTGTTTCTTCCTAGAGACATTGAGCCCATAGTTCTTGAAAGGGAGTAGTATCTTTTCTTGAGTAGACGCTAGTTGCAAAACTACTTCATTCAAGTGGCAAAGCATTTAGTACACAAGTAGTCATCTCTGAATCATAAATTACTTCCCCAAGCCTCATAATCGGTCCCTCAATTGTGAGATCTTCATAAGGTATGTGGACATATCTTCATTCTTTGGCATTCTTGTTTTATATAGTTGATTCCTCAAGGATATTTTCTAACCTTATGTACTTATAGAGTACAATTTCACCAACTTATCATAGATTTCTTTAGATGTACTCAGATCAACAACAAATGGAATGAGATGATCCTTTATGGATTCAACAAGAATCCTTTATGCCCTCACCTCTCCCTTCTTATACCTTTCTAATTCTTGAGTCCTATCTTTGTTCGATTGAGTAATTTCTCCAAGAACATATCCATGACTTCATTTTCTATAAGCACCAAATTAATCATCTTCTTCCATGCTATTAAGTTTGTTGATCTAACGAGCTTGTTGTTTTGTGTGCAAAACAAAGTCATTTGATTTGTAGATTGAGACATGGAGAACAATATGGTACTTACTTGTCAAACAAGTGTCCTTCTTGATGATGCCTTCAACTATCTTGATGCTTTTAATACCTTTCAGGAGATTTCAAAGACTTTCCTTCAATATCAAAGAGTCTTCAAAAGATAGATGCCCTTCTTAAGATGATGAGGCCATCAATGAGAGATTGATGTAGTAACCTTCCTTCTTAGGTCAATAGTTATTCTTCCTTATGCCCTTCCTTGTGTCCCTAGCAAATTATTCCCTTTGAAAAACAAACTCCTCTTATTCCAACAAGATGACCTTCAAACTACCTTCTCTTCACCTTAGTTCTAAAACCATGTTGGAGAATCAAGTAGGGCGACTATTTAAACAATTGTCCTTTTCCTTAATAATTTCTTGTGAACTTATATTAGCTTCTTCTTGTTCTTTATTAGATTATTTTTACCAAACAATTATTAATAGCATAAACTATGAAGCTCATAGAAGAACATGAACACAGTGTAGGCTTCAAGCCAGGGCAAAACCCCTCCAAGGGGAAAACCCAGAAATAATTTCTCCTCATAGAATCAATTCATCGAAGAAATCTAAGACCCAAACTTCAAGACTATGACCTCCTCCAAGCACCAAGTCAACCTTCCAAAAATATCTTCCACACAAGTCAAGGATCAACCAAGTCAACAAAGGTCAAACCTCCTCCAATTTGCTCCAAATCATAGTTTCAACCCTCTACCTCAGGTCTTAATTTGGACCTGCAACTTCCACCCCCAACAAACTATAGAAACCATAGCTTTCTCACATGTGTGAGAAGAAATGTTGACAAAAGTCAAATTTTCAGTTTCTTCTTAAGATTTTTCCTTCTCCTAGACCTTTGCTCCATTTTTCTTGTTGTGTCTTATTACAAATCGAAGATGAGATTATTGTGTGCTAATGAGGTCGAATTTCCTTATATATATATATATGCTTCTCATGATGTCAAATTAGGCCTCTTCTAGGCCGACTTCCTCAGGCAAGGTCGACTTGGTCTTTAGGTTACAAATGACTTTTTAGGCATAGAAATAATATCTTTTACATGTTACAACTTGCCCAAATTGGTATTATACAATTGATAATGACTCTCTTGACTCGTGACAAATATTCTTTTGACTTGACAAACCTTACAAGAATAAAATGTATGCTTGACCTAATTTACCAATCAAATGGAGCATGAAACCCATGCTTGAAAATAATATTTTTCTTTCTTCTTTTGCTTGTTATATAAGATATACATAATGACATGAGTATAATGAAAATTATGAAGATCGAAACTAGTTACATTCTCCAACATAAAGTAAACTCATATAGCACGTTTGATTTCTTTATCAATATTATATTTCGATAGTCGACATATCCAAATCTTGCATGCCATAACCTATTCTTAAAGCTATTAATGCATTTTCACCTACAATTAACTCACTTAGCTAAGTAACTAGTAATAGGAAGGTTACAAGTTGAATCACAGTGAGGGTAATTAGGACATCAATGAGGGTGCACAATCAAGTGGACCATTTTGGCCCTTTAACCTATTTGACCTTGATCCATGGGCAAGGTAATTTAGACACTTTTTGGACACAAAAATTGGAATGTACAACCTTGGTGTGTTTGTAATAATCAACTATAGTTAAATTACACTCATTATGCTCCTATTCTCAAAGACTTCATATGTTTGCAATAATCAATTCCAATCCATTCTACAAAGCATATATATTTATTATTTGAGAATCATCTTCTAGATACATCACATAGAGATTTTTCCCTGTAAATGTTTCAAACCAACTAGTGTGATTCATTATCAAGATAAAAAAATGAAGGAAATCTGATCAAGATGAAGAATAAAAAGGAGAGGAACCCTAGATATACGAAAACTAGGTTACAAAGTCTAGGAAATTAGCCTTTTGAAAATGAGGAAAATAAATAAATATTGATTATAAAAAATAATTATTATAATTGATATAGGTTTTATATAGTTATAAATAATAATTAACGAGAAAAAAAAATTAAGAAGGCTAACCAAATATTTTTAATTTTGGGTGTTTAAAATTTAATAGTTATTAATAAAATATTAACCATATAATTATAATAATTATTATTATAGATCCTAAGGTATATATTATAAATATTACCTATAATAACTAAAGGGGTAATAATTGCAATGAGAGGTGCTCTCCAACCCAGTATGGTAGAGATGTAATGAAATGTCATGTTTAACATTTTGACTCGATCAAATTACATAAAACTACAAATACAAATACAAATAAAACATAAAATTAATATTGTAATTAATAATCAAATTAGTATATATCCATCTTAACTTTGAATTTACCAAGTGCTAAGATGGATCAAATCTCTTGAGATGTAAACATCATTTAGAGTGAAAAGAGATTTGATCCCTCTCGACGCTTGGTAAATCCAGAATTAAGATGGATTTATGATGGTTACTTAATATAATATTAGAGGTAATAAAAGTGATAATAATAACTACTTTAAAAATATATAATAATTTAACAACATTATTATTAATATGAAACATAAATAATTAGGTTTAAATAATAACAAACTAGTAATAATGACTAGTTATCAAAAACTAGATAACTTTAATCATATTAAATTAATATAAGATATTGTTATAATTATTATTATCAATAATTAATCATTACTATGGTGGGGAGAATTATTAAAGTAATATAAAATATTGTTATAATTTAAGTATTAGGGGGTTTACGCAATGCATTATATTAGATATTATTTTTTGGGATTCAACTGCGTTAAGTAAGTCATTCATGTATGACCATTTCCATAAGAGGTAGTCGTAACTGACTAATTTCTCATGATTTTTGAATAATTCACTTAGCACTCATTACATTGGGTGATGCTCACAGGGGTGAAGAACTGGGATTGAAACTAGTGAAATGAATCACATAGCGTCAATCATCACTTCTGGGGCTTGCACCCGGTAACCAGGACTTCCCGGGAGGTCACCCATCCCAGATTGCCTCTAGCTCAAGCATGCTTAACTGTGGAGTTTTCCCCACAATCAAGCCCACTTCTCTTGCTACCCCATTTGCAAAACCTTAGCAAGTATTGTGCCTCATGAACCATTCAAATAGAGATCCCTTCACTCTTTTTGAATTTAAGTATTAGGGGGTTTATGCATTGCATTATATTAGATATCATTTTTTGGGATTCAACTGCGTTAAGTAAGTCATTCACGTATGACCATTTCCATGAGAGATAGTCATAATTGACTAATTTCTCATGATTTTTGAATAGTTCACTTAGCACTCATTGCATCGGGTGATGCTCACAAGGGTGAGGAAGTGGGATTGAAACTAGTGAAATGAATCACATAGCGTCAATCATCACTTCTGGGGCTTGCACCTGGTAACCAGGACTTCCCAGGAGGTCACCCATCCCAGATTGCCTCTGGCTCAAGTGCGCTTAACTGTGGAGTTTTCCCACAATCAAACCCACTTAGCTTGCTACCTCCTTTGCAAAACCTTAGCAAGTATTGTGCCTCATGAACCATTCAAGTAGAGATCCCTTCACTCTTTTTGAATTTAAGTATTAAGAGGGTTTACGCAGTGCATTATATTAGATATCATTTTTTGGGATTCAACTACGTTAAGTCATTCACGTATGACCATTTCCATGAGAGGTAGTCGTAACTGACTAATTTCTCATTATTTTTGAATAATTCACCTAGCACTCATTGTATCGGGTGATGCTCACAAGGGTGAAGAAGTGGGATTGAAACTAGTGAAATGAATCACATAGCGTCAATCATCACTTCTGGGGCTTTCACCTGGTAACCAAGACTTCCCGGGAGGTCACCCATCCCAGATTGCCTTTGGCTCAAGTGCGCTTAACTGTGGAGTTTTCCCCACAATCAAGCCCACTTAGCTTGCTACCCCATTTGCAAAACCTTAGCAAGTATTGTGCCTCATGAACCATTCAAGTAGAGATCCCTTCACTCTTTTTGAATTTAAGTATTAGGGGGTTTACGTAGTGCATTATATTAGGTATCATTTTTTGGGATTCAACTGCGTTAAGTAAGTCATTCACGTATGACCATTTCCATGAGAGGTAGTCGTAACTGACTAATTTCTCATTATTTTTTAATAGTTCACTTAACACTCATTACATCGGTGATGCTCACAAGGGTGAAGAAGTGGGATTGAAACTAGTGAAATGAATCACATAGCATCAATCATCACTTCCAGGGCTTGCACACAGTAACCAGGACTTCCCGAGAGGTCACCCATCCCAGATTGCCTATGGTGAGGAGAATTATTATTAATAGAGAACAATGGTATTATTATTAATAATAAGGAATATTTATTATTAATTGATAGTTGATAAAATAACTAGGGCATATATTTTATGTAAAAAATATAATCAACTTTTAATTAAGATTACTATAAGATTCATAAATTATTAATGAATAATTACTTGAAGAAAAATCACATTTATAATTTAGTAATAAAGAAATAAAGAGGGAAAAATGAAAGTGGAGGGTAGGTACAAAGAAGGACAATGATGAAATTAGAAAAAATAATCAAGAAGAAATAAATTGGGAGGACAGAGTAGGAACCTAGTTTTTGTTTATTTTCCACCCATCATCTTTGTTTATATTGTTGGCTTATTTCTTAATTTCAAGAACCTCCCTAAACTTCCTATGGTGATAGTAATCAATTTTTGTGAGGAAACTTAAATCTTCAAGATAGATATGATGCTTAGTTTTTTTCTAAATACTCTGCAGGGCTGAGGAACGAGAGTGATTGTGTTTAATGTCGGCAAACCCCTTATGGGTAACTTTGACTCTTTTGTCAAATTCGCTTCTTCATCAATGAAATTTAAATTTTAAACTTCATTATAATGATATATTGGTTAGTTTCGATGTGGTGTCTCTCTTTACTACGATCCCCATTAACCGAGTTATTAATATTATTAACAATATCGTCGACCCTAATACTACCAAATTGGTCGGAATTTGTTTAAAGCCTTGAAGGGATTGTCATAATACTATCTTCGGGATGGTGGTCTTGAAGTGAGTAGGAGTTAGCTCCCTATGCTCTCTCAGCTTTAAGGTTTTTTCCCTCCCCTTACAAACATTATTCTAATAGAGTTATTATTAATTAATTAATACTAATATATGTATGAATCTATCAATCAATCAATACTATTAATTGATTAATATTGATATAATAATTATTTAACACTGATATATTAATTAAATAATTAATTAACTCTAATATATTAATTATTTTCTCAATATTCAAAGTATAGATGACAGAAGCATTCGAACATTATTAATCTTCTAATGTTAATTATTAATATATTATTATTAATGATCAAATAATATTAATATTAGTATTAATTATCAAATTATTAATTATTTAATATTGATATTTTAATAAGAAATATTAATCTATTAATATTTATTAACAATAAATCATTAATTAATTACTTTTAATATATTAATTGATTCTAATTTGTTAACTTATTAAGATTTGTTTTTTACGGCATTATTTTTTTTAGGTTCTAAGGTTCTAGGTTGTATTCCTCCTCTCAGTCTTTTTCTTCCTTTTAATCTATCTATTTATACATCTTCGCTTACTCCTCTCATCATTTTCTCTTGATCATGGGTCCTGGTCTAGACTCAAAACGACGATTAAAAATGAATATTGTGGATAAAACTCAGGAAACATATTCTTCAAATTCAATTCACCACAGAATTTTGCAAACAAAAAATCAATAATCATTATTACATATGGGATTTTGAATAGCAAACAATAATTCAATAATAAAAGATGAATGAATGTCTTGTAAAAATATCACTGCCAAAAAAACATTCAATCAATATTATTATAGAAATAAGTCTTTCGAACTAATCACATTGTTAGGAATTGGTCAACGTTTCGAACCAACTAATGTGGTTCATCCTCAGGACAAGGTGAGAAATCCATCGATCAAAAGGAATAAATAGTAAGGATGCATCATTGCCCAGAGTTAGCCGTTAAAAAATAGTTGTTGGTGAATTAGTTAATAGGTAAAGAAAATAATTATTTTGGAATTAGTGGTAAGGAGTTATTTTATTAAAATATTCTATATTTAGTTAAAAATAGCTAAGGAATAATTAAATATAAAATATTGTATTTCAATATTATCGATTTATGTAAAGTAATTAGTTAGTAATAATTTATATCATCTTATTTGTTAGGGATTGACTTATTCATATTGGAAAACTAGCTGTCAGGAATTTAAAATATTTAATTCCAATATAATTCAATAATTATTAATTAATATATCAATTTCTATATTAAGATTATTTATTAATAATATCAAGTTTATATTATTTGATAGAGGGACGCTTAAATCCCTAAAAAAGGTAGCCATGATAAATTAAATAAAACTAGAGTCAAAGGTTAACTAGAAAAATATTACTAGTTATTTTATATTGTTATGCAAACATATTTTAGTAAAAAAAAATGATAATAATAATAATAAAAATAGGGGATCAAGGTTGAAACCATAAGAAAATAAACCAAAAATAAAATAAAGAGGAGAAAGGAGAAGAAAGGGATGATGAGTTATGATGAGAGAGATGGAATCCAACTCTTACTCAATTTCCAACCATCATCCCTATTAAGATTTCTGGCATGCCTTTCGATCTCAATCGCCTCCCTAAGCTTCCTGTGGTGGAAGTGATCTACCTTAGCGATAACTTTGGATTCTTCAATGTAGACATGGTGCTTCGATTTTTTTGCATGTTCGGCTAAGACTGATGAGGGAGAGAGATTGTGTCTAAGGTTTGTTGCGTGCTCATTGATTCTCTGTTTAATTGATCTACCTGTTTCTCCAATGTAGGGGATACCACAGGAGCAGGGAACAAGGTAGACCCCTTTCGAGTCCTTAGGGTCAATAGGGTCTTTAACAAATCTAAGAGAATTTTTAATGGTATTGAGAGGTTTGAACGAAGAAGAGACATTAATCTTCTTAAGGATATTGGCAATCCTATCTGTCATTCCTTAGATATACATGAGATGAACCTTAGAGACAGGATCATCACGAGCAGGTTTAACTCTAGGCGCTTTGTAGGCTCTATGAAAGGCCTTGAGGCTTTAAGATCTGCAATCTCATTAAACTGGCCTTCCGCCCTCAGCATCGACTCCAATCCATCCTCAGATTCTCCCCTCAATCACTTGAACCCGTCACCTTCTTCTCGGTTCCCCTCATCCCCTTTTGCGGATCCATTCCCATATTATTAATCCCTCTAGCTCGCTTTCCTCTTCAAAATTTGGTTCTGTCTCTTACTTTGACTCTGTTGGAAATTGTGATTTTAATAGCAAACCTTTCTCTAGGCTTGATAAATATTATAATAATAAAACTATTAATAATAATAACAATATAAATAATAATGTATCTTCTACTAATTTTAATAAATATAATAATAGTATTGTTTATAATAATTGTATCTTGTCTTCCTCACTTCAAAAGAAAAATAATAGACATTATGACAAGAATAATTTTAATAATAATAAATATTCTATTGACTTAATTAAATATAGAAATAAGAATTTGATTAATAATAGAAATAACTTGATTTCCTCCTCCTCCCATAGTAACAATAATAACATAGATCCAATTTATAACATTAATAATAATAATAATAATAATAATAAATCTCTTTTGGGTTTTAAGAATGTTATTAATCTTTCCAGCAAGAATTTTGATCCTTTTGTCTTTAGTCTTCTTAATAAAGGTCTCAATTTTTCCCTTGCCCCGAATAAGATTCCTACTGATGACATTATTTGTAACATTGAGTATGGTATTAAGGACCTTCCAGATAATGTTAAGGAATCTATTAGGCAAGATTGTGTTGTTGTTCTTAGGAAGGCTAAACCTCCAAAGAAAAACCTCAGCAAGGTTGAGTTTCTTGCCCTTAAATCCCTAAGAGACAACCCTGACATTGTTGTCCTTAGAGTGGACAAAGGTGGAGCAGTTTTCATTCTTGATAAGTCTGATTATGTCCACAAAATGTTAGACCATCTATCTAACAGTGGGAGTTACATCAAGCTTAAGAAGAATCCCATTAAGTCTGTTTCTAAGGAGGTAGCATTCGCTATTAAGTTGGATCTATCTCTTAATCCTCTTTCTTGGAATCTCATTGAGAGCAATCCCCTTACCCCTAGAATCTATGGCCTGCCGAAGATTCATAAATATGGGGCCCCCTTAAGACCTATTGTCAACACAATAGGTAGACCTACCTATCTTCTTGCTAAATTCTTAGCTCAAAAGCTTAAACCTCTTGTTGGGCGCACTGATTCTTTTGTTAAAGACTCTGCCTCCTTTGTTCAAGAGTGGAGAGATATCAAATTGGAACCGAGAGATTTGTTGGTTAGTTTTGACGTTGTTTCCTTATACACCAAAATCCCCATCCAAGAAGCCATTGATATCATAAATCACATCACTGACAAAGACACTGCCAAGTTAGTTGGCCTCTGCCTCACCTCGACTTTCTTCAGTTTCCAAGGTGAGTTCTATGAGAAAACTTGTGGTGTTGCGATGGGCTCCCCTCTTTCCCCTATCATCACTAACTTGTTCATGGAAGATTTTGAGACCAAGGCCTTAGCCACTGCTCAATTTCATCCTAAAAAATGGAAGAGGTTTGTTGATGATACCTATGTCATATGGCCTCATGGTCAGGAGAAACTCGACCTGTTTCTTAACCACCTTAATTCTCAATTTGACTCCATCAAGTTCACGATGGAAGTTGAGGTGAATGGTCTCCTTCCCTTTCTCGACATTCTCCTTTTGAGGATGGATGATGGTTCCATTTGTCACCAAGTCTTTCGAAAAAGACTCACACGGAACAGTATCTCCATGCCAGTTCTCATCATTTCTCGGCTCATAAATTCGGGGTTCTCAACACTCTTGCTACCCGTGCTCTAAGAATCTCTGATGATAGCCACCTTGAACAAGAGAATCCCATCTTGTTGAAGTTATTAGAATTAATGGGTATAGCAGATCTCAAAGCCTCAATGCCTTTCACAAAGCCTACAAAGCGCCTAGAGTTAAACCTGCTCGTGATGATCCTATCTCTAAGGTTCATCTCCCGTATATCCAAGGAACCACAGATAGGATTTCCCATATCCTTAAGAGGATTAATGTCTCTTCTTCGTTCAAACCTCTCAATACTATTAAAAATTCTCCTAGATCTATTAAAGACCCTATTGACCCTCAGGACTCGAAAGGTGTCTACCTTGTTCCCTGCTCCTATGGTATCCCCTACATTGGAGAAATGGGTAGATCTATTAAGCAGAGAATCAATGAACACGCAGCAGATCTTAGACATAATCGCTCCTGCTCATCAGCCTTAGCCGAACATGCATAACAATATAAAATAACTAATAATAGTTTTCTAGTTAACCTTTGACTCTAGTTTGATTTTATTTATCTTGGCAACCTTTTTTAGGGATTTAAGTGTCCCTCTATCAAATAATATAAACTTGATATTATTAATAAATAATCTTAATATAGAAATTGATATTATTAATTAATAATTATTGAATTATATTGGAATTAAATATTTTAATTCCTAACAGCTAGTTTTCTAATATGATCCATGTGGATGTTGGTGTCCACCCACCTATCCCACTTGGACCCCCACAACTGTCTCTTTCAGTTTTTCAGTTTCCGTAATTGTAGCACAATTTACTATTTTTAGCAGTTTTTCGGGTCCTGAACTTCCGGAGCCATTTTGAGGCCCTAAATGATGTTTTTTGGGAATATGTAAGCAACATGGGTCTATGGACCGATGTTGCTCTTCCCAAATTTTTAGTGCTCAGATAGATCTTTCTAACGAGCTATCGTACGCGTCAAACGAAGATCGGGTGCCATAGTTACGACCCTGGGAAATTGATGTACCAACTTACCCAAAACGGGGCCCACAATTTGGCGTTTCATATTCTAGGGTTAGGTTTTGGGATGTTAAGGGTTTTCCATTGTTTCTCAACAATAAATAGGCCTTCGAGCCTCATTTTAACATAGTTCAGAGGCATGTAGCCACCACATCTCTTCTCAGAGATAAGCTACCATCGCCCTAGCTGGTTTATTTCCATTTCTGTTTGTAAGCATATTTCAGTATTTTACATTAATGAAATGAAGTATTATTTCCGCTACATCTCTGTGTTTATGGTTATCTCTGTAATTTGTTGCGTTCCTATTTAAATCCGGATCAGTGGTATCAGAGCAGTTTGTTTTTTCTTTGTTTTTCTTTGCATGTCCCCAACGAGGTCGGGATATAAGGAGTTAGGGCTTGAACTGGTCGAACCTTTGCAAGACCAGCCTCGCAAATCCCGACGGCCTCCCATGGCGGATGAAAAGAAAGACGAGGGGACAAGAGATCCTATCAAAATCTTGCTCAAAGAAGCCCTCAAGCGACAAAGGAACGCGATGATGGACAGCTTTGCACAGATCCTTCAGTGGATACCCAGAGGCGCGCATCGACTTTCAACAGCTACTCTGGAAGCGCCACACCGTTTAAGGTACAAGTTAATTTTGAAATCCCCATTTTCGAGGGTCAAATAGACACAAATGTCGTAGATAAATGGTTAAATATGCTAGATGGGTATTTTTCTGTTCATGAATTTTCGAGTCGGGAAAAGATTGTTTTCGCTCTTCTCAAAGCAGCCCCCCACGTCAAGGACTGGTGGGAAACCTACTGCGAGCAGAAGAATGAAAGTACGAGCTCACTATTTTCAGCCACACCCACTTGGGATTCATTCCGGGATGCCATCAAGGAGCAGTACTACCCTGTCAAAAGCTATGAGGACAAATACATCAAATGGACCACATTGCGGCAGGGAAGGGACCAAGATGTGTTGGAGTTCACCAACATTTTTCATACCCTTCACATACAGTTGGGTATCAAATATTCTGAGCTGCATAAAGTACTCAAATACCGCGGTTGCCTACACAAATACATCCAGGAAGAGATGGAGTTCCTAAACATCTCCTTGCTTGGCACGACGTACCGATACGCTGTCAAAATCAAGCAAAAGTTCAAACAAAAGAAGAGAGACTTTGGATCTGCGAATCCGAAGACTAAAGGACAAGCCAAGGCAGGGTGACCCAAGACAACTCGTCGAAGCCACAAGAAAAGAACAACACCACGAAGTCAAAGAAGGACACAGGAAAGTGGTGTGAGTTCCACAAGAGTCCCACTCATAATACAAGTGAGTGTCAGACCAAGTAGTTGATGGTGGCCGAGTTGAAGGCTTCCGAAACAGATGCATGTTCCGACCCTGAGTCAGAACCCGACAAGGGGAATGGCAAAGGGAAGCAAATCATTGATGTGGAGCCCAGCGTCACTGTTGCCACCGCCAAGATCCAGAAGAATGAGCCTAAAGACCCAGAGGAGGGGGAGCGCCTTTTCCACTCACAAATGTGGGTGAAGGGTTCACTGCTGCAATACATTGTTGACAGTGGGAGCCAGAAGAACCTCATTTCAGCATAGGTCGTGAAGCAGTTAGGCCTACCGACTACACCACACCCGCAGCCGTACAGTATTGGTGGCTTCATGAAGGACGAGATCTCAAAGTTTGCCAGCAGTGTCGCCTTCCCTACAGCATCAAGCCCTTCACAGACGAGGTATTATGTGATGTTACACCTCTGGATGTTTGTGATGTATTATTAGGCAAGCCATACTTGTGGAGGCGACATGGTGTATATGAGTCAAGGCCTCGTGCTGTCATTATTTCTTTGTGTAATTTATTATCCAAGATACCGGAGGTAGCCCCACCTACCACCACCTCTTTGATCACTACCAAGAAAGGCAGCAAACTCATCTCCCAGACTAGGAAATTCATCTGTCTGGTTTGCTCCCAAAGAAAGGGCAAGATCGTCACCACATCCATGACCCCTACGAAGGGTTCCTCCAAGCAGTAGCAGCAACAAAGGAATACGGTCATGATAGAACACATGAACAACTTCTCCTCACCCACAGGGGTACCACACAAGCTTCAAGTGGGCAACAAAGTCTAGTTGCATCTACAGAAAGAATGCCTTACAAGAGCCCATTAGAAGCTCCGACCATGTCGACATGGTCCTTACACCATTACTAAGGCTCTGGGAAATAATGCTTTGGAGCATAGCATTCCTCCATTCCTTCACCTACACCAAGTGTTCAATATGTACTACCCTCGACCATGCTTCCCACCATTACTGGACACATCTGAGATTGCAGAACAGCGCACCAGGGACCAAGTTCAGCAGATGGAGGAACTCAACGCAATGGGGACCATTGCTTCCTAAGGGGGGAGGAATGATCCAGGTGGATGTTGGTGTCCACCCACCTATCCCAGTTGGACCCCCACAACTGTCTCTTTTAGTTTTTCAGTTTCTGTAATTGTAGCACAATTTACTATTTTTAGCAGTTTTTCGAGTCCTGAACTTCCGGAGCCATTTTGAGACCCTAAACGACGTTTTTTAGGAAATCTTTCTAGATCTCAGATAGATCTTTCTAACAAGCTATTGTATGCATCAAACGAAGATCGGGTACCAAAGTTATGACCCTAGGAAGTTGATGTACCAACTTACCCAAAACGGGGCCCACAATTTGGCGTTTCATCTTCTAGGGTTAGGTTTTTGGATGTTACCCTAGGAAGTTGATGTACCAACTTACCCAAAACGGGGCCCACAATTTGGCGTTTCATCTTCTAGGGTTAGGTTTTGGGATGTTAAGGGTTTTCCATTGTTTCTCAACAATAAATAGGCCTTCGAGCCTCATTGTAACACAGTTCAGAGGCATGTAGTCGCCACATCTCTTCTCAGAGATAAGCTACCATCGCCCTAGCTGGTTTATTTCCATTTTTGTTTGTAAGCATATTTCAATATTTTACATTAATGAAATGAAGTATTATTTCTGCTACATCTCTGTGTTTATGGTTACCTCTGTAATTTGTTGCGTTCATGTTTAAATCTAGATCATAAGATGATATAAATTATTACTAAATAATTACTTTACATAAATGGATAATATTGAAATACAATGTTTAATATTTAATTATTCCTTAACAGTTATTTTTAACTAAATATTATAGAATATTTTAATAAAATGACTCATTACCACTAATTCCAAAATAATTATTTTCTTTACCCTCTGGCCTCTGTATCCCTCCTATCTGTATCCCTCCTATCTGTATCCCTTAGTTCAGTTATTTCTAAAGAGAAAGTCAAGGGCCTAGATAGAAAGTAGCTGGTGGGAAAGTGCTAGTAGTGATTGAATGGAGCAACGAGAAATAGAGAAAGTGGTTTCCGGCTTAAGGCCAATGTTGTGTTGAATGAGTATTTCATGTATATGAGCATGTGGTCTTAGTGGATGACGTCCATTTTCTCATTTCAAGTCTATATAGAGAGCTAGTTGTGTTAGCACGCCTCACCCGAGCAAGTCTTCCAGCTAGAGAGAAATAGCCCTTACACACACACGGCTGCCTGACCACCAGCACTAGCCGTTAGGGATAAACCTACAGCACTCTTGAGTTAGGCCCTAATACTGGGTGGTTAGATAAGAGTACTAGGTCAGACCACACTATATAGTGAGAAAGTGCCAGCTACAATATATACCGTACAGATAGAATAGTAAGAAAGAAAGGCTGTTGGTTAGAAAGGAAGAAAGGCTATTAGCTAAGCCCTAACCAAATAGTTGCGAGGCTATTGGTTTTTCATTCCTACAGCATTCAGGCCTATAGCATTAGACCTATCCGCCTCCTATATAAAGATCTCATTCTTTCCTTAGGCTGGCTTATGAGCTTGCTATCGAGTCTTGTACGCCCGAAGCAAGCGGGTTCTTTCCTAACGTCAAGCAAGCAACTACGTTCCTCTTGGGTTTACTTATTGGCCCCCCCAAATAAGTAAAAAAAAGGGTCGAGCAACTAAAGTTTCAATTTACTTACTGCCTTGCCTTATGAATTCTTCCGGGTACCACATAGAACCTTCTGGGTACCACGTATTAACTTATGGTTCGGACGAGCCTTATCAATTACTTACTTTCTTTTAGAAGCATCGGATTGATGGGCTGTTGGGAATCTTTCGCTAGCTGGTGGGCTTATACGCTTTTCCTCTCTCTTTCCTATCGGCATCAAAGGACTAACTAACGCAAGGCAAGTTATCTCCCTGGAGCACACTGGAGATAGCACTCTCGCTCAAGCTGGCGTCTTCGTACCTGGCTTCTCTCCCTCAATGCCTGTCCGTACAGCCAAGCCATCACACAAACCAAGCAATCTCCACAACTGCCAAGCAAACTTACCGACCTCCACTAACTGAGCTAGCTGACTTACCACCAACCTTTAAGGGACAAACACCTGACCTACCTACCCACTTTTGCATGTTTCACTCTACCCTACACTAGTATTTGACTCTAGCCTACACTCCACAAATACAGGGAATACAGAAGCCCGGGACGGAAGACTAGGAAACTGACAACGAGGCCTAGATCACCTTGTCACCTTTTCAACTACCACCTATATCACTTGACCCTTACCGACTTCTACCTCTTCAATTTGAAGTAGTCATATTATTGACCATCCCTAGAAAGGAATTGAATAAGCCAATAGCTGAGGAGAAACCACATTGGTGAATGAAATCATTGGTGCTCTTTTATCGCAAAGCATCGTCGTTCGACCAGCCTCGATTTAGCTTGACCAGCTTATTTGGTTTAAACCATCCATGGAAAGAGAGAAAGTCAAAGGCCAGAAAAAGTCAAGGACCTAAGGAAAGGTTCAGTAGCCAAGGAAATAGAGAAATGGCCTCTGTATCCCTCCTATCTGTATCCCTTAGTTCAGTTATTTCTAAAGAGAAAGTCAATTTGGCGTTTCATCTTCTAGGGTTAGGTTTTGGGATGTTAAGGGTTTTCCATTGTTTCTCAACAATAAATAGGCCTTCGAGCCTCATTGTAACACAGTTCAGAGGCATGTAGTCGCCACATCTCTTCTCAGAGATAAGCTACCATCGCCCTAGCTGGTTTATTTCCATTTTTGTTTGTAAGCATATTTCAATATTTTACATTAATGAAATGAAGTATTATTTCTGCTACATCTCTGTGTTTATGGTTACCTCTGTAATTTGTTGCGTTCCTGTTTAAATCCAGATCATAAGATGATATAAATTATTACTAAATAATTACTTTACATAAATGGATAATATTGAAATACAATGTTTAATATTTAATTATTCCTTAACAGTTATTTTTAACTAAATATTATAGAATATTTTAATAAAATGACTCATTACCACTAATTCCAAAATAATTATTTTCTTTACCTATTAATTAATTCACCAACAACTATTTTTTAACAGCTAACTCTTGGCAATGATGCATCCTTACTATTTATTCCTTTTGATCGATGGATTTCTCACCTTGTCCTTAGGATGAACCACATTAGCTGGTTTGAAACGTCGACCAATTCCTAACAATGTGATTAATCCGAAAAACTTATTTCTACATTATGGATCACAAAAGTCTTAGATTTAACAATATTATTATGTCAATGTAATGTATAATTATGATATTGTGGGCCTCTACTTTTAATGTTGTCTCCCTCGAAGTGCGGAGGGAGACATTAGTCTTGGAGAATAAGTAGGGGTTGTCCTTTACTAGTTCCTAGGAGATTTCAGAGAAGGATATTGTAGTTCCTAACTTCTTTGGCCCTCAATCAACAGATGATGACTCTATTCCACTTCATTTCCACAGATAAACAGGTTGAAATATACAATGCCTTCTCTTCCTTGGAGGATATTAAATGAATGCTTTGTAATATGATATTTTGTATGGATAATGTTGATTCTCATTTGGCAAAGGTGGAGGGCTCCTTTGTTAGTGATTTTGCTTTTAGAGATCTTATTAATCCTCGAGTCGATGATAGTGTTTAGAATTCTACTTTAATTTCTTCGGACCATGAGTAACATGGTGGTTTCAACTCCTTTTGATAGTGTCACTTGGTTCTCTGACTTCTGGGTGACACTTTGGATGATGTTTTTGATGTCTTTTACATCGGGCATGTTCTGGGCGACTCTTGCGGGTGTTTGTTTTGGTGCCTTCTATCTACGACATAGTGGACTGGTTATTGGCTCTATGGTTCAGGGCAACTATTGTCGTTTTGTTTCAATGTCATTCTCTCATGCACGGTGGATTGTTACCTGGTTCCATGGTTCTAGGTGGTTGTCGAGGTGTTTCAACATCTTTCAGTTGTGGTGGTGCATCGAGATCCTTCTTGTTCTTTTGGCATATGTTGTCAATGGATCCTCGAATGTCTATGGTTTTGGCTCTTTAACTTTTGATGCTCTCCTTTGTGTCAATGGGGATTTGGATGCTTGTATTTGACTACCTTATGGGACTTTGGTATTAAATTGCATATCTTTGTATTATAGTGGTTTTGTATAGGTAAGGGCTATTATATATATCCAAACATTTGATGGTACTTTGTTTTATGTGGTTTGATCCAAAGCTAAGTTTTTTTGTTCATGTGAGTAAAAGAAATTTTAGGTGATTAAAGTTTATATGGCATTCACTAAACAAATGTTGCTTATACAATCTTCAGTTTTTTCAAATACTACATAAAATATTTATATTTACCCCATCCATCCATTCCAAGTCAAAATCCATCCACCCTAAATTCTAACCCAAAAAAAAAAAAAACCAGCAGCCTCCCACAATCCTAAAAGAAGTTGAATGATAAAGTCAGAAGTCAAGTTTGCACAACGTCCCACAATCTCATAAAGTCAAGTTCTATTTATTTGAAAGATACAGTATTCGAAGATCCATCCACCCATGTAAATTTACTTTGGGACTTAAAACTATCATGCGAAACGTGTGAACGGTTGAAAACGATCTGAATTTACTCAAGTTTAGGTTGGATTGAAAACCATTTACGAAAAAATTGTTAAATAATTTTAAAAAATTTATAAAACATCTAACAAAGTTTATATTTTAAATTTTGGAAATCACTTTTATATTTTAAATTTTGGCAAAGCACTTCTATATTTCAAAACTAAAGTGTAAGAGGAAAGCAGAGAACCTACCTGGCACGACGAACCTGAAGTGCAAAATCGTCACTTTTCCATAAACTTCCCGCGAATGAACTGCAAATAAGTTGGAAAAATCTCATGCTTCTGAACCTTTTAAAACCTAATTTACTACTTTAAAATTTTTATTAAAAAACATACAGATCGCATAAAATCACGAAAACACGGATGATAGACGAAGAACAAGAGTGAATTTGAGAGCCGCGTTTACCTCGGAACCAAGCGACATTTTATAGTAGAAATTGAGGATGATAAGTGCATATTTTATTGTTTTAAAATTCTCTAGCCCGAATTTTCTGCAATGAAATTAGAAGATAGCAAACATAGGTTAAAAGCTTTCTAGACACACAATATTTGAGATGAATTTCTCAAATTTTAACTTAATTTCTAAACTGTGAAATATTAACCTAATTCTTAAACATTGAAGCAGATATATGTTAGTCTATCAAGTAGCTTCGAAATTCTTACCGATGCATCCTTCTGGTCATAGCATTCCTCTAGTAGATTTGCATGACCTACTCCTAAACTTGAAGCTTCGAGCTGCGCCCAAAAAGATGCTATCCTATATCAACTAAATGAAATTTAATACGAATACCATAATCCAACAATAAAATCAAAATCTCAGGCTTATCTATTCCGCAAATAAAATCTTAAACATCTGGAATATTTAAAAAAACGGAAGGGATTGTCAGTAATTTGCTCTCTTTGTTGGTATGATCTATCCAAAACAAAGGAGAAAATAAATATTCATGTTGCAGTTAATTAGAATGAAAAAATAACTAACGTACTTAAAGAAAGCTTCCAAATAAACGGCATCTTTTCCTAAAATTTATTCTAATTTTCAAACTCTTTAATGGTAGAGGCAACATTTCGGTTTCAAATTACTCACGATAGATCCGTTCTTTGATGGAATAGCTCTCTAAGAAAACGCTGCCATTCTTTTGTGTTTCAATTTGTGCACAGGAAATGTTCTCTCTCTTTGTTGGCAGCGGAAGATGTCCAAAAAGGACAATAAAATCCAAAAAGTATGAGAATTCTTTGAATATTATCCAATGAAAATGCGAAAATTACGAATATTCTCACGGTATTATCAGCGCTGTGCCTGATGAACTCGATAAGCATAGCAGCACCTAAAATAAAACTTCAATTTATAGCTGAGCTTAGTATTATCAAAGCATAGTATCGTCAAAGCAGACACTTACTCTGAATGCTAAATAAATAAATAAAATTAACTAGAGAAAATGTACATTTAAACTCTCATATTTTAAATATTTTTGACTTACACTAGTTCACAGAGAATAAACTAATTGAAACCAAAGATTTCCGAGGGGAAAATAAAAAATAACAAATGTGCAAGTACTAATGAAAATACATATAGATGTTTTACAACTAACATTTATATTTTATATTTTGGAAATCGATTCTACTGAATTATAAGAACAAGACGAAGAACCTAAAAGACAGGACGAACCTGAAGTGGAACTCATCACTTTTTCATAAACTTCCCGCGAAATAATGAACTTCACAGAAGTTAGAAGATCACATGCCTCTGAATTTTTCATAACCTATTTACTACTTTAAAAATTCTACAAAACATACGGATG
Source organism: Pinus tabuliformis (assembly GCA_031772625.1). NCBI lineage: Eukaryota > Viridiplantae > Streptophyta > Pinopsida > Pinales > Pinaceae > Pinus > Pinus tabuliformis. The sequence continues at coordinate 342,442,095 of CM062816.1, forward strand.
GCATAAAATCAAGAAAACACAGATTATAGACGGAAGTTTGAATTTGAAAGCAGCGTTTACCTCGGAACCAAGCGAAATATTATAAGAACAAGACGAAGAACCTAAAAGACAGGACGAACCTGAAGTGGAACTCGTCACTTTTTCATAAACTTCCCGCGAAATAATGAACTTCACAGAAGTTAGAAGATCACATGCCTCTGAATTTTTCATAACCTATTTACTACTTTAAAAATTCTACAAAACAAACGGATGGCATAAAATCAAGAAAACACAGATTATAGACGGAAGTTTGAATTTGAAAGCAGCGTTTACCTCGGAACCAAGCGAAATTTTAGAGCAGAAATCGAGGATCATAAGTGCATATTTTATTGTTTCAACATTCTCTAGCCCGAATTTTCTGAAATGAAATTAGAAAACATCGGTTAAAACTTTCTAGACACACAATATTTGAGATAAATTTCTCAAATTTTAACTTAATTTTTTAACAGTGAAATTTTAACCTAATTCTTAAGCTGTGAAGCAGATATATTTTAGTCTATCAAGTAGCTTCGAACTCATCACCGATGCATCCCTGTTGTCATGGCATTATTCTTCGAGATTTGCACTACCTACTCCTAAGCTTGAAGCAAAAAGATGCTATCATATCAACTAAATGAAATTTAATACGATCAAAATCTCATAATATCTATTCAGCAAATAAAATCTTAAACATCTGAAATATTTCAAAAGTGGAAGGTATTGTCGGTGATTTGTTCTCTTTGTTGGCCTGATCTATCCATAACAAAGGAAAAAATAAATATTCATGGGGTAGTTAATTGGAATGAAAAAATAATTAACCTAACTTAAACAAAGTTTCCAAATAAACGGCATCTTTTCTGAAAATCTATTCTAATTTTGAAACTCTCTAACTGTAGAGGCAATATTTAGGTTTCAAATTACTCACGATAGATCCGTTCTTTGGACGGAATTGGTCCATAAGAAAACTCTCCCATTCTTTTGCGTTTCAATTCCTGCATAGGCAATCATGGCAGCGCGATATGTAAAGACGTAAAGAGAAGAAAAGGCTAAAAATATGAGAATTCCTTTAATATTATCCAATGAAAAATGCGAAAATTATGAAGATTCTTACGGTATTATTAGCGCTATGCCTGATGAACTCGATAAACCTAACAGCGCCTAAAATAAATCATCAATTTATAGCTGAGCTTAGTATTATCAAAGCATAGTATTAAATAAAAGAGTAACCAGAGAAAATTTACACTTAAACTCTACTATTTTAAATATTTTTAACTTACACAAGTTCACAGAGAATAAATTAATTGAAACCCTGATTTAAAGATTCCAGCGGCAAAATAAAAAACAACAAACGGTGTTCCAACTAGTAGAAATATTATAGTTAGTGTTTCCTTTTCCCATAAAATGGAAATAGGATATTGAGAAGATCTTGAGAATGAATTCATACGATATGAACATCAATCCCGTATTGAGAGAACTCAGAAATGCTGAGAACAATTTCTTTCTCGTATTTTGAGAACGATCTTTTGTCTTATTATCATCCATGAAATTTCATAAAAATTTATACTCAGATGCAAATTTATAACAAAAATTTAAACGGATGCCCTTGCCAGAACCTTCGTGAAGCTTCCGCAGGTGACCGTTGGAAACGCTCCAAAAAGTTTAATTCCAACAACTCTCTCGCTAAGTGTACTCGGTATTTACAGGTAGTTTTAAATTTTATTTTATTTTTTACTTTTTATAAGCTATCTAAAAAAAATTGAACAAATTAGAGTGATAGATGGCTTAATGTTATTTTTAATGAAGGCATTAGTGAAACAAAGAAAACATGGATGAAAAGAAACTACACATGGATACAAAAATGGGATATCTACCTCAATGCCTGTCCCACAAATAGCAAGGAGCTAAAGGATTTTGTGAGGGAGAAGTTTCTTAAAAAAGTATGGGAAAAGAGCTGGGTAGAAAGAAGAAATATTACATTGAGGATTTCATTGGAGTTAGCATTTGGTGGAGGGCAAAGGTTCTTATTTCTCAATTAAGGACCAACTCACATCAACTTCGGTGTGAAACAGGGCAGTGGAAAAGCCCTAAAGAAGCTTGGGAAGAAAGGGTGTGTACATTTTGCAAGTCTGGGTTGTGGAATCAGAAAAACATTTCATTTTGGAATGTGATGCATTCAAAGACATCAGAGAAAGTTATGAGAACATGTTAGCATCAGTTTCTTGGCATTATCTTTTTAGCGAGGAGATTGTTGGAAGGTTGAGTCAGTTCATCATCAATTTGAATCGGAAAAGAACTGAATTACAAAGAGCAAAAAACAAAACCTTAAAATATCATTTCATTTCTCATTCTTTTAATTTAAATTTTATTTTATGTTTTTTCTCCGGATTGTTTTAAACTTAAAAAAGGTTCAAACTATAAAAATAAATTAATAATTTAATTTAATGTAATTACTTTTTAAGTTCAAACAGTTTTACGTGGGTTATAATGAAAGGAAGTTCTAGATATAAGTTTATATATTCCACGTAAAGTATATATATTATATTTATTATATTATTTATTTAATATATCAATTTATTTTCAATAAAGAATAATTATATTTTTTTTTAAATAAAAACGTGTATTACCTTTTAAACAAAAAGTTACATGAAAGAGCTAAGGGTTTTAGATTGGCATTTACAAAATTCCAAGTCAAAACCCATCCACCCTAAATTCTAACCAAAAATACCACAATCCTAAAAGAAGTTGAATGATAAAGTCAAAAGTCAAGTTTACACAACGTCCCACAATCTGATAAAGTCAAATTCTATTTATTTGAGCAGTTGTTTATAACGCGACTTTTTGAAAGTTTTTCCGGCGGGTTTTTCCGATCGAAATCCGGCAGGAATTTATTGGAATCCCAAGTCTGATAACTAGTTTTTGCACAATGAAAGCTTCCCAGGGGTTTTCCAGGGTGCTGAATCCAAATATGCAGTTAAAAAACCATTTTAACTGCAACAAATCAAGATTTAACCTCAATTTCTTCTGTCGGATTCCGTCACCGGAATCTCCAAAAAATCTCATTATAGACAACTCCTTTATTTGAAAGATGAAGTATGCGAAATTCTAACCCAAAATCCCACAATCCTCAAAGAAGTTGAATGATAAAGTCAAAAGTCAAGTTTGCACAACGTCCCACAATCTGATAAAGTCAAGTTCTATTTATTTGAAAGATAAAGTATTCGAAGATCCATCCACCCATGTAAATTTACTTTGGGAATTAAAAACTATCACGCGAAACGTGTGAACGGTTGAAAACGATCTGAATTTACTCAAGTTTAGGTTGGATTGAAAACAATTTAAGAAAAATTAGCAAACATAATTCTCATTAAACATAGGTTAAAAGCTTTCTAGACACAATATTTGAGATGAATTTCTCAAATTTTAACTTAATTTCTGAACTGTTAAACCTAATTCTTAAACTGTGAAGCAGATATATGTTAGTCGATCAAGTAGCTTCGAAATTCTTACCGATGCATCCTTCTGGTCATAGCATTCCTCTAGTAGATTTGCATGACCTACTCCTAACCTTGAAGCTTGGAGCTGCGCCCAAAAAGATGCTATCCTATATCAACTAAATGAAATTTAATACGAATATCATAATCCAACAATAAAATCAAAATCTCAGACTTATCTATTCCGCAAATAAAATCTTAAACATCTGGAATATTTAAAAAACGGAAGGGATTGTTGGTATGATCTATCCAAAACAAAGGAGAAAATAAATATTCATGTTGCAGTTAATTGGAATGAAAAAATAACTAACGTACTTCTTGAAAGCTTCCAAATAAACGGCATCTTTTCCTAAAATTTATTCTAATTTTCAAACTCTTTAATGGTAGAGGCAACATTTCGGCTTCAAATTACTCACGATAGATCCGTTCTTTGATGGAATAGCTCTCTAAGAAAACGCTGCCATTCTTTTGTGTTTCAATTTGTGCACAGGAAATGTTCTCTCTCTGTTGGCAGCGGAAGATATCCAAAAAGGAGAAAAAAATCCAAAAAGTATGATGATTCTTTGAATATTATCCAATGAAAATGCGAAAATTATGAAGATTCTCGCGGTGTTATCAGCGTTGTGCCTGATGAACTCGATAAGCATAGCAGCACCTAAAATAAAACTTCAATTTATAGCTGAGCTTAGTATCATCAAAGCATACACTTACTCTGAATGCTAAATAAATAAATAAAATTAACTTGAGAAAATGTACATTTAAACTCTCATATTTAAAAATTTTTAACTTACACAAGTTCACAGAGAGTAAACTAATTGAAACCAAAGATTTCCGAGGGGAAAATAAAAAATAACAAATGTGCAAGTACTAATGAAAATACATATAGATGTATTACAACTAACATTTATATTTTATATTTTGGAAATCGATTCTACTGAATTATAAGAACAAGACAGAGAACCTAAAAGACAGGACGAACCTGAAGTGCAAACTCGTCACTTTTTCATAAACTTCCCGCGAAATAATGAACTTCAGAGAAGTTAGAAAGATCACATGCCTTTGAATTTTTCATAACCTATTTACTACTTTAAAAATTCTACAAAAACATACGGATGGCATAAAATCAAGAAAACACAGATTATAGACGGAAGTTTGAATTTGAAAGCAGCGTTTACCTCGGAACCAAGCGAAATTTTAGAGCAGAAATCGAGGATCATAAGTGCATATTTTATTGTTTTAACATTCTCTAGCCCGAATTTTCTGCAATGAAATTAGAAAAATAGGTTAAAACTCTAGACACACAATATTTGAGATAAATTTCTCATATTTTAACTTAATTTTTTAACAGTGAAATTTTAACCTAATTCTTAAGCTGTGACGCAGATATATTTTAGTACAAAGTAGCTTCGAACTCCTCACCGATGCATCCCTGTCGTCATGGCATTATTCTTCGAGATTTGCACTACCTACTTCTAAGCTTGAAGCAAAAAGATGCTATCATATCAACTAAATGAAATTTAATACGATCAAAATCTCATAATATCTCTTCAGCAAATAAAATCTTAAACATCTGAAATATTTCAGAAGCGGAAGGTATTGTCGGTGATTTGTTCTCTTTGTTGGCCTGATCTATCCAAAACAAAGAAGAAAATAAATATTCATGGTGTAGTTAATTGGAATGAAAAAATAATTAACCTAACTTAAACAAAGTTTCCAAATAAACGGCATCTTTTCCGAAAATCTATTCTAATTTTGAAACTCTCTAACTGTATAGGCAATATTTAGGTTTCAAATTACTCACGATAGATCCGTTCTTTTGACGGAATTCGTCTATAAAAAAGCTCTATCCCATTCTTTTGCGTTTCAATTCCTGCATAGGCAATGTTGGCAGCGCGATATGTAAAGACGTGAAGAGAAGAAAAGGCTAAAAATATGAGAATTCCTTTAATATTATCCAATGAAAAATGCGAAGATTATGAAGATTCTTACGGTATTATTAGCGCTATGCCTGATGAACTCGATAAACCTAACAGCGCCTAAAATAAATCATCAATTTATAGCTGAGCTTAGTATTATCACAGCATAGTATTAAATAAAAGATTAACCAGAGAAAATTTACATTTAAACTCTACTATTTTAAATATTTTTAACTTACACAAGTTCACAGAGAATAAATTAATTGAAACCCTGATTTAAAGACTCCAGCGGCAAAATTACAAAAAACTAACAAACGGTGTTCCAACTAGTATAAATATTATAGTTAGTGTTTTCTTTTCCCATAAAATGGAAATAGGATATTGAGAATGAATTCATACGATCTGAACATCAATCCCGTATTGAGAGAACTCAGAAATGCTGAGAACAATTTCTTTGTCGTATTTTGAGAACGATCTTTTGTCTTATTATCATCCATGAAATTGCATAAAAATTTAAACTCAGATGCAAATTTATAACAAAAATTTAAACGAATGCCCTTGCCAGAACCTTCGTGAAGCTTCCGCAGGTGACCGTTGGAAACGCTCCGAAAAGTTTAATTCCAACAACTCTCTAGCTCAGTGTACTCGGTATTTACAGGTAGTTTTAAATTTTATTTTTATTTTTTTATTTTTTATAAGATACTTAAAAAAAACATTGAGCTAGATAAATGGGTTAAAAAGTTTGAACAAGTGAAAGTAGATAGATGACCTAATGTTATCTTTAATGCATTAGTGAAATAAGGAAAATACGGATGAAACAAAACTATACATGGATTCAAAAATGGGATATCTACTTCAATCCCTGTCCCACAAATAGCAAAGAGCTAAAGAATTTTGTTATGGAGAAGTTTAGTAAAAAGGTATGGGGAAAAGAGTTGGGTAGAAAGAAGAAATATTACATTGAGGAATTCAACCTGTGTCTATTTACAACAAAAAGAGTTCATTGGAGCTAGCATTTGGGGGAGGGCAAAGGTTCTTATTTCTCAATTAAGTACCAACTCACATCAACTTCGGTGTGAAACAAGACACTGGAAAAGGCCTAAAGAAGCTTGGTAAGAAAGGGTGTGTACATTTTGCAAGTCTGGGGTTGTGGGATCAGAAAAGCACTTCATTTTGGAATGTGATGCATTCAAAGACATCATAGAAAGTTATGAGAACATGTTAGCATCAGTTTCTTGGCATTGCATTTTTAGCCAGGAGATTGTTGGAAGGTTGGGTCAGCTCATCATCAATTTGAATCAGAAAATTTCATTTCATTTCTGGCTATTTTAATTTAAATTTTATTTTTATTTTTTCTTCCGGTTCTTTTAAACTCAAAAAAATTCAAACTATAAAATAAATTAATAATTTAATTTAATGTAATTACGTTTTAAGTTCAAACAGTTTTACGTGGGTTATAATGAAAGGAAGTTCTGGATATAAGTTTATATATTCCACGTAAAGTGTATATATTATATTTATTATATTATTTATTTATTACATCAATTTATTTTCAATAAAGAATAATTATATATTTTTTTTAATAAAAACTTGTATTACTTTTAAACAAAAAGTTACATGAAAGAGCTAAGGGTTTTAGATTGGCATTTACAAAATTTACCTATCTAAGAGAGGCACGTGACAAAAAAACTACCTATAGATTCAAAATACTAGATACATATACTAATAATCGGACCTTCAGGGCCATGGGAAAAAAGACAAAGAAAGAGAAAATTGATAAACCGAAAACATAATAAGAGTTAGTACGCTAAGAAGACAAATTTGAATCTTTAATTGTAACTTGGATTGGTTCTTTCTTGCTACCTAGTAAGTAACAAATAGTAGGGGATGCCAAGGTGCTTCTTGATGCACCCAGTCAATAGTCCAGTTTCGTTATGGCTAGGTAATATGAAAACAATTCACCCCACACTATTGTGCACAATACATTTCATTTATATTAAATAAATAATAAATATTAAATTTAAAATATTTAAAAAACACATTATTATTATTTTTATTTTTTTTAAACCATTTATTTTCAATTAAAAATAATTAAATTAGTTTTAATTATTAAAAAATTCACATTATTATTATTATTATTATTATTTTTAAAAATATATTATTATTATTATTTATTTAAAAATATATTATTATTATTATTTATTTAAAAAATTATAGTGAATAAAAATTTAATTAGTTTAAAAGCAAAGCTATTTTAATATTTTTTTCTAAATCAAAACATAAGGAAAAAAGAGTGTAAGGAGAATAGCTATCATTAAGAAGAACAAAGAAATCTATGTTACTTATCCTAATATGATCTCTTTTAAAATTGTTTATATGAGAATTGTTGTATACTTTATAAGCATATCTGATGTTTTTTTATATTTTTTTATTTTGTTTTTTTAATATTTAGAAATTTAAAAATAATTAAATGTTATATAAAAAATTTCAATCAAAAATATAATTTGAAAATTGATTAATGTTATATTTATTAGGTTTTATATATATGTATTAAAAAATGATGATTTAATTTTATTGTATTGGTCTTTTCTAATTTAATATGGTAGAAATTTTGTAATGTAAAGTAATGTAAATGTAGAAATATTGTAATGTAAAGTAATGTAAATATTTTAACTCACTTACACACTCCAACTTAGTATGGTACAACTATTGTAATGTAATGCAATGTCTTGTAAACATTTTAACTCGCTCAAAATGGTATCACTTATGGTATTCATGTGAAATATTGCCTATTTAAAGGGGAGAATTAAATGAGTTTAGATCCCGCTTAATTTTGAATTTACCAAGCACCTAAAAAGACTAAATCTCTAGAGTTAAAATAAATATAAGCCAATTTATATTTAAAAAATAATAATGCATTGCTTCTCTAAATAAATAATTCATTGTGATTATATATTAAAAGAAATTTTTCAACATAATTATCCATCTACTTTAGTAAGGTATTTATTATGTAATGTCATGATGTAAAAATTTAAGAATAAAGAAATAAAAAACATCAAAAGTTAGGGGGGAAAATGAAATTTAATTTTAAATCTATATTATTATAATTAATATTTATATTAATTTTAATGGTTTTAAATCAAAATTTATAATCATAAAGGGGAATTTCATTAGATTAATCTAATGAGTAGTTATTATCGTACAAAGTTCACAAAAGTATATGAATCAATTCTAAGAAGAAAGAAGGGAGTGCCTAGCGATGAAAAATTATTAAGTCAATTTTATCTTATGGTATTTAATAGTATTTTTTTAAGTACCCATATATATATATATATATATATATATATATATATAGCAATTGTATCGATAGGTGTAAAGGAATGTCGAAGCTCAAGAAGCCAAGAACAGAAACAAAGGGGAAAATTGAACTGTCGAGCGTGATGAAATCTATATCATGATGAGGCTTTCAACAATCACTGAATTAACTACAATGCCAATCTATGGACGCAAACGTTGTTATTAGCGTTGAAAACAAGCTCCAACCCCTAGCTAGTAAAACATTAGGAAGGAAAATCTACCTAGTAATTATCCATCTACCCAATAATTATGCTTGCTTTATTACTTCACACGAATTGTTTAACTCACCCTCAATTAACGTGAAGTGACTTGAGCAGACTTGAGACAACAATTGACTACGGAGACGAAATAGGATGAATGTTTTTTTTTGAAGGAGACTAAGGGACAATGTAAATTGAATCAGAGAGCCTATAGAGCTTCAAAGACAACACAGACCCTCTCTCCTCTCCATCAATCATGAGATCATTCATTGGTGTCTGCATCCACATTGTCTTCATGCCTCGACAACCATGCTTTTGGGATATAATGCACTAATGTGCTCCTTCTCTTGTCTGGACTACTCCAGCAATTGAGCAAGAAATAAAAAAAAAATAACCAAACCCTAGGAAGAATAACAATTTCCTAAATGCAGAGAAATCGTTAATATTGGGAACTCACCTTAAGGAAATTTATGCTTGGAATTGAAAATATTCTTGCTAGACTTATTCTTTTGCTTGTATGCTTCATTGAAGCTACCCATTTTATCAAAGGATTCTGACACGAATCTGTCATTGATGAACAGGTCAGTGAAGGTGTCGAAATAGGGCCATAAATCTCTGGGATTTATGCATCAGGATTGGTTGGTAGCAATGAAATCCACAATAATGGCACCTCCACACATCATTTTGTTTTAAAAATAGTTATTTTTGCATCTCCTAAAACAAACTCTCAAACCTATTTTTCTCTGTTCCGAAGTGAATAATCCCCGATCTCTGGTATGTTGTCCCACTCCTCGGTGTTCAATGTAAACAATTTCCTCTTAAGATCTATAAACTACTCTATAATTTTCGGGTTTGAGGCTCTATAATTCCCAAACTCTTGTTTCAACCTCACCTCCCACTAGTCCTTGTGGAAAGATTCCATTATTTTATCAATTTTCTCCCAGATGGCATTGACTTCCTTGTCATCCTCATAATATTCGGCAGAGGTAAACAAATCCACATCGTTACCCTCAAATTCGTCAAACTTTTGGTTCTCATCATATCCCTTCTCGTTGTCTACTTTTTCCTCCTCTTCTTGATCTGAACTTAAACAGGAATGCAACAAATTACACATATAATCATAAATACAGAAATGCGATAGAAATAACACTTCATTTCATTAATATCATAATATTGAAATATGCTTACAAACATAATGGAAATAAACTAGCTCGGGCGATGGTAGCTTATCTCTAAGAAGAGATGTGGAGGCTACATGCCTTTGAACTGTGTTACAATGGGGCTCAAAGGCCTATTAATTATTGAGAAACAATGAAAAACCCTAAACATCCAAAAACCTAACACTGGGAGATGAAGCGCCAAAACTGTGGGCCCGGTTTGCGTAAATTTGTACATCAACTTTTCGGTGTTGTGACTTTGGCATATGATCTATGTTTGATTATCATAATATCTCGTTTAGAAGATCTCAAAAGGAGGTTGAAAACGATCTAGCAAGTTAGTTTGGGATGTTTTTGATCTCTCTGTTTTCCTTTAAAACATCATTTAGGGCCTCAAAACAGCTTCGAAAGTTCATCACCCGAAAAAAATCCAAAAATACTAAATTGTGCTACAATTAAGGAAACTGAAAGAGACGGTGTTGGGGGTCCAAGTGGAATAGGTGAGTGGCCACCAATATCCACCTAGATCGTTCCTCCCCCATTAGGAAGCAATGGTCCCCATTGCGTTGAGTGCCTCCATGAGATGGGGAATCTTCTGCTGAACTTGGTCTCTGGTGAGCCACTTGCCTTGGTGAAGGAGTTGGCCAGCTTTGACAACCCGATACAGTTGGATTTTCTATTGGCGAGTGTTCTTTATCTATGTGTCTATGATCCGATTCGTTGTGGCATGTTCCATGCAGTTTGGGTTTAGCTCTGTTGGTGTGAGTTGTTCTGCAACGTCGGATGTGTCCAGAAATGGCGGAAAGTGTGACCGAAGGCGGTCTACATTGAACACTAGGTACAAACCAAGGAACGGTGGAATGCTAAGCTCAAAGGCATTGTCCCCTACAACCTTGGTGATGGTGTATGGCCCATATTGGAGCAGGCGAAGCTTGTAGTGGCATCCATCGAGGCGCTCCTTCTACAAATGTAGCCAAACTTTGTCGCCCACCTAGAACTTGTGTGGCACCCAATGTTGATCATGGTGCTACTTTTACTTAGCATTGGCTTTGTCCAATATATCATGGACCTACTAGCGGATGTGCTGAATGCACTCAATGAAGTTGTTAGCCCTGTTGACTTCGGATTGGACATGAGTTGAATTTGCCTAAATCACTGCAAATGGTATGGCCACATCATTGGGACATAATGGCTGAAATCCCAACCCTACCTGAAAGTGGTTGTGGCCCGTTGAGATGTGGAGAGATCTATTGTAGTTGTGTTGGACATAGGGGAGGCTTTCATCCCAAATGCATGGATGCTTCGAGTTGTACATGCACAGAATGTGTATGATCATCTTGTTGACGACTTTTGTTTAGCCATTAGTTTGGGGATGGAAAGTAATGGACTTTATGCATTTAGTATCTAGCATCGACCAGACACATGACCAAAATGCACTTAGGACTCTGTTGTCCTTATCAGAGACAATGGACTGTGGGATCCCAAAGTGTACCCACACTCGCTCAAAGAAGAGCTTAGCAGTGGCTTATTTTGTGATACTCTTCTTGCAGGCCGCCATAATTCCCATCTTAGAGAATCTGTTGACCACCACAAAAACATAGTCATTGTCGTGCTTAGTAGAAGGAAGGCCCGACATGTAATCCATGGAGATGGGTTCCCAAAGTCGACTAGGAGTAGGTAGAGGAGTATATAAGCCTTTCTTATTGATGGCTGGTTTGGAAATGGCGTAGGCAGTGCAGAATTTAATGTACTTCCTAACATCCTGAGGAAGATTCGGCCAATAAAAATACGTCTGCAGTACTACCATTATGTTCTCTACTCTAAAATGTTCAGCGACCCGACTGTAGTGTGCCTCCCAAATCATCTTGGCACGCTCACTTGAAGGAACACAAATGTGTCCCAAGTGGCATAACGTGCATCCCAAGAGGTGAAAATTTTGAACTTACTTACCTTCCAAGAGTGTCTGGTATGTATTGCCAAATTCTGGATCGCTCTTGTAAAGATGCGGCCACCCTGAAGTCTCGTGCCCACAAGAGTCTAGCATAGTAATCAGTGCCATGACTGGTGGTCGGTTGAGGTAGTCTACAACATTATTACTGTTTCCCTTCTTGTACTTAATGTTCAAATGGAATTGTTGCATGTATGTGGACCATTTCTGATGGCGATCGCTCGGAAACTTCACTTGTGTTTGTATGAACTACAAGGGTCGGTGGTCTATGCGGATGATTGTTTCCTTCCCCAGAATGTAATGCTTCCATTGACGACAGACCTACACAATGGAATACATTTCTTTATCGTAAGTGGGATACTTTCGGACTGTGTCTAAAAGTGTCTCACTGTGGTAAGCCACAAGATGCCCCTACTGAGTAAGAATTACACCAATAGCATAGTTGGAGGTGTATTTCTCAATCTCAAATGGTTGTTGCAGGTTTGGTAATGTGAGCACTGGTGCAGAGCGGAGGCAATGCTTCAACTCGGAAAATGCCTTCTCTTGGGTTTCAGACCAAAATACCTTTGCTTATGCTCTGCCCATGGTGAGTTGACTTAAAGACCAAGTGATATGAGAGAACCCCAACAAACCTGTGGTAGAAATTGACAAGACTCAAAAATCTGCGAAGCTCTGTTAGAGTGGTTGGGGTTGGTCAATCCTAAATGAGTTGTATCTTGGGTGGGTCCACATGCACACCCTACTCATCAATGATGTACCCCAGACATTGAACCTGGGTCATGCCAAAAGTTCATTTCTCCAAATTGACACACAACTTGTGTTGTCATAGGGTTTGAAGGACCGGTCGAATATGGCGGAGGTGCTCTTCCCAACCTTGGCCAAAGATCAAGATTTCATCTAAATACACCACCAGGAATTCATTGGTGAAGGGTTGCAATATGTCTTCCATCAATCTCATGGATGTTATGGGGTCATTCGTCAACCCGAAAGGCATGACCAACCATTCAAAAAGGCCCTCCTTAGATTTGAAAGCAGTATTCCTCACATCGGATGGTTTGATAGGCACCTGATGATAACAAAACTTCAAATCAATCTTTCTCAAATATTTGGCCCCCTTGAGTTGGTCCAAAAGGTCATCAATCCATGGGATTGGGTACCTATTCTAGACAGTGATCTTGTTCAACGCCCGATAGTCAATACAGAGTCTCTAGGTCTCATCCTTCTTCTGTACCAATACAATTAAGCTCCCACAGGGTGATGAGCTTGGCATGATGTGCCCTTTCTGCAATAACTCCTGAATTTTCCTCTTGATCTCATCGTTCTCCAGAACAAAGTGTCAATAGATCGGTCCATTGGGTAGCGGAGCACCCGGGGTCATATCGATGGAGTGCTTGACCTGACAGTACAGAAGTACCCCTGTAGGTGAGGCAAAAATGTCCATGTACTCCTCCATGACCTTGTCCATTTGTTGTTGTTGTGCAAAGGAGCCCTGTCTGGAATTCATGGACACAACCTTCTTCTTTCCTTGAGGGTGAATCATAAGGAAAACAAATTTCCTTGTCTGGGAAATGATCTTACTGCGTTTCTTTGAGTGATCAAAGAGATGGCAATAGGTGGGGCTACCTCTGGTATCCTGTACAACTTATTGCCCAAATTAATAATCACAAAGCGAGGTCTTGACTCATATATAGCATGTTGTTTCCACAAGTATGGTTTTCCTAATAATACATCACAAACTTCAAGAGGAGTAACATCACGCAATACCTCATCCGTGAAGGGCTTGATGTTGTAGGGAAGGCGGCACTGTTGGCTGGCATGGAGATATCTTCCTTGGTGAAGCCACTTGATGGTGTACATATGCAGATGTGTTGTCGTCGGTAGGCCCAACCACTTCATGACCTCTGCTGAAATGAGGTTCTTTTGGCTCCCACTATCGACAATGAGCTGTAGTGGAGAATCTTTCACCCACATCTGTGAGTGGAAGAGGCATTCCCCCTCCTATGGATCTCCAGGCTCATTCTTCTGGATCTTGGTGGTGGCCATGGTGGCACTAGACTTCACATCAATGATTTGGTTCCCTTTGTCATTCCCCTTTTTGAGTTCTTACTTAGAGTCAGAACATGCATCTGATTCGGAAGCCTTCAGATCGACCACTAGTGACTGCTTGGCCCAACACTCACTTGTGTTGTGAGTGGAGCACTTATGGAACTCACACCATTTTTTGTGTCCTTCTTTGTCTTCATGGTGTTGTTCTTTTCTTGCGGCTTCGGCGGGTTGTCTTGGGTTACCCCGCCTTGGCTTTGGCCTTTCCTCTGTGGTTTGGGGGTGCCTTTTCCTTAATTCAGATTCGTTGATCCAAAGTCTCGCTTCTTCTGTTTAAACTTTCGCTCAATCTTGACAACATATCAATATGTTGTGTCAAGCGAGGATATGTCCAAGAACCCCATGTCATCTTGGATGTACTTGTTTAGACAGCCACGGTACTTGAGTACCAAATGTTGCTCAGAATCCTTGATACCCAACTTTGTGCAGAGGGTATGGAAAACATTTGTGAACTCTGGCACATCTTGGTTCCTTCCTTGTCGTAGCGTGGTCCACTTTATGTATTTATCTTCATAACTCCTGACAAGGTAATATTTTTCCTTGATGGCATCTCGGAAAGAATCCCAAGTGGATGCGACTGAAAACAGTGAGGATTCTCTCTCGTCCTTTTGTTCACAGTAGGTTTCCCACCAGTCCTTGATGTGTGGGGTGGCTTTGAGAAGTGCAAAAGTAATATTTCCCAATCAGAAAAGTCATGAACTAAAAAATATCCTTCCGACAGATTCAACCATTTATCTATGGTGCCTACATCTATATGGCCCTCAAATACGAGAATATCAAAGTTAACTTGTACCTTAAAAGGAGTGGCGCCTCTAAAGTGGCTATTGGATGAAGATGTGTCGCCTGTGGGTAGTCATCGAAGGACCTGGGCAAAGTTATCCATCATCACATTCCTCTAACGCTCGAGGGCTTCCTCGAGCAATATTTTGAAAGGATCTCTTGCCCCCTCGTCTTACAAAGGTTCAACCAGATCGAGCCCTAACTCCTTATATCCTGACCTTGTTGGGGACATGCAAAGAAAAACAGAGAAAGAGCAGACTGCTCTAATACCACTGATCCAAACTTAAACATGAATGCAACAAATTACACATATAACCATAAATACATAAATGTAGCAAAAATAACACTTCATTTCATTAATATCATAATACTGAAATATGCTTACAAACATAATGGAAATAAACTAGCTCGGGCGATGGTAGCTTATCTCTGAGAAGAGATGTGGCAGCTACATGCCTCTGAATTGTGTTACAATGAGGCTCAAAGGCATATTTATTATTGAGAAACAATGGAAAACCCTAAACATCCAAAAACTTAACCTTGGGAGATGAAGCGCCAAAATTGTGGGCCCCATTTGGGTAAATTGGTACATCAACTTCTCGAGGTCGTAACTTTGGCACACGATCTCTACATAGCTATCATAATACCTCGTTTCGAATATCTCAAAGAAGAGGTCGAAAATGATCTAGTAAGCTAATTTGGGACGTTTTTTTATCTCTCTCTTTTCCCTAAAAACGTCATTTAGGGCCTCATAACAACTTGGGAAGTTCACGACCCAAAAAACTGCCAAAAACAGTAAATTGTGCTACAATTAAGGAAACCGAAAAACTGAAAGAGATAGTTTTGGGGGTCCAAGTGGAATAGGCAGGTGGCCACCAATATTCACCTAGATCACTTCGGTACCTGCAGCACTGCCCTTTCCCTACCCTCTGCCTATTGTCACGTTGCCTATGATGGTGGCAAACCAATGAAGGTGGCCCTCGCAGGCCCGATATCAAAGAATGTGATGAACCCCGTGGCCTATCAGTCAGCTCCGCCACATAGTTCGGTGGGTTTTTGTGTTGAGAAACTCTAGACGAGGCCAGGGAACATCCGGAATCTGCATCCTTCCTGAAACGAGGAGTGGTGATGGCAGCGATACCAAGTAATGACTGTGTTCCTACAACAAGGAGTTGTGATGGTAGCAGTTCCATGTAATCACTGTGTCAAGTTGTAGACCCTCTCAGCAGCGTTAACACCTCCTTCGACTGATGATTTGTTTTTCTCCTTGCGGTCGATTTAACCAAAGTTTATCACCTCACTCACCTATATGTCATACGGGAAAAACCCTCTAATGAAATGTGAACCCAGGTGACTTTTCCATTGAAGTTTTTCAATGACGGTAACTTTGACGCCACCTAAGGTCAGTTGATACCATGAAAAGAAGCCATGTGTGGAACTTGGATAGGTGCGAGGAGGACGAAATTAAAGCTCACTGATTCACTACACTAAACAGTGCTTGCACATGAAAGTCCATAGAGAAAAATTCCTTCATGATGTAATGCTTAGATTTTCTGGAGAAATCTAGGCTTGAAATGCGTCGACCCTTTGTTCTCTATGTGATTTCTCCCGAAAATTTGAGCATTACATGGTGAAAATTGTTAGGTAAAATTGTTTTGATGAAAGAGTTAATGTTATTTGGTCAATAGTGGTGGTTTTAGACACATGATGATTTTGTCCCTATGGCTTGCATGTAGTGAAGTTTTTAAAATGCTTAAAAATACTTCATTCCAATGTATTTGTTAGCAATTAAGATTATACTAAGAGGGGGACGTGAATCAGTGTAATGGCCAATTTAACTAATCTCTCACTTTAAGATAACTTATAAACATAATCATGCATAACATAATTATATAATCATCACATTAATGCATAGAAATGTCAAAACAAAGTTACCAACTTAATCATAACTATAACCTCAAAACTAGAACTCTAGCCCCCAAAACCCCTATTTTTGGACAAAAAAACATGGAAAAAACACCTCCAAAAACAAAAAGTGTTGATGTTGCATCAACACTTTTTTTCTCAAGTTAAAATTCCAAAAACAATTAGCAACAACACTAAAAACCAATTTTTCTGTGTAATAAACATGAAAAACCACCCCCAAACAAAGAGTGTTGATGCAGCGTCAACAACTTTTATTTTTATTTTTATTTCTTTTTGCAGGTTAAATTTTTGTTTTTTAATAATAACATTAAAATCAAAAAATATTATGCAATAAACATGAAAAAACACCATGAAATCAAGAAGTGTTGATGATTTTTTGTTGAAATTCCAACAATTTTTAGCAATAGCATTAAAAATAAAATATAATTACTCCCAAAAACCTTAAAATTCGAATAGATTTCAAAGAAAGTGTTAAAGATAAAATATCACAACTTCAAAAACCCTAAAAATTCCAACAATTTTCAACCATGGTGTTAAAAATAAATATCATGACCCTAAAAAACCTTAAAATGTTGACATTTTTCAACCATGTTGTTAAAGATAAAACATTACGACCCTCAAAACCCTTAAAATTTCGACAATTTTCAGCCATGAAGTTAAAACTATATATCATGACTTTAAAAAACTTAAATTTTCAACATATTTTGAGACCAAATATCATGTCTATAAAACCCGTAAAAATTAATACATATATTAAAGAATCATTATATCGAATGTTAAAAGTATAGCTCTTTTAAAATATTAGCCTAATATGACAACTTGACACAATGCAATGAAAACATAAATAAGTATCAAATTGACGGGTGGTGGGGGCAGACTTGATTCATTGTAATGAAAACTTAAAAATCAACCATCAAATTGGCACGCACTAGAGGCAGACTTCACCCGTTGTAACAAGAACTTAAAATCAACTATCAAATTGACACATAATGGTGTCAAGTTGCTAGTCAAACATCGAAACAACCCTGCAAAAAAAATAACAAAAACAAAATAAATAAGAAAACAGAAACAAAACAAAAATAAATAAATAAAATTAAAATGAAAAAAAAAAATACAGTTTTAAAAACTAATACAAAATATAAATATAGAATAAAAGAACCTTAAAATATAAATAAATAACAAAAACAAAATAGGGAAAAAAAATATAAAAAAAAAAAGTGGGGGTGGTAACAAAAAAAACTCAAATAATTCACAAATAAAAAAAAATAAAAACACAAGTTAAAAAATTATATATATAATTTTTAAAAATGATTAAATATTAAAAAATTAGCATAAATTAATTTTAAAAATTAGCAAAACAAAAATATTATAAAAATTTGTAAAAAAATATTAAAAAAATAAAATACAAATTATTAAAAAAGAACATACATTAATAAAACAAACTAAAAATATAATAAAACAGAGTAAGTTGCAGCTGGGTCGATTCCCTGCACAATAGTTGTGGGGCATTGTTTAATTATGGGAATCAAGTCAGCCATGGGCACGGTGCCCAAGGATCACCTGCAAGGTGGCTGGAGTGGCGCTGTTGTGGGGAGTTGTTTGATTCTAAGAATCGACCTAGCCCTGGCCCTAAGGACTATTTTTTTTTAAATAAATTTAATTTTCTTTTATAATATTTTTTTTATTTTTTAATTAATTAATTAATTTTTTTTTAGATTTATTTTTTTATAATTTTTATATTTAATAATTTTATAAATATTTTTTATTTTTATTTTTATTCAAAAAAATCAAATTTCTTTTTATCTTTTAAATTATGTTTTTTCTTTTTTCTTATCATCTCATTTCTTTTCATTTTTATTTTTCTATTTTTTAAATTTGTAGTAATGTTTTACTTTTGTTTTATTTTTATTTTCAATTTTTTATTTTTTCGATCTAACCCACTCGGATTTGAACTTTGAATCTCATGCTTTACATATTATTTCATAACTAGGTGATCGCCAATTGAGTTACACCCCCTAGGCTTTTTTTCAATTTTTGAAATGTTTTGTCTTATTTTATTTTCAACTTTTAATTTATAATTGTCATTTGTTTTATAATAATTTTTTCTCATTCCATTTTTTAATAATAACTAATTTTAACTAGTTTATAATGTTTTAACTTTTTATTTAGTTAAAAAAATGTTTTCATTCAAATTTTTGTTTTAAATGTTTTTCTTTTTTTTTTTCTTTTAATTTTCGTTTTAAATTATTTTTTTGTTTGCTTTTAATTTTGTTTTCAACTTTGTTTTTATTTATTCATTTGATTTTTATTTTATCTTGTTATTTCGATCCTTTAAAAAAATGATATAAACAATATTGGTCGAGGGCGATGAGGGTTTGGCTCTGCAATCTTTGAATCACGTGGCAGAGGTCTTGTTCTGATTGATAATCATTGACTCATATCAAGCCCTTTGCATCTAACCAAAGAGATGAGTGGCACAAATGAAAGGGGAGAGATCCCTCCTATAGGAATGTAGTAACCGGCAATAGCAATAGGCAAGGAGTCAATGTATGCGAGAATCGATCCTATGGTAGGGATAACGAAACCTCGGTAATGGGGGATCAGTGGCAGGCCAGGATTCGAGGGAAGTGTCTACCGAGAGCCACTAAAAAGCCGAGATTTGTCATTCCCAGTAATAAGTTGGAGAGCTATCAGAAATACATGAAGGACCATGCCCTAGTCTATAAGTTCATAAGAATTTGTCCCTCGAAGAAAGATCCCATTAAATGGATCTAGCTAAAATGGAAACCCAAGGGCCACATAGATCCGAAGCTCGGAGCTAAGGGCTTTTTCACAGTGGTTTTCACTAATCTAGAAGACAAGGCAAGAGTGTTTAATAACGATCCATATTTCTTCTATAATGAAGGATTATTTATGTGATTTTGGGAGGAATGCTACAACCCAAATTAGAAAAAGTTCATGGCAACCCTGATCTGGGTTCGTCTTTTCTCCTTTCCTGTCGATTTCTGGCATCCAGACATTCTAGAGGAGATCGGGAACACCATTAGGAGATTTGTGAATGGGGCGGATTCCACAAAGAGAGGTTGATACACCTCGTATGCTAGAATTTATGTCTATATGAATATCACATAACCTCTCTAGGAATTCACCGAGATGGAATACCAAGATGAAGTATCACAATAGCCATTGGACTATGAGCATGTGCCTTTTTGTTGTCAGAATTTCCATGAATATGGTCACCCTTTTATGTATGTCCTTCTAAATAACTAGTTATAGTTGAGCAAGAGACCAAAGATGAATAGTTTGAGTCACTGGAGGACAAGGAAGGTTTCCAAACAATGGTTAATAAAAAACAAAACCCAAAAGCTCCAACACCGACAAGCAAGATAAATCAGCCCAAGAATCGGGCCAGCAACAATAAATTTGAAGCCCTGGAGAGAGAAGAAGAAGGACCAAGAGAACTTGTCAAGTCGGCAACAATAGGGGGAGTAATGATAACCCCCAATGGTAACACCAAGCTTTAAAGGAAGGCCCAGGGAGATATTAAGGATCAGGAAGATGAAGATGTTATGGAAGATTTGGAGATTATGGAGGTAGATGGAATAGAAAAGGAGCTCAGCATAGAGGAAACGGTGTTGAAGGGACCATTGAATGAATGGTGGAATCTAGATGAAATGTTTAACCCTGAGGATTAGAAGAAGTTATATCATGAAACATTCTATAATTTTCAAGCCTAGTGGAAGAAAGAACAGGTAAATCAACAAGGAGTTTCTGGGTCTCAGTCGGGAAATGGACCGTACCCAAGTCCCCCATAGAAAATAGGAAGGAAAAAAGGTCAAAAGAAATTGCAAGAGTCGATCTAGATGGTGGGAGATCTCTTAGTGAATTTGAGACGGGTGGTACCGCTTTTTGTGGTATTCAGACAAATCAATAATCACAAATGAAGATAATTCCCTGGAATGTTTAGGGCCTCAATAGCATAGGCAAGTAGAGATGCCTCAAAGAAATAATAATGCAAGAGAGACCAAGAATTATGATGATTCAAGAAACTAAGGCACCTGACACCATAGTCTGAGAAATCATCATCGGGCTTAAGGTTAACTACTAAGTCATGGAATTGGATGCCAAAGGAAGTGCGGGAGGTTCTCGCAATCCTATAAGATCCGCAAGAAATAACCTTTGATGATTGCATAAGCTTCCAACGAATCCTAACAGGGTGCTTCAGATACATTGGCACACGGGATTGGGTCTTGCTCACGGTCGTCTATGGGCCCCACATTCTATGAAAAAAAGAAGTTTTTTTGCCAAACTCGAGTAAGCTACGAACCATAATAGCGGATGAGTTATGGATTATGAGAGGGAAATTTAATCAACCTCCTTGGAAGATAAGAACGGTGGAATGCATCATTTCGATCTGGAAGCTGAGATATTCAAGGATATGAACGTAGACCTAAAATTGGTGGATATCAACAATGGGATTTTCACTTGGAACAGTCATTGGGGGATTAAACACTAGGTTGTATCCTATCTGGATTATTTCCTAGCCTTAAAAAATCTGGTAAGTAAGGATATATTCTTTGAAGCCTCAATTCTTCCATGTTTAGGCTCAGACCACTAGCCAATTAGACAGGAATTGGATTTAAAGATAGCCCACAAAAATAGGTCGTTTAAATTTGAAGCTTTCTAGCTCAAGGACCCAACTTTTATTGGTAAACTGGAGACTTGGTGGAAAGAGAGTACAATGCAAGGAAGAGACCATATGAAAACCTTCCAGCTTAAGCTGAAGGAACTCAAACAAAAGATCAAAGTTTGGAATAAGAACAAATTTGGGAATATTTTGGTTGATCAACACACCCTCCAAGGAAGAATGCAAGCGATACAACAACAAATGATAAACTCTAGATGATCAGAGGAACTTGTCGTGGAAGAGGATCAAGTTTTGAGTCAACTTTGAGAGAAGAAAGCAGGAGGAAATCTTATGGAAGCAGAAATCGTGAGTCCAATAGCTTCAGGAAGGATAAAAAAACACTAGATTCTTCCATAAGGTAATGGTGAAACATAGACAGTAGAATCACATCTTCTCTCTGAAATACGTGGAAGGAAACTACCTCACTCAGCATGAAGATATGGAAGGGGAATTGGTAAACCACTTCCATTCCCTCCTCATAGAGCCAAAGTGGGAAAAAACAGAGGAGATCAACTACATCACACGACATATTCCACCGCTTATTAATAAAGATCAAAACATGTCATTGATGAGGGTTGTTTCTCTACAAGAGGTGTAGGAGGTGGTCAAGAGCATGGCTAAGAACAAAGCACTCAACCCGAATGGATTCACTGTGGAATTTTACCAAGAAACCTGGAACTTTATAATCCCATAAGTCTTAGAATTTGTGGAGGAATCTAGGATATAGCAAAAGGTAAGCCCTAGTTTAAATTCCACTTTCTTTTCTCTAATTCCCATATTGCACCATTATGAGGATCTTAGTGGTTTCAGGCCTATAGCATTATGTAATGTTATTTACAAAATCATCACCGCCATCATGGTATAAATATTGAAACCACTCCTCCCCAACCTAATCTCTCTGAACAAATGGTGTTTGGTGAAGGGAAACAGATCTTAGCTGAGATCATAACCTCTCAGAAAGTTGTTCACTCCCTTAAAAAACATAAAATCCCTGGCATGTTGATCAAACTAGATTTATCCAAGGCCTATGATTACCTTATGTGGTCTTATCTCCTGAGCATCTTGAAAGCTTTTTCCTTTGATCCCCTCATCTCCACTCTAGTCTTCTCCATCCTCCTTAACGGTTCTCCCTTAAAACCCTTCAACCCCTCTAGATGTTTTCGCCAAGGAAACCCTTTGTTCCATTTTCTATTCAACTTGGTATCTAAAGGTCTAGGTCGATATATCCACATTGCATCCCATTCCTCCCAAATTAGGGGCCTTTGATTCTAGTGTGAAGATCTAGCTCTAACTCACTAGAATGTTGTGGATGACATTATGCTATTTTGTAAAGTTTCACTAAGTGAGGTGAGAAGGTTCAAAGAAATCCTGAAGGAGTTTACGAAGGCTTCTGGCACGTTGATTAATAATGAAAAATCTAACATTTTCTTCTTCAATATCTCGATCACAATCCAAGTGTTCTTTCCAAGAACCCTTGGATTTCAGATAGGCACCCTCTTGATAAAATACCTGGGCATTCCTCTGGCTTACAACTCCCTTAGGATAGCATGCTGGAAGGAGATCATTCAAAAAAATTTGTCCAATCTCAACAGATGGGCATTTAGAGCTCTAAATATAACTGGAAGAGTGGTTCTTCTGAAGGCAGTACTAAAATCAATTCTAGTTTACTAGTTCCAATGGCTTCATTTTCTAAAATGTGTTCCAAGTTTTGAAAATCAATTATGTCTCACATTAGAAGGGAAGGTAATAATGTACTAGATCTTTTGGAATCTCAATGGCCCATTTCCAATCCCGGAGATTACATGCAAAACCTAGAACACATTTTAGAAAATGAAGCCATTGACAGTAGGCTCTCTAGTCAAAGTAGAGAATCGGTATCCCCAATCAGGGTGAGATCTAGGTTAGTGGTTACTGTGGGATTTGGGTCATAGTAATGGTTTTCATGATCATAAAGAAAAGGGGGTGGCCACATGTATATCCATGAACGAGACGTCAGGGAATCATTATGAGCGAGGGTGGAGACATTTGGAGGCGAGTGAAGCGGTAAATGCTATAGTTATAGCAGGTGTTGGAAATTCAAGAGGAAGGAGTAGGAAAATACTTGTAGGTAAATTGAGGCGAAGGAGCAGAATAGGGATTTTAATGGGAGGCGAGCTCAAGGCCCTGGTCCAAGCTCGTGTTGGTGTTCTCACTTCTCATCATCATTGTTCCAATAGGTATGTGTAGATACGGTGAGACCATCGTCCTAGTGTAGCAGCAGTTTAGGTTCTAGATGGGGGTTGTGGTCATGGTCATGGTAATGTTGCTCATTCAAGGCCTATCAGGGGTCGAGGTCATGAGATATCTCATCGTTTAGGTAATTCAACAGCCAACGAATACAGGAATGGCACCCATCCTCAGGCCCGCTAAGTTGTTATTGAATGGGAGGTAAATCTTTGAGCCCATATGAATCCTAGTGAACAAGAGATATTGAACAATTTCATATATATTATTCCAGACCTGGGTAATACAAGAGGTTGTCGCTCTCTATTTTTGCAAACACTTCACATATATTGGATGATGAAGACTCTATTAGCTAAACCATTGATGTTGCCCTCTCAGGAAACCCAGTTTCCTCAGAGGATATGTAGGAAATCCACAGTGAAATCCAGTTAATTCAGTGTCATATTCATTGGGAAAAATCATGCATAGCTCGTATCGAGAGGCACATTTTGTGCATGCCTCTGACAGAATAGCCTGGATCTAGTGTCGATTGAGTCTTCTGATGATAAAAATTCTCTTATATGCGATAGTCTAGCTATTTTGGTTTTCTCGTATAGGCTTATAATTATTAGAGGTTATAAAGACACTAAAATTTATTTAGCTTTGTAGGAAAATCTCATATAGTTTCATTTTTGGACTAGTTATAGTGCAACTAGATGGTCAACAGACATGGTTTCTCTTTGGGCAGGTTGAGACCATCTGGACATGGATGTTGATGATGTAATGTCCTCTACAATTTGAAGAAGAAATAAAAAGGTACCACCCAAATTTACAAAAAAAAATAAAATAAAAGATATTTTTTATTTTGTTATTTTCACGTAAAATTTTATGTTAATCATTATTTTTGGAAAAAAAACTTCAAATATTATCATCTCTAAACATAAGTTTCAAAAACTTTCCTATTTTTCAATTTTCTCTGTTCATTTTTTCCCCTAATAAATCTTTATTTGACATGTCATTTTTAGCAAAAAGATCTCAAAATGTGTATTTTTTAATTATATTTATAGGAAAAAAAGTGTATTTTTTTATGAAATGTTTAAAATTATTATTTTTGTGTGACAATTATTTTATGTATATTGAAGTATTAATTAACAATACATAAATATACAAAAAGATCCTAAAATTCAAATTATTAGTTTTATTATTTTTTTTTAACTTTGAAAAAAATATATATTTCATTACAAAAAAAACATTGCAATGAAAAACAAAAAAACACAAACTTGAAAAACCCTTAAAAATCAAACATTTCACAAACAAACAAACAACAACAACAACAACTTGAAAATGGTTAAATAACCAACTTTTTAAAAAAAATGTGCATACTTAAAGAATAAGAAAATTTAAAGTGTCAATACGCCCCCACAACCGGCCCCCTCCCCAAAAAAAAGGTTGATGTTGCGTCAATGATTTTCAAAATTAGCATAAAAATCATCAACATTTAAAAAAATAGCCATACTTAATACATAAGAAAAAGTGTCAAAAATAAGCCCCCCCAAAAAAGGGCCCAGGGGTTGATGCAAGATCAACACTGTTCAAAATTGACATGAAAATCATCGAAATTTAAAAAAATATGTCCATACTTAATACATAAGAAAATTTAAGGTGTCAAAAATATGCTCCAACAAAAAAGGTTGATGTTGCATCAACACTTTTCAAAATCAACATGAAAACAGTGAATTTTGCGACTTCTAAACAAATGAGAACTTGGTACAGTTCTCATTCAGTTGGTGACTTTGTTCGAGATGTGCCTGGAAACCCATAAAGGGACAAAACCACAATTCTTCTTATCTTCTTTGTCTTCAATATTTGATTACATTAGCTCATTGTCACCAACTAGTCAGAGACTTTGATCCCCTAAAATATGAAAACACAAACTTGCTCTAAGATTCAACCTAGTTGAGGCACCAACCTCAATCATATACGAGCACCAACTCGCCACAATATTCAACCTAATGGAGGCACCCACCTGCTTGATTAATTTGCAAATGCACACGAGCTACAGGCACCAACCCCCAAATTAGTTTGTAGGCTTCGAAGTGTTGGAGGCACCAACCCCCAAATTAGTTTGTAGGCTTCAAAGTGCTGGAGGCAACAACCCCCAAAGACATTGTGGATATATTTTTCATGTAATCTTCAAATTAAATCCAAAAGCTTCAATATACACTTCAAAACAGCTTTCACCTTTTATGTTCTCTGTAAATTTTCTCGACACAATACTAACTTTGTCATTCAACTTTCTTTAGTAACACATCCTTACAACATCAATACTTCAACCCTAAACAACAGCACTGAATCCAATGGTCATTAAGATCAAGAACTTCATAGTTCAAGGCAAATCAACGGAGTGCATGGCTATCATACTTTACAGACTTTGTTACAAGTTCAATAAATACATAAGTGGAAAGAAAACCTTACATCACTATAGCCCTGTCCCAAAATTAGACCTTTGATTGTATCATGTCATACAATGAATAATTATTAGCCCTTTGTATAATAAATTTGTAGCTAAAAAAACTAGGTTTATAAACTCAGCACTGCAAATTGAGCATTATAATCAGTTCAATCAGAGTTCAAAGCGAACAAACTTCTTTACTTAATTACAAATGCGATTTTTTCACTTTTAACAAAGTTACCGACTTAACTAGAACTGTAACCTCAAAACAAAAACTCTAGTCGAAAAAACCCCTAATTTTGCGCAAAAAAAACATGAAAAAACACCTTGAAAAAAAAAAAAGTGATGATGTTGCATCAATACTTATTTTTTCTTAGTTAAAATTCCATAAAAAAGTTAACAATGACAATAAAAACCAATTTTTTTTTGCAATAAACATGAAAAAACACCCCGAAACAAGAAGTGTTGATGCATCATCAACACTATTTTTTATTTTTCAAGTTAAAATTCCAA
This sequence comes from Pinus tabuliformis, assembly GCA_031772625.1. Classification (NCBI taxonomy): domain Eukaryota; kingdom Viridiplantae; phylum Streptophyta; class Pinopsida; order Pinales; family Pinaceae; genus Pinus; species Pinus tabuliformis. Next base: position 342,468,845 of record CM062816.1, read on the forward strand.
TTTTGTTTTAACATTGGAATTAAAAACTAAAATTTGTGTGTAATAAACATGAAAAACACCCTGAAATCAAAAAATGTTGATGTTGCATCAACGTTTATTTTTTCTTTTCTTTTTTGTTAAAATTCCAACATATTGAAAATAAAACATCACTACTCTGGAAAATCTTAAAATTCCAATAGATTTTGACAATAGCATTAAAGATAAAATATCGCAACATCAAAAAACCTAAAAGTTCTAACAATTTTCATCCATGGCGTTAAAGGTAAATATCACAACTCTAAAAAACCTTAAAACTCTGACATTATTCAACCATGGTGTTAAAGATAAAATATTGCGCAATCCCAATAAACCTTAAAATTTTAACATTTTTCAACCATGGAATTAAAGCCAAATATCATGACTCTAAACAAACTTAAATTTTAAACATATTTTGATACCAAATATCATGAATAAAAAAATCTTAGAAATGAATACTTAAATACAATAATCATTATACCAATTGCTAAAAGTATAGTTCTTTTAAAATTTTAGGCTAAGACAATTTGACACAATGCAACAAAAACTTAAAATTCAACTATCAAATTGACATACATTGGGGGCAACACTTGTCTCATTATAATAAAAACTTAAAAATCAACCATCAAATTGACACATTGCGGGGACGGACTTGACCCCATTGTAACAAAAAAATAAAAATTAATTATCAAATGACATATAGTAAGGCAAGGTTACTAGTCGAACATCGACACACCCCTGCAACAAAAAAAATAAAACAACGCATAAATAAAAAAATTAAATTAAATAAAACATAATAAAAAAATAAAATTAAATAAAAAATTTAAAAAATAACAAAAAAAAATTAAAAAATAACCATAAATAAAAAATTAAATTAAATTATAACATTAAAAAAAAAAACCACAAGATAAATAAATCTTATATATGGTGTCTGGGCATGACCAAGCCTTATGTAGACATCGCTCAATTATGGGGATTAAATTTTTAAAACTTACAAATATATTTTAAAATTAAGTAATATTAGATTTTTTTATTTCACATTTTATTAAAAACATTATCTTAATCAATTTAAATAATTCAATAATTATTATTAATAAGATTTTGGTTAATTTATTTTAGTGATGGCCACTCATTAATGAATAAAATTGAAACGGATAACTTCCTTGCATATTTAAATCAAGTGATTAAACTTTGTTTAAATTATTATGTTACCAAATTATTATTAAAAATTTAATGTGCCTCTCATGAATCTCAATCTATGAAGATTAGAGGAAATAAAATGGAAAATTTAGTTTCAAACGTGACTATGAAAAAAATGTTTGTTTGCATTCTAAAAATGTATGCATGTGGAAAGAAAATAAAATTAAAAATTTAGTTTCAAACGTGACTATGAAATGAATGTCTGTTTGCATTCTAAAAACGTATGCATGTTGAGAGAAAATAAAATTGAAAATTTAGTTTCAAACGTGCCTATGAAACGAATGTCTATTTGCATTCTAGAAATGTATGCAGGTTGAGACGTGGAGGAAAAAATGACAACCCAAGGTCTCATGCCTCGGTTCATATTCTCCTTCTACCACATGCGCCACCAGAAATTGGTTTGCATTACTCATTTTTTAATTTGTTTCAGGTCATAGATCCCCAAAGTTCTCTGTAAATTTCATGGCTCTTAAGTAATCTACATTTCTCATGATTAAATTATAGTAGTGACCAAATCAAATATAAACATAATGGTATACACTACTCCCCTTCTCATGGCAACATACCCACAGATTTTATTGTTCATTCTTGTATCAGTCTTATGTCCTGCTCAAGAATGGTTGGGAGGAAATTGGACTCTAGTGCGTCAGGTTTAATTCATAAATCCCTCTTGATATCTTTAGATTTTGTTGATATATTTAGGTTCTCAATGTTATGGTTATTTCTAAATGTGTTTGAATGTAGACAATATTGATCTATGTTATGCAGGAAAATCAATTAACATTGGACAAGTAATAAGGATTTTGAGTGCCTTAAAACCTTGAAATCTTGCAACCAATGTCAGGTATCCCGAGGTTAGGTTGCTTTATAGAGAAGATAATAAACCCAATTGTGAAAGGAATGAAATCAACGTCTACATAGAAAAGAAACCATTGGGTGGCATGGAATCAGTTGATGCATGTTGCGACTGTTGAATTAAACAAATTAGTTACTAGATGAAGATGTATATAGAGCCAGGCATAAATGTGAAGTCGTAAACACCCTTTCTATATGTAAAAAACTGGAGAAAAAAAATAATTAAAATATATATATATCGGCAAGCATTTAATTGTATATAGATCGCCACAGGTTAAGCCAAAGGCATAGTACTAAAACAATCTTGGGTGCAGAAGGAATTGTATAGATTTTACAGATCTCGGTCATTCCTCTCTTTGTTGAAACCTCCTTTTAAGTGTTTTATTTTTTACTACTTGATTATAACAACCTTTACAATTTTATTTTATATATAACTTTTATTTTATTTATTTTTTAATATTTCAAAACAATTTATTAAAATAGCATGTTTACTACTTTTATTTTGGATTAATTTGTGTATTGATATATTGTAAAATGATCTAGATCCCTTTAATTCTAGTTTTTTTTAATTGAAACTCTAAAAAAACAAAATATAATAAGATTTTATTTTCAATACTTCTAAATTTCTATGATTAAGTTTTGCATCGATACAAAGTAAATATACCATGAATTCCTTCCATTTTTAATTTATATATTTTATAATTGTATTTTCTATTTTTAAAATTCTATTTTATTTTACAGATTTTATTTTAGGTACGATGTTTTAACTATTACTAATAATAATATTAAGTTTATAACCAGTTTTATAATAGATTTAAAAATAATATTAAAATTTAATTAGCTTCAATATTATTAATAATATTATTAAATTTAAATTAGTTTTATTATTTAATTAATATTTATTATTTATATTATAGATTGTCACACGTGAAGCCAAAGGCATAGTACTAAAACAGTCTTGGATGTGGAAAAAATAACATAGATTTTACATATGTGTGTGATCTAGGTGGCTCCAAACATATGCAGAAGTCTCAGAGGACTCAGAAAAGTCAAAATTAAAAGTAGCTAGAATAGTCCTGAACCAGCGTTAGATCGAAGTACTCGTCGCTCTGATTCCAACAGTGTGAACGGCACTCAAATCTGAGCTCGTATGAGGGAGAAGGAGCCAGTCAAAGTTTCGATTAAAATTGGGCAATGAACCACGTTTAATGGTCCTACAAATTGACCAAGTCCCGAAGATGGAATCTGGCTCCCGAGGAGCAGGCGAATTTGTGGGATACTTAATTTGTTTAATATCCCTTATATTAGACAAAAACCAAAAGCGACCCTATTATTATAAAAATAAAAAATATATATAAAAATAGGTGGCAGGCCATGACCCACTCCACCTCCATCGGACCCAAATACATATATTAAAAAACCAATTTTTGTTAATAGATTGGCGGCCATGACCCCATCGGACCTCCAACTACCATCCCAAAACTTTACATATGTAACACATATTTCATTAAAATTGGAAAAAAAAAATATTACAAGGACATCACTAGAATTGAGTTTTTTGGTTATTTTGAAATTTTAGATCCACTATTTAGTTCCAAATTTAATGAAATATGTGTTGTGTATTGGGCTGGGCGGGCCACCTCCAGTAGACCCGACCCACAACGCACCACCCATTTACCATATGTTAAAAACTCAAATCGAGGGCGGCGGGGCTTAAACCTACTCGTCCGGTAGGGCCAGCCCACCTCCTGGGCGCCCTCACACCTACCAACTCCATTATGCAACAAACCATGTAACTCCACTCAAAACGTGCCAACCATTACACAACACTCAAATCAAATCATAACCGTTGTTAAAATTTATACAACACGCCAATTTTGGAAGGGTCAAGATTTGACCCCCCAACCTCCACCATCCTAAATTCCTCCGCCACCAATGAGCCATGGGCTCCATCCTTGTTAGCTTCATCCAACGAATTTTATATAAACCCGACTTTCATTTGCACGGGGAGGACGAAGGACCGAACGATGGAACAGAGTCGAAATAGAGGCCAAGGCAGAGCACAAAGTTCGAGGCAAATTTTTTTAAATCATTTACAGGTGGAACCATGAGCATGGAGCAGAGGCAGCCAGAGCCAAGATTGAGCGCAACTTTCAGTAGGGCAAAATTTTTCCAGTGTCCAAATTGGAAAACTTTATGTCGATCCTACACCTCTCAACGACACAAACTTGATGGCGCAGATGGAATTTTGATCTGAGCAACAGATCTTCAGATGACCCAGAGGAGGGAATCTTTGAGGAATCTAGGAGAATCTAAAAGATTCTTGTAGCCCCAGATTTTCACTTTGTCAGAATTCAGAAATTTGACAGTCGATTTTACACTATTCGACGCCATGAATCTGATGGTGTAATAATATTTTCCATTTGATCATTCCATTTTTCGGCCACTTTTCAAAGTGGAGTGCAGGTGTCAGCATTCAATGTGTGAGCAGTCATTTCCATGACATTCGACGCCACGAGATTAATGGTACAGCGAGATCCAGAAATTTATCATTCTCTTCATCAGATAACTCCTTGATGTGAGGTATATGCAGTGTGATCATGTACTTCTTTGTCTCTTTGCTTGAGATGCATTGTGCTATATAGATCCTTGTTTGATGTTTAATGTGGAATCTTGTTACTAATAATAATATTAAGTTTATAACCAATTTTATAATAGATTTAAAAATAATATTAAAATTTAATTAGCTTCAATATTATTAATAATATTATTAAATTTAAATTAGTTTTATTATTTAATTAATATTTATTATTTATATTATAGATCGCCACACGTGAAGCCAAAGGCATAGTACTAAAACAGTCTTGGGTGTGGAAAAAATAACATAGATTTTACATATGTGTGTGATCTAGGTGGCTCCAAACATATGCAGAAGTCGTAGAGGACTCAGAAAAGTCAAAATTAAAAGTAGCTAGAACAGTCCTGAACCAGCGTTAGATCAAAGTACTCGTCGCCCTGATTCCAACAGTGTGAACGGCACTCAAATCTGAGCTCGTATGAGGGAGAAGGAGCCAGTCAAAGTTTCGGTTAAAATTGGGCAATGAGCCACGTTTAATGGTCCTACAAATTGACCGAGTCCCGAAGATGGAATCTGGCTCCCGCGGAGCAGGCAAATTTGTGGGATACTTAATTTGTTTAATATCCCTTATATTAGACAAAAACCAAAAACGACCCTATTATTATAAAAATAAAAAATATATATAAAAATAGGTGGTAGGCCATGACCCCCGCCACCTCCATCGGACCCAAATACATATATTAAAAAACCAATTTTTGTTAATAGATTGGCGGCCATGACCCCGTCGGACCTCCAACTACCATCCCAAAACATTACATATGTAACACATATTTCATTAAAATTGGAAAAAAAAAATATTACAAGGACATCACTAGAATTGAGTTTTTTGGTTATTTTGAAATTTTAGATCCACTATTTAGTTCCAAATTTAATGAAATATGTGTTGTGTATTGGGCTGGGCAGGCCACCTCCAGTAGACCCGACCCACAGCCCACCACCCATTTACCATATGTTAAAAACTCAAACTGAGGGCGGCGGGGCTTAAACCTGCTCGTCTGATAGGGCCAGCCCACCTCCTGGGCGCCCTCACACCTACCAACTCCATTACGCAACAAACCATTTAACTCCACTCAAAACGCGCCAACCATTACACAACACTCAAATCAAATCATAACCATTGTTAAAATTTATACAACACGCCAATTTTGGAAGGGTCAAGATTTGACCCCCCAACCTCCGCCATCCTAAATTCCTCCGCCACCAATGAGCCATGGGCTCCATCCTTGTTAGCTTCATCCAACGAATTTTATATAAACCCGACTTTCATTTGCATGGGGAGGACGAAGGACCGAACGACGGAACGGAGTCGAAATAGAGGCCAAGGTAGAGCATGAAGTTCGAGGCAATTTTTTTTAAATCATTTACAGGTGGAACCATGAGCGTGGAGTAGAGGCAGCCAGAGCCATGATTGAGCGCAATTTTCAATAGGGAAAAATTTTTCCAGTGTCCAAATTGGACAAACTTTATGTCGATCCTACACCTCTCAGCGACACAAACTTGATGGCGCAGATGGAATTTTGATCTGAGCAACAGATCTTCAGATGACCCAGAGGAGGGAATCTTTGAGGAATCTAAGAGAATCTAAAAGATTCTTGTAGCCCCAGATTTTCACTTTGTCAGAATTCAGAAATTCGACAGTAGATTTTACATTATTCGACGCCATGAATCTGATGGTGTAATAATATTTTCCATTTGATCATTCCATTTTTCGGACACTTTTCAAAGTGGAGTGCAGGTGTCAGCATTCAATGTGTGAGCAGTCATTTCCATGACATTCGACGCCACGAGATTGATGGTACAACGAGATCCAGCAATTTATCATTCTCTTCATCAGATAACTCCTTGATGTGAGGTATATGCAGTGTGATCATGTACTTCTTTGTCTCTTTGCTTGAGATGTATTATGCTATATAGTTCCTTGTTTAATGTTTAATGTGGAATCTTGTTTTGTTCTTGATGTGAGATGTACCTATTGTCATGTTTTGATTGAGATCCCTTTGTCGCCATGTTGACGAGATACTTATTTTTCGCTATGTATGTTTGAATTGAGGTCCCTTTGATGCCATGTTTGCGGGATGCTCATTATTATCATACGTGAAATTATGTCATGCCGATAGGATTCCTTTTGTGAATGAGAGTTCCTGTAGCGGAACATCTCGTAGAGCCAATCCTACGTGAGGGCATATTCCTTGCATGATAGAGAAAACACAATCATATACATCATCACTCTTTCTAGCACTTAATGCAGCGGCCTACACCATCTTGACACCGGGGCTTGGAGACATAGTCCCTCCTTGATGAACTCCATTATCAACGTCTCATGTTTTATATTATTGATTCTTGTCATGTTCCCTCTTCTTTACAGCATGCATATATGTTCCTTTATGCTCTTTTAAATGCAATTCTAACCACATCACGGAAGTAAAAGATCTTGGTTAAATCCGGGAGTTGAGTCAACTCGGATCAAGTTTGGTATCAAAGTGGTCTTCGCATGAATGTGAATTGTGAGCGTGAACAATGGAACGTGCAACAATGAAGGATGACAAAGCGATGTACGAGACCATGCTCATAATTTCCCAAAAGGTGGAAATAATGTATGAAGCTCTACAAAAAGAGACAGAGGAAAAGCAGCGATTGCAACCTCATTTATGAGCCACGAAAGAGGCCCTAGAAGAACTGAAGCACAGCAGCCAGAGTCTTCAACCAAATAACACTGAATTGAAGATTCTTATACAAGAAGAGAAAGAGGAGACACAGAGTTTGCTACAGTTGTTGCAAGCTAAGGACGAGGCCTTGGAAAAGCTTCAGCGTGACCCATGTGAGGCAAAAAGTAATTCTCTGTCTTCATGTATGTTTCTTGATGATGATTTTGTTGTTTTTGAAAATCATACCACGGGAATTGGCTCCAAACTGTTGAGGAAAATGGGGTATGAAGGGAAAGGTTTTGGCATTAATGGCCAAGGCATTATCAACCCCATCAAAGTAGAGGAATTACCCTGTCAGGTAGGACTTGGGTATGTCGGAAATGAAGTTGGAGAATGCACTAAGACATCCATCGAACCACCAACAACGGATGATGAGAAGCTCTCATCAGTTCTTTCCAAATCAACAATGGAGGTAAAGGATGTTGATTTCCCTTCGATTTCATCTTCACATAGTATAATTTCTATTGGAAATGTGGAGATACAAATTACAGGGACGAACCTGAGGCTCCTTTCCAGGAAGAGGTACAAGGAGGAAGAAGGACTTGGTGTTAATAGCCAATGCATAACTCAACATTGGAGGTTGAGCAGAGACCTCTATTTGCAGACTTGGGATACACAAAAGGAGAATGCTCGAAGGTGGCATATGCTTCTGAGACATCGTCAAAATCGTCAAGGAAAGAGAATGATGGGAACACATCCTCATCATTCCATGGTAGTGTCCATTGTAGGGAAAGAGTTGAAGCAAGCTCTCATCACCATACTTTCATTAGAGACTGAAAGGAAAGGTATAACCAGTCTCGATATTCAAATGTTCATTTCAATTACAATCATGTTGTTAATGATGGACATAAATCAAGGCATCAAAAAGCATGTACTTTTTGTGGATTACATAACCATACATTTGTTGAGTGTTGGAAAAGAATAGTAGAACACAAAAGGATGAGGCGTGAAAGACCCTCTCAACAATAGGCAACAAAGAAGGCAAATCATATATGGAGGAAGAATACCTATTGCAGTGATTGCGACAGAAGTGGTCATCAAAGAGCCACATGTTGGAGGCTCCATCCAGAGAAGTGCCTTAAAGACAAAGCATTAGTGCAACAAGTTGAAAAAGTCGTTCGACAAGAAAAACCACCATAGGGGGATGACCCATTCACATTGATAAGTGAAAAATGGTTTCTGAATATGTTAACTTGTCATGGTCGTTTTTTTGTAAATCATTTGTTTCATTTTAAAATGTAAAAGTGATGATGTGTTTTCCATCACTTGTTAATCAACAATGATGTTTGATCATTATTTTGTGATGCATTTTAAACTGTGAAATGATGTTGTGTTTTCCTTCACTTGTTAAAGAAACAATAGTGTTTGGCCTTATTTTGGTAAATCAAGTGTTGCACTGATGATGTGTTTTCCATCACTTGTTGAAGCAACAATGATATTTTGGCCTTGTTTTCATAGCTGGGGTATTGTTTCCATTTTGATGTAAACTTGACCACCGAGTATGTGTTATAAACTCGTGGCAAGTATGGGATGCTTGGGTCATTAGTTGGTCATGTAAGTCAAGCATGTAATTTTCAAAACAATGTACTACAGGTTTGCAGAGGTTGCAGGTGTCGTCTCATCGCTTATGGCTCTGAAGGACAAAGGTGAAGGAGAAGGAAGAGTGACATATCATATACTTGTAAGTGCAGATAGGGTACAAAGAAGTTGCAGATTATTTTTTTCCTTTTGGAGGACAAAAAGCTCCTCAGTGGGGAGGATTGATCTAGGTGGCTCCAGACACATGCAAAAGTCCCAGAGGACTCAGAAAGGGTCAAAATTCAAAGTGGTCAGAATGGTCCTGAACTAGCACTAAATCGAAGTGCTCGTCGCCCTGATTCCAATGGTGCAAACAACACTCAAATTCGAGCTCGTATGGGGGACAAGGAGCCAGTCAAGGTTGGGCAGTGGGCCAGGTTTAATGGTCCTACAAACCAAATACATATATTAAAAAAACCAATTTTTATTAATAGGTCGGCAGCCATGACCCCTCCGGACCTCCAACTACCATCCCAAAACTTTACATATGTATTGGGGTGGGCGGGCCACCTTCAGTGGACCCGACCCATGCCCCACCACCCATTTACCATATGTTAACAACTCAAACCGAGGGCGATGGGGCTTGAACCCGCCCGGCTGGTGTGGTCAGCCCACCTCCCGGGCACCCTCACACCTACCAACTCCATTAGGCAACAAAACGCGCCAATCATTACACAACACTCAAATCAAATCATATTCGTTGTTAAAAATTATACAACGTACCAATTTTGGAGGGGTCGATATTTGACCCCTTGACCTCCGCCATCCTAAATTCCTCTGCCACCAATGAGCCACGGGCTCAGTCCTTGTTAGCTCCGCCCAGCAAATTTTATATAAACCCGACTTTCATTTGCATGGGGAGGAAGGAGGACCGAACAACGGAATGGAGTTGAAACGGAGGCCAAGGCAGAGCACGGAGTTCGAGGCAATTTTTTTTAATTATTTGCAAGTGGAACCATGAGCGTGGAGCAGAGGCAGGCAGAACCATGATTGAGCTCAATTTTCAGGAGGGCGAAATTTTTTTTCCAATGTCCAAATTGGACAAACTTTATGTTGATCCTACACCTCTCAGCTACATGAACCTGATGGCGCAGATAGAATTTTTATCTGAGCAGTAGATCTTCAGATGACCCGGAGGAGGGAATCTTTGAGGAATCTAGGGGGAATCTAAAAGATTCTTGTAGCCCCAGATTTTCACTTTGTCAGAATTCAGAAATTTGACAGTCGATTTTACACTATTCGACACCACGAATCTGATGGTGTAATCAAATTTTCCATTTGATCATTCCAATTTTCGGCCACTTTTCAAAGTGGAGTACATGTGTCAGCATTCAATGTGTGATTAGTCATTTCCATGATATTCGACACCACGAGATTGATGGTATAGCCAGATCCAACAATTTATCATCCTCTTCATCAGATCTCCTTGATGTGAGGTATATGGAGTGTGATCATCTACTTCTTTGTCTCTTTGCTTGAGATGCATTGTTGTATAGATCTTTGTTTGATGTTTGATGTTTGATGTGGGATCTTGTTTTGTTCTTGATGTGAGATGTACCTATTGTCATGTTTTGATTGAGATCCCTTTGTCACCATGTAGTCGGGATATTCATGTGTCGCCATGTATGTTTGAATTGAGGTCCCTTTGATGCAATGTTGGCGTGATACTCATTATTGTCATACGTGAAATTATGTCATGCTGATAGGAGTCCTTTTGTGAATAAGAGTTCCTACAGCTGAACATCTCGTGGAGCCACTCCTATGTGAGGGCATATTCCTTGCATGATAGAGAAAACACATTCATGTACGTCATCGCTCTTTCCAACAGTTAATGCAGCGGCCTACACCATCTTAACACTGGAGCCCGGAGACATAGTCCCTCCTGGACGAACTCCGTTATCAACGTCTCATGTTTTATATTGTTGATTCTTGGCATGTTCCCTCTTCTTTACAGCATGCATATATGTTCCTTTATGCTCTTTTAAATTCAATTCTAACCACGTCACAGAAGTAAAAGATCTTGGTTAAATCTGGGAGTTGAGTCAACTCGGATCAGTGTGTCATTCCTTTCTTTTTTGAAACCACTTTTTAAGTTTTTATTTTTATTTTTTAACTACTTCACTATAACCAGCTTTACAATATTAAGTTAGATATTTAAGTTCATTTTTTATTTATTTTTTAAGATTTCAAAACCATTTATTGAAATAATATGTTTGATATTTTCAATTTAGTTTAATTTGTATATTAAGGTATTGTTAAATGATCTACAACGTTTTAATTTTTTTTTATTCAAACTCTCAAAACAAAATATAATAAGATTTTATTCTCAGTAATTCTAAATGTCTGTGATTAAATTTTGGCTTGATATCAAGTAATTTTCTTCAATTTTCACTTTATATATTTTATAATTGTATCTTTTACTTTTTAAAATTCTATTTTATTTTACAGGTTTTAATATGGTTCTTCACTTTATATATTTTATAATGGTATCTTTTACTTTTTAAAATTCTATTTTATTTTACAGGTTTTAATATGGTTCTTTAATATTATGTTTTAAGTATTATTAATCATAATATCAAGTTCATAGAATTTGTTATAGTAAATTTAAAAATAATATTAAAATTTATAATAGATAAAATAATAATAAAAGGTTTAAATTAATGTTAATATTTGTATTATTATAATATTATTTAGTTTATAATAAAGTTTATATTAAATTTAAAAATAATATTAAATATTATGTTAAATTTAAAAATAATAATTCTTGCGGGGCTTTGGATTGATGGTGAATGGGTGCACTGTTAAGGCACTCCTTGTGATAGGTCACTAGTTCAAATCCCCTGAGTGCTTACCTACCAAAAAATAATAATAATAATAATAAAATTTATGTTAAATTTAATGATAATATTAAATTTAAATTAACTTTATTATATATATTTTTATAATCATATTTGTTTTATAGGAAAGTTTATATTATATTTAAAAATAATATTAAATTTTATATTATATTAAACATACATATTATATTTTATTTTATTTATTTAAAATTATTATTATTATTATAAACCCAATGGATTATAAACCCAATTTATTAATCTAAGGGCTCGTATTCCTAAGGTGCAATCTAAAGGTTCATATTCTGAGGGTTTATAGTATTAATCCATTGGGTTTAATATTATTTCCTTGGGCTCATATTCCTAAGGTGAAATTTAAGGGTTCATATTCTTAAGGATTTCTACTCTACGATGGGTATGATTGTTAACACTCACAAAACAAAAGTTATGATTATCAAATCCAAGAAGGACACTTACGCTAATTTTATGTATGACAATAGTAACTAGGAATTGATATTCATCACAAGCTCAACTGGAACTATATCATTGAGAAAAGGATTAATGGGGGATGGAAAGCTTATTTTGGTCTTGAAAATAGTTGTAAAACGACAAACCTCGTAATGTGGGATAGAAAGAAGTTCCTCTTTGAAACTTTAGTCACCCCGGTTATCTTATATGGATGTGAGGTTTGGGGTTGTAGCATCTCTAGAGAATCCTGGAGAAAGATTGAGCAAATTCAGAAGCGTTTTATAACGTATAACCTCAAAATTAAAAGCAACACACCCTATCCTATTCTCCTTATAGAAGTGGGTATTTCCCCTATCGAGAGCCTAGCTATGTCTAGGCAAGCACAAACTCAATAACATAGGATACCATAGACTTCCTAAGCTAGCTTTAAATTCCATCCAAAACCACCTAAGGCTCAAACAAGGTTGGTATAAAGACACCAGAGCCTGGTTAAACCATTGGGAGATCGACGAGAATGTTGCATTGCAAAACATTAAAAATATTGTTACTTCTAAGTTCAAAGAAAACATGTGGTGTGAGAAAGATTTAGCAGCTAAAAGAAAATTAAAATATTATAAGGAGGTCATCAACCCCACCCTAGAAGATCAAAAGTATCTCTCTGTTTTAACTAGCTCAAAGAAGAAAATTAATATAGCCAAGATTAGAATGAACTCTCATGAGCTCCATAGTGAAATGGGTCATTGGGTAGCTCCTAAAACACCATAGACGGAAAGGTTATGCCATCTCTGTGAGAATACGAACATCGAGGATGAAAATCACTTCCTCTTAGAGTGCCTCGTGTACAACCACATTAGATCTCAGTTTCAAAATCTTTGTTGCAATACTGACCTTCCTAGCCTTTTACGTTGTCAAAATTACAATGAGCTCGAGAGGCTTCTCTCCAAGCTTTTTTAGCATAGGAATAAAATCTTAAATCAAACTAAATCATTCATTTCTTTAGGTCTAATAGACCAAAGTTTGGTCTCAGTGGACGTTAACTATCATCATCATCATCATCATCATCAATATTAATCCCTTGGGTTTAATATTAACCTTAGGGTTTATATTCCTAGGGTATAATATTATTGATACTAAAAAACTAAGGGATTAATACTAAAAACTCAAGGGATTATAAACTTAATGGATTAATATTATAAACCCTAGGGAATATAAACCCAATGGATTAATACTATAAACCTTAGCTGTATAAACCCTAGGTATATTAATATGAATCCCTTGGGTTTATACTCATGGTCAACCATGGTCCAATGTCACATTGTGACAAATATTGTCTCAATAGAAAAATTAACATGGTCAACAAAGGTCCAACGTCACATTGTGACAAAGATATTTTCAATATGAAAATCAACCATGGCTAACCATGTTTGTTATTATTCCCTTGGTCAACCATGTTTATTATTATTATTCCCTTAATATTATTCCCTTGGGTTTATATTCCCTAGGACTTTTAGTATTAATCCCTTAGGTTTATTATTCCCTTTGGTTTATAATATCAATATATTGGGTTTGTTAATCTTAGGGTTCATATTCCTAAGGTGAAATCTAAGGGTTCATATTCCTAGGGTATAATATTATTCATACTAAAAACTCAAGGGAATAATATTAAACCCAAGGGATTAGTATTTTAAACCTAAAGTAATAAATATAAATTATATTATAAGTTTAATATTAATATTAATTATTTATTATTATTAATATATATTTCCATTTATAATTATAATAATTATACTATAATTATTTTTTTGCCATAAAAAAAATAGTAATTTTCATTAGTAAGAGAAAATTACATTTTGTAGATGTTGAGCATATGCAGTGTGTAAAGCATTGCCTGCCAAAAATAAGTTAATGGTGATATAGATGCTGGACCACACAAGGAGCAAATTGTTCAAAACCCAAAAATATTATAGTCTCTACGCAGAGAGAGTATAGTTCAGCTTAGTTCTGCAATTAAGTGACATGAAGAAAAACATATATATTTACATATAATCAAAAAACTTCCTGACTCATATTGAGTCATCCAGTTATGCTTCTAGATCTATGAATGGTATATGATAGTGTTGATAGGTAACTCCGCCATTTTCCTCATGAATCATCCAAGTGTCGTCATTCCTATGCGCTGCCTCCTTGGATAGGTGATCGGCAACTGTGTTGCGTTCCCTAAAAATGTGATGGCAGACAAAAGTGCCAAAAGTCAAGATGAGCCTGTGAATATCATCCAAGATATGCCTCAGTGTGTATGCATTGCAATTATATTTTTTATTTATCTAGTTGCGTACTAATTTTGAATCCCCGAAGAGTTGTAGGTTCATGCTTAGTTATACTATAATTATATTATATTTCAATGTAATATACACTATATTTACTTAATATTATTATTATTATTATACTATAATATTATATTATATTAATAATAAAATATTTTATTTTATTTTATTTTTTGACTTAGTTTCCGGAGAACTCACAGTAAAAACCATTTTCGTCAACAATTCAAATCCCAACAGGGATCCATCATGAGGACTTCTTGAATGTTGATAGTAGAAGAGCTAAATGAGAGATTTAAATAGTTATGAGGTGAGTTAATTTAAGGATAAAAAGGTCAGTTGTTTAATAATATTTCTTATTATCCTCATTTTTAAGTTTTTTTTTTTATTGTAATTTTGTATAATGATTGAAGAATTAATTTATTAATTGAAAAATATTAAAAACTATTATTATTAAATCTAATTATTAATGGAATACTAATTAATCCTTAATCTTAATCAAATACTAACTCTTAATCTTAATCGGAATATAACTAAATCTTAATATAGATTAATAATGATAGTCTTAATGATTAATATTAATAATTAAAAATAGCAATCATTATTATAAATATTTACTACTAAATGTTAATTTTTATTAATCGTTTAATTAATTAATAGATCTTGTAATTAAGTACTAGTTATTTTATAAATAATAATCATTTAATAATAATAATAATGTTATAATAAATTATTTATTATAATCATTATAATAATTATTAATTATAATAAATATCAATGAATTGATAATATTATAAAATCTTCATGTTTTTTTAAGGGAAGCTCCTTAACAAATTAATTAAATTTTTATTTATTTTTAAGGTTTTTTTTTAATTATTGTTCTTAAATTTTTTATTTGATATTAATTCATAGTTAGTTAAATGATTTATTAATAGATATTAATTAATAACTAATAATAACAATTCATAATAATAATTAATGATAATAGTAATAATTATTATTGTAAATGTTATAATTAAATACTAATTATTATTATTATCATACTTGACAGTGTTGAAAATTATTATTAAGAGTAACAATGATAGTAATAATACCAACTATTAGAATAGGAGAGGGAGATATCTACCTATTGAGCGTTATACCTAGGATATATTGGAGGTCTTAATACCTGTTGAGATTCGAAATGTTGACGAAAATGGTTTTTACTGTGGGTTCTTCGAAAACTAAGTCAAAACATATAAACCATAGAGGTCTAAAATCTAGATATTATTTTATTATTATTATTATTATGTTAATATAATATAAATATAATTATTATTATTATATTTTATTAATATAGTTAATATAATTATAATTACTATTATTATAATATATCTTTTTGCTTGAGGAATCTAATGCTTGGACTGCTATTAACCAAGCTATTATGTTAAGTAACAACTCTAACCCCAACCCCTTGTGGATTGATGAGGATGGTCACTTAGCTAATAGATTCAAGAGAAAATCTAAAGACATAATCGAGAACTTATTCGGCACCGAGCTCCTCAAACTTTGTAGTTCCCAGGACCTAATCATTTGTAATGGTATTAATAAATGGCCTCTCTCTAGTTAGATGACCTGTTTCCATGGGTTGGGTAGCAGCATCATGGATTATGCAATCTCTGACATCCATGTCCTCAACCATATTACAAAATTTGAGCTTCTTAACGGGTACAAGCCTAACTCTGACCACATACCTTTGTCTTTATCCCTCAATCTTGTTATGCATACCACCCACATGCAGGAGAACAGTGAAAGCAAAAGTCACATTCACTTCGATAAAAGTAATGTCGACCTTTTCTTAAGGGATTTGGAAAGGAATTTAGGCTCCCTAACTTATAATAACAACATTGATCAAATCTATTACCATTTTACTACTACCCTTTCCACCACCATTAGCAAATTCTCTAATAAGACTTCGTATAAGAAAAATAATAGAACTTCCAATCCTTGGTATGACAAAGACTGTAAAATTGCCAGGAAAACAATCAGAGACGCCCCTAATGAAAGCATTAAGCTCTAGAATATAAGTATATACAAATCTCTCATTAAGAGGAAGAAGAGTTCATATTAGTAAGAGACAATAGCATCTTCTCCGCCTTTCTAAAGTTGTGCCTAGAAAGTTTTGGCGGAATGTGCTTATTTGTAAAACTAAAGATAATCATTTTACCCCCCTAGAAAATTGGGATAACTATCTTAAGAAATTGTATGACTCTCCAGACACCATGGGCATCATCTTAAATGCTCCTATTAAAGATGATTTTTTTTCTCTGAAAGACGTTGAGTTCAAGATTAATAATCTCGCTAATGGGAAAGCCAAAGATATTGAAGGTTACCAAGCCGAGATCTTTAAAATGGGAAAATCTATCTGCATTCCTCATCTCCACGAGCTTCTCAATTTGGTTGTAAAGCATGGCTTCCCTAATATTTGGACGCAAAGCCTTATTGTGCATATCTTCAAAAATGGGGATAAAAATGTTCCCTCTAACTACAGGACCATTATGATTAGCCACATCCTAGCCAAGCTTTATGGGCTCATTCTAGAAAAAAAGCTTAGCCTTTGGCTTGAGAACTAGGGTAAAAGAGCTAAAGGGAAAATTGGTTTTAAGAGACATCACTCGACCATCAACCACCTTGTCACCCTTAGGATCATCGCAGAGGAATGTCACAATAGTAAAATCGATCTCTTATGTTGTTTTGTGGACTTTAGAAAAGCTTTCGACATTGTCCCCCAAGATAAGCTCTGCGAGATGCTTGAAGATATCATGGTTCCTCCTTAACTGAGGATTGTTGTGACACGCGTCTACAATATTGTCATTGCCAAGCTTAATACAAATGAAGGGTGGTCTAAAGATATTAAATGTAATATTGGGGTTAAGCAATGTTGTCCCCTTTCCCCTACCCTTTTTTGTATTTACATCAATAAACTAGAGGAGTGTCTAGAAATTGCAGGTTGCAAAGGCACCGAGCTCGCTGGTATTATCATTACTCTTCTCCTTTATGTTGATGATATCATTCTTCTTGCAGGGAACCATGATTGTTGTGGGGAAAAATGCCTATGCATGACGATCCTATCCACCTAAGGTGTGACAGTGCCTTAGCAACAAACAGAAACAGCTATTCTAGTATTCTTCCTTTATGAATTAAGAATGAAGAGAGATGGATGGACTAACCGGTGTCTTCCGTTTGTCCCTCGATCTGGTTTCTCTTCTCTTTGAGAGTTCCCAGCTACTTGCCTTCTCGCTCGCCCAGCTTCAACAGGTTTCTGCAAGATCACAAGAAGAGAACACTACACAAAGACATAGATTCATATTCATAACTAGTTCAGGATTAGAAATAAACTAAACATACTAATGCAATCATACATCAAAGATACATCAGTATATAGGAGAAACCAAGATAGCTTTATTGATGAATAACAAGGTTCAGGAAGAGATACAACCCAGAGGGCTCCAATCCAGCATCTCCTTCCCAGCAAATGAAATTCCTATCTTCACCTTCCTTCAAAGCATTAAGCACCCAATGATTCCAGTCTCAAACCAACAGCAATTCTTTGCAATAACAAAATTCCAGCCCCCAAATCTCATGGAGGAGAGATCCATATATAGATGTTTGGAGAGAGGATGAGTCAGCTTGAGATCTGACTAGTGTCCTCTCCCTCTGTTAGTTCTTGCTTCCACATGGAGACTAAGAGCCTCTTACTCATCACTAGTCGAATTCCTTGAGGCAAGTGTCATTGGAGAAGATTCTGGAAGCTTCCAGGGTCTTTCCACCTCGTTGAATGAACTTGTCATTTGTCACTTCCCACTCAGCGCACCCTGGTAGTGCTTCTACCTGCGTTGCAGTGCACCTAGCCAGTGCAATCTCTGCATTTCAGCGCAGATAGCTAGTGGAGCCTCTGAATTGATCCTGAATTGACTTGTTTTTGAGCAGTTTCTGTTGGAGAACTTCTGTGAATTGTTGTGGTTTGTTAGCCTTGTTCCTCTAGGGGTAGGAACAACATGTTTAGGGACTTGGGATCCCTTAGATTATGGACATTTCATGCTTATAGCTATAAGGCACAAAAATGTCTATAACAGTTGCCCCCTAAAGTATGAGGTCGTTTATCGGGTGAAATGCTTTATTAGGAGGATCCGAAGTTCTTTCATTGTTGGGAGGAGACCTGTAATACAATACAGTACAATACATTATTTTTCATACTGCTTTCATGATCTAGCTGATGCGGGCATTCCCATGCTCAGCTTTATAAATTCATTTTTCTGTACATAGAACAGACAATCGTCTGATGGTAGACTGATAATTTTGATGGAATTATCATCCTTTGGGTAGGATGATTATCTGCTGCAATGATGTACATGTCAATGTCTTTATCTTTCCTGAATATATATCGCAGCCCGGATGGATGAAACTAGATCCGGGGTCTTCAAACTCGTTCGATCTTCACTCTAAGTACAAGTCGATCCATGTGAGAAATGTTCTGAAGTCGAACATGGAAAGACATCGCTTGATTATCGGTCAATGAGGTAAACCGTTAACAAGCGCGAGAGGAATCACCGATAATGATAATGACCCTCAAGGTACTGCAGTACAATTCACGTGGTGTGAATAAAGGACTTGGCGTCGAACACCACGCAAAATCTTTCGGTCGAAGGTCATTGATGTATACCTGTCGCCAGAAGTGAGAAACTTGCCATTGAGGCATGCAAGCTTCAAAGTACTGAAGGGGTTGTTCCTAGATCAACTTCTTGGATAATGAGCTGATGTCGACAAGAAGTGATCCGTCAAAGGAGGGCCTTAATGAATCCCACATCAGTGACACGGAACGGAGCAAATGATTTTGATGGAGGTGAAAACGATCTGATGACATATGATTCAGGGTGGCAGTCATGAAAGGATGAAGGATAATGTATGGCAGTGGATGGGACACGGTTGACTTCTCTGAACGACTTCTCTTGAACATATGGCGACACTTATGCGATGGATCGGTAGCATTACCCCAAATATGGATGGTATGGCGAGACCATGGTGATGTGACCGGTGAATGAAACAACCCAACCCGACTGTGGTACGAAGGAAAAGTGTCATGTTCAAGAGCGACTTGCTACCATCAAAGTTTTCTTGAGTTTCTCCCAATTTTTCCCTAGTCATTGCTGACCAGTACCTCTTTATTTTTGTCAAGCTTGAGGAGGATAACATATGCTTGTTCTATAACTTTCCCTTCGGGCAAGCCCATCGCTATGTTTTAACGAGCCTAGCAATAGTGAAACTCGTTCTCGTCTAAAGACAAGTTTGTCGCTATTTAATGCTTTTAACGAGTCTAACGACAAAGATAACTTGGTCCTTTTCATTTTTAGAGAGTCTGAAAAGGTACGTAAAGTCAACTCCGAAAGTCCTTTTTCGTCATCTAATCCCTTAAGTCCGAAAAAGTATAAAACAATACAGAAGGGATGAGTTTTCGATAGTTTTAACGAGCCGAACAAAACAAGCGCTCGATCTTTTTGTGCAATAATCCCTCAAGTCCAAAAAGATTAAAATCTAGAGGAGGGATAGCACTTCCGGTCACTTTATCGAGCTGGAAGGCCAAAACTCGGCAATCTTTTCATATTTTACGAGTCAGATGAAAAGAGCTTAAAGAAGACTCGTATTTTGAGGAACGAGTGATAAAACGGGTTAGCAGCTGATTCCAGGTACGGGTTGGAATTTTCCAATCACGGCAGTGTCACAAGGATGGCTAGTGAAATCACTCTTTGCAGCTGTTCCTCAAAATGGGTAAACAATCATATGGAGGTGAACGATCGGCCAATGGAAAAGTGGAGGTGATGGGCAAACACGACCAAGGCTTTAATGGCTGATAATGTTACATTCACGGTGGTTATTTACCGGAATAGTTCATTTTTTAACGAGCTTAAACGCGGAAAAACACTGCTCAATCTTATGTTTATTTTTTAACGAGCATGAACTATGCGCTAAAACTGCTCGGATCTTGCGTTTATTTTTTAACGAGCATGAACTGTGTGCTAAAACTGCTCGATTCTTGCGTTTATTTTTTAACGAGCATGAACTGTGTGCTAAAACTGCTCAATTAATCCAGTCATATGATAAGAATGTCTCATTGAAGATGCTATTTTTTATGGAGCTTAGATCTTACAAAGCTTTGCTCCGGATCCTTTCATTATGCAAGTTCGGAAACGACTAATCCTACGAGTTTAAAGGGTTAGACCTACAAGTTTAAAGGGGAGGACCTAAAAATTTAAAAAATAAATAGCTACCCCTTGCTTGCACTCCAAAAGGTTTGCATGCCCCCAGGCATAAAGTACGATTTCAAGGTTACCCCTTCTTAGTCCAATAAAACATTTGTTTTACCGGGAGAGGCCTACCTCTTTCAGGTTACCCAAAGATTGTCTCGTTAATCTTTCAAACAAAACACTCCTTCGGCGATATCTACCGAAATAGACAAAGGTGAATGACCTCAGTGCCAAACACGTAGCTTTGACAAAAGAATCTTATTCTAGAATAACCCTCTTCCAGCATGGGCGGGGTACAGACTAGTCATATTCTCCCGCGGAAACCTACCCTATACCCAAGGTTTTCCTGCCGAAGCAGACCAGGACGCATGCCCCCTGGGTTCCAGTCATATCCTCCCGGATTACTCGCGCTCATCAGGAGGACGGACCATGGGTTGAGACATTTCTTGAGTGAAGAGACCATTTAGGGATGGTATATGACTATTTGCGATGCGTGATCCGGGAAATGAAAGCTGGTCCACGAGCTTGACCACTCTTCCTTCGTGCGAAAAACACATTACTCTAAAGAGTGAGGAGACGATGGCTCCCATGCAATATATATAGTCTCGTCCAAGGAGTAGGTTATAATCCAAGGGTCCTTGAACGACCATCAAGTTCATTTGAACGGTCTTCCCTTTCAATGTGATAGGCACATTGGGGAGGATCCCTAAAGGTCGACTGGTTCCTTTATCAAAGCCTGTCAGATTTCTCATTTCAGGCAAAAGTGCTGGCGAACCTAGCGCTTTCCAAGCAATAGAGGAAAGGATACTCACAGATGCCCCCTCATCAATGATGGTGCCAGCCATGACCATTCTGTATATTTGGACGATAATTCTGAATGGTATGCTTGTTGGCAAACGGGGTCTGCCTAGTTGGTTCCAGTCGAACGAGACAACTAGGTTGCTTGGTGGTGGGACCGAATAGACGGCAGGGTATGACTCTAACGAAGTTCCTTCCTGCGATAAAGGAATGGGCAAATTGCCCCCTTGTTCGTCGGAGTCTGTGTTGATGAAGAGAATTTGGACGGTGTCGTCTTTATTCTCCTCTGTGATGGTATCATTCGAAGATAGAGCCTCTGAAGGAAAAACCGGGTCAACTGCCGCCTCAACCTTTTGACTTTCGTCAGGTATGGATTCAGACGGTTCATCCTCAATGATAGGTGCTTCGGCTGACCACCTGAGCGGGCCAGCCGGGTTCTCAACTGGTGAAGGACTTGGCAAGAGTTTCTGGTATCCAGGAGGAAGTTGCACTGGTAAAACCGGGCGATCTTCCAAAACTCTTTTAGCCTCGTCTAAGAAGGGACAACGGTGGATGGCATGGCCGCCTTCACACAGTTTGCAGGGAAATCTAGCTTTCCCTCTCTGTCCTGTGGCTTCACTTTCACTAGTTGACGGTGTGCTGTCAACATGACTATCAGAGGTTGACGCCACCGAATTTTGCAAACGGGGAGACCAGTCCCTTAGTATCCGAGGGATGCAGGGACAATCTCTGTGGAAGTGGTCTCCCTTGCATATGACACATGGCAATTTAGGCCTAGTCAGTGTTGTGTGTGGATTTTTGTCAGACGACACTTGTTTTCCCCCAGTCGCTTTTGGCTCCTTCTTCTTCTTCTCTTTCTTCTTCTTTTCCTTCTTCTCCTTAGGAACTTGGTTTTTTGTTTTACCAGTTCCGTCAAGCGAAGAGGAAGGAGGAGAGGAAGAATTAGATGAAGTAGAAGGCTGGTGGGTAACTCTGGTCTGGTCTAACTGTTGATTCGACTGTTCAGGAATGGTGGTGTTCTGAACGACATTGGTTGAGAAGAGCCAGACCGGCAAGCCAATTGTCAGTCCTGGAAGCGACAATGTGGCCATATGGGGCGCACCAACATCTCCCCAAGAGGAGAAGGGCATAGGATTTCCACCAAGGGGAATTCCTTGGTTGGTGTGCTCCATTTTCTCAACCTAAAGATCAACGCAGGAAAAAGGGGTGATTGTTCCGTTTAAAATAAATTTTAACGATGCTTTAGACACAACTTGCTTTTTCAATTTTAAAGAGTCGAGAAAAAGCTAAAGATGACTCTAGTCTCCTTCGATGTTTTAATGAGCCCGAAGTGACAAATGCTCGGATGGACTTTTTCTGTTATAGAGTCTGAAAAAGGCCAAAAGGAACTGCTCTGGAGTTCTAGGTAGAGGGTGTGCCAAACTTTTCGCAAAACCGCAGAATACTTTTTAAGGTACGGGCGGTCAATCTTCCTGAATGTTGTGTTCAGTGCATTGCGATCAGTAGGGCGGCCGACACGGCTTCCTAAGGATAAAGGTTTTATGCCTATAGGGGTCTCCCAATATATACTCGACGGTACGTGGGAGCACAATCCGTACTGGCGCTATCGTCCCTCAGGAGGAATCACCCACCATCAGCGAGATCGACAGTCACCAGGCTTTACGACGCCAGAACACGTCTCTAGCCTAGACCTCTATGTTGTGCGTTAAGTTACAAAGCGTTGTTAAGTTCATTCAATTTATTTCAGGTTGATCTTTCTTAGAAGTTTGCCTTTTTGGATCACCACGAGATGTATGATACAATTCCTAAATGCAGTCTAAAGATGATAAGCAAGCTTTATCTCTTTTTCAACAATGAAAATCCTAGCTACAAAGGGAAAAGAAAGACACCATCTTTTCTCAAAGAACAATCAGCACACTCTAATGCACTTTTCCTAAATCAAGCATGCAAACTATCAAGATGCAAATGCACAATGCAGGTGTTTGTTTTCCGCTCTCTTAATATTGATGCCTAAAAAGAAAGCTTTTTGTACAACTTTGAATTTGCTTTTAAATGACAAATACAAACAAGTTTACTTTTTCGAAATCAGAAAGGGTAGAAGAGAATACAACACTTTACGAATTTCGAAATGAACACTTGCTTTGACACTTAAAAGAGACAAACTCAAACCAAAAGCAAAAGTAAATGTATAATCAACTGTAAACAGCCAATGAACTCTCTCCTAAGATCACAATCAACAGATCTGAATCAAGGGCTACAGGATGACTATTTCACTCTTGCAAAGGAAAACTGTAAATGACGCCACAAACACATAAAAACACTCACAGTCTTTTTGTACAAAAGGAGGCGGAATTTAAGCAGCGAAAAGGAGTTATCAGACAGGTACCTATGCTGGTTACAGGCTGCAAAAATCAGAGATCAAAACAAGGCAAAGCAGAGCAGAGAACCCCAGCTGCACAAGGCCTAACTGGATCAGCGCACCCCTAACACAGAGGTTTTGACATTCAGCGCAGGTAGCCTTCACGGGACCTGCGTTGAAATGCAGAACCTCTTCATAGAGTCTGCGCTGAAGGAGAAACGAGAGTTCCTCACTGGGTTCTGGGTCACAGTTTGCTATTTAATCTACAGTTTCAGGCCAAATCAAAGCAACAAGCAAGGTACAATCAAAGGGATGCTTTGAGGGAGGACTAAGATCTATCACAAAGGATCATCAAATCATTTGTGAGTCCATTGTTCAGATCATAGACAAATCCAGTGATTGGATCAAAGCAGCAGTTGTCTACTTTGCATCTGAGAATAGCAGATGCAGTTCGATTGTTGTTGTTGAGTCTATGAATCAAACAACGATAGAGACACAAATAAAATGACTAAACAGATCTCCCCAGCGGAGTCGCCAATTTGTTGTGGGGAAAAATGCCTATGCAGGACGATCCTATCCACCTAAGGTGTGACAGTGCCTTAGCAACAAACAGAAACAGCTATTCTAGTATTCTTCCTTTATGAATTAAGAATGAAGAGAGATGGATGGACTAACCGGTGTCTTCCGTTTGTCCCTCGATCTGGTTTCTCTTCTCTTTGAGAGTTCCCAGCTACTTGCCTTCTCGCTCGCCCAGCTTCAACAGGTTTCTGCAAGATCACAAGAAGAGAACACTACACAAAGACATAGATTCATATTCATAACTAGTTCAGGATTAGAAATAAACTAAACATACTAATGCAATCATACATCAAAGATACATCAGTATATAGGAGAAACCAAGATAGCTTTATTGATGAATAACAAGGTTCAGGAAGAGATATAACCCAGAGGGCTCCAATCCAGCATCTCCTTCCCAGCAAATGAAATTCCTATCTTCACCTTCCTTCAAAGCATTAAGCACCCAATGATTCCAGTCTCAAACCAACAGCAATTCTTTGCAATAACAAAATTCCAGCCCCCAGATCTCATGGAGGAGAGATCCATATATAGATGTTTGGAGAGAGGATGAGTCAGCGTGAGATCTGACTAGTGTCCTCTCCCTCTGTCAGTTCTTGCTTCCACTTGGAGACTAAGAGCCTCTTACTCATCACTAGTCGAATTCCTTGAGGCAAGTGTCATTGGAGAAGATTCTGGAAGCTTCCAGGGTCTTTCCACCTCGTTGAATGAACTTGCCATTTGTCACTTCCCGCTCAGCGCACCCTGGTAGTGCTTCTACCTGCGTTGCAGTGCACCTAGCCAGTGCAATCTCTGCATTTCAGCGCAGACAGCTAGTGGAGCCTCTGAATTGATCTTGAATTGACTTGTTTTTGAGCAGTTTCTGGTGGAGAACTTCTGTGAATTGCTGTGGTTTGTTAGCCTTGTTCCTCTAGGGATAGGAACAACATGTTTAGAGACTTTGGATCCCTTAGATTATGGACATTTCATGCTTATAGCTGTAAGGTACAAAAATGTCTATAACAATGATGACCTAGACAAGCAACTTAAGACTCTTCATGTCTACTACCCCAAGATGTGGTATGACAGTTAATACCGACAAGACTAAAGTCATGATCATTAAATCCAAAAAGATCACCCATGGTAGTTTCATCTATGATAACCATTGTCTTGAGTTGGTTTCTTCTATAAATATTTGGGTATTGACTCTCCTCATTAGCTCAACTAGAATTACAGCATCGAGAAAATAATTATTGGAGGTTGGAAAGTTTATTGTGAGCTTGAAAATAATTGTAGGTTAGTCGATCTTTACATTTGGAGTAAAAAAAGTTCCTTTTTTAGACTCTCGTCACCCGTGTTATCTTATATGGATGTGAAGTTTTGGGGTGATGTATATCTAGGGAGTCGTGGAGAAAGATTGAGATAATCCAAAAGAAATTCATAACCTATAACCTCAAGATCAAGTGAAATACTCCCTATCCTGTCATCTTGATCGAAGTTGGCATGTCCCCCATTGAAAGTGTGACTCTATTTAGATATCTGATGTATAAGAAGAAGCTTCATAATATGGAATCCAAGAGGCTCCCAAAAATTGCTTCTAACTTTAATCAAAACCCCCACCTGCACCTCAAGCGCAGGTGGCATCAGGATGCTCAGTCTTAGCTCAAGCTTTGGGGGATTAAGGAGGAAATCATAATGGGAATCAAGGACAGTATTAAAGAAACTATTACCTCCAGTTTTAAGGACAAGATGTGGGATGCTAAGGAGCTGGAGGGTAAAAAGAAGCTAAGGTACTATAAGGAGGTGATCAACCCCACCCTTGATAACCAGAATTATCTCTCTATGTTGACTAACACTAAGAAGAAAATGAACATCGTTAGGATTAGAACTAACTCTCATGAGATTCGGAGTGAGACTAGATAGTGGTCTACTTCTAAGACTCCCGGGGACGATAGAATTTTTTATATTTGCAATACTAAGAAGGTGGAAGATGAAAAGTACTTCCTTTTAGACTGCCCGGCTCTTGCCCACATCTGCTCTCAATTCCTTGTCATCATCAACACCTCCAATCTTCTTGACTTATTAAGCCAACCTAATTATAGTGATCTTGGAACGCTTCTTTCCATGCTCTTTGATCACAGAAAGAATATTTTGAAGAATGACAATTAGACTCTCTTTTCTTGAAGTCTGATAGACCACATTGGTCTCAGTGGACGTTAATCATCATCATCATCATTATTAATATAGTATAATTTTTTTATAATATTTATTAATCATTAAGATATTCATGAGAACTAAATGTATTTTATATTATATGTTAACTATGTTATAGTTCCAAATGTAATTGTTAATATATTAATATAATATTATATAATAACATAATATTATATTAACATATAATATAATATTAGTATAATAACCATATATATGGTGGTCAATCTTTAGAAGACACATTTACATTATACACTTAATAATTATTGATATGGTCGATATAAGCCTATAGGTGTGTATCCACCACATTAATAAATGTGGTTGTAAACGCATTTCATATATGCGTACATCATCCACATTAGTAAATGTAGTTGTGTTAGGAATATGAACAATTAGACTAATAAACCCAATTGATTGATATTAATAACCTAAGGAAATAATAAACCCAAAGGAATAATATTAAAATTAGGTGATTAATATTATAAACCGTAAGAATATGAACCCTTAGATTAATAAACCCAATGGATTGATATTATAAACTCAAAGGAATAATAAATCTAATGCATTAATACTATAAACCCTAGGGAATATAAACCCAAGGGAATAATATTAAACCCAAGGGATTAATACTATAAACCTTAGGTGTATAAACCCTAGGTATATTAATATAAATCCCTTGGGTTTATACTCATGGTCAACCATGGTCCAATGTCACATTGTGGCAAAGATTGTCTCAATAGAAAAATTAACCATGGTCAACCAAGGTCCAACATCACATTGTGACAATGGTCAACCATGTTTATTTTAGGGTTTATAGTATTTATCTTATGGTTTATATACCTAGGGATTATAGTATTATGGTTTAATATTATTCCCTTGGGTTTATATTCCCTAGGGTTTTTAGTATTAATCCCTTGAGTTTATTATTCTCTTTGGTTTATAATATCAATATATTGGGTTTATTAATCTTAGGGTTCATATTCCTAAGGTGTAATCTAAGGGTTCATATTCCTAGGGTTTATAATATTAATCCCTTGGGTTTAATACTATTCCCTTGGGTTCATTATTTTCTTGGGTTTATAATATCAATCAGTTGGATTTATTAATCTAAGGGTTCATATTCCTATGATATAATATTATTCATACTAAAAACCCAAGGGATTAATACTAAAACCTCAAAAGATTATAAACCCAAGAGATTAGTATTTTAAACCCAAGATAATAAATGTAAATTAATATTATAAATTTAATATTAATATTAATTATTTATTATTATTAATATATATTTCCATTTATAATTATAATAATTATACTATAATTATATTATATTTAAATGTAATATACACTTTGTTAGTGTCAGTCTTTCCAGCCTTCCTACAGTGATCAAATATGCTCTTACAAAGTGATTTTGAAGTGTCAAGGTCAAATTTTGTCATTTCAAAGAGTTTTCAAGCAAAATTTGGTCACTAAGCATTAGGTCTAGGGTTTGCTTTCACTCTGTTCAAAGTTGCCCAAATGTCAGTCTATGTCATCATTCAGCTGAGCCTATCATCATTCAGAGGGTTTTCATTGTCATGTCAGTGTCTAATGAGTCATTTTACACCTGGTCCATGCTTCAGTTGCCACCCAGGCAAGGTCATTTCCCTCTCCTAGGGTTTTGAAGGCAATTTCTCTTGGATGGTCAAATCATCGGCAAAACTTGTTTCCTGATGTTCATACACCTTCCCCTATCTTTAAAGTACCTTAACAAACACTTCCCATCCCTTATATCCGCCAAATTCCTCATTTTTGTACAAACCCTAGTTTCTAGCTACAATCTGGCAATTTTCTAGGTTTGGCCTGTGTTTTGCCCTTTTGGACCCCTTCCTCTCACTCAGTCTCTGAGATTCCACTTTCCCCTGCTTCCTAACATCCCTCCCCACTCCCAAAAATTTCCCCAAGAATTTAGAAGCCCTCTATCCCCTTCATTTCGCTCCATTTCGACAAAATCCCTTGTTTCACACATCGGGACAAGTTTCACTCAAAAGCTGTTTCTGAGCAATCAAAGATGAATTTTGGAAAACTGAGAGAGGTTTTTGTCCATAACATGCCAAAGAAGAAAAACCTCCTTCACTTTTTACACAGGTGTCATGGTTTGAGAGAAATGTCAAAAATACCGGCGAGAACGAAGGTGCTCCAAGGACGGTTGGCCAAAGCACAAAAACGAAGGAAAACGCCCGATCCACTCCAAATTTTGGTCAAAGCCTCTTTGACTGAGCATGGTACTTTATTGGGGACTCCCAGCCCAAATTTCAAGAAATTTGGAGAAAATTTTGTCATTTGTGAATTTTTTGTGCAATTTACAGGTTTTGGCCATTGGAATGGTCTCACCCCGGGTGAGACCATTTTGGAGGACTGCTCGGAATTTTGAAAACTTGGCATTTTTGGAAAGGGCATGCAAAAAGAAAAATTACCAATGCTTGGGAGAAGCCTGGTTTTGAGTTTTGAGCCTCCAAAAGCTCAAAATACATCAAAAAAATGACTTTCTGCCCACTTTTTGAGTTGCAGAAAGTGACCTTGGGAGAAATGGTTTTTGAGGGGTCAAATCAACACCAAATTCAGAAATTCCACTTGGGATGGAAAGTAGACAGGCCAAGCCTTCCAATGAGCCATCTTGCACCTGATTTGGACCAGTGGAACCCACTCAAAAACAGCTGTGAAGGGGCGCGACCAGAACTTCCAAGGGCGCGACCAGAACTTCCAGATTTGCCAGAATTCATATTTTTGGTCAAAAAACACTGTTTTGACTATGGTTGACTATTTTTACTTGTAGATGATGGATAAATGTAATATTTTCATGGCACTTTGGTAGATTTTATCTTTCTTTACCCTTCTAGAAGCTTCCATGATGTAAAAAGTGAAAAATTAATGCATGGATGAGTTAGCTAAGTAATAGAGGCAAGTTGTTTGGCTGCCTATTTTCTAGTTCTTAGTTTAGAATTTGTTCAAACTGCTCCTAGAAAGCTGAGCTCGACCCCTAGAGGTGGGGAAAGGAGTTAGATGGTCTATATTATGCTCTCTCCTTCTCATTTTGATGGTTGGACTCTTGTGGGAGAAACATTATTGTGTATTGTACATCTATTTCTGCAATTTAAGGAAAGGAAAGCCAGGGTTTTGCAGATTTCATTGTGGATTCTTGTGGATCATTGTGTTGATGGTGTGTCTTCTAATTGTTACTGTAAGTTTGTTTATGTGTTACATCTCTCTTTCTTTGCTGCTATTTGAACAAGATGAAGTGATAAAGTTTGAATTCATGCATGCCATGCTCAGCTTTTAATTCTGTTCAATATCTATGTTTTCCACTGTTTAAAGAGGATTCAAAGTCCTTGTTTGCCCTCTTTAACCTCCTCTCTTTCTTCCCTGATCACTCATCCAAGCCAAAGGCATCAGCACAAGTTCCTACCTTGCCCCAAAGAACCCCCTGCAAAAACTGAGCCCAATCCCCGCACCCTGAATTGCACTCCCTCCAATTGCCACCAAAAACCCCAAAAATCATTAAATCCAACCCCCCTATCAATTTACTAGCCTAAAATCTTTATTCTTAATTGGTCAGCCTAATCATATTGAAAGATCTATCAAATCTGACCCGAGAGAGCCTTCTCATACCTCGTAGGGCTAGCTACGAGGTGAAATGGTTTGATGTAGCCTTGAGAGTTTGTCTATCTCAGCCTAGGTGAATTCCAAGCGCTAACACACTTTATATATACTTAATATTATTATTATTATTATTATACAATAATATTATATTATATTAATAATAAAATATATTATTTTAATATTATTATTATAATGTTCATATAATATAATATAATTATATATAATTAATATTATTATTATTATATATTATTAATATAGTTAATATTACTAGTATAAATTTTTTTATAATATTTATTACTCAATATTTATGAAAGCCAAATGTATTTCTCTCATGTGATTTTTTCCGAAAAATCTTGTTATTGTAATATTATATGTTAATTATGTTATAATTTAAAATATAATTGTTAATATATCAATATTATAATATATAATAACATAATATTATATTATATTAATATATAATATAATAACCATATGTTATTATTTATAGAATTATAAATGGTTAATTTTTAGAAGACACATTTATATTATAAGTGATTAATTATTGATGTGTTAGATATAAGCTTATCGGCGTATATTAATCACATTATTAAATGTGGTTGTAAATATATTTTATATATGTCTATTGGGGTATATCAACCACATTAGTAAATGTGGTTGTGCTAGTATATATTTTGTTAAAACACTCCATTTGAAAATATCACTATCGAGAAAAAATCAATAATCATTATTATTTCCCTATATAAATATATTAATTTAAAATTTAACTCAAAATCCATCTTTCCTAACTGCGAATTGAAAAAATAAGAAAACCAAATAACTATAAAGATCGACACTGTCAGGTCATCCTAATACTAAAGAAGTGGTCTTCACTGCAACTTTTTGGACTTTCCAGTGTCGAAATCTGGTGGAAAAATTTGAGATGAAATCTTGATTTGTGTTATTTAAACTGGTTTTTCACTATATATATGGATTCAACACCTTGAAAAACCCTAGGGCACTTTGATTGTGCAGGGGTTACTCATCAAGCTTGTGATTTCAATAAATCCCTACCAAATTTTAGAAAAATTGCAACTAAAAAACTTCCAAAAAATCTAGCTAATAACAACTCGAAAACTAAAAAAATTGACTAACTCAAAAACTAAAAAAATTTGATGATAAATTCGAAAGTTAAGTCCCACCCAGTTCCACAATCCTAAAAAATGATAAAGTCAAGTTCTATTTATTTTGAAGATAAACCATTCCAAAGTCCATCACCCAACCCATTTAAATTTTCTTTGGGAATTTAAAACCATCATGCCACCCGTGTGAATTTTATGAAAACATCTGAATTTACTTAAGTTTACTCTGGATTGAAAACATTTATCATCTAAAGTATGAAAAAATTGTTGAATAAATTAAAGAGAATTATAAAACAGCTAACTACTTAAATTTTGGAAATCATTTTTATATTTAAATTTATAGAACCTACCTGGCACGAAGACCTGAAGTGCAACTGGTCAGTTTACGAACGAATGAGCTGCGAAGAAGTTGGAAAAATCTCATGCTTGTGAACCTTTGATAACCAATTTACTACTTTAGAAATTTTATTACACAACATACCGCTATAAAATCACGAAAACACAGATGATGGACCTAGACGAATATTGAAATTGATAGTAGTTTTTACCTCAGAACCAAGCGAAATTTTAAAGTAGAAATTGAGGATGAAAAGTGCATATGTTATTGTTTTAATAGGTTTAATGCTTTCTAGACACACAATAGTTGAGATGAATGTTTCAAATTTTAACTGAATTTCTAACCTAATTCTTAAGCTGTGATGTAGATATGTTTTAGTCTATCAAGTAGCCTCGAACTTCTCACCGGTGCATCCTTCTTGTCATGGCATACGACATTTACATGACCTGCCCCTAGGCTTGAAACTTCGACTTGCGCGCAAAAATATGCTATATCCCATATCAACTAAATGAAATCTAATAGCAATAAAATCTCTTGCTTATCTATTCAGCAAATAGAATCTGAAACGTATGGAATATTTCAAAAACGGAAGTGATTGTCATTGATGTGTTCTCTTTGTTGGCGTGGTCTATCCAAAACAAAAGAGAAAATAAATATTCACGTTGCGTTTACTTGGAATGGAATGAAAAAATAACCAACATAATTTAAAGAAAGCGACTAAATAAACGATATTAGATTTAGTTTAATATGCAAAGCTAGATTTGATTCTTCAACTTGTCCTGACAATGAACTACAATGGTTGGTTCGAAACGTGTCGACAAATGCTCTATCATGTGATTCATGCCGAAATACTTGTCTCATAACGATATCTTTCCTAAAATTTATTTGAATTTTCAAACTCTTTAATGGTAGAGACAATATTTCGATTTCAAATTTGTAACAAACTAAATTTATATAAAAATAAACACAAATAATGTAAAGACAACAAATAAGATTAATGATTAATTAGTTAGCAATAAATGAAAAAGTGTGTCCCTAAGGACATAATCGTTAGTAAAAAGATATTTATCTGGCTATATATACAGGACATTCATTCTCATTTACAATCCTACATCAATTCTTTATACCATATACCATTTACAATTAATGTCCTACATTGGATGTCTTTGTCTATGAAGTATTTTAAATATTTTCGTTGCGTATACGATTTTTGGTCGTTACATTAGTATTAGAGCCGTTCGATCCTCTGGCCACTCTACCACTGCACAGAGTCACACTTTCCAATCCAAGGCCTTGGCCATCCAAGTTTTGTCAACATTGTTGTCATCGAGATTGAAGCATTTCGTTACACTTTTACGAGTTTCTCCGTCGGTAATTCGTCAAAGGCCTTTGGCCATTAAACAAAAAATAAATAATTAATTAAAAGAAGATAGTCAAAGAAAAAAAGTACATATAAAGATTAAAAAAAAAAAGAAAAAATCATATAAAAATATACTATTAAAAAAAAGATACATATAGTGTGATGTAAAATTTGGAGAACATTCATATATATATAAATGTTCTACATTATTGATATAAAGTGCATGATAAAGTTAACAGTGAATCTTTCCACATATTTTTAAAACCATACATAAGAGAAAGAAGAGTATATAATATTATCTTTATTCTT
Organism: Pinus tabuliformis; assembly: GCA_031772625.1. Classification (NCBI taxonomy): domain Eukaryota; kingdom Viridiplantae; phylum Streptophyta; class Pinopsida; order Pinales; family Pinaceae; genus Pinus; species Pinus tabuliformis. The sequence continues at coordinate 342,502,426 of CM062816.1, forward strand.
CATTAAGTGGTTTACAAGCCCGTGGTTTTAGCGAGCCATGGTAATTGCCCATGGTATTTTAAAGGTAAAAGAAAAACAAAAAGAATACAAAAACTCTATGTGTGAATGGTAAGATTGACTTTTACATGGAAAAATTAACAGACTTAAAAGAACATAAGTGGACATATATTTTATATTATACCCCGAATAGATGAATGGCCATGTTTCACTAGGGTTGTAACTTTTCAAATAGAAAAAAGAAAAGATTATAAATAAAATATATATAAAGAGAAGTTTTATATTATAAAGGGGTATTTTAAAGAAAAGTTCAAGTCAAAAAAAGGGAGAGAATATAAAGTTTTAAAAAAATTATTAAAAATTAAGATGGTTACGTGAAAGCATATCTCTTTATATAAGTTTAAAGAGAAACATTCAAATATATAGAAGTGAATATAAGAAAATGGTAATATTAATTTTATTCCTGAGTGGATTAAAGGGAAGATTATATTCTTATAAAACATAAGAAGGTGAATTTGGAGAATATTCCAATTGATAGCTACATGTTCACAATCCATCAAATTAAAATAAATTGTATATATTTAGATTACATAATACCTTAAGTCATCTCGACAAAACAAATGGAATCAATCATTGAAAAAAATGATGGAGCTCAATTCTAAAATGACGAAGGAAGAAAGATTTTCCTATAATGGTCTTTCAGTTACAGATTACGGAGTAATTACATTAAAAGGAAGTATCCAAGGAAGAGAAGTTAATGTCACTATCAGCGCAAGCAATGATAAAACTTATATCAACATCAACTTGGAAAATCAACTATTAATTCCAGATCTAAGCATTGGTGTTAAGGAAAATATTTTTGACCAAAAAGAGTATAAAATTAGTGATCTACAAGTGACAATAGGTCATTATGAGTACATATCTCGATTTCATGTTGTAAGGGCGCATAAAAAGACAAACATCATACTCGGTCAACTATGGTTTAAGGATTTGGGTACATTCATGTTAAACATAGAGAAACAAGTTTTGATGTTTCCTTATAAAGGGAAGATGGTCACGTTTTGAGACATAACAAGTAAATCAAAATCAATAAAATCTTTATTAGAAAACTTTAAGGATATCTCAGATTTGGTGTTTCAAGATAACGAAAAAACTATATCAAAGAAGCAAAAAGAGCTTGAAGAAGTCATTTGCAACAAAGACCAAGAAATTTCGCGCCTCGAAGATCACCAAGAAAAACTACTCGAACAAGTCAAGAAAGTTAAAGCATCAAATAATGAACTCAATGAGTGTTTATTAGAACAAGAAGAAGAAAAATTTCATTTAAAGAGCCTTAACCAAACATTAGTAGAGCAAATCAAGTGTTTAAAATATGAGAAGCGTGAAGGCCAAAATAAAGTTGACTCAGAGAATGAGGAATGCTTACGTATCAAAAATCATTATCAAAATATGCTCAAAAAGATTAAAAAACTTAAGGACGAGAATAAATCATTGATGAATAGGTTCAAAGAACTTGTCACAAAGGAAGCATCAAAATCTCCAAATGTAGCAGTCTAAACTGAAGAAACAATCATCAATACCAATAATCTCGCAGTTCAGGTAAATGCAAACCCTATTGAAGTAAAAACGTTCTCAAAGGTTGTCATTCAAACAGAGGACACCCCAAATAAGGATTCAATAGTTAAGGAATTTTTATCGTTTGAACTTCCTTAAACGTTTTTATGGCAGTTTCTTGATCCGTTCTTTGATGGAATTACTCTATAAGAAAACTCAATACCATTCTTTTGTGTTTCAATTTGTGCACATGAAATGTTCTCTCTCTTTGTAGGCAATGAAAGATATCCCAAAAGAAGTAAAGAGAAAAAAAAAATCCAAAATATATGAGCATTATTTTAATATTATCGAATGAAAATGGGAAAATTATGAAGATTCTCACGGTATTACCACAGTGTTGTACCTAAGGAACTCGATAAACATAACAACACCTAAAAAAACATCAATTTATATACAAGCCTAGTATTATCCACACAGGCACTTGCTCTAAAAGTTAAATAAATAAAAGATTAACCGAGAAAAAGTACATTTAAACTCTAGTATTTTAAATATCTTTAACTTATACGAGTTCTCTGAGAATAAATTAATTGGAACCCAAGATTCAAACGACAAAATAAAAAATAACAAATCTGCAAATACCAATTAAAATACATATAGATGTATTACAACTAACATTTATATTTTAAATTTTGGAAATCACTTTTATATCTAAATTTTGGAAATCGATTTTACTAAATTATAAGAAAAAGGCAAAGAACCTACCTTACAGCATGAACTTGAAGTGAAACTCATCACTTTTTCATAAACTTCACCCAAATGAATGAACTGCGGAGAATTTAGAAAGATCTCATGCCTATGAACTTTTTTTCCAGTAGAAAAAAATGACTTCTTTTATGTATGGAAATATAAAAAAAGAAAGTACATGTTATGAGTAGAATCGCCCTAGGGTCTTGGGTTGAAAACCCCAACAGAGCATAGGGCATATAATATAAAGAGACACACAAACAAGCAGTCATAATACTTAAACTATTGAAGTAGGAAGAAGAGGTATTACCCAGAGGTCCTACGTTTGAGGTCGTTCTCGTAGGGTCCAAACCCTCTGCTTCTTCCAATGCCTTAAAACATGTAACTCATTCAAGTAAAGCATATACAACAACAATAATAGAAAACATGTTCATGATATAAGCGTTAGATCATATAAAGCAAATAAGCATTAACATGAGATTTTATAAAAAATCATAAGATAAATTAATGCATAAAGACCATGATCATCAGGAACAAGGAAATACCTCTTTATTAATGTAAGCTAAAGAAAATACGAAAAAACTACAACCTGAGTCATCCTTCGGCTCCAAGAGAAACCGTACTCCGGACCCGTCTTGCCCAGGCCTCAATAATCCTCCTCCATAAGTATACACAAAGATGTCATGAAGGGATGATGGACATCTCAAGAAGGAAACAGGGGTTTCCTATGACTTGGGAGTGTAGAAGGCACAAGGATATCTTCAAACTTGATTAGGGATGTAATCAACTATAATATCAATATCTAATCTTTTCTCCTCTCTTAGGCCTTTCCATGGAGATAAATTTATACTTCTCCAAATTAGTTTTTTCAACTGGGAAACAGTTGGGCAATGAGCTACAGTAGGTGAGTATCAGGTCAAACCTGTAAACTCCGCCCAAATTAAGGGAGATTATATATTTTTTAATGTTTTAACACATATATGCGAGTTGGGTTTAGACTTACACGTGTGTACACACGCTTTATATAGGGAAAAATCGTCTATGGGATTTAAAACATTGTTTTTTTTAAATGGACCAAGTCTGGTAGGGAAGGGTTTCCCTAGGCCATATCATACATAGTTCTTTCACAGTATATTTCATACTGTCTCTACAAAAAACAAAATAGAATTCTACAAAAATTGTCTAAAATTTGAAACTGTAATACTATCATCTTATGTTCCTTCATCTATTGTTCAGAATATAGACAAATTCAAAAATCCAAGTGCTTTTATTACAAAATATCATAAAATGGGAAAATCTAAGAAGTAGGAATGGTGCTAATAGCAGTTCTGGAGTCGTCGTTATATTTGGCCTAGTGAATGATCCTAAGTGTTGATGAAATGCCTCTTTTTGAGAGCAAGTTAGCAATGATATTTTGCTCCATGTAGATATGTTTGAAGTCAATGACTTGAAATGTTACAATTAGAATGCAGATTTGCTTCATCCAATATGCCAATAGAGGAGGTTGAAAGCACAAGAGACCCTTGATCCAGTCTATGCAACCTTTAGAATCTCTGAATACCTAAAGTATATTGATGTCAAGCCAACTATCGGTAAATAGTAGCCCACATAATGCAATGATTTCCGCCCTATTATTGGTACCTCTACCACCCTCCCACTAGAAATGGTGATAGTTGTTAGGCTCAGTAACAATGAGGACACCACATCCGCACTGTCCATTATTACAGGCCCCATCAAAGAAACCGGTCGAGAGCTTGTGCCAGACATCCTGTAAAATGATTTGTCATGGATTTATAACATGTTTCATGGGGCCTGTTTCAGAAAATATGACATGATCCCTAGGACAAAGTGCCTTATGTCTACCTGCTTGTGCTCAAATATCTTATGGTTCCTACAACGCCAAATGCCCCAAATGATGAAGAAGGACAAGGTGCCATATTATTGTTGAGACACAAACCAATGTTTGAAACATGCCATCAGAAAATGATGATTCCAGTCACCATCAATCTGCAGAGCTTGTAATATCTAATTCCAAATTTTAGTGGCAACAGGACAACTCAATGAAAGATGATTGAAATCCTCTAAATGATGCATACACAGAATGCAGATACTAGAACCGATGAATCCTCTGCAAGATAAATTCTTCCAAAGTGAAAATTTTATCATGCAAGACCAACGAACTGAAGCATTTGAGCTTCAGAGGAAAGTCCCATTTCCAAGACTTGTGATCAATACCAAGAATAATCCTCAGCAGAATTGGTAGAGATGGTTATGGATTTACAAATGTTGTTTGCCGCAATCTGTCTCTTATGTAATTTACCAACCCATCTCATTTGAGATAAATATGCCTACAACCTCAATCTGCCTAATATATAAGGTCCACTCTATAGCCAAACATCCAGACATATCAATGTCTTTTGTCAAAGCCAATATTGTATATTAGGTGAAAGAGCTCGAAAAGAAACAATATGAGAAAATAGAAAAATACCTTTGCCATGCAAGTGTTGAAGAAGAGGTACAGATAGAGTATGCACCCCTTGTAATCCTCTGACTGTATCCAATCCAATCTCTATCTTACTTCCATTTCCAACCTCCCAGAAAAGTCCCGCAAATAACCAGTGTCTTTGCCTCATCATACTACGCCAAATATAGGAGGATGAAGTGGAAATTTTCGCACCATATTTAATCCAAACTCCATAATCCTGGTAAGCCAAGTATTTTCCTCTGATAATCAGCGACCATATGCCCCTACCCGACAATCCTCTCCAAATACTTTTGCAGATGAGAGCCATATTAAAAGAGAGAGTATCCAATATCCCCCAACCCCCTTTGTCGACAGCTTTGGCTAGAAGAGACAGTCTAGTGAGATGGATCTTACAAGAGGGTTATTTACCGGACCATAGGAATCTAGCCAGAATCACATCGATTTTGTGTATGATTTCCATTGGTAGCATATATAAGTGCATCCAGTAAACAGATAAATATTGTAGGACAGATCTAATCAATATGAGCCTACCCCCGATAAAGAGCCACCTGAAAGTCCAGTGCTTTAATTTGTGATCAAATTTATTAATGATCCAGCTCCAATCCCCATTTTTATATTGGTTCAGCTTGATATGAAAACCCAAGTATTGAAAGCGAGAATCCAATAGCCGAGCAGTGTTCCCGAATAAACCACAAATCCGATCAATCTCACCCCTTGTCACATGTGCATATATCACTTCAGATTTTCTTGAATTCTTAATGAGTCTAGAGGCATATCCAAAAGAGGATAAAATGTGGTGGAAGTGTGACCATTATAAAAAAGTAGACTCACCACCAAACAGAAGGTCGTCAGCGAATATCAAATGGGTGACACTGATCTGTCTAGTCATCTTGATGCCCTTAATCAAACCTTTGTCTCTAAAATCCATAATTTTTCTACTCAGAGCTTCCATTATAAGTAAAAACAATATGGGGGATAGAGCGCAACCCTACCTTAATCCTCGATAAGCTATGAAAAATGTAGTTGGGAGACCATTAATAATTACAGTGAAATTGGCAGAAGATACACAAGCCATAATCCAGTTGACATTTTGAATATTGAGACCAGTCGATGTTGTCAAAGGCCTTACTGATATCAATATTCATGAGACAAGCATTGTGTCTTTTGACCTTAATAGAATGATGACATTCTTGTGTTATGGCCACTGTGTCCTATATATGTCGACCAATAGGAACCTGAACTGCTATGGTGAAATGTGGTCAGTGAGATGAGTTTTAAACCTGACAGCAATGAGCTTAGAGATCAAATTATAAACAGAGTTGCAGAGGGAGATGAGTTGAAATTCAAGAAAGGAATTCAAGGTCTTCTTTTTGGGGAATTAATGCAATGAAGGTAGCATTAATGGAACCTGATATACGACCCTTAACCATGGATTCTTCCACTAATTTTAATAGATCCGGGGACATAAGATCAAAAAAATGGATTAATAACTCGACCCCCCAACCGTCTGGTCTAGGAATTTTATCCTTGGCATAGGCATGAAGAAAGTTGTGGATTTCCTCAATCGTGATAGGTCTTCCTAAAATGTCATTTTTAGACTCTTGTAGCATTGAAGGCAAAAGATTGATAAAGTCCATTTGAGCACGAAAGGAGAGATCTCTTTCAAATAATAATGCTTTGAAATGTTGGTATGCGGTCTGCTGAATATCATATTGCAAAGTGTAAATATAACCCCCTTCTCCTCGAATACTCCATATACCATTTTCCTTCCGCCTCTTAGATGCAAATCTGTGAAAAAAAATCATGTTCCTATCTCTAGGTTCTACCAAAATTGCACGACTTTTAAGTCTCCATGCCACTTCTTGTGCCTTATAAAACACTCTCTTCTTGGCTTCCAGTGCCAGGATCTGATTCTTGTGCGGTTCATAAGTAAATAGGGAGTTGCAAGATCAAAGAGATTCCTTAGAGAGGCTTCTATGTCATCCAAGATCCAGAAATTTGGAATTCTTTGTTCTTTAACACACTTCCGAACCTCCCATTTTAGACGTTGCAGTTTATTGCTTAAATTATCCATTGGACACGACAATGTAATTTGTCCTTTCCAAACCTGGTGAAAAATTTCAATGAATTCCTTATGCGCCAACTATGAATGATTAAATTTAAAAGGGAGAGTCTTGCAACCAGTATCCTCTACCCAGGAGAGGATAATCAGGAGATGGTTCGATGTAAAAGAAGGAATAATCAAAGATTTGAGATCTTCTAGACCAAAAGCTAATTAGTCCTTAACCAAAAATCTGTCCAAACGTTTAGAGATGTAATCAATCCCAATTTGGCCATTACTCCATGTAGGGACAGTCTTGGGTGGAGAAATGTCTTGAAGAGACAGAGCATAGAAAAGAGATTTAAAATATGTCTCCATGGAATCAGACTTCACCTTGTGACCCCAATTTTCATTGCTTTCCACTATCAAATTGATATCACCAGCCACGATAAGTGAGGGAAGGTCTAGCTTACCGATCTCCATAATCCTGTCCCAAAAAATTTGTCTGTTTGTCTATGGCACATAATAGTTGATGATATGAAGTTGAGAGGTTGATCCCCGGGAGTGACCAGTTAAAAGGATACATGCATGATTCATATAAACCATGAGCTTAAGACGATAAGTCTTCCAAGCCACCACTAATCCACCGTAAAGTCCACTTGAGCTGGTAGCACAGACTAGCCACCCTAGGAAAATGTTAAGAAGGATTTTTCATGATCTCTCCCTGGAGATCATAGTTTGTTGCAAAAGAATCAGGTCTGGTTGATGTCTGAGAATGAGTCCTTTCAATGAGCGATATTTATGCTCAACCCCCAATCCCCTAATGGTTGTTTCGGTTGGGATAACCAAAAACTCTTTCTTGACATTGTAAATTGTGGGGTTTGTGTTTGATGTTGTGTGGTTATTTTGAAGAAACTGTCGTTGGTTTGAAGAAATTGTCATAATACACCTCAGCTGGTTGATGTGGCATCAGTGAGGTTGTTGGGTTGTGTTATATTCTTTCCACAACTGGCCCACGCACGGGGGGGTGATAGCCCCCCTGTACGTTGCGTCGAGAGGTCACATGGTGGGTATGTAGGGGGGCGGTAGCCCCCCTGTACGTTGCGTCGGGAGGTCACATGGTGGGTATGCAGGGGGGCGGTAGCCCCCCTGCATGGGGTCCGAGGCAGTGCCCTTGGAAAAAAATTTGGACCCTATATTAGGTAGGCGGACCTACCTATGGTTTTGTGCATGGATTTCACACATGGTTTTGGGCACGATGGTTTTCATTCCATGGTATTTTGTAGATCTGGTCAAGGGAACTACGGTTATGTTCTAATCCAGGGTTAATGGATTGGGGTTTATGGATGCTTCAGCATGTGTATATATGTAATGTAACATTGAAAGGAACATAATGAAAAATCAATCTGGTAGTATCGGTTTTGGGATCTAGGTGAAAATCTCTATGTATATTTGTTTTATGTGTTATGCTCTCGCCATTGTTTATTTTCTATTTTTAGAATTCATATGCAAGTAATTTCTATACGAGGTTAAATCCTACATTTGGGATCAAAGTTGTTTTGGCGTCAAGATGATGCCTTTACTGCTGAGGGGTTTTTCACGGGCCTGTGGTAGACCATGTTCAGTGGGAGATCTATGGGATCGATTCTTGTGGTGGTGAAAGAAGATGGTGAGCAGTGGAAAGATGGAGATCGAGAAATTTAATGGTCAAAGTTTTGAGTTGTGGAAACTCAAGAGGAAGAATCTGTTGGTGGATAAAGATCAACGGATCGCGGTAGATCTAGGTACTAAACCAACGACAATGTTTGATGAAGAATGGAAGAAGTTGGATCAGAAGGCAAAAAGCACAATACGATTGTGTGTCTCAGATTTAGTGTTGCTGAATGTATCAGGGGAAGTTACGGTGAAGGCTTTGTGGGACAAGTTAGGGAATTTGTACCAATCTAAGTCTCTGGTGAATAAATTGTTCCTATAGAAAAATTTGTATACCTTGAGGATGAAAGATGGAGACTCGGTGACAGAGCATCTGAACGCATTTAATATTGTGGTAAGCCAAATATTATATGTTGATATTAAAATTTTAGATGAAGATAAGTGCATCAGTTTGTTGTGTTCTCTACCAAATTTGTGGGATAGTGTAGTTGTTGCAATAGGTAGCAATACAACTACCTTGCAATTTGATGAAATAGTCTCATCCTTGCTGATAGAGGAGATGAGACGGAAAAATATGGAGAGACAGAATGGTGATGCCTTGTTTTTATGAGGACGGTCCCAGAACAGAAACAAAAAAAAGTTCTCGAGTGGGAGATCTAAATCTAGAGGGAGATATAAATCTCAAGGAAAACCTGTAAAGGTGTGCTAGAAATGCGGAAAGGAAAGGTATTACAAAAGGGACTGTAAATCTAAAGCTCCTGAGAAAGGAAATGTATCTGATGATGCTCCTTCTACAGAGGCAAAAACCACCTCAGATGAAGGTGGGGATGTGTACTTGGCTTCTTCTTCAAGTACACATGTAGATCATGAGGCATGGTTGGTTGACTCAGGTGCATCTTTTCACTTCACTCCCCATAGAGAGTGGTTTTGCGAGTATGAAAAATATGATGGTGGTGATGTCTTCTTAGGGGATGATAAGAAGGCTAGAATAATTGCTCGTGGAAAAGTCAAGTTGAAGTTGCAAGGTGGAAGGATTAGAACACTTCCGGGTGTTCTGCATATTCCTGCATTAGCCAAAAATATGATTTCTGTAAGCAAGTTGGATGATGCAGATGTAAAAATAGTGTTCAAGAAAGATACATGCAAGATGGTGAGTTCAGATTGGAACTTTTTACAAGCTGCAAGGTAGCATTGTTATTGATGAGTGCAATAGTTATGTGGTTCCTGAAAGTGAGGCAAAAAATCTAGTGGTCTCTAGAGAAAATACCATGCTATGGCATCAAAGGCTTGGACATATTGGAGAGAAGGGCCTTTGAATACTTCATGGTAAAGGTATGGTAAAAGGTATGTCTAACAGCTCTCTCGATTTTGATTTCTGTGAAAATTGTGTATATGGGAAGCAGAATCAGGTGAGCTTCTCCTCTGGTGGTAAGAGGGCGAAACAAATATTAGAGATTTTGCACAGTGATGTGTTTGGACCTGTGTCGGTTCCATCACTGGGTAAGTATGTGTACTATGTATCATTTCCAGATGACTTCTCAAGGAATACATGGATATATTTCCTCAAGAAGAAATTTAAAGTCTTTGACAAGTTTAAAGAATTTAAGGCTCTAGTGGAAAACCAAACAGAGAAGAAGATAAAGGTGTTGAGGACAGATAACAGTGGAGAGTTTTGCAAGAAGGAATTTGAAGAGTTCTATAATAAGTGTGGTATAGCATGGCAGAAGACTACTCCATACACACCTGAGAAACATAGAGTTGCAAAAAGAATGAACAAGACGTTGATGGAAAGGGCAAGAAGTATGCTTAGTGGTGCTGGGTTAGGACAAGAATTCTGGGTAGAGGTGGTGGAGACTGCATGTAAATTGGTCAACAAATCATCTTCATCAATGTTGGAGGATAAGACTCCATAAGAGGTATGGACTGGTAAGAAACCTTCTCTTTCACATATAAGGGTATTTGGATGTGATGCATATGTACATATTCCAAAGGAGAAAAGAATAAAGTTGGATAGTAAATATGAAAAGTGCATCTTTATTGGGTATAAGGATGGTTTAAAAGGTTATAAACTTTGGAACCCAATAACAAGGAAGGTTGTGTACAATCGAGCTGTGGTGTTTAGAGAGGTGAAAGATGTTATTAAACATGAGTTCCTACCAAAGTAACCTGAGAAGATAGAGTTTGAGCTAAAGGAGGAAGAATTAGACTCTACAACAGAAGAGGAATCAGAAGATGAAGAGCCACAAATTCCAGTTGTGAGAAGATCAATTCGAGAAAGAAGGTAGCCAGAAAGGTACAGCCCATCTGCTTTCTGTTCAATTTTTTCTTTATCTATTATAGATGATGATCCCAAAACTGTGAAGGAAACAGTAGATTCAGAGGATCGCAAACTTTGGAAAGAGGCCATGGTTGATGAAATGACATCTTTGCACAAAAATGAGCCTTGGGATCTGGTGGAGTTGCCAGCTGGAAGGAAACCCATTGGCAGCAAATGGGTGTTCAAGAAGAAGATGAATGCAGAAGGAAAGATGGCTAAATACAAATCTCGGTTGGTAGCAAAAGGTTATTCCCAGGTGTCGGGAATTGATTTTAGTGATATTTTTTCTCCTGTTGCCAAGGTAGTTTCTATTAGATTACTTTTATCTATTGTTGCTACTTTTGATTTTGAGGTAGAACAGATGGATGCGAAGACAACATTTCTTCATGGGGATCTAGAAGAAGAGATCTACATGAAGCAACCTGAAGGCTTTCCGGTGAAGGGTAATAAAGAACTGGTATGCAAGTTAAAAAATTCATTGTATGGGTTAAAACTGTCACCAAGGACGTGGTATCAGAAATTTGATACATTTATACGGGGACTTGGCTTCACCAGAAGCAAAGAAGATCACTGTGTGTATTTTAAATTAATTGGTGACTGTGTTATTTATCTGGTCTTGTATGTGGATGTTATGTTTCTAGTTGGAAATGAAAAATAAATTAGCCAGGATTTGAAGACCAAATTGTCCTCCAAATTCAACATGAAATATCTTGGTGCTACAAACTATATTTTGGGCATGGAAATTAAACAAGATCAGGAAAAGAGGAAGCTCTGGTTAAACCAAAGGAAGTATGCCGAGACAATACTGCATAGGTTTAATATGTAGGATAGTAAACCATTGAAGGTTCCTATTCCTGTAGGTGTAAATTTATCTGCTGAATAGTGTCCCAAGACACAAGAAGAGGAAGAGGACATGTCTCATGTTCCATATGTAAGTGAATTTGGTAGCCTAATGTATGTGATGGTATGTACTAGACCAGACATTGCACATGCAGTGGTAGTATTGAGCAGGTTTATGTCAAAACTAGGGGAGCATTGGACAGCAGTGAAGCGGGTTTTCAGGTATTTGCATGACACTAGTGATTATGGTTTGTGCTACCAAGGAAGACCAGGATTGGAAAGGGTTTTGGACATCCGTGGCTTTGTTGACACAAATTGGGTTGGAGATCTAGATTATAGAAGATCTACAAGTGGATATGTGTTTAACCTATTTGGAGGTGCAGTCAGTTGGATGAGTAAGAGACAATCTGTAGCGGCACTTTCAACTACAGAGGCAGAATACATGGCAGCCACTCATGCAAGCAAGGAAGCAGAGTGGTTGTAGAGATTGTGTTCAAAATGGGGTTAGTACAACGAGCTATAAGGATATATTGAGACAGCCAAAGTGCAATTTTCTTGAAAAAGAACCCTGCTTATCATTCAAAGACAAAGCACATTGATGTTCAGTATCACTTTGTGAGAGATATGGTAGAAGACAAAAAGGTGTTGCTCGTAAAGGTGGACACTTTGAAGAATATTGCAGATGCATTGACAAAGTCTATGAGCACTAAGAAGTTCTCTTGGTGTAGAGAAACAATGGCCGTTGCAGGGTTGGATCAATGACTAAGCTCTCTTGTGGCCCCTTGTGGAAAGAAAAAAACAAGTGGGAGAATGTTGGGTTGTGTTATATTCTTTCCATGACTATCCCACGCACGAGGGGCGTGATAGCCCCCCTGTACGTTGCGCGAGGGGAGGGAGTTATGTGGGGGCTGGTAACCCCTTACACGGGGTCCGCGGTAGCGCCCCAGGAAAAAAATTGGACCCTATATTAGGTGGGCGGACCTACCTATGGTTTTGTGCATGGATTTCGCACATGGTTTTGGGTACGATGGTTTTCGGTCCATGGTATTTTGTAGATCCGGTCAAGGGAACTATAGTTATGTTCTAATCCAGGGTTAATGGGTTGGAATTTATGGATTCTTCGACATGTATATATATGTAATGTAACATTGAAAGGAACATAATGAAAAATCAATCTGGTAGTCCCAATTTTGGGATCCAAGGGAAAATATCTGTGTATATTTGTTTTATGTTTTATGATCTCACCATTGTTTATTTTTTGTTTTTAGAATTCGTATGTAGGTAATTTCTGTACGGGGTTAATACCTACAGAGGTCTGTGCTGGGCCCGTTTGCCTAATGGCGTCCCTCCCCTAGAGTTTCTGGTTTTTTTTATGGAGGGTATGGCGGGTACATGCTATCGGTAGTCTGGATTATGATTGGTGTGAGTTGTATATTCGTGGTGCCAGAGAAAGGTTTGGAAGTCTCTCTATTCTTTCATGGCCTAAAAATTATGTTAGGAGGAGATGCAACCACCATATGTGATTGCAACAGAGAAAAGTTCTTGCAGATTCATCAAAGAAGCTGCTTAGAATTAGCTTTAAGGCTTGTATGTTGTTGTATGGAATTGTGTGATTCGATATAATGTTGTTAGCAGTATAAATGTTGTTAGAAGATGTCAACAATATAATACATTTAAATTGTTAGCAGTTGTTAGCAGTAAAATGTTGTTAGCTTGTTTGTTTGTTTGTTAGATTTAAATTTTAAAAAATGCCTAAATACATGTGATTTTCTTCACTGTCTTTAGTCCCTCCCTCCCTCTTTTCAATTTGGGTAATGGCGTCCCTCCCCTAATGGTTTAAATTTGTGTTGTGAGTTGTATATTCGTGGTTCCGGAGAAAGGTTTGGAAGTCTCTGTTTTTTCATGGCCAAAAAATTATGTTAGGATGTGATACAACCACCATATGTGATTGCAACGGAGAAAAGTGCTTGTAGATTCATCAGAAAAGGTGCTTAGAATTAGCTTTAGGGCTATATTGTTGTATGGAACTGGGTGATTCAATATACATGTTGTTAGTAGTATAATGTTGTTAGCATTATAATGTTGTTAGCAGTATAAATTGTTAGAAGTTGTCAGCAGTATAACACGTTTAAATTGTTAGCAGTTATTAGTAGTAAAATGTTGTTAGAATGTTTGTTTGTTTGTTTGTTATATTTAAATTTTAAAAACTTTCTAAATACATGTGATTTTCTTCACTATCTTTAGTCCCTCCCTCCCTGTTTTCAATTTGGGTAATGGCATTCCTTCCCTAATGGTTTAAATTCGTGATGTGAGTTGTATATTTGTGGTGCTAGAGAAAGGTTTGGAAGTCTCTCTGTTTTTTCATGGCCAAAAAATTATGTTGTGAGGAGATACAACCACCATATGTGACTGCAACTAGAAAAGTTCTTGCAAATTCATCAGTGAAGGTGCTTTTAATTAGCTTTAGAGCTTGTATTTTGTTGTATGGAACTAGGTGATTCAAACTAGAAAAGTTGATTAGCAATAAGATGCTTAAAAATGTTGTTGTTATTGACTCCTAACAAAACCATAAACTGAAGCTTCCAAGGAAAACATTAAAGTAAATGATTCATTGCTTTAGAGTTAGTGATTTTCTCTAAATAAAAGATTAGATTTTGATGATTAAAAAAAGCATAAAAACCTGACATCAAAATAAAAATATTTTTCAGATTAGAATTTAAATTCAACAGATTTCAGATTCTTGAATTCAGTTTATCTAACTTTGATCAAATTATCCAAATAGAGTTCAATTATCTACAGATCATATTATCCCAACAAAGTTCAAATTCTTGAATTTTGTTCATCTACCTTTGTTCCTTGATCATCACAATGACCATTAACAAACATTCTCAAATCAAGTAAAATTGGATGTAACTGTGTAGAAGAGAATGGTATTTTTTATCATTTTCATTCCTCAATCTAATGAAATAGATAATCCTTAACTATGTAGAAGTGTAGCTTCTACTATTAAACCAATCAACATATTTCATCCTTACAAAATTTACATTGCGATGTGGTTACAAAAATTATGTCATGCCACCCCTATGTTTGATGGCCTCCATTTCCTGCATTGCCCAAAATTGTTGAGTTGTCTGCCTGACCCAAGTATGGTGGACTACCCAAGATTGGTTGATTAGGATGTGCCTGAATGTTGTCATATGCTTGACTCCAATTTCCTCCTTGTAGCCATGGAGGGACTAAGTAGCCCAAGTGTCCACTTGTGTTACTAACCCCAGCACTGAGTGCAGGTGTCATATAAACACAGTTAGGATTTAAACTTGCACTGGTAGGGGTATAAGAGGTGGGCATAACCCTTGGATGATAGCGAGGGACTTGGATGTTAATTAGGTCTTGGTATGATGGTGTGTGCTCTGCAATGTGGTCCAGCATGTTGGACAACATCCTATTTGCCTCAAATTGGCTTGGACCATAGTCTTCCTTGCTTGTCACCCCTCCTCATTTTTCCAACAACTATTGAACCTTTCTTGCCTCCCTCTCTTACCTTACCAATTGTTTATGATGTTCCTTATCTTCCCTTTCTTTTTGTATTTCCAACCTTTCCTTTGCTCGAGCTTCTGCTACTGCAGTCCTTGCAACTCTCTTTTCCTTGGCCAACTCCTTCTTTCTCTTTTTAGATTCCTGAATTTCATTTTTTTACGTTCAAGCTCAAACAATAAATTCATATAATCTTCAGAAATATTTCATTTATCATCCATGCATGGGGATGTGTAGCCATGCATGCACTTGGTTCACATTTTTGTATATAGTTTTTTATTTGTGTTTTACCTTTGAATAGATAAAATCTTGGGATTGAAAAACCAATTGCATTGACACAACAAAGAATAATGTTCCACTCCCTACTCTTAGGCACATTTCTATTCCCTCTCTTGGCAATTACCTGCATACCACAATTCATTCCTGCCTGTAAGCCTATTTCATCACAGTTCCATACATGGTCTAGGGCATATGAGTGTTGCTCATATGCAATAGAAAGAGTGTTATAGAACTTGGACACAATTGCAGGGCGTATATTTAAAGCCATGTCTCTATCAAGGCCCTCAGTTGTACGTAGCACAAGGTCTGGATGCCTTTTTTTAAACCCACTCCACCATGATTTAC
Source organism: Pinus tabuliformis (assembly GCA_031772625.1). Lineage (NCBI taxonomy): Eukaryota > Viridiplantae > Streptophyta > Pinopsida > Pinales > Pinaceae > Pinus > Pinus tabuliformis. The sequence goes on from CM062816.1 coordinate 342,518,215, forward strand.
CAAGAAACCCATATTTGAAGGGGTTTGGCCTCCCCTGACATATTTGAGCTACTGTGGATTTAAGTTGTATAAGCTCTAACCCATGTCCCAATTGGGCCATCTCCTTACACCACTCAACCACCTTGTCCTCCTCCTCTTTAGTCATAACTATAACATGCCCTCTACGCTTTGTATTAGTCAACCCATTTATCCAATAATGTATGTTAGAGGCAACAATACCATGTTTTTTTACAGAGGCACGAAATGAATATCCCTTAAACTTGATGTCATCAATTACAGCTAGCATCTCTTGCTTTGTCCAGCCTCTGATGGCACTGGTTTTCTTTGTTGAACTTGCACCTTGCACTGTGGTTGAAGGTGGCTCTATGGTTGATGGTGGCATAGCATGATCTGCCACCACAGTGTCCTTTTCAACGACATTACTGAGCGCATTAGGAGTATTCACATCACCCCCTCTATCCTCCTCATGTTCCTTGTACGATCTGCAATAGAAACTCTTGGCATGGTTGCAACAACCTGCAGAGTTACCACGAAATTCTGATTTTAAAAAACTATATTAGAAAACAAGATAATTCATTGGCCTTTGCAATCAATGAGCAAAAAAAATCAGTACTTTATCTATATATTGTAACTGAATACATCTCAAATTTGGAACTCATAATTGGAAGGGTTTTCATACACAAAATTTCATACTACAATAGACTTGGGATAATTAAATTCATAGAAAGAAATAGTGAGGATTCACACATAAAAATTCTTTCTAGATTTCTCTTGTAGGGTTGTGGGATTTATTTGATTGATTTGTCTAGGGTGTGAGGATCTTCTAAGGTCTGTTGCATGTTATTGATGATTGGAGTGTATTTTTTCAATCACTTGTAAGCTTACTTCTCCTCAACAGTGACCTATTGCAGACTGTCGAAAAATATCAGGTCTGAAGCATTGTTATTATAGTAGTTTGATATTGAATTGCAGGGGTCAGATTTGAGGTTACAATGGCATTGACCCTTTCTTGCATTTTAACTTCTTTATTGATTCTTAGATGAATTTTTTTGTTATCCAAACATTTAATCAATGTTGTAATCTGCTTGCATGTTGGGTTTTGTTATATTCTTTCCACGACTAACCCACGTAGTGAACCGAGGGGTTGGGGGGGGGGGAAGGGGGCAGAGCCCTCCCTTTGCTGCGTTGATTGCACAGCGTGGGGGTCACAGGGAGGGCGGCAGCCCCCCCTAGCCGGGGGGTTTGAGAGGGGCGGGTAGCCCCCCTCTACGGGGTCCAGGGGTCTAGGACAGCACCTCGAGAAAAAAAAAATTGGACCCTATATTAGGTTGGGCGAACCTACCTATGGTTTTCGGTCCATGGTTTTGGACACGATGGTTTTTTGGTCCATGGTATTGGATGCTTTGGCATGTATAAATATGTATTGTAACATTGAAAGGAATATAATGAAAAAATAAGTTGGTAGTCCCGGTTTTGGGATCCAATGGGAAAATCTCTGTGTATATGTGTTTTATGTGTTATGCTCTCGCATTGTTTATTTTTCTGTGTTTTAGAATTCGTATGCAGGTAATTTCTATATGGGGTTAAAACCTACATTTGGTATAAGAGTTGTTTTAGCTTCAAGGGGATGCCTTTGTTGCTAAGGGGTTTCGCTCGAGTCTATGGTAGACCCTGTTCAGTGGGAAATTTGTGAGATCAATTTTAGTGGTAAAAGAAGATGGTGAGTAGTGCAAAGATAGAGATCGAGAAATTTAATGGTCAGAGTTTTGAGTTGTGGAAACTCAAGATGGAGGATCTGTTGGTGGATAAAGATCAATGGATTGGGGTAGATCCGGGTACTAAACCAACGAGAGTGTCCGATGAAAAATGGAAGAAGTTGGATCGGAAGGCAAAGAGCACAATACGATTGTGTGTCTCAGATTCAGTATTGCTAAATGTATCAGGGGAAGCTACGGTGAAGGCTTTATAGGACAAGTTAGGGACTTTGTACCAATCTAAGTCTCTGGTGAATAAACTATTCCTGCAGAAAAAGCTGTATAACCTAAGGATGAAAGATGGAGACTCGGTGACAGAGCATCTGAACGCATTTAATACTGAGGTAAGTCAGTTAGCATCTGTTGATATTAAAATTTCAGATAAAGATAAGTGCATCAGTTTGTTGTGTTCTCTACCAGATTCGTGGGATAGTTTGGTTATTGCAATAGGTAGCAATGCAACTGCCTTGCAGTTTGATGAAATAGTCTCATCCTTGCTGACAGAGGAGATGAGACGGAAAAATATGGAGAGACAGAATGGTGATGCCTTGTCTGTACAAGGACGGTCCTAGAATAGAAACAAAAATAATTCATTTAGTGGGAGATCCAAATCTAGAGGGAGATCTAAATCTCAAGGAAAACCTGTAAAGGTGGTGTGCTGGAAATGTGGAAAGGAAGGGAACTACAAAAGGGACTGTAAATCTAAAGCTCCTGATAAAGGAAATGGATTTGATGATGCTCCTTCTGCAGAGGCAAAAACCACCTCAGATGAAGGTGGAGATGTTTATTTGGCTTTCTCAAGTACACATATAGATCATGAGGCATGGTTGATTGACTCAGGTGCATCCTTTCACTTCACTCCCCATAAAGAGTGGTTCTGCGAGTATGATAAATAAGATGGTGGTGATGTCTTCTTAGGGGATGATAGGAAGGCTAGAATCATTGGTCGCGGAAAAGTAAAGTTGAAGTTGCAAGGTGGAAGGGTTAGATCACTTCCGGGTGTTCTACATATTCCTGCATTAGCCAGAAATCTGATTTCTGTAAGCAAGCTAGATGATGCAGGTGTAAAAACAGTGTTCGAGAAGGATACCTGCAAGATGGTTCAGGGAGCACTGGTATTGATGCAGGGAGTTTGGATTGGAACTCTGTACAAGCTGCATAGTAGCACTGTTGTTGATGGGTGCAATAGTTCTGTGGTTCCTGAAAGTGGAGCTGAAAATCTAGTGGTCTCTGGAGAGAAGACCATGGGTGGCATCAAAGGTTTGTACATATTGGAGAGAAGGGCCTTCGAATACTTCATGGTAAAGGTATGGTAGAAGGTATGAGTAATAGCTCTCTGGATTTTGATTTCTATGAAAATTGTGTATATGGGAAGCAGAATCGGATGAGTTTCCCCTCCGGTGGTAAGAGGGCGAAACAGTTATTGAACTTGTGCACAGTGATGTGTTTGGACTTGTGAAGGTTCCGTCACTGGGTAAGTCTGTGTACTATGTATCATTTATAGATAGCTTCTCAAGGAATACATGGATATATTTCCTCAAGAAGAAATCTGAAGTCTTTGATAGGTTTAAAGAATTTAAGGCTCTGGTGGAAAACCAAATAGAGAAGAAGATAAAGGAGCTGAGGACAGATAACGGTGGAGATTTTTGTAGTAAGGAATTTGAAGAATTCTGTAAGAAGTGTGGTATAGCACGGTAGAAGACTACTCCATATACACCTCAGCAAAATGGAGATGCAGAAAGAATGAACAAGACGTTGATGGAAAGGGCAAGAAGCATGCTCAGTGGTGTCGGGTTAGGACAAGAATTTTGGGCAGAGGCAGTGGAGATAGCATGTTATCTGGTCAACAAATCACTTTCATTAGCATTGGAGGATAAGACTCCACAAGAGGTATGGACTGGTAAGAAACCCTCTCTTTCACATCTGGGGGTATTTGGATGTGATGCATATGTACATGTTCCAAAGAAGAACGAACCAATTTGGATAGTAAATCTGAAAAGTGCATCTTTATTGGGTATAAGGATGGTTTAAAGGGTTATAATCTTTGGAACCCAATAACAAGGAGGGTTGTGTACAACCGATATGTGGTGTTCAGAGAGGTGAAAGATGTTATTAAACATGAATTTCAACCAAAGGAACCTGAGAAGATAGAGTTTGAGCTAAAGGAGGAAGAATCAGACTCTACAACAGAGGAGGAATCAAAAGATGAAGGGCCACAAACTCCGGGTGTAAGAAGATTAGTTCGAGAAAGAAGGCAACCAGAAAGGTATAGTCCATCTATTTTCTGTTCAAATTTTTCTTTGTCTATTATTGATGATGATCCTAGAACTGTGAAGGAAGCAATAGATTCAGAGGATGGAAAACTCTGGAAAGAGGCCATGGTTGATGAAATGGCATCTTTGCACAAAAATGAGGCTTGGGATCTGGTGGAGTTGCCAGCTGGAAGGAAACCCATTGGGAGCAAATGGGTGTTCAAGAAGAAGACAAATGCAGAAGGAAAGGTGGAGAAATACAAAGCTCGGTTGGTAGCAAAAGGTTATTCCCAAGTGCTGGGAATTGATTTTGGTGATATTTTTTCTCGTGTTGCCAAGGTAACTTCTATTATATTACTTTTATCTGTTGTTGCTGCTTTTGATTTTGAGGTAAAACAGATGGATGTGAAAACATCATTTCTTCATGGGGATCTGGAAGAGGAAATCTACATGAAGCAACATGAAGGCTTTGCGGTGAAGGGTAAGAAAGAACTGGTATGCAAGTTAAAGAAGTCTCTGTATGGGTTAAAACAGCCACCAAGGATGTGGTATCAGAAATTTGACACATTTATACGGGGACTTGGCTTCACTAGAAACAAAGTAGATCACTATGTATTTTAAATTAATTGGTGCCTGTGTTATTTATTTGGTCTTGTATGTAGATGATATGTTGCTAGTTGAAATGACAAAGAAATTATCCAGGATTTGATGACCCAATTGTCCTCCAAATTCGACATGAAAGATCTTGGTGTTGCAAACTATATTTTGGGCATGGAAATTAAAAGAGATAGGGCAAAGAGGAAGCTCTGGTTAAACCAGAGGAAGTATGTTGAGACAATACTGCAGAGGTTTAATATGCAGGATAGTAAACCGATGAAGGTTCCCATTCCTGTAGATGTAAAGTTATCTGCTGAACAGTGTCCCAAGACACAAGAAGAGGAAGAGGATATGTCCCGTGTTCCATATGCAAGTGCAGTCAGTAGCCTGATGTATGCAATGGTTTGTACTAGACCAGACATTGCACATGCAGTGGGAGTATTGAGCAAGTCTATGTCAAAACCAGGGAAGGAGCATTGGACAACAGTGAAGCTGGTTTTCAGGTATTTGCGTGGCACTAGTAATTATGGTTTGTGCTACCAAGGAAAACTAGGATTGGACAGAGTGTTGGATATTCGTGGCTTTGTTGATGCAGACTGGGCTGGAGATCTGGATCAGAGAAGATCTACAAGTGGGTATGTGTTTAACCTATTTGGAGGTGCAGTCAGTTGGATGAGTAAGAAACAATTTGTAGTGGCACAATCAACTACAGAGGCAGAATACATGGCAGCCACTCATGCAAGCAAGGAAGCAATTTGGCTGCAGAGATTGTGTTCAAGTATGGGGTTAATACAGGGAGCTATAAGGAGAGACTGTGATAGCAAAAGTACAATTTTCTTGGTAAAAAACCCTGCTTATCATTTAAAGACAAAGCACATTGATGTTCAGTATCATTTTGTGAGGGATATGATAGAAGACAAAAGGGTGTTTCTGGTAAAGGTGGACACTTTGAAGAATATTGTAGATGCATTGACAAAATCTATGAGCTCTGAGAAGTTCTCCTGGTGTAGAGAAACAATGGGCATTTCAGGGCTAGAAAAATGACTAATCTCTCTTGTGGTACCCTGTGGAAAGAAAACAACAAGTGGGAGAATGTTGGGTTGTGTTATATTCTTTCCACGACTAACTCACGTAGTGAACTAGGGGGTTAGAGGGGGGGCGGAGCCCCTTCTTCATTGTGCTGATTGCACAGCGTGGGGGTCATAGGGGGTTTGAGGGGGGCGGGTAGCCCCCCTCTATGGGAAATTTTTTTTTTGACCCTATATTAAGTTGGGCGAACCTACCTATGGTCTTTTGGTCCATGGTTTTGGACGCGATGGTTTTTCAATCCATGGTATTGGATGCTTCGGCATGTATAAATATGTATTCTAACATTGAAAGGAATATAATGAAAAATCAAGTTGGTAGTCCCAGTTTTGGGATCCAGTGGGAAAATATCTGTGTATATGTGTTTTATGTGTTTTGCTCTCGCATTGTTTATTTTCCTGTGTTTTAGAATTCATATGCAGGTAATTTCTATACGGGGTTAAAACCTACATTGCAATCAGTGTTAAAATTTGACTTTCCTTTTCAGCTTTAAATCATAACTTTGGTTTTTATGCTTCCTTTTCTTTTTTTAACAACTTTGACATAACACAGTTTCTTCAACCCAACTATTTTTCTTTGTCCTCAAATCATTGTTCTTGGAATTCATTTTATTCCTAGTTGGTAAAAATATGAGTTATCAGGAAGAGTTATTCCTTTTTCTTTTTGTAACAGCTTTGACATAACACAATTTCTTCAACCCAACTATTTTTCTGTGTCCTAAAATCATTGTTCTTGGCATTCATTTTATTCTTAGTTGGTAAAAATATGAGTTATCGAGAAGAGCTATTCCTTTTTCTTTTTGTAACAGCTTTGACATAACACAGTTTCTTCAACCCAACTATTTTTTTGTGTCCTCAAATCATTGTTCTTGGCATTCATTTTATTCCTAGTTGGTAAAAATATGAGTTATTAGGAAGAGCTATTCCTTTTTCTTTTTGTAACAACTTTGACATAACACAATTTCTTCAACCCAACTATTTTTCCGTGTCCTCAAATCATTGTTCTTGGCATTCATTTTATTCCTAGTTGGTAAAAATATGAGTTATCAGGAAGAGCTATTCCTTTTTCTTTTTGTAATAGCTTTGATTATTCCTACTATATCATAATTATTATAACTAAACTATATAAAATATATCTTGACATCTAATTCCTTCTTTCACTTATCTTATAAAAATCATACTATCTAATTATAGTTCCTCTAAATACTAACATAAATACAAGAAGGTAGCTCCTTTCTATTCAGGATAAGATCTTTCCTTACAAATACATACCCTATAAACTAAAAAGCTCCTAGAGTTTATATAAAGAGGAAGTAACAAATTGGTGTCGGTTATATTTGACTTTCCTTTTCAGCTTTAAACCATGACTGGCTTTCACAATCTCATAGGGATCACTGGTAACTCCCCTCTGATGATACAATGATAAAATTAGTGTAGGTCACAACTTTCAACATAAACACCTTTAGCCTTATATATTTGTCTATACATATATGTTCAACAACCAAAATGAAAGAACAAAATCTACACTTTCTTTCTCAACTCAGAACCCATACAACTTGTTACATTTAATTCACATGGTATATGATTTCCAGACATTGTAAAGACAAGTTTATGCAGGACCTTGACAGACCTTAACGGAGATAATATAGCATGTTCTCACAACTATTACAGTTTGGGTTTTCCACACCTAATGGTGCACTATATGCCTTCAATGTTGCCCCCTTATATGTAGAAGCTCAACATAGTCCATAAATCAATTGAATGGAACTGTGATCTGTCAGTTTCTGGTCCAAATTATCCAACTTATCCAGTTTCAGTTCTTCTCTAATTGGAATAGCTAGTCTTTTCAAATCATAGGCCTTTAGTGTTGCCTCTCCTCTATAAGTTTGTTCTACCTCCTTAGGTGCATCCCTTCTTGCATTTCCAGGCCCCCTTGCTACCTTCTCCCTTCTCAAATTTGGTGCATTCAATCTTTGTCGTAGCTCATATTTATTTCTCACATCTGCCATGATATTATCAGACACCATTCTGAGCTAGGTAGGGGACAGGTTAAAGGGATGGTCATCATTTAGATACACTCCTACACTTCTTCTCCTTCCCCCCCTGCCCCTCCATCATGAGCAGACCAGTGGAATCAACGAAAATAAAGTCATATGCTACCTCTACATTATCATCATCATTAAATAACATTTTAATATATATGGGCTAGTCTATAGGATCTTAAACACATTGCTCATAATATTCCTCATAACGAAATAAATGATTATTTGTTGCATATCATTTGTCTAATTCCTTGTAGTTCTACTCTTGCAATCTTGTAGTTATCCCGTTTTAATTTGATATGGTAATAATTAAAAGAGAATTTCTAAATCAGTGGGTCTGTTATTCATTTAGAAATGCTTCTCTAACCAGACAGTGAATCTACCTAACATCAAAATTTGCTCTTTGAATTCATAAAGTTCCTAGGCCATTCCCTTCAGGAGGTCACATATCTCCTCCAAGTTGCTTCATTTCCTTCAAATAATAAACATGATCTTGCACTCTGGGATGCATCATCTTCATAATTATAAATTTATATGTTTCCTTCTTTAGTAAATCTCCCTAATTTCATAACCATCATGATGTCAGAAACCAGGTCCCTCATTTCCTTGTAAGAATAAACACATTCTTGCACTCCCTAGAAGCACTATCTTCAGGATCTTATGTTTCCTTCTTTTCTGTACTATTTATTACCCATCTCAAGGATCATATGTTTCCTTCTTTGCTTCATCATCCTTTCACTACATAACTGTGAAAGGATATTCTTTGATATTATAGTACTCTGATACTGAATTGCAGGGGTCAGATTTGAGGTTATGTGACATTGAAATTGGTTTCTAAATCAGTGGGTCTGTTATTAATATAGAAATGCTTCTCTAATAGGATCTTGTAATTTGTTTAACAAGTGATATTGCCTATAATGGCTTTAATTTACCCTTGTTTCTCAACAAAAATAACATTATTCAACAAAAACAAACTTGTATGTCTCCAACCACTGATGAATAGAATGAATGTAACATTGTGCACACACTCTGTTTGTATGTCTCTAGCAGCTGATGAATAGAATGAATGTAACAGTGTGCACACACTCTATTTGTATGTCTCTAGTAGCTAATGAATAGAATGAATGTAAACACTTTGATTGTTTGTCTCCAACAGCTAATGAGTAGAATAATTGCTTGAAATGAAAATCAGTAAGAGTTGATGTTTTATAGTTTTTTATATAGAATTTAATTGGTAGGGAAGATTGGCATGGATTGCCATCTCCCAAATTCAAATGTGTGGTCTGGATTGATTTGTACATGATCAAATGGTTGATAATCTTTCATGGTTGATCCTTGTGTTTTCCTGTGTTTAATTCCTAAATTGAAAAGGCTAGTGTGTTTAATACTTGAATTGAAGGGTTGGTGTCATTTATTGCGTCCTCTGAACTAATTCCTGAATTGAATGTTGTCATTTATTGTCTTCAGTAGGTTGAATGGTTAAACACACATGTACATATGAGTGACACACATTTCACCTCATCTTGTGCAGGTATTACTGAGCAATGGGATGTGTTGCTCCAGTGGAAATCAATGGGTGATTGTTTGATAGGATATGTGTATTCCTGAATAGAATTGAATGGAATGTTTTGTAATGCATTTTGACTTATTTGGTAATTCAGAGCTGGAGGTACTCGAGACATTATGTCTTAGATATCGGTTTTGGGATTTAACTGTGTTAAGGTTCGTGTTTGAGAGTTGTTGGCCCAATCAATATATGGACCCATTTTAAACATAATTATATAAATTATATAACTTAATATAAATTATTTATGTGCATTTTTTATAGTTTATGATAATTTTTAAATGAATATATGGAACAAATACTATAATTAATGTTGGTCTTTGCACAACAATAAAAAGCTCTCCCCTAATTGATATTTCCTTTCGACATAAAATGGAAACAAGAGATTGATAATAGCTCATAAAATGGCAACAAGAGATTGATAATAGCTCGAGAATTTAGATTTTCATCCGTCAAATGACGAGAAAACTCAGAACATCAGAACAAATTCTTTTCGTATTTTGAGAACAATTTTTAGTCGTATTCTCAAATCTATGATTTATGAGATATTTCATAAATAAAAAAATAAACTCAGTTGCTGAAAATCTATAACAAAAATTTAAACGATGCCCTGTCATCCTGTCAGAACCTCCCTGAAGCTTCCGTAGGTAACCGTTGGAAACGCTCGTATCCAAAAAGATTTAATCCCAGCAACTTTCTCGATTCCGTGTACTCGGTATTTACACGTAGACGTTCTTTTAATTGAAAAGCTAAGAAATGGAGTCAAGAGTTTAAAAATAAATTAATAACTTAATTTTTACGTAATTACTTCTCAAGTTCAAACAAGTCGGTGTGAGTTTTATAATTTTTGAATCTGTGTCGAATTTATTTAATCAATATTTATTCAAGAGGAGTGGTAAACATTAACAAATATTTAAAAGGTTAAACATTAAAAAAAATCATTTAAATTTTCATTCTACAAAAAGGAAGATTTGGAAATATTAAAAAACCATAAATGGAAATTTCATATTTAATTATATTCTACCCTATTAAGATTATAAATTTTTTTTAAAAATTATTATTAAAATTATAAATATTATTAAAATAAAAATATTTTAGGTTTGTTATTTGTTTTTTGAATTTGTTTTAATTTTCTAAATCAAATAAAATTATAGCATTATTATTTTTATTTAAATATATGTATTCTCAGATATACAAATTTATATATTTAATATGAAGTATATATATTTAATATGAAGTATATATATTTTATTTATTCTGTCAAAGTTTGCCACTTTAGGTGGGAGGATTTTAATCTTACCTCCCAACCACCAACTCTAACTCTAATTGACATTATTAAAAAAAAATACTTATTTTCAATAAAGAATATATATATATATATATATATATACTTACTTGTATTAGGTTATAAACAAGAAGTTAAATGAAAGAGCTAAGGGTTTTAGATTGGCATATACAAATTTGTACCCATTTAAAAGAGGAAAAAGACAAAAAGCTACTTAGAGATTCAAAATGAAATATACATATACTAACAATCGAGTCTTCTAAGGACATGAGAAAAAGACATAGCAAGAAGAAATTGATGAATTGAAGACATAATAAGAGTTAGTAAATTGAGAAGAGGAATATAAATCTATAGTTGTAAGTTGGATCAACTTCTTGTTGTTGCCCAGTGAGCAACCAGTAGTAGGGGGAATGCTAAGGTGCTTATTGATGCACCCTAGTCGGTGGTCCAGTTTCGTTATGTGTCAATGCAGATGTTTTGTGGAAAGGAGAATGTCCTCTTTGTTCTCATGTCGATCCAGTAAAACTTTGTCGAGTAGAACTTCATGTGCTAGTATAGCTCCATTGTGTGCATACAATGATTAAAAGCCCATGAGTGTGCCCTATGTGTTATGCCCCTATACTACTAGTGTAACCCCTTATTGTTATTAGTACAACCCCCTTATTATATTGTTGTACCCATGTAGTCCCCATATTGTTATTATTGTGCCCCATACAAACCCACTATTGTTATTATTGTGCCCTTACATTATTATTATTATGTCGGCTCTGATTATATTATGACCCCTTAGACTCCTATATATAGAAAGGAGGTCTTGTCATTTGTATCATCTAAGAATTGTTCATTTGTGTAATATAAAGGAGGTTTCCCCCTCGAAGAGGCTTATTTCTAAGGCATTGATCTATCTTTTCTATCTTTCTGTGAGCTAGTTTCCTAACATTTGGTATCAGAGCTTTGGAAGTTAGGGTTTTGCTGCTCCAAATAGGTCATTGTGGCATTTTCGCTACAAAGTTTCAGAAGCTAAAAAAAGACTCATTTGATAAGAAATCGGTCTGAACCTCGCGTCCAAATTTCAGATCATGTATTGCTATATTTTCGGAGATATAATCTGAGGAAGTTAGGGTTTTTGCAGACCCTCGAATTACATTCCAAACAGGTCACCTTGGGAAAATCATCATAACTTTTGTTCTGAGCATCAGATTGAAATTTCGTAAGTTTCAGAAAGAGGACTACCTATGGTTTTTTTTATATCAATTTCAGGTACTAAGGTTGAAACAGTGAGACGCGACACATTGTACAAGTTTGCTCTACTGAACTAGTTTATAATCAGGTCACCGTGGGATATTTGGCATAACTCTTTCTTGGATAATAAAATTCTGATCAGACCTGTAGGGATAGAAAGAGAACTCAGAGAGCTACCACAGGAAGAAATCTCAGAACTTGGAGATCTGAAATTGCAGAGTTACAGTCATTTCAAGATCGAGCTCCTAAAATCAAGAAAAATCAAGATGAGGAAGTTTGATGGCAAGGATCTAGTAAATTGGATACTACATATGGAGAAATATTTTGTTCTACATGGTGTACCACTGTTACAAAAGGTATGTATTGCATCTTCATATTTAGAACAAGATCAATTTTTATGGTATAAAGGGCTTTGTTATCGTAAACCACTTCTTACGTGGTCAATTTTCACAGAGGAAATTACAACACATTATGAGGATACAAAGAGCAACACCTTCTTTAAAGAAACACCACAACAATTGGAAGAAAAAAGAGAAAAAGGGCTTTATTACAAAGTGGAAAGAAAAATTATGGGAACAAGGAAGTCTACCTCTCACAACTATAAAGATGGAAGTGTTGTTTCCCCTAGCCTTCCACAGCCTACAAGGGTTACACCACAACAATTGGAAGAAAAAAGAGAAAAGGGGCTTTGTTACAATTGTGATAAAAAATACATTAAAGGTCATAAGTGTGCTAAGAAGAAAATATTTTACATTGATTGTGGAGAGGAGGAAGAAAATGATTAAGAAACGTCAAAAGAAGAGTATATACACTAGGAACCAACCCTGGAGAAAGAAGAAATGAATCATACCACATCTTGTAAAGCATTGGAAATAATTACTACTACTCAAACTCTTAAGATAGAAGGACATATGAAGAAGAAAAAGGTTCAAGAAGTGAAAGACCACATCAAGAAAGAAGAAATGAATCTAACCATATCTTGTAATGCAATGGCTGGAATTACCACTCCTCACACTGTCAAGGTAGAAGGACATATCAAGAAGAAAAATGTTTAAGAAGTGAAAGATCACATCGAGCATGAAGAAATGAATCCGACCATATCTTGTAAAGCATTGGAAGAAATTACCACTCCTGAAACTCTCAAGATAGAAGGACATATCAAGAAGAAAAGGGTTCAAGCAGTGAAAGATCACGTCGAGCATCAACAACAAGTTCTCCAACTTCTAAAGGATAACGCCACTTTGGTGCATAATCAAATGAAACAACATGTAGATCAACATCGCAGTGAAAAAAGTTTTGATGTAGGTGATTGGGTATTTTTATGGCTACATCTCAAGCAAGCTATTTATGAAAAGGAAATGGTGGCAATACTACATGCACTTAAGAAATGGCGACCTTACCTAATGGGAAGACACTTCAAGGTAAAAATGGATCATGATAGTCTTAAATACTTTTTAGAACAAATATTATCTTTAGAAGAATAGAAAAAATGGGTCACAAATATGTTGGGTTATGACTTTGACATCATCTACAGAAAAGGGAAGAAAACTTTTGTTGCAGATGCACTCTCAAGAAAGGTTGAGGATGTGGAAGCATTATTTTGTGCTATTTCTATTATCCAACAAGATTGGATACACGAAGCAAGGGATGAATGGAAAAAGGATGAAGAAGTGTGGCCACTCATTCAAAAGTTGCAGAAGATCCCAATTCAAACAATATTGCCAGAACTTGAAGAGGAGGGAAAAATCATATTGGAACCTGGAGTAATCACAGAAAAAAGAACCCGACAACTATGAAATTGATCAATTCCAGTGTATCTCATCAAGTGGAAGAACTTACTCGCTGAAGATTCTACATGGGAGGACAAGAATTTATACAGAAGCATCAAGAACTACTCAAGCATTGAGGACAACACTTTTTGAAGGAGAGGGGCATGTTAGGCCCCTATACTACTAGTGTAACCCCTTATTTTTATTAGTACAACCCCCTTATTATATTGTTGTACCCATGTAGTCCCCATATTGTTATTATTGTGTCTCATAGAAGCCCACTATTGTTATTATTGTGCCCTTACATTATTATTTTTATGTCGGCTCTAATTATATTATGACCCCTTAGACTCCTATATATAGAAAGGAGGTCTTGTCATTTGTATCATCTAAGAATTATTCATTTGTGTAATGTAAAGGAGGTTTCCCCCTCGAAGAGGCTTATTTCTAAGGCGTTGATCTATCTTTTCTGTCTTTCTGTGAGCTAGTTTCTTAACACTATGTCAAGCACCCAATCAACCATATATGTCAGTACCTCTATGTCCAAAAGAAGATGCCACTAGTTGGCTCCTTCCCTTTAGGCACGAGTAAATTCTTCCTAAATAGGAAGTAGGGTGAGTTCTCAAAAACAATTTGTTGATTACTCAACTCTAAGTTGCATTCGTGTACTACCTCGATTGTTGTATCTCGGTATTACACTACACCTCGACAGACACAAGCTCTCTGTGTAATACCCCTGTCAATTTTCGAATGTAATATGTGAGCGGAGACATTTTTGTGTGCATGCGTGCTTATGTATTTATGTTTTGTATATTTTGGGGGCCAATATGCCAAGACTTATATGCTAGTTTTGGTTATGTGCCAGAAGGGCCAAGATTCTAAATATGATGTACATATTTTTATAATAAAATGATATAAAATAGATTGGTTGTGAAGCCCACTCCACAATAAATGTATGGAGAGCATGCAACTCCCTAGTGACAAGGAGGAAACAATGTTGGATGATGGGTATTGGTGATGTGGACACTTGGACCCACATGGATTCAGAGTGTGCCACATGGCAAATTAGCCATGTAGTTATGGGCAGTATACCCACACACACACTTTCCTGCCGACATGATTATTAGGGTTATGATAACGATTATGATTTTGATTTTGAGGTTTGTTGGACTTTGGTTGTGAAAAGCCAAATGGTGAGCCCTTAGCTTGGGTTCTAGACTAGCTCCAACCAAACCAATTGGTAAGCCCTTAGCTTGGGTTCTGGACTAGCTCGGAGCTAGTAATCTATAATGCGACTTTTTGGAGATTTCGGTCACCTAAAAAGCGCATTTTTCTGGCCATCTGCCCCTACGCTTCTCTGTCACCTCTTTCTCCATCACCTCGTGCTACTCCATTACCTCCATCTTCGTTACCTCGCACGTCGACTGCCTGCATTAACTTCACCAAACCTGCCAATGCATTAACAAGCTTATCTCAACCGCACCAACTCAATTTGATTTTTCACGTGAATCGTTGCATCCTCTGCTACTTTACCCTTGCCTAGAGCCCCGACCACCGAGCACTGCAGCATGAAGAAGAGCCCCTAGCACCGTGAAGCGGCTTAAGAAAACCTTAGGTAAATTATCATTGCGATAAAGCACCGTGAGGCAGCACACAAGAGTGACCGACACTACAACCTATGTATTGGTGTCTTTGCTCGATCTTCACCAACCCTAGTTCTCAGGTGATTCTCTCTTACTGTTACTACTAGCATAAATTCATGATCGTTGCTAAATACTAGCATAAATTCATGATTGAGACATGGTACTGACGAATCTTTTTTACTGTAGACAGAGTGCCCCAATGGATGTGAAATTTGATTTTGTGAGACATTGAAGGTGGTTGGCTTCTCGTAAACCAAAGGTGGTTATATTCTTGCTACCATATTTTAGGCTGAAACATTCTACAGTGAATCATGGCATCACGTTGAGACACATTGTTGAAAAGGTTTGGGAGGACAAAGAAGATGTATTTTACTGCTTTGTTGACTTCAAAAAAGCATTTGACACAGTCCCTAAGGATAATTTGTGGCATAGAATGGAAGAACTTGAAATTCTTGTGCATTATAGAGCCGTTGTCCATAGACTTTATGAAGAAGTGAAAGTCAAAATTAGAACCTTAGCAGGTATTTCAGAAAACTTGAGAAATGACATTGGAGTCAAGCCCTCTATCCCCCACTCTTTTTGGTCTATATATTGATAAATTGGAAGAGTGGCTAAATCTGCAAGGTGGAGATGTGTTTGGTTGGGGGAGTTTGTGATAAAGCTTCTTTTATATGTTGATGATATTGTATTGATTTCTAAATCGGCCCTTGGATTGCAAATGCACTTATATGCCCTTGAACATTTTTGTAGAGCAGTAGGGATGCAAGTCAATACTAGCAAGACCAAAATAATGATTTTTTCTAATAAAAGGAAGCAGAGCCAGCATACTTTCTTCTTTGAAGACAACATTCTTGAAGAAGTAAATGAGTACATGTACCTTGGGATTGATTTCAACAAAAAACTCAATTGGGAAGACTACGGAAAGAAGAGAATTTTAGGAGGGTGGAAAGCATTATATGCTCTTCAAAACATATGTAGAGAGGCAAAGTTATGGGATTGGAAAATGATTTAAGTGACTTTTGGACTCCTAGTTTGTCCAGTGATGCTATATGGGTGTGAATTGTGGGCTAGCAACACTCCCGTCTCAAAATGGAAACAAATTGAGAAAATCCAAAAATGCTTGATCATGAGCAAGTTCAAAATAAAAAGTTTGGTACCTTATGAGATGATTTTGACTGAAACAGGAGCAACTTCCATTGAAGCAATTGCTATGGTGCGGCTCATAAGATACCTAAAAAGAATTGAACAAATAAGAGTAGGTAGATGGCCTAATGTTATCTTCAATGAAGGCATGAGTGAAAGAAAGAAAACATGGATGAAACAAAACTACACATGGATGCAAAAAGGGAATATCTACCTCAATGCTTGTCCCACAAAAAGCAAGGAGATAAAGGATTTTGTCATGGAGAAGTTTCGTAAAAAGGTATGGGGAAAAGAGTTGGGTAGAAAAAAGAAATATTACATTGAGGAATTCAACTCTATGTGTGATTTATAACAAAAAGAGTTCATTGGAGCTACAATTTCGTGGAGGGAAAAGGTTCTTATTGCTCAATTAAGGACCAACTCACCTCAACTTCGGTGTCAAACAGGACGGTGGAAAAGGCCTAAAGAAGCTTGGGAAGAACGGTTGTGCACATTTTGTACGTCTGGGGCTATGGAATCGAAAAAACATTTCATTTTGGAATGTGATGCATTCAAAGACATCAGAGAAAATTATGAGAACATGTTAGCATCAATTTCTTGGCATTGTCTTTCTAGAGAGGGGATTGTTGGAAGGTTGGGTCAGCTCATCATCAATTTGAATCGGAAAAGGACTAAATTGCAAAGAGCGAAAAATAGGGAACTAATGGTCTCATAGACTATTTTTAGTCTCGTGGACCTTAAAATATCATTTCATTTCATATTTGGGCAAATCATTAAATTCAGAAACCATATCCTTGATTGTGGATAGACCAAGTCCATCCAAAGCCTTGGATGGACAAAGGTTGAATCCATTTTCCCTAAAATTGTTTCATGCGCTGACATTATCGCCATTGCAGCCAGGGATGTTGTTCTTTTGGTAACTTCATGACTTCATTTTCCCTAAATCAAGTCCATTTTCCCAACATGTCACTCCGCGCCTTCTACATTATAGATGATGCAAAGATAAAGATCGAGTCCATTTGCCTTAAAATTGTTTCATGTGCTGACATTCTCGCCATTGCAGCCAAGGATGTTGTTCTTCTGGTAACTTCATGAGTTCATGGTAAATTTGGAAACCATAAGCCTTGATTTTTGATAGACCAAGTCCATCCAGAGCCTTCATTATGGATAGAAACAATCTTGACTTTTTGAAATAGAACATGTGAATGTTTAGGGCCTTCCCTTCTCTTCTGCTTACCTCCACCTGCATTTCCAGGGAGAGAATATCAAAAGGGATTCTCCTTTTCAACCAATTTCCACTGATTAGATGGTTACCTAAAATAATTCACAAAGAAAACACTAATGACAGAGAAGCCATGAAGCTTGAAAACATAAAGAGATTGGTTGGAAACTATTACATTCCAATGTGATAAATAGTAGAAGATTTATAAAAGTTTGTGAAGGGTAATATGAAAAACTCAAACTTACTGATTGACACTGGTGAAATTTCAGTCTGGAAGACAAAAATAGTCATGAAGAAATATTCAATGAACCTTTCAAAAACCCATGCCAAACTAGAAGAATGTAGGGTTCTTTCTCAGTAAATAGTGTAGAATATTTTCTTTTGACATTTCACCTTCTTTCTTCCATATGTGTCAATGAAGGGGACCGAGGGCAATAGTCTACAAAGTTGAAGCAAATAGTCTCTGAGATGACAAAATTTCGGCCTTGAATGATAGGAGAAATGCATCATCACCAACAATTTCTCTGAGATGACAGAAGTTCTGCCTTGAATGATAGGAGAAGTGCATCCTCCCCATTGGGAGTTTATTTTACTGCTCCACAGATTTACACAAGAAAATCCCATGCCTCCACACACTTCTGCATATGACATTCTTGAGGGAGAAATTGGAGGATTTTATAGTGCTAGGCTAGATAAGATAATCATAGACAGTTAAAAGCAACTTGGTGACAGAAATATATTGGGTAGATGTATTTTTGTAATTTTTCGACTTGTTTTTGTATTTTCTATTCAGTTTACAAATTCTTTGAGCATTGTACATGTCACATGATGTATTAGAATTCTTTGGGTCACATGTGGATATCAGTATAATTCTGTTTTTTTTTTTAATTAATGGACTGAGCATGATGGTGCTCTTACTGTTGTTGGTTCTACTTCTGGATTTAACAGCGAAACTTGAGACTCTTGGCTCATTCTATAGGGAAAATCTAGCAGTGTGGGTACCAATGGTTTGGAGTTTGAGGAGCCAACCATAAGGTCAGTATAGAGATCATTAATACAATGTAGCGAATCCTTCAAGTACTCAACAACATCTCCCAATATTGAGGCCCTGTCAATCTGCTATTAGGAAATGCCAAGAAAAACAATATTTAGGGTCAGTTATAACTAATGAGCCATATCACAGAAAACATTTAAATATGACTCATAAGTTAACCAAATTTCCCCAAATATATGTCGAAACTATGAAGAATAAACCCAAATATGTTGTGCCAATCTATTGTAACAGGCTCCCTTTTCGCTAGATTTTTTAATCTAGAGAAACCCAGGGCCTAATTTTAACCCCCCTTAGGCAACCGTGTTTCTCAACCATACTTAATCTATGCACCCATGTTACAAAGAAGCCCAATTTTACCATACTCCATCAATCTGGCACAATGAAACCATATGAAAAATTAGAGAACAATAAAAAAAAAATGTGAGATTATTCAAAGTAAAGCCATGATTATTCACAATATTTTGAAGTATTCACAATATTCTCACTCGAATACTAGTTATCTTGGACCAACTCTTATATTGTATCACTGGAAGACCTGCTTTCATCTCTCCCTCAATCCTCACCAGAGACTATGACTAACCTAGCAACTCCAGATAACCAGAGATAACCTAGCAACTAAATTCTATCTACGCCATCTATAGATAACTTAGCAACTCGCATCTCCACGTCCATTATCTACATAACAAGTAGATATGAGTTGAACCCAGAGACATTAAGCCATTATATATCACCAAAGACCAGTATAGGATAACATGAACCAGTAGATATAAATGGCCGGAGTGTGTCCCTTTACCTTTAGTTATGCCTTGCCCCTTTACCTTGATAAAGCCTCCAATAGTGTTTAAAGCCTCATGAATAGTCGGACTAGTTGTTCATTGCCTCATGAATAGCCTGTCATATTGTAACCTTGCTTGTAGTCTGTTGGTCTGGATTTGGGTATTGAGTTCGAGGAGAAGCCCACCCAACAAATAGGTCTAGTCCAAGAAAATAGACAAGAGGCGAGCCCAACCACTAGGTCAGGTCCTGGACAAGAGGAAACCCTGGAGTGAGAGGTCTACATAGGTGGCCAACAATGCCCGCAAGTGGTCTCTTGTTACTATATGAGATGGTTCTGCATTAGATCTGCCTAGGCTTATGCCACATGCCATATCAATAGATTCAACTATATTTTGTCCTCCATTATGAATCCACAATATCTCAACTGCATTCAAGCTTGTAACATATATTGCAAGTTGGCTTATAACAATGGAATAAACTCAAGATCTTTCTGAAATAGTCTTATTCTACCTCTGTGATAGGTGTTTGTAACTTTGTACTGATTTCTCTAATATGGACATAGCTACCCCTGGAATTTGAACATCTCTGGTTACTGAAGATTTGAATAATTTTTACCTAGCACATTAATTATCAACTTATCCTCAACAAGGAATTTGTATCAGGTTCATTAGGTCTTAGTGCACTAGTTGGCGGTATAATGAGGATGGTAATTTTGAAATTTTTACAATTGGTCATTCCATGACAAAATTCAGTATGAATTTAATCTTCATTATTATTCCATTGATTAACATGGGAACCATGTAACAAATGTAAAATGTTCACGAGTTTTTGGAGTGATCTTTCTTGATCAAATGGAATATCACCAAGTTTAGATGTACCTATTTCAATGCTTAATTTTTATTTCCTACTTGTCGTCTTAATTTTTCTTTGTGTTCATCTTCATCAATGTCATTGGCTACTTTTGAAACTATTTTAAACAATTGAACACACATGTTTTCCCTTTTGTCAAATAACACATGGAGTGTTTCTTGTGCTAATGCAATTTCTTTGAGCTGGATTATTTAACACATATTCTTGTGGTAGTCCAATTGCCTTAAGCTGGAACACAAATATAATATCACGGTTCTCCCCTCTCCATTAATCTCTTTCATTCATAGTAAATCCTTGGGTATATAAAGTCAAATTCAAGTATTGTGTGGCTTTATTTTTGCTGGAAAACAATTATTTTTCATTTTTAATAGAAACTTTCATAATTGTATATCATCCCTCCTATTATGCCTCCAATATAAGGCATGCACCAAAATAGTCTTTCAAAGGTAAAATTAGACATTTGAGTGAAATATTATCTCTGCCATTATTTGTTTTTATTCCTTTTCCTGTTTTTCTAGCAACTTGATAGTTGCCTTCAATGCAATACTCTGTTATGGAAGCTTATTTGTCTTCCAGAAACAGTATGACTCTATCTTTGGATTCACCATTGTTTGGTAACCCTAATAATCTTGGAAATTCTCAAGACTTGGAATAGATTAGTCCTTTCCTGGGTGTGGATTCATTTTGCATGGTTTCATTTCTAATCATGTTTACAAAGATATGTTGTATTAGAAAGTTGTTGCACTTGCACTGGTTGAGATAATGATATGAATATATTATAACTATCCAAAAAAAAAACCTGAGAATTGTCCTTTGGAATTTACTAAGCAAATAATCAAAACAATCCTTTGGAAAGGATTTTGGATAGCTACTACTTGTATAGAAACTCCTAATATGTTATGAAACTAGCTCAAGAAAAGATAGAAAAGATAGATCAACGCCTTAGAATTCAACCTCTTCGAGGGGGCAACCTCCTTTACATTACATAAATGAACAATTCTTGGATGATTGTTGGTACTATTTTATTGCCATCCTTTTCTTCTAAAAATCCATCATTCATCTATCATTTTCTCCCATAAACCCCTCATAGTCCATTGAAATTTATCAATTAAGCATTATAATTGTTATTTTACATTAAATTTAATTTGTGGATTTTTATGTTAAAAATTAGAAATTTTCAACAAAATTACAGGATGTCATGACTTCCTGTAATTGGTTTATGTTGTGACACGTGGCATGGCAGGAAAATCAAAACAGAGGATAGGGACATGATCACGGATGTACATACATGGTGAAAGATCTATTCAGCGTCGCATCTGGAGCTCCTGGATACATGGTCAATGCTGGTCAAACCCAGCTTTTTTGGTCATAAAAGCAGCAAAAAGCCAAAGTTACCTAAACTGATTTCGTTTTGTTTTAGAAATCAGTTAAAATTAGAAAAAAAACAAAAATCGCCTTTTTTACTGTAAAAGCAGAAACATCTGTGTGATAATGTATGTACATTCGATTGTAAACCTTAAGGAATGTTAGTGAACGAAGGATAATAGACATTGAGTAGACTTTAGGACTGCGTATTGTATTGTTACCAGAACTCTGTTCTTGCATGTAATTGATTTCCAGACTTTAATCACAGGCAGCGTTTCATCATTCCAGTGTTTTATATGTTAACGGTTTCATCATCTGAAGTTTTCTAAGTGTACCATCAACGCGTGGACGAGCCCTACGTGGGGACTGGTATACTTTCATTTCATTTTCATAGCATTTAGACTTCAGATCTGAATAGCGTTTGATGCCATTTCTTTGCTTGTGAATTAATTAATTCGATTAGAAGTTCTTGCGAGTGTTATTGTATGATTCATGGTGATAGCTTGAAACTTCAATTGCTAAATTATTGAACAAGAACTTGTAAAATATTTAATTGAGCACTGAATTTCGAAGTATCTCTGTGGATTCTGTTTTCATGCATTTGAGTTTTAGTATGCTTAAAAGAGTCTTTAGTTTTCATGAATTTGATTGTTAGGATGCTTAGTGTGTTACCGAGAAAGAGTTTTTGTGAATGATATCCTTGTAAGAGGATTGAAAACTCAGACTAGTAACACGATGTGTTTTTAGAACAGATAATTAAATTAGATTATCTGAGTGTTTAAAGTGTGAAAGGAAACATATTCCAATATCTTGTAAAAGAGTGTTGTAGCCTATCACAGTAGACACTTATCTAGGTAGATGGGATCCTTTTATGTCTATAGATTGTAGACAAGTGCCTCTAAGTTTACCTACCTTGGTTGACATTAAATTTAGTCTAATCTAGACCCCTAGATTGGTCACTACATTTTGGCGCCATTGCTGGGGAAGCACAACTAGAGGATTTCTAAAAAATAAAAAATAAAATTTAAAAACAAACAAAAACATAGATTTATTTTTGATTCATCATTTTAGAAGTCATGTTTACTTATGTCTAGATCTAGAGATGATAAAGGTAGATTCATAAAAACCCCCCATCCAAAAACTAATTCACCACTAGGAGCAGACCCTTTGGGAAAAGTTGAACACACAACACCAGCTGGGAAAGTCACCATACAAAAATTAGAGGATAAACTAAAATCAGGGCAAAGACTCACACTCATTGAGAGACAAATTCTATTGGCACACGAATCACAGAAGAAACATCTCCCTGAATCCTCTATAACAAGAGAAAGTAGCACAATAACTCAACAATCTCTCCTTGAACCTACTGACTTTGAAAAATCTCAAGAAGGAGAAAAATCACTAGAACAACTTCTCTTTGAAAAAAGTGACACTGAACAAGAAATTAAATCAACAGAGGAACCTATCAAAATGGCTGAGGAAGGAGATGGATCAGCAAGAGGACCACAAAATCAAGGTCGAAGAGAGGAGGAAGAGTCAACCTTTAAATTTCCTATTCAAGAACCAGGAGAAAATTATGATGAGGAAATAAAAATGAAAAACATACCTCCATCTGTGCCACCAAACTTTTATGGCATGGCTTCAGAAGATCCAGATTCATTCTTGTTTGAATTTGACATAGTATGTCAAACATATGGTTACACAGATGATGCCCATAGGCTTAGACTCTTCCCAGCAACATTAAAAGCATTAGCATTAAGATGGTTCATGGGACTTGGTGAACATGCAATAACTGATTGGGATGGCATGAGAAGAATATTCCTAAAGAAATACCAACCTTATTGCAGATCGAAAGATTCTAAATATGATATCTTTAGGATGAAACAACAAGAGGATGAAAATTTAGAGGAGTATTTGGAACGATTTGTTTACAATTTGCAAAAATCAAAACATAGGACCATGTCTCTTGATCTGATTCAAACAATATTTTTGAAGGGAATTCAAGAAGAATACTTAGATGATCTTAATTTGATGGGCAAAGGTGATATTTCCACTTTACCTTTCGAAGAAATTGCTGATTTATGTGAAAAGTATTAAAGGAGAAAATCCAGATATGGAAAAAGAGCTCTATCATCTAAAGCCACAAAATCTGCTTCAGCAAGTGTCACAAGGGCTGAAATAGGAAACCTGTTAGAAGAATTCAAAACAGATCTATTAAGTACCTTAGAAACTCAAATTGACACTCTGAAAGCCAAGAAAAGACAAGAAGAGGAAGATCAAATAATGGCTGTCTTTTGTCCAAAATGCCGGAAGAAACATGCCTTGAAAGACTGCCCATTAGAAAACATTCAAGTTTGTTCCTTTTGTATTGAAAATCATGATATATTTCATTGCTCTAAAGTCAAGATTTTGCAGAACTGTAATGTGGAAGCAGCTAACACAGATATGGAGAATGTGTATTTCATGGGCGCTAAGAGACCGTGGCAACCTAGACCTCCACCTCCAAGTATGTTTCCAAACCAAAATTTGCAATTTCCTGCACAAGCTCAGATGTATGCTCAAAATTCTTGGAATGTGCCCATGCCATGGCAACACCAAAATTACCCACAACAACAATGGAGACCATTTCAGTAGTACTCTCAACAATATCAACCATATCCTCAACCATACCAACAGTATTCTCAGCCATATCAACAGTATCATCAGCCACATTCACAATATCCTCAAACATATCAGCAATATCCTCAACAACAAGTTGTTTATCAACCCCAAAACACTCAACAAGCATTGCCTGCTCCTCCACCAATAACTCCACCTCACTTACAACTCCCATCTAACCAACAACCTCCTAGACCCACTCAGATTCCTGCTCAGCCTGTACCAAATCCAAATAACAGAGCAGAGAGACCAGCTTATGATGTACATGAGGGACCATCATATCCCACATTACCTTTACAAAATATCAATTTGAGGTCTGGTAAGGTACTTCAAAAAGAACCTCCAATAGCTGAAAAACAAGAAGAAAATGAAGAAAATGAAAATGAAACTCCAACTCAAAGGAAACAAAATGATGACATCAAAAATAAACAAATGCAACCGTTGCATCCACCACCTTTTCCAGAACGATTGGTCCAAGCAAAACTTCCCATGTCTATATCACAGTTTGATGTTTTAGATGAGCTAAAGAATGTCTATACAAAAATTCCACTACTACAAGCCATAAAAGACATTCCCATATATACTAAAGCAATCAAAGAACTGTGCCTTAAGAAGCCTACTAGGAAAAGAATTGATCGACAAACTATTCATGTTATTGGACATTTAGCTGGCCTTATGACAAACACCATTTCAATGGAAAAGTATGTTGATCCTAGTATTCCCAGAGTCACTACAATCATTAACAACATACATATTCCAAACACCTTAATTGACCTTGGGGCTGCAATAAATGTGATGACTCTTAAAACAATGAAAACATTGCAACTCACAAACTTGCAACACACAACAATTGTTCTAGAACTAGCTAATAGGTCTAAAGTGATTCCTGAAGGGATTTTGGAAGACATAATTGTTTCATTGGACTCTTGGGAGTATCCAGTGGAATTTTTAGTTCTTCAGCCAAAATCTAATTTAGGAGGACACCCCATCATCCTTGGTAGACCATGGTTAGCAACTACTGATGCATTCATAGGATGTAGATCGGGTAATATGATTATTTCACGAGGAACTGAAAGAAAACAACTCACTCTTTACCCATCAGCACAATCACCAACAGTAGCACACAATTTATGGCTTGATGATAAATACAATGATAAGGAAGAAGTTCAATCTGTTTTCAACATCAATCAAATCTATGATTTTCAAGAACATAATAATGATGATTTGGTAGAATTGTTCCTTTCTCAACCTGATATTTCTGAAGAATTAAGAAATGACCAATACCATGCTGCAGATGAACTTTTGGCATGGAATTTTTAGGAAACATGTACCATTCATTATTTGCAAACAACATTTCAGAACATTTTTCCCATTCAATCTATCACAAACACACAGAGAAAGACCATAGAGATTAGTCAAGGAAAAAATTTGAATATTAGCACTCACCTAGACTCATCTCAAGAGGAAAAATTGATTCAATTATTGAGAAAATATCAGAAAGAATTTGCTTGGGATTACATCGATATGCATGGAATTCACCCTGAAACATGCACTCACCATATTTACATGGATAGTAATATCAAACCAGTGAGGCAACCGCAGAGAAGAATGAATCCCATGCTTCAGGATATTGTTAGAGATGAATTACAAAAACTATTGAAAGTCAATTTTATTTATCCTATCTCTGACAGTCAGTGGGTATCCCCATTGGTAGTAGTGCCCAAGAAAAATGGCAAGTGGAGAATTTGTGTTGATTACAGACAATTGAACAAAGCAACCCTCAAAGATTATTTCCCACTACCATTTATTGACCAAGTGCTAGACACATTAGCTGGGAAATCATCATTCTCTTTTCTTGATGGTTTCAGTGGCTATAACCAGATCAGGATAGCCTTAGAGGACCAGGACAAAACCACTTTTACTTGTCCCTAGGGCACTTATGCCTATAATGTTTTACCATTTGGACTTTGCAATGCTCCAGCTACATTTCAGAGAGCTGTATTAGCTATTTTTGTTGATTTAGTTCATGAATGTGTTGAAGTTTATATGGACGATTTTTTAGTGTATGGTAATTCATTCGAGCATTCATTAGAAAATCTTGAAAAAGTTTTGAAGAGATGTGTTAAAGCTAATCTATCCTTGAGCAATGAAAAGTGTTTTATGATGTTAAATGAAAGGATAATATTAGGTCACTACATTTCTTCTCAAGGCATTAAAGTTGATCCATCAAAAATCCAGATCATTGTCACTTTGCCAATTCCGAAGACTCAAAAAGAGGTAAGAAGCTTTCTTGGGTATGCAAGCTATTACAGATGGTTTATTGAACATTTTAGTAAAATAGCTTTACCTCAGTTTAAGCTTCTAGCAAAAGATTCACCTTTCAACTGGAATGAGAATTGTCAGAAAGCTTTTGAAACACTCAAAGAAAAGTTATCAACCACACCAGTCTTAAAAGGACCTAACTGGACCCTACCATTTCACATCTTTACAGATGCATCTGATACTGCAGTAGGTGCCTCATTAGGCCAAAAAGAAGAGTCCTTCAATTATGCCATCTATTTCATCAGTAAAAATCTAACACCTGCAGAATTAAACTACACAGTCACTGAAAAAGAAATGCTTGCAATCATACATGCTGTGAATAAATTCCAACATTATACAACTAGTTATGAGATTTTTGTACATACTGACCACTCTGCCATTAAGTATTTAATGAATAAACCAATCACTAATGGCAGAGTTACCAGATGGCTGTTATTATTATAGGAATTTAATATTACAGTGTTAGATAGACCAGGTAAGGAGAATCAGGTGGCAAATTTTCTTTCTAGACTGCAAAATTCAGGTGAGGTTGTTCCGGCTGAAGCTTCTTTTCCAGATGAAAATTTATTTGCAATTTCAATAGTGAATCCTTGGTATGCTGACTTAGCCAACTATTTTTCAACAGGAAAAACACCTCCATATTTTACTCCAAAGGAAAAGAGGAGGTTGATCAAACAAAGTGCTAGATATTCATGGGTTAATGGAGATTTATTTTACACCGGTTATGATATGATTATTAGACGATGTGTAATAAATGATGAAATAATTGATATTTTAAAATATTGCCATGATGAACCATGTGGTGGGCATTTTGCAGCGAAAAGAACAACATTCAAGATTCTTAGTCTTGGATACTATTGGCCATCTATTTTTAAGGATTCCAAGAAGTATGTGAAAAGTTGTGATAGTTGTCAAAGAATGGGCAGACCAACAGCTACAGATGAAATGCCACTTCAGCCTCAAGTACATTTAGAGCCATTTGAAAAATGGGCTCTAGATTTTATAGGACCCATCAATCCAACTTCAAAAGGTAAAAAGTACATCCTAGTATGTACTGATTACGTTACAAAATGGGTTGAAGCCAAAGCACTAGTCCGGGCAACTGAACAAATAGTGGTAAACTTCCTTTTTGAAGAAATTTTTGTAAGGTATGGAGTACCAAGGGAGATAGTGACGGATCAAGGTACTCAGTTTACCTCAAAGCTGGTCAAAGACATCACAGAAAAATGTAAAATCAAGCACAGGAAAAGTACACCTTACCATCCATAGGCCAATGGCTAGGTGGAATCTACAAATAAAACATTGGAAGGAATTATCACTAAGACAGTAGCAATGAACAGAAAGAATTGGGAAGAGAAGCTCAAAGATGCACTCTGGGCTTATAGAATCACATAGAAAAACACTACAAGATTTACACCATATCAGTTGGTGTATGGAAAAGAGGTAATGCTTGCTATTGAATTTCAAATACATACTTATAAGATGGCTACAGATTTAGGAATTGATCTCAATGAAGCCCAACAAGAGAGAATTTGGCAATTGAACCAGTTAGATGAAATGAGGCAGCAAGCAGAGGAGACAACAATCCTAATGCAGAAACAAAGGAAGCAATGGCATGATGCACACATTAAAAGGAAACAGTTCAAATAAGGAGACTGGGCTTTACTCTTTGACTCTAAATTCAGAGATCATAAAGCCAAGTTTACCACACATTGGATGGGCCCATATGAAATAGTTCAAGTATATAAAAATGGATCAATCAAGATTACTACCATTGATGGAGAAGGCAACACCTTTCTTGTCAATGGCCATCGGTTGAAACTCTATCATAAGCCCATAAGCAAGGAGGATTTTATTCACATTGTATCTCAGCAAAGGGAGGTTGAGATATTGCAGCCTTCAGCTATGATATCTCTACCTTAGTTCATTCAACTTCATTTAAAAAAAAAAAAACAATAACGGTTTAGATGTGAAAACCAGACTCTAGCACACTCTAACCCATAATTCTTACTAGAAAACCAATCATTTGGCTGGTAAGAATTCCTTGTTCTACTTGTTTCCTGTTTTTCATCCATTCAATAATGACTTGAGGACAAGTCAAAGCATTAGTGGGGGAGAAGAATAAACAAGAATTAGCATTTTGTTTTCCCTATCTCATCTCCTCATTTTTATATCTTCAAGGAATTTGTTTCAATACTTCAGTGTTTCAATAAAAGAGCTGTTTTTGTTTTTTGTTCTAATCAGAGGGACCTGTTCAAGCAATATGCAGTGGGACCTGTTCAGAAGACTATGTTACCAGTACCAATATTAGAGGGACCTGTTCAACAAATATCAGAGGGACCTGTTAAAGACTGCATTCAAGATACATCAGGCTACTTCAACAAAGTTTTCAAAGGTTGCTTATCATCAAGGCTACATCAACAACAAGGATAAAAGAAGCTGCACAAGCATAGTTCTTCATATTTTAAAGGGACCTGTGATATTCAATTTCATTTCAAAGGGACCTGTTTTGGACAGTGAAGATCATTCATACCTGTACAAACAGATCAGTCCTACTTGTGCATGCCAAATCAGCATTCTATCAACCAACAAGTGTAATGTATTGTTGAAAATTTTAACATTTAAAATTCTTAAATTATTTTAGTGTTAAAAATGATAATTATTATTGCTTGTTATCAATTTCAAAAACCCCTATACCCATCACCCTTGTAACATTCCTAACTACTCAACTCTGCTATCAGTCTACTATCATTTCCCATCACACTTTAGCCTATTGCTATATTCCTACTATGATTTTCAAACCTTTTCCTACACCACTCTTCAAACCTTGTCATCAACTCCTCATTTTTTAAATCGGCCATCAAACCTTGTCATCGATCCATCATTTTTCAATTGGCCAAGTACCAACACGTAGTGGATAAGTCGTTCCATTGGAAAGACAAGTGGTAAATCATTGGAAAGACAAGTGTTAAATGATTTGAGTTATAAAACAGTCTTTTGACCCAAGTCGGCTCATGAAACATATATCCGTTATCATCACTACAACACTCTTTATATGTATATGGTGTTCTCATGATTGTACCTATGCAAATCAGTACCACTCCTCTGTCTTTATGATGTGAATGCGCCTTCAACTCTGCATTATCATTATAGCAATTGGGTGAAGGTTGGTTGTTAAGTTTTCACTTTATAAAACTCTAAGCTCATAAAGTGCGTTACCATGTGAGTGTTCAAACTCTGAGTTTTCAAGGAGGGCTGAGACAGCAGGTGCTACAAAGGGAGCGCATAGCAAACAGGCTTACCACGAGTTTCTACCACAGCCCAAGCAATTAAAGAAGGAAATCCTGAGAATCGAGGGCATTACCAGGTCGGCTAAGGGGAATGCAGGAAAAGAGGTAACACATTGAAAAAACCCTGATTGAATTGTTAAGCATAAGCAAAAGGGTTAGAATAGAGATTTTTTAAAAATGACCAATAGAGCAGAGCTTGAAACATTTGATAGTTCACAATATCATGATGACTGTGTCACGATTTGAAGGGAAAAACACTAGTTATCTTTTCTAGAGAAATTCAATGGAAACAATGAAGAAGTGACAAAGCAGTTTGCATTCACATTCAATGGAGAGAAAGCATTAATAGGAAACTTCTCTTTTAGAATTTCAGAGGACACCATAGTACAAACATTGGGAATCAGTCCAGAAGAGGAAAAGTATTTCAAAACCAAACAATTTAGGGAGAAATCATGGACTCAGTTTATGTCTAGGTCAAGGGTTTCTTCTGTCAATTGGAAAAAGGGTGTTCCCAGAAGTTGGTTAATTCACCCTTGGGACGAAATGGTATACATTATTCAGAAATTTGTTACATGTGAAGGACGTTACAGTATAGTATACCTATATCACATAAAACTTCTGTTGCACTTAAAAGGTCAATGCACTATCAGTTTGCCCTACTTCCTCTTACAGAGTTTGACTAAAATGTCGAAGACCATTCAGAAACGAAAAGGTAATGAAGATAAGAGTTTGTGTCATTTTGGTTTGATCAAAATTTTAATTGAATTTGAGTTGCAGAGGAGAGGAAAAACATGGAAAGAATTTTTAATTTCCAATCAAATTAAAGAAGATGAACAGGAACAACAGCAAGAACACACAGATTTTATGCTTGATATTGATGAAGAAATCCCTGAGCGTAAGTCAAGCAATGTTCCTCAACCCAGCAGTGGTGTAAGGACAAGAAGGATGAGGCAAGAAACTGCCAAGAAGATTGAAAAAGATAAAATCTTCACTACTTATAAGAGAAGATCAAGGAGAATAAAAAGGAATCAAACACAAGATGATCAACCAGAGCCGAATGCAGATGCACCAATGGACATTGAAAGCAATACTAATTCACAGCCAGAACAGGAAGCAGAAATGGAAATCGAGAGTAACAAGGAAGAAAGGAAAGAGCCAGTACCTACAAACAAGAAACAGAGAAGGTTAGAGAAATAAATTGCAGAGCTAAAAGAGGAATTGATGGAAGCAAACATGTTAGAGAAGGTCATAAATAAGGAAAATGAAATGTTGAGAGC
Source organism: Pinus tabuliformis (assembly GCA_031772625.1). NCBI lineage: Eukaryota > Viridiplantae > Streptophyta > Pinopsida > Pinales > Pinaceae > Pinus > Pinus tabuliformis. The sequence goes on from CM062816.1 coordinate 342,549,426, forward strand.
TCAGAGCAAGAAGACTCAGCAGAAAAATGAGAAACTGAAGGAGCAAATCAAAGAACTTAATACTGAACAAACCGAAATGTGCAAATGGGAAACAAAATGGTACACTCAGAAAAAAGCTCTTAAAGAAAAATATAAGAATCTGAAACATGAGTTCCAAGTTCAGAAGAATGCCCAAGTTCAAAAGAGTATAGATGTCTTGTTACAAGCGGCCGCCGCACAAGCAGGAACAGAATATAAAGGGAGCACATCAGGATTAGCATGACGACATGCTAAATCATTGAGCTTGGGGGAGATGTTGGTACTATTTTATTGCCATCCTTTTCTTCTAAAAATCCATCATTCATCTATCATTTTCTCCCATAAACCCCTCATAGTCCATTGAAATTGATCAATTAAGCATTATAATTGTTATTTTACATTAAAATTAATTTGTGGATTTTTATGTTAAAAATTAGAAATTTTCAACAAAATTACGGGATGTCATGACTTCCTGTAATTGATTTATGTTGTGACATGTGGCATGGAAGGAAATTCAAAACAGAGGATATGGACGTGATCACGGATGTACATACATGGTGAAAGATCTATTCAACATCGCATCTGGAGCTCCTGGATACATGGTCAATGCTGGTCAAACCTAGCCTTTTTGGTCATAAAAGCAACAAAAATCCAAAGTTGCCTAAACTGAATTCGTTTTGTTTTAGAAATCAGTTAAGATTAGAAAAAAAAATAAAAATCGCATTTTTTACTGTAAAAGCAGAAACATCTGCGTGATAATGTATGTACATTCGATTGCAAACCTTAAGGAATGTTAGTGAACGAAGGATAATAGACATTGAGAAGACTTAAGACTGCGTATTGTATTGTTACCGGAACTCTATTCTTGCATGTAATTGATTTCCAGACTTTAATCACACGCAGTGTTTCATCATTCCTGTGTTTTATGTGTTAACGGTTTCATCATCTGAAGTTTTCTAAGTGTACCATCAACGCGTGGACGGGCTCTACGTGGGGACTGGTATACTTTCATTTCATTTTCATAGCATTTAGACTTATCTGAATAGTGTTTGATGCCATTTCTTTGCTTGTGAATTAATTAATTCGATTAGAAGTTCTTGCAAGTGTTATTGTATGATTCATGGTGGTAGCTTGAAACTTCAATTGCTAAATTATTGAACAAGATCTTGTAAAAGATTTAATTGAGCACTGAATTTCGAAGTATCTCTGTGGACTCTGTTTTCATGCATTTGAGTTTTAGTATGCTTAAAAGAGTCTTTAGTTTTCATGAATTTGATTGTTAGGATGCTTAGTGTGTTACCGAGAAAGAGTTTTTTGAATGATATCCTTGTAAGAGGATTGAAAACTCAGACTAGTAACACGCTGTGTTTTTAGAAAAGTTAATTAAATTAGATGATCTGAGTGTTTAAAGTGTGAAAGGAAATATATTCCAATCTCTTGTAAAAGAGTGTTGTAGCCTGTCACAGTAGACACTTATCTAGGTAGATGAGATCCTTTTAGGTCTATAGATTGTAGACACATGCCTTTAAGTTTACCTACCTTGGTTGACATTAAATTTAGTCTAATCTAGACCCCTGGATTGGTCACTACAATGATACAAATGAAAAGACCTCCTTTCTATATACAAGAGTCTAAGGGGTCATAATATAATCAGAGCCGACATAACAATAATAATGTAAGGGGACAATAATAATAATAGTGGGCTTTTATGGGGCAGAATAGTAACAATATGGGCACTACATGGGTACATCAATATAATAAGGGGGTTGTACTAATAACAATAAGGGGTTACACTAGTAGTATAGGGGCCTAACATGCCCCTCTTCTTCAAAAAGTGTTGACCTCAACGCTTGAGTAGTTCTTGATGCTTCTGTATAAAATTCTTGTCCTCCCATGTGGAATCTTCAGCAGGTAAGTTCTTCCACTTGATGAGATACTCTGAAATTGATCGATTTCGTAGCTGTCGGGTTCTTGTTTCTGTGACTGCTCCAGGTTCCAATATGATTTTTCCTTCCTCTTCAAGTTTTGGCAATATTGTTTGAATAAGGATCTTTTGCAACTTTTGAATGAGTGGCCATACTTCTTCATCCTTCTTCCATTCATCCCTTGCTTCATTTATCCAATCTCATTGGATAATAGAGATAGCACAAAACAATGCTTCCACATCCTCATCCTTTCTTGAGAGTGCATCTGCAACAAAATTTTGCTTCCCTTTTCTATAGATGATGTCAAAGTCATAACCCAACATATTTGTGACCCATTTTTTTTGTTCTTCTAAAGATAATAGTTGTTCTAAAAAGTATTTAAGACTATCATGATCCATTTTTACCTTGAAGTGTCTTCCCATTCGGTAAGGTCACCATTTCTTAAGTGCATATAGTATTGCCAACATTTCCTTCTCATAAACAACTTGCTTGAGATGTAGCAACAAAAATACCCAATCACCTACATCAAAACATTTTTACTACGATGTTGATCTACCTGTTGTTTCATTCGATTTTGCACCAAAGTGGCATTATCCTTTAAAAGTTGGAGAACTTGTTGTTGATGCTCAATGTGATATTTCACTGCTTGAACCTTTTTCTTCTTGATATGTCCTTCTATCTTTAGAGTTTGAGGAGCGGTAATTTCTTCCAATCCTTTACAAGATATGGTCGGATTCATTTCTTGATGCTCGATGTGATCTTTCACTTCTTGAACATTTTTCTTCTTGATATGCCCTTCTATCTTGATAGTTTGAGGAGTGGTAATTCCGACCAATGAATTACAAGATATGGTTGGATTCATTTCTTCTTTCTCGATGTGATCTTTTACTTCTTGCACCTTTTTCTTCTTGATATGTCCTTCTATATTGAGATTTTGAGGAGTGGTAATTCTTGCCAATGCTTTACAAGATATGGTCTGATTCATTTCTTCTTTCTCTGGGGGTAGGGTCCTGGCGTATATCCTCTTCTTTTGATGTTTCTTGATCCTTTTATTCCTCCTCTTCATACTCTATGTAAATTAATTTCTTCTCACAACACTTCTAACCTTTAGTGCATTTGCTATCACAATTGTAACAAAGCCCTTTTTCTCTTTTTTCTTCCAATTGTTGTGGTGTAACCGTTCTAGGTTGTGGAAGGCTAGGAGAAACAACACTTCCATCTTTATAGTTGTGAGGGGTATGCTTCCTGGTTTCCATAATTGTGATTTCCACTATGTCACAAAACCCTTTTACTCTTTCCAATTGTTGTGGTGTTGCTCTAAAGAAGGTGTTGCTCTTTGTATCCTCATAATGTGCTATCATTTCCTTCGTGAAAATTGACCACGTAACAAGTTTTTTACGAGAACAAAGCCCTTCATACCATAAAAATTGATCTGGTTCTAAATATGAAGATGCAATACATACCTTTTGTAATAGTGGTACACCATGTAGATTAAAATATTGCTCCATCTGAAGTATCCAATTTACCAGATCCTTGCCATCAAACTTCCTCATCTTGCTTTTTCTTGATTTTAGGATCTTGATCTTGAAACAACTGTAACTCTGTATTTTCGGATCTTTAAGTACTGAAATTGCGATATGCAGTAGCCCTCTGTGTCCTCTTTCCAATGCCACTAGTCTGATCCAAATTGGATTCTCCAAGGAAGAGTTATGCCAAATCTCCCACAGTGACCTGATTATAGACTAGTTCAGTAGAGCGAACTTGTACGACATGCCAGGTGTCCCTGTTTCAACCATTTGCCCTGAAAAATATATACAAGAAACTACAATCCCTCCTCTTTCTATACCTTCTTACAAAATTTCAATCCGATGCTCAGAGAGAAAGTTATGATGATTTCCCCCAGGTCACCTGTTTGGAATGTAATTCAGGAGTCTGCAAAAAGACCAACTTCCTCAGATCATATCTCCGCAAATATAGCGCGAAAAGATCGGAAATTCGGACCCGAGATTCAGCGCGATTTATTCTCAAATGGGTTTTTGTTTAGCTTCTGAAACATCCCAGAAAAAAAAGTTATAGAGAAAATGCCACGATGACCTATTTGGAGTAGCGAAACCCTAGAATCCAAAGCTCTGATACCAAATGTTATGAAACTAGCTCAAGAAAAGATAGAAAAGATAGATCAACGCCTTAGAATTCAGCCTCTTCGAGGGGGCAACCTCCTTTACATTACATAAATGAACAATTCTTGGATGATACAAATGAAAAGACCTCCTTTCTATATATAGGAGTCTAAGGGGTCATAATATAATTAGAGCCGACATAACAATAATAATGGTGGGCTTCTATGGGGCACAATAATAACAATATGGGTACTACATAGGTACATGAATATAATAAGGGAGTTGTACTAATAACAATAAGGGGTTACAATAGTATTATAGGGGCCTAACATAATATGAAGCAACATTTGCAAAACATTAAGCGCATTTATTGGTTAAAGTCATGGTGACTATAAGATTTCTCCTGGTTCTCTGTGTTGGCCTGAAAGTTTTGATCTATAATCATGATTTCCACTTCTTCTTGATGTTGTGCACAGTCTCGTTTTCCTTGACCTCCTCCATTACAACCACAATTGAGAGTCTAGCATTTCTAGGCAGCTGAAGTAATATTTCTGGCCAGCAATCAGTTCTCAAAGGGAAACACACTCAGCTTGAAGATCTTCAATTTGCCTCCACTGACTGTGTAAGTTAACAGAATCGAGGCATATTCAGAATTTATGGTTTCTTCATGGGAATGCATCCTACTCGTGATAGAGAAAATTGAATTCCCATTATCAAATGTAATCTTCTTGTCCTCTTAGAGCTCTATGAATAACAGTGGTCTCACACGATGGGCATCCAATTCAGATCCCTAATTCAAACCAAATATGAAGAAGAGGAAGGAAACACAGACCTATAAACCATATAAAATCCCCAAATTTCAGCCCTAAGGCCAAATCCATTGTTGAATTGCCTCTTGAACTAGAATGATATTATCGAGAATATTCTGATGCTGCATGAACCCACCTTGATTCTCAAAAATGAAGGAAGGGAGCAGGGAATTAATCTTGTTGGCTATGATTTTCGTTAAGATTTTATAGGAAGAGTTACACAATGAGATAGGGCAAAACCTTAAAAAGGTAGAGGGGTTCCCTTCCTTTGGAATCAGGGAAAGGAAGGATGAATTAGTGCTTCCTCTGATCTTCTTTTTGACTCTGTTATGATTCAACATTCTGATAAGATCCTTTTTTATAATGTTCTAGTATAGTCAATAAAAACAGATGGATAAGCCATCTGGACTTGGTGCCTTCTCGAGTTCCAAGGACCAAATTGCATTTCAAACTTATTCTTCCATTATTTCACCTAAAAGAGCCTGATTGGCAGATGAGGAGATTACTTGTGGCATTGCCCATAGAAAATCATTGGCATTGTCTAAAGGAATATGATCTTTATGGAGGAGAGCTTTGAAAAAGTTAAAGGCCTCAATTTTTATTTCTGCAAAGGTGTTGACCTTCTGCCTTCCTTCAGGCTTTATCTCCCTTATTCTATTTTGATTCTCCCAAGCCATAGCCTGTTTGTGAAAGAAGGAAGTGTTGGAGTCCCCTGCTTTTAACCAAAGACAACGATATTTTAACCTCCACATATTTTCCTCTTGCTGACTTAGATTAAAGATTTGTGTGGAGAGGTCCTTTTCCTTTTGGATGTGTTTTTCTTCTATTTGTGCTTCCCCCATCATATTATAGTGATGATCTAATTCTTGAACTTTGTCTCTCCTTTTTTCCCCTAGGATTTGATAATTTTCTTTCAATCACTTCCTCAAATCTTTTTTGATATTCTTGAGCTTAGATTCCCAGAAAAATCTGGGAGAGCCCTGAACTGGAGACAACTAAGTCTGCTTTACGAATTCCCCAACCTCTTCAGAGAGGCACCAGTTTGCATTAAATTTGAATGGAAATGACTCGAGATTTTTAGTCTTATCCAAGATTATCAAGATGGGTCGATGGTCCAAGTCTCCTTGTGCTTCAATAGTCGAAGAGAAATCCAGGGCTTTGAGGAGCCAACTGCTATGAATCAAGAAATGGTCCAGGCGAGTTGCAATAAAATGATCACCAGACCATCAATTGGACTGTGTATATTTCCTAGACTTGGGCTTGATATCTATCATATCCCATCTCTTTATTGTTTCCTCCATTCTATCTCTGAATGGATCCCTAGTCGAAGTCCCTCCTCTTTTCTCTGCCATATTTAGTATTGTGTCAAAGTCACCTCCCATCACATTATTAGAATAATGATTCCTCTCATTTGGAGCTTCTAATCAGTCCCAAAATTTGGCATTTCCACTGTAAAGAATTGGGGCATAAATATTTATGAAGAGGATTCTTTCCCCTGTATCTCATTCCTCCAGGAGAGCCATCACCCAGGATTTCATCTTTATTTCTTCAACTAGGGCGAATCTTTTTTTGACCAAAAGATACCGATCCCTCCAAAGGCTCTCTTAGATGACTAGATGGACCTTGAGCAGTCTTTCTAGAAATTTTCAGTTTCTCTTAGTACCTTCACTTCCTCTAACTTTGTTTCTTGAAGAAACACCACCATTGGAGATTCTTGTTTGATTATGTCTCTTACTGCTAGGATTTTAGTAGGGTTTCCTAGCCCCCTTATATTCCAGGATATTACTTTCATTACTTATGAATGGAAGGGGAGAATCCACCATCCTTTCCTTCTTTGTTTATCCTTTTCCCCTTGAGAATTTTTGAAATGATTGTTTGGTTTCCAAGTTTTTTGTTTAGTTCATCTTGTTTTTCTCGTTGTTCTCTCTTGTTTGGTCTTCATTTTCTCTTTGAGGGGTCTATTTAATGGCTACTACATTCATCTGCCCAGCATAAATTTTGGGTCATATTCCGAGTGATAAATCTTTTTGTGTCCTTATGCATACTGCCAGGGATGATACTCGGTTGATTAGGGGCTTGAGCAATCTTCGGAGGGGTAGCTTCACACCCACCTTCCTTCAGATTACTCTCTACTACTATTTCACCTTCTTCAACTACCAAAACCTCCTCCACGCTTGTCCTTTCAACTTTTTGGAGGGGATTTTCCAATTCATCATCACTTAATACTTTGAAGGGATTCGAGGAGGAAGGAGCTGTGATGTTGGCTACAATTTCTCGAGGCTTTGGAATTGTTCCTTTTCCTTTCAGGGCTCTTTTTGGTTTCTTCCATTGCTCCTCCTAAGCAGCAGGAGCCTCCATACTTTTATCTTTCCCAGATTTGGCGTAGTCTCTAGCAAAGTGGCCATAATCATGGCAATGTCTACATTTGAAAGGTATTGGTTCATAGTCCAAAATTTGTCTATGCTTCCATTCCCCTAGATTTAGATGATTTCAGTCAATAGACCTTTTTCCAAATCTACTTCTACACATATTTTGGCACAGTCAAATTGGGATCCTTTGGGTTCAAACTTGTCCAAGAATTTCCCCACCCCATTTCCAATAGCTCTGAGACAGTCATCACTCCAGCAGGAGATTTGGAGTCACGAAAGTTTGACCCACACTGGAATAGCAGTGGGAATGTCCTCATCTGGATTGAAGTCCAGAGTCCATTTTTTCAAATACATTCCTTTAGAGCTAAAGAAGTATGACCCATTTCGAAATACTACATCTCCGTCTCGTTTTATTTCAAACATAGAAATGAAAAACCCTTTACCCACCACCAAGAGAGAAATCTCTCCCTTCATCATTGGCTTCCATGATTTTCCTATCCAAACTTCCATCGACCTTAGAGAAGGCCACATACCCGTGAATTTACCTATCAATGCTCACTCAACATAATCCAGGGAAGTGCGACATGCTCCATTTGGAAAAGAAACATTCTTTACCTCATCATTTCGTTTAACGAATTTGGATGCAACTACAGTTGGTCGTGCACACTTGGGTAGGGAAGCCACCAGGGATTGGAGGTGGCATCGATAGAGGAGTTAGGTAAGGGTGGAGGGGGGGCCTCCCCCTCCTCGGAGGCCATTGAGCTAGTCGACGAAGGCGACAACAGAGGGAGCAGTGCTCACAGTCCCTTCTGTAGATCCAAGGCCTTAATTATCTGATTGGTTGCAAATTTAATGTTGGAAATATGATTTATTTTTTTATGATTAATCATTGGTATATGGAAGAAGCGAGTGTTTTACTCTCCTTGCAGCCATTAAATCCTTCATTTTTGTTCACAACAGATTTCTTCTTGCTGCAGTCTCTCTTCCAACCTTTGGGAGGTGATGACTTATTATTGATTTACTTCATTTGTTCCGCCTTCTAATATTATTGTTTGATGTAAATTGGACATTCTTTTTTTAAATTGGGTCTTATCTTTCTAGACGTGTTAAAAAATGGAGAGGTTCTAGTATCTGATTTTTTGCTTGAGAAATCTAAGTATATGCTAAAATCAAAACATGGTTGTTCTAGAAAATAAGTTTGATTCACTCCACCATGACTCCACCTTGGGGAGGAAGTAAAGATGTCAGAGCTAGAAGGCTTCAAATTTGAAGGGCCTTTTCTTAGTATCACTTGGCCAACTCAGTTTAAACTACATTGGCCAATGGTCAGAGCCATGGACTTGAAGAATGGTGGCTTCAAAGTTGGTGTAGGAAGTGAACTAGGATTCTGAGATTAGGAATCAGTCTAGTATGGATGAAATTTGAGAATTGCCTCCTCTTTTGTTGTTTCAGGTGTATGTAACATTTTGAGTATTAACATCTACTAAGTTGGAGTTGTTGATCAAGCTGATGAATAGTTGAATATCCTCTTCCAACTTGCGGCTTCCTCTTCTTTTTTCTTGAAGGTTGGTTATCATGTTGAAGTCTCCTCCTATAATCTAGAAAGTGTGTCCAATGATTTGCTACACTCCTTGGAGATTTTCGAGAAAGATGTGTTTATTATGTGAAGAACAGTGACCATAGACGTTAGATATCATACATTGGATAACAGAGTTGATAGGTTGAAAGGTGGCTCTTGAGATTTGCAAGAGGGAGAATAATTTGTTGAGACTGATGGTAGAGGGGTTACATATAATGGTTAGGCCACTTAAGGAATCATTGGCACTGTGGGCTATATGTTCATTGTTTCTCCATATTTTCTTAAGGTATTGATGTAGGAGAGTTATTGAGCATTTTGTTTCTTATATCAAAAGGATGTCATAATGTTCTTGTTGGATTTTTTATTTTATGAGTCTATGCTTTGATTTTCAATTAAGACCCATTACATTCTAGGTGATAAATTTTGTTGAAGAAGGTGGGGAAAGGGTTGGAAGATGGAATCCATAGTAGTTACTCTTTTGGAGTTTCCTAGGAAATCTCCTAAATCTTGCAGGAGTTGATTGTTGGTTTTCCTTCCTTTCTTTTTTGGTTCTTTTAGGTTGTTTCCTTGATATTTTGGTGCATTTGTTTTTGTACCCTGAGAAGAAGAAGAGTAATGAAGTATAAAATTGTCACCTGGTTTCTGAGCTTATTGAACGAGCATTTCCTGCTTCTTGATGTATGCTCAAGCTATAATATGCTCTTGCTCATCTAGAATTGTGGCGTGATCTTTGTTACGCCACTCTCTAGAAAAATATTGCACGATTATGTTCTACAACTCCATAGTATCCATGTATTCAATGTTAGATTGTTCTTGGATAGGTTCCTCCATCTCTAAATTGTTCATATTTTTTGCATCTGCGAACTGGGTGTCATTTCCCTCCATGCTCAAGTGGGGGTTGATTATTTTGCTTCCTTTTCACCTGAAGCAATTTCTCTAGTTCTTACACTAAATATTTCTCTATAAGGTGCTACAAAATAATGTATTGGTTGTGATTAGTAGCTGAGTTGGGGGTTTGGGTAGTCATACCTTTCTTGTTGGGTTTCCTCTTATTTTCTACTTTAGTGAATCTTTATTGATCTTGAGTGGTTGGGATTGTATTGGGGGCCCAATTAGCTGGACAATCTCTGAGTAGGTGTTTGTTTTTGGGATATTGAAATGGGGTTTACTAATAATCAATGGGTTGTTCCTAGAGTTCATCCTCACAACTAAGAATTACATTTTCTAGAAGCGACTATGAGAGATCTAGATAGGCGCATAGACGAGCATATGAGGTATAACATCCATATTTTATTGTGTTTGAGAGCATGAAAAATTTTCTAATGGAATTCCCTATTCCTTCCAATATGTCATGGTCCTAATATTCTTGAGGTAATGAGTAAAGACAAATCTACCCAGGCATTGAAGAGAGGTCTTCCTGATTTGGGTTAAATTTTGGAACCCAGGGCTTCATGAATAGGCCAACTGAGTTCACAAAATATGACCCCCGTGAAAGATTCGATCTTTGTCCTGTTTATATTGTTAGCTATAAAAATCCTTTGGAGCCGAGCTTGAGTTCCATATCTGCCTTAAACATCCAATTTTTCTTTATCCTGTTGATTAGAGTCATCTCTATAGACCATTGATTAATGAATTTACAAATATATCATATTCATGCATGTGTTCCATAATTGCCCTAATATTTTAGGGGGTATCTCTAGGAGGGGGGTGTTTGTCATTTTTGAAAGACAAGTATTTTCTACTTTGATGGCGGTTGTAGGTTGATTCTCTAGAGAGGTAACATGCATTTCAAAATTTTACGCATTAGCAGATGTTGAATGGGGGGTCGTTCTAGAAGTGGAAGGTCTGTCAACTTGCCATGCAAAATCATTAATTTCTCAAGCATCAACGATCATTTAGAAGGAGGGGTTTTCTCCCTCCATCCATGGGGTTTCCATTGAGAATTTTTGAGTACTAATGCAAATGGAAGCAAAGGAGTTGGAGAAACCCTAGGGCACACAAGTTGTAGAGCAGTCAACATGTAAACAATGGAATTGTAGATACAATTATTAACATATGCAAGAGCACATTATTATTGATTAATCATATGTTCCTATTAGAATAATAGATTAATATACTATAATACGAGAATGACCAAGTAAACCAAGTCTTCATCATAAAATCAGTTACCTTATGTAAATAATGAGCTTGATAGTGAATGGTGTTTTCACAAATTAGTTTATAAAAAACATTTACCTTATGTATAAAATGTGCTTGTTAGTTAATGAAGGTTTTACAAATTATTTTATTTAGTGGAGATTTCATTTATATTTATTATGTTTCATATGTAGGTTGATTATTTATTTAATTTAAAGGAATGGGTAATTGGGTCGATCTTGATTTTATTATTACAATTTCTAGGTGTATTGCACATTTCTAAGTACAATGCATGAGTTAGATAAGACTTAATATAACAATATTGTAAAAATAATACTTTTAACAATACACTATATCACAAACTAATCTACAACCCTTAAAATTAGATTATGTTAATGTTAAATGAAAACTTATTAGATTGATTCAATGTTAAATAAAGTTAATATCTATATATCTAATAAAAAGAAGTTTGTGCTATATATATATATATATATATATATATATATATATATAAAGCACAAACTTATTTTTATTTTATGTTTGTTGGTAAAAGAGTGTTTGTTGGTAAAAGAGCTTCATTTAATTATAGACCAAAGAAAATATGCATTGTGTTCTTCCTTGGTTTCCCCATAAGGAAACTAGACCAGTGACAAAACCAAAGCTTTTTGAGCACCCAAAAAGTCATACTAGTTCTGAAAAACAAAAAAATCACAATGAATTCATTAGGTTCGAGGTAAGATAAAACTAGAATATCCAAACAACTAAAAAACCAACATTAAAGTAGCCAGTAATGGAGTGGACAAAATTCATCAACCCACTTTTGGAGACTTTGATTCTTCAACACTGATGGGCTCTTTGTTGCTCCTTAGTGAGAAACCTAGATCCAAGGGGAGGCCCGTGTGGCTTTTCAATCCTTTGAAGAAGCTAATCCAAATCTTGGGCCATTATCTGCAACTCGTCTAGCATCATCAAGATCTCCTGAAGAGCTTAATTTCTATCAAGGAGAACTCTCCCAGCAACATTTTCATGTGCTATTATATGCCAATAGTATGCATGTACTTAGTAAGTTTTCCCCTTTTGTGCCCAATGTTTGGTATCCACTCAACAAATTCACCTACATTCCCTCTCCAAATTTATGTCACACTCTGTCTCATCTATCTCTCCCTAAATTTGAGGTGGGGTGTGATCGCTATATTTTCATGTTGAGGTCTTTGCTCTTTGCTAGGCACGTGGATTCATTTCCCAATAGTAGGAAACACCCCTGCATGACTTGGCTCCTTGTATAGGAATTCTTTGCTTCAACAAAATGCGAAGGTCAAATTTCAATCTCATATGAATGAATTTGAAATGGAAATGACAGGTCAGATACTTAAGAGGAGAGCTTACGGGTGAGAAAAATCTCACAAGTGTGGAGCAAAGAGGATGGATGTAATGAGAATGAAGGATGTAGGGGCAATTTGGGTGTAGAAACAGGGGATGTGTTTCCAAAAGACTATCGTTACACCTATTCCACGCATAAAGAGAAATTCAGAGGTAGGGAGTGGGGGCCTGAGAGGGCATACAGGGGGGATTCTAGACCAGGAGAGAAAAACTAGCATGAAAGATCAATGGAAGCCCCAGAGAGAGCTGAGTGCGATTATGTAAGGGGATCGAATGAATTAACAATGGAAAAGATGAAGTGGAGCCATACTATAAATAGAAACAACCATGAGATAAAGAGAGGTTATGCTAACATACAAATTCATAGCTAAGATGTAGCTTCCCTGCAACAAAATTCTAAACCAAGGCCCTTCAACCACAACATCAATAATGGAGTACTATAACAAAGAGTAGCTAGGGAATTCAAACATGAATCATGCCAATTTTGATTGATGACCTAGTTGCAAGGGCTCCACCTCTCGAAATGACAAGTTAGCATGGTGAACCATGCCTGTCGTGATGCACATGGTATTGACTTGAGCCTTCCCCCTCACCTCCAAGCATTGGCATGAATGCCATAGTTTGCAAACTAAACAAGTGATCAAGCACTATCTTAGATAGTGCACCCATTAACCTTCTCTGCCACTTCCCACGCTTGAGTTTATATTAAAGACCTTAAGGGAGAGCTCACCATGTCCCCTGTCTTTATTCTTAGTGGGATGGTGGCTATGGTCTATCCCGCTTATCCCTTACTTGACACCAAATATGGATAAGTGTGATTTTCATTTTTATATTAAATTTTTTTTTTTTATAAAAATATTAAATTACAAATATCTTTCTTTAAATATAAATTAAACTGCTCTATTAAATATAATTAAGACTGATGTATCACAACAATTATAAATATTGTTTTATTTTATTTTATTTGATATAAATTAAAAATTGATTACACTTTGTATAATTTTTTTACATATAAATTAAATTTCTTTATAAAATATAATTAAAACCAATACATCTAAACAATTATAAAATAGTTTTTCTATTATTTATATAATTTAAAAATTAATTACAATATATACGTCATTTTTATGATGGATTTCCAAACTACTCTAATTTAAACACTAATAAAATAATAAATCGATAATAAATCCCACGTGAAAAATTACTCATATTATAACATTGAATTTCATGTATCATGGATTTTTAATTTTATTACTTGAAACTGGAATACCAAATCAAAAGGTCAAGGATAATAATATTTTAATAATAATTATAGTTTAAAATAATTTAATAATTTATATGTTATTTTTAAGTAATTTCTATTGTTTTATTAAAATTTGAAAAATAAACTCTTGATGGGGTGATCAATCATCAGTTAATGTGGCCTCAAGGTCCCCTTTCCTCACAATGCGTCAGGCATGCTTTTCGCCATAAATGGCATCAACTAGCGGTGTGTCTAGACAATGGAGCCTTTAGAGGCTCTAGGCATGTTTATTGTTCACCTCATGCGAATTGGGAATGACTTTGCAAATTGGGAGATGAATACGGGAACTTGGGAGGGAAGACTCTGTTGTGGTTTCCAAGGACACTTGCTCAAAGAGTTGAACGACCATCGAGAAATTATGAAAGGCCTTTATGTTGGAGGTTTGTTATTGGGCCACTCACAGGCGTTCATTTGATATCCTAACGTGATGCCACCCTATGTTCTGGGTTCCTCTGGTTTTGGAGTCTGGTTGGAGATCTTGATTATGTAGTTGAAAGCATACCAGTCCAGGTTTGGGTTATTGCGTTACATGCAGAAATCCCCCATAAGTGGGGAAGACCCCAAAAAGGTGGCGATCCGTAAGGGCAACATGAGGCAAGAGCCAACAGAGAAAGAACGTCCAGTGAGGATGATTCTACGAGCGTGGATAGAGAGGGCGAAATTTCCCAAGACCCGGGTCGCTCTCCTAGCCATGTTGACTAGATTGTTACTTTGGTATTGATAACTAGACAATTGAGAGGAATCCATGCCAACTTGGATATCCTCAGAGAGCATATATATGAGGATAGGAACGAGTTAGTGGCCTACATGAATGATATTTAGTACAACTAGATAGAGAACCTGGAACAATTGGCCAATGTGCGTAGAAGCCAACGATGGACTAATGACCGCCTGCATGAACTTGAGGTCAGAATGGAGCACATTGATTTCCATATGCATGAGAGATATGGCCCAATGGTAGCTTGATCCGAACTTAAACAAGAACGCAACAGATTACAAATATAATCATACACACAGAGATGCAACAGAAATAATACTTCATTTGATTAATATCAAAATACTAAAATATGTTTACAAACATAATGGAAATAAACTAGCTTGGGTGACGATAGCTTATCTCTAAGAAGAGATGTGGCAGATACATGCCTCTAAACTGTGTTACAATGAGGCTCAAGGGCCTATTTATTATTGAACAAAAATAGAAAACCCTAAACAACCCTAACCCTAACCCCAGGAGATGTAACGCCAAGAGTTTGTGGGCCCCGTTGGGGTTAGTTGGGCAACCAACTTCTCGGGGTCGTAACTTGGTCATATTATCTCCATTTGGCATGTACGATACCTCGTTGGAAAGGTCTCTTCGAGTACTACAAGATTTAAAGCAAGTCCTTACCTATGGCTATGGGCCTGCTACAGATCTAAAATAGAAAATGTTGAAATAAAAAAAGGAAATAGATGAAACCGACTGTAAGTCTAGGTGGACTAGGCAGGTGGCCACCAATATCCACCTGGATCAGTCCTCCCCCCTGAGGAACTAATGGTCCCCATTGCGTGCAGAGTCTCCATGAGGTGAGGAAATTTCTATTTAACTTGGTCCCTAGTGAACCACTTTCCCTAGTGAAGGAGTTGGCATGCTTTGACAATTCGGTATAGTTGGATCCTCTGTTTGCGATTGTTTTTTATCTGTGTGTCCATGAGCTGATCAGTTGTGGCCTATTCCATGTAGTCTGGGTTGAGCTTTGTTGGTGTGAGTTGTTTTGCAATGTCGGATGTGTCCAACAATGGTGGAAAGTATGGTCGAAGGTGGTCTACATTAAACACTAGGTGCAAACTAAGGAAAGGTGGGATGTTGAGCTCGAAAGCATTATCACCTACAACCTTGGTGATGGTGTATGGCCCATATTGGAGTGGGTGAAGCTTGCAGTGCGGCCCATCAAGGCGCTCCTTCTGCAAATGTAGCCAAACTTTGTCGCCCGAACTTGTGTGACATTCAATGTTGATCATGGCGTTGCTTGTACTTAGCATTGACTTTGTTCAATATATCATGGATCTGCTGGCATATGTGTTGAATGCACTTAATGAAATTGTTAGTCCTGTCAGCTTCAGACTGGACGTGAGCCGAATCTGCCTGAGTAACTGCAAATGGTATGGCCACATCAATGGGACATAAAGGTTGAATTATCAGCCCTACCTAAAAGGGGTTATGACCCATTGAGTTGTGGAGAGATCTCTTGTATCTGTGTTAGATATAAGGGAGGCTTCCATCCCATGTGCGTGGATGCTTCAAGTTGTAAATGCACAAAATGTGTAAGATCATCCTATTGACAACCTATGTTTGGCCATCAATTTGGGGATGGAAAGTCATGGGCTTAGTAAGTTTTGTATCTAGCATCGACCAGAGACTTGACAAAAATGCACTCAGGAATATGTTGTCCTGACCTGAGACAATGAACTGTGGGATCCCAAAGTGTACCCACACTCGCTCAAAGAAGAGATTAGAAGTGGCCTTTGTTGTGACACTCTTCTTGCAGGCCGCCATGTTGGCCATCTTAGAGAATCTGTCGACAACTATGAAAACGCAGTCGTTGTCATGCTTGGTTGAAGGAAGGCCCAACATGTAATCTATGGAGATAGATTCCCAAGGTCGATTAGGAGTAGGTAGAGGAGTATATAGGCCTTGCTTGTTAATGGATGGTTTGGAAATGGCGTAGGCGGTGCAGTATCTAATGTACTTCCCAACATCCTGATGCAGTTTCGGCCAATAAAAATACTTCTGCAGTAACGCCACTGTTTTCTCTACTCCGAAATGTCCAGCGACCCCACTGTAGTGCGCCTCCAAAATCATCTTCGCATGCTCACTTGAAGGAACATAGATGTATCACAGGTGGTATAACAGTGCATCCTCAAGGAGAAAATTTGGAACTTGCTTCCCTTCCGGGAGTGTCTTGTATGTGTTGCTGAATTGTGGATCACTCTTGTAAAGATGCGACCACCTCGAAGTCTCATGCGCAACGCAGTCGAGCACAGTGATCAACGCCATAACTGGTGGTCGGTCGAAGCAGTCTGCAACATTAATGATGTTTCTCTTTTTGTACTTAATGTTCAAATGGAACTGTTGCAGGTAGGTGGACCATTTATGATGGTGATCATTCTGCAACTTTCCTTGTGTCTATATGAATTGCAGGGGTTGGTGGTCTGTGTGGATGACCATTTCCTTCCCTAGAATGTAATGCTTCCATTGACGACAGACTTGCACAACTAAATACATTTCTTTGTCGTAAGTGGGATACTTTTAGACTGTGTCTAAAAGTGTCTCACTGTGGTAAGCCATTAGATGCATGTGTTGAGTAAGAACTACACCAATAACATAGTCGGAGGCGTTTGTCTCAATCTCAAATGGTTGTTGCAAGTCTTGTAATGTGAGAATTGGTGCAGAGCAGAGGAAATGATTAAACTTAGAAAACACCTTTTGTTGGATTTCAAAAAAAAAAAACTTTTCTTTTGCTCCACCCTTGGTTACTTGACCTAAAGGCCAAGTGATATGAGAGAACCCCAACACGAAACTGCAGTAGAAATTGGCAAGACCTAGAAAGCTGTTGAGCTCTGTTAGAGTGGTTGGGGCTAGCTAATCCCGAATGACTTGTATCTTGGTTGGGTCCACATGCATACCCTTCTCATCAATGATGTACCCCATATAATAAACCTAGGTCATGACAAAAGTGCATTTCTCCAAATTAGCACATAGATTGTGTTGTCGCAGGGTTTGAAGGACATGTCGTATATGGTGGAGGTGCTCTTCCCAACTCTGGCTGAAGATCAAGATGTCATCTAAATACACCACCACGAATGCATTGGTGAAGGATCACAAGATGTTGTCCATCAATCTCATTAAGGTTACGGGGGGATTCGTCAACCTGAAAGGCATGACCAACCATTCGAAAAGGCCCTCCTTGGATTTGAAGGTAATCTTCCACACATCAGAGGGTTCGATAAGCACTTGGTGATAACCAAACTTCAAGTCAATCTTGTTGAAATATTTGGATCCTTTGAGCTGGTCCAAAAGGTCATTTATCCATGTGATTGGGTACTTATTCCAGACAGTGATCTTGTTCAACAACCAATAGTCAATACAGTGTCTCCAAGTCTTGTCCTTCTTCTGTACCAATACAATTAGGCTCCCACATGGTGATGAGCTTGGCCTGATGTGCCCTTTCTGCAACAACTCCTGAATCTGCCTCTTGATCTCGTTGTTCTCCAAAACATAGTGTCAATAGATCCTTCCATTGGGTAGTGGCGCGTTCGAGGTCAGATCGATGGAGTGCTTACCCTGATAGTGCCAAGGTACCCCTGTAGGTGAGGTGAAAATGTCCTTGTACTCCTCGACGACCTTGTCCATCTACTGCTGCTATGCGAAGGAGTCCTTTCTAGAAGCCATGGCCACAACCTTCTTCTTTCCCTAAGGGTGAATCATAAGGAAAACAAATTTCCTAGTTTGAGAAATTATCTTACTGCATTGCTTTGCAGTGATCAAAGAGATGGTGGTAGGTGGGGCTACCTCCAGTATCCTGTACAACTTATTGCCCAAAGTAATAATCAGAGAGCAAGGCCTAGAATCATATACAATATGTCGCTCCCACAAGTATGGTTGTCCTAATAACGCATCACAAACTTCAAGAGGAGCAACATCACACAGTATCTCATTCGCGAAGGGCTTGATGATGTAGGGAAGGTGACACTGTTGGCTGACACGAAGATCTTGTCCTTGGTGAAGCCACCCAATGGTGTACCAGTGTGGATGTGTTGTTGTCAGTAGACCCAAACGCTTCACGACCTCTGCTGAAATGAAGTTCTTTTGGCTCCCGCTGTCGACAATGAACTGTAGCGGAGAACCCTTCATCTACATCTGTGAGTGGAAGAGGCGTTCTCCCTCCTCTAGATCTTTAGGCTCATTCTTCTGGATCTTGGTGGTGGCCACGATGGCACTGGGCTTCGCGTCAATGATCTACTTCCCTTTGTCATTCCCCTTGTTGGGTTCTCACTTAGAGTTGGAACATGCGTATGAATTGGAAGCCTTTAGCTCAGCCAGTAGTGATTGCTTGGCCCGACACTCATTTGTGTTGTGAGTGGAGCTCTTATGGAACTCCCGTCATTTTCTCATGTCCTTCTTTGTCTTTGTGGTATTATTCTTTACTTGCGGCTTCAGCAGGTTGTCTTGGGTCGCCCTGCCTTGGCTTTGGCCTTTGCTCTGTGGTTTGGGGGTGCCTTTTCCTTGCTTCGGATTCACAGATCCAGAGTATCGTTTCTTCTATTTAAACTTCCACTCAATCTTGACAGCATATCGGTATGTCGTGCCGAGCGAGGAGATGCCTAGAAACTCCATCTTGTCCTGAATGTACTTGTGTAGACAATCACAGTACTTGAATACCAAATGTCGCTCAGAATTTTTGATACTCAACTTTATGCGGAGGGTATGGAAAACATTTGTCAACTCCGACACATCTTGGTAACATAGTTACTGATCAAATGGGAACTATTACCTCAAAACGGGTACTCGAGCCCAAAAATCCCCAAAAAACATGAAAAAACATCTTGAAATCGAAAAGTGTTGATGTCGGAATTTTTTTATTTTTTATTTATTTATTATTTATAATTATTATTATTTATTTATTATTATATATATATATATATATATATATATATATATATTTTTTTTTTTTTTTTTTTCACAGTAAATTTTCAATATTTTTTTAAAAATAACAGTAAAAAACAATAAAAACCATTTTGTTTGGTGCAAAAAACACCTTGAAATCGAAAAATGTTGATGTCGGAATAACGTTTTTTTTTTTGGTACATTTTCAAACTTTTTAGTAATGACGTTAAAAACAAAATATCGTGACTTTGAAAATTTTTGAATTTCTAATGATTTTCAAGCATGACATTAACGATAAAATATCACATCTTTGAAAACCCTTAAAATTCCAATGATTTTAAGCATGACATTAAATTTAAAATATCACTTCTCTGAAAAACCTTAAAATTCCAACAATTGTCAAGCATGGTGCTAAGAAAAAATATTTATAATTGTTTTCAGTGATAACATTAAAGATAAAATATCACGACTTAGAAAAACATTAAAAATCTTGACAAATTTTCAACCATGGAATTAAAATCAAAGGTTATGACTACAAAACAATCTTAAATTTTCAAAATATTTTCAGCATGACATTATAGAAAAACTTTATAACTAAAAAAACTTTCAAAATGAACACCTACATGAAAGAGTTATTATGCCAAGAGTAATTTCTTTTAAATGCTAAATGTATAGCGATTTTGAAATCTTAGCCTAAGACAACTTGATACATTGTGAAAAAAATTAAAAATCAACTATCAAATTGAACATAGTGTAGATGAGTTCAACCCATTGTAATGAAAACTTAAAGACCAACTATGAAATTAACACATTGTGGAGCAAACTCGATTCATTATAATGAAAAATTTAAAATCAACTATCAAATTGCACATAATGGGATCAAGTTGTTAGACAAGCATCATCACATACCCTAATATCTATATATATACATATAAGAAAGATACATAAGAAAACAAAAATTCAAAATTGAAAAAAAATAAAATAAAATTAATAACAAGTGAAAAAAAGAAGACAGGACAAAAAACTCAAATATAAAAAATATATATTAATGACATAAAAACGCTATAAAATGTAAAAAAAATTGACCATAACATGTAAAAAAAAAAAAAAAAAAAGTATAATAAAATAAAAACCAAATTAAAAAAAATTACAAAAATAAAATACAATATTAAAAAAAATTAAAAACTTACAAACAAAAAATAATCTCCGGCGATTCGGTGACCCCAAGGCCCAACTGGGCGGGGGTGACAAGGAGACAATTCATGACAAAAAATAAATAAATAAATATAAAAATTATAAATTATATATATATATATATATATATATATATATATATATATATATATATATGAGAGATTTAGAACAGTCGGTGAAGGAGCGCGCTGTTAAGGCGCTCCGTAAGCAAAGGTCACCGGTTCTAGTCTTGTCGATACAAAAAATCCAGCATGGTTTCCGCTGGTGCGGCTCAGGCCGGGTGTGATCCCCGGGTGACTTTGACGGCTTAGACGCCCCTGAGTCGTGGCCTCTCAGCGACAGGGTAAGAGTGATTTTCAGGATTCACCCACTTATCAACCAAAACATATATATATATATATATATATATATATATATATATATATATATATAAACCATTTTTAAGAAAAAAAATTTTAAAGTATAAAAACATTATTTAAAATAAAAACATTATTTAAAGAAATGTTAAACAATTATGGAAAAAAAAAATAAAAATCCAAAACAATTAATATATATATATATATATATATATATATATATAAACTAAAAAAATTTAAATTTAAAAAAAATAAATTATATTTTAAACTTAAAATTAAAAAAAAAATTAAAACAAAAATATTTAAATTTAAATTTTAAAATAAAATATTTAAAGTTAAAAAAAAAAATTATAAAAATTCAAAAAAGAGACTTAAATTAAAATTTAAAAAAATAAAAAGAAAAGAAAGAATTTAAAAATTAAAAATTAAAAAAAAAATAAAAAATAAAAAAACAATTAAATAAATAATAAATAAAACAATTAAATAATACCACAACACTCGGCCCGCCCTCCTCCTCCTTCCTCTCCCCTCTCCCGCGTGACCCTTAACCCATCCGCCTCCCTCACCCCCCTCTCCTCCCCACCCTCAACTCTCCCCCTGCACCCCGTACCTCCCCACCTGGTTCCCCAGCGAGCCTCCAAGAGGTCGTAGGTTGATTCCAGGAATTGGTCTGCGACCTCTTGGCTGCTAGCTGGGGGCCCGGGTGGGTCGGGAGGGGGTGCAGGGGGAGGGTCGAGGGTGGGGAAGGGATGGGGATGACGGAGGGGGGTCAGGTGGTGGAGGGGAGGGGAGAGAGGGGGAGGGTTGAGGGTGGCGAGGCGACGTGGGTGAACGAGGGGAGAGGAGAGGGGTAGGGAGCGGAGAGGGGAGGGTCGAGGGTAGGGAGGCAAGGAGGGTGAGGGAAGGGCAGATAAGGGACAGGGGTAAGGGAGAAGAGAGGGAGGGGGATGAGGGTTGGCAGGCTTTGTTTTGGATTGTGTTTTTTAATTAATTGTTTTTTTTGTTTTTAATTTTTTAATTGTTTTTATTTTTTAAATTGTGTGTGTGTGTTTTTTAATTGTTTTGTTTTTTAAATTGTTTGTATATATATATATAAAATTCTTGAATTTTTATTTTGTTTATTTAACTTAATTAATTAATTTAAATATTTGTTATTTTACTTATTTTTGGTAATTATTTTAAGTTTGTTTGTTTTGTTTTTTTTTTTTTTTTAATGCAGTCTTTATTATTATTATTATTATTTAACTTAAAAAAATGTTTTTAGATTTTTTTTGTGGATCAAATTGTTTTTCTTTAAATTATATATATATTTTTTGAGAAAAAATCATTTTTTTAATTATTTATTTTTTGATTTATTTTTGCTTTTTTTCATTAGTTTTTTTTTTGTTTTTTAATTAATTTTCTTTTTGTTTAGTTAATTTTGGTTTTTTTTTTTTTCCTCTATATATCTATATCTATATATATATATTGTATTTGATTTTTTTTGGTCATGTTTTTTGTATTTTTATTTTTATGTTTTATTACTAACGTGTTTTATGATTTATGTTTTTTTTTGTATTTTTATTTTTATTTTTATGTTTTGTTATGTTTTTTATATTTTTATGTTTTATTACTAACATGTTTTTATTATTTTTATTTTTGTTATGTTTTTTTATATAATTTTATGTTTTATTACTAACATGTTTTTATTATTTTTATTTTTGTCATGCTTTATGTTTTATTTTTAATTTTATTTTTATGTTTAATGCATTTTTTACATGTTTATAGGTTTTTTGTTATTTTGTATTTTTTTTTTCCATATTTGATTTCTTTTTCTCATTTTTTTTTTCACATGACAATCACCAACATTTAAAAAAAATTATCCACACTTAATTCATTAGAAAATTTAAAGTGTAAAAACTAAGCTCTCTAAACAAAAAGGGTTGATGCTAATCAACACTTTTCAAAATCAAGATGAAAATCAACAACAAAAAAAATGTTCACACTTGATACATAAAAAAATTTAAAAGTGTAAAAAATAAGCCCACTAAAAAAATGTGTTGATGTTGCATCAACACTTTTCAAAATCAGTGAGAAAATCACTAACATTTAAAAAAATGTGTTGATGCTGCATCAACACTTTTCAAAATAGCATGAAAATCACTAACATCGAAAAAAAAATGTTCATACTTGATACATAAGAAAATTTAAAGTGCCAAAAATATGCTAAAAAAAACAAAGTGTATTCTGGCATCACCACTTTTCAAAATCGGGCGATTTTTTGCTACCTCAAAAAAACGAGTACCAGTTCACTTTCTCGTTTGATCGGTAACTATGTTTGGTCCCTTCCCTACCGTAGTGTGGTCCACTTTATGTAGTCATCTTCATAGCTCCCGATAGGGTAATATTTTTCCTTGATGGTGTCTCAAAAAAAATCCCAAGGGAGTGCGGTTGAAAACAGTGAGGATTCCCTCTCGCCCTTTTGTTCACAGTAGGTTTCCTACGAGTCCTTGACGTGTGGGGTAGCCTTGAGAAGCGCAAAAATTATCTTTTCCCAATTGGAAAAGCTATGAACTGAAGAATATCCTTCCAACAAATTCAACCATTTATCTACAACGTTTGCATCTATCTGGACCTCAAATATAAGAATATAAAAGTTAATTTGTACATTGAAAGGAGTGACGCCTCCAGAGTGGCTGCTAGATGAAGACGTGTCGCTTGTGGGTAGTCGTAGGAGGATTTGGGCAAAGTTATCAATCATCGTGTTCCTCTGTTGCTCAAGAGCTTCCTCGAGCAATATTTTGAAAGGATCTCTTGCCCCCTCGTATTTCTTTTCTTCCACCATGGGAGGTTGTCAAGGTTTGCGAGGTTGGTCTTGCAAATGTTCAACTAGTTTGATCCCTAACTCCTTACACCCTGACCTCATTCGGGACATGCAAAGAAAAAAAAAAGAGCAGACCGCTCTGATACCACTGATCTGAACTTAAACATGAACGCAACAAATTACAGATATAACAATAAATACAAAGATGCAACAGAAATAAAACTTCATTTCATTAATATCAAAATACTGAAATATGCTTACAAACATAATGGAAATAAACTAACTTGGGCGATGGTAGCTTATCTTTGAGAAGAGATGTAGCGGCTACAGGCCTCTGAACTGTGTTACAATGAGGCTCAAGGGCCTATTTATTATTAAACAACAAGAGAAAACCCTAAACAACCAAAATCATAATCCCAGGAGATGTAACACCAAGAGTTTGTCGGCCTCGTTGGGGTTAGTTGGGCAACCAACTTCCTGGGGTTGTAATTTGGTCATATTATCTATGTTTGGCGCGTACGATACCTCATTGGAAAGGTATCTCTAAGTACTACAGGATTTTCAGTAGGCACCTAGGGCAATAGGCCTATTGCAGACTTAAAAAAATGTTGTTTAGGGGGTCAAAACTGCTCGAGAAGTTCAGGACCCAAAAAACTGCTAAAAATATTAAACGCTGAAATAAACAAGGAAACATATGAAACCGACTGGAGGTCTAGGTGGAATAGGCGGGCGAACACCAATATCCACCTGGATCATAGCTCCACCCATGCATCCTCCTCAATCGCCATCTTGATATGCATTCCATATGATATCTACTTATTTTGTCTCTCTTTTGGCATGTATGACTGTCTAGCCCTCCTGAAATAAAGACCCAGTGGCAAAATATTATGCACTATATTCTGACTCTCCTAGCTAACAAATCCAGTCAGAGTGAAGTTGGGAGAGTTGTTGACAACCATCTTGTATTTTGTATTTTTTTGATAATATAATAGAAGCTTTCTTGACTGATAATAAAATAATAATTTGAAAAATAAAAAATATAACAATAATGGAGATATACAGATTACAATGTTAATCCATTTTAAGGTGATTGAGTAAGCATGTACATAATGTAAAATAAATTCAAGACCACTTTCTATGCCTAAAAAAATATAAATAGGCAAAACATTAACATGACGTGTTTAAGGGAAACTAAGTCAAATGAGTCTTGGAAATGGTAGGAAGTTAAGATATGTCCAAAAAATAAACTAGATAGGTCCCTCGTAATGGAAATTGGGCTTGTTGTAACAATAAAACCCAAAAACTATGTCTAAATAACAAATGCAACCATAATATAAACTATCCAAAAGAGAATCCATGGCAAGAAACCTACATTACTATCTCTAAATAACAAATGCAACCATAACATAAACTATCCAAAAGAGAATCCATGGCAAGAAACCTACATTTAGGTTTGACCATACCCTACAACAACACTAGAGTTTGAATGTTGCACACTTGAAGAATCCTTGGAGGACCCCATCAGTTCAGTCAGGAGGAGTCTATTATTCTTTTTCACAAAAGAAGAGAATAGGGTTATCAAGAACCAATTTTGTTTTCCAACATCTCCACCTTTATCGAATTTATCGCATGTTAGTTTCCCTCAATAGTAAAGCATGAACAACAAAAAAATTGGTGTATCAGTACATTTATACCGTCAATTTGAACTTAGGGTCTCTAGCACAAATAGAACAAGGTTGGGGATGAAATCCTTGACCAATTGGTCCACATCTATGTCCTTTTGATATACCCTCTTAACTTTGACATCCTCCTCTATGGTCCTGATAAAGTGCTAGATATTGGTTAGAGTGACCTAATGAAGGGACGAAGTCTTGCAAACAAATTCTATGTCTGCCCTCATTTTATGGACTAGGGGTTTGACTCATTGAGAGGATAAAGGAGCCATGCCCAAAGCTAGAATACCCAAAACACCATGCCTAGAAAAGACTATAGTTATCCATAAGCATAAAATAGAACCAGGTAGAGCAAGTATTCTTACTGAGAGCGAGACCATACTTATTCATAACTTTTTATACAACATGGAGAACTAAAAGTAAAGGTCTCACCACTTCATCATGGTGGTAATTCTCCCCGCTCTGTTCATAATTGCCATCAACTTCGCCTCACCCTTCCTTAATGCTATGTTGGAGCTCAATGCCTTATCTTCATAAGCCCAATCCTCATTAACACCTTCCATGGTGTATACATGGAACAAGGTAGCTTGAATATTGCACATGGAAGGAAATTAGGGTAGAGGGTCATCACAATGTACAAATTGACAACCATCTCCACTAAACACTTGATGTAGAGAAAAATAATCTATATATGAATATAATTTTATTAAATAAAATTAAATGTGAACTTTAAAATAATTTCAATAAAAAATGAATATAATTCTCTCTTAACTTAGTAGTGAATGGTTTAAATAATTAAAAAATTGTTAGATACTTATAAAGTTAATATTAAATTATAAATTATATTTAATTTTTTAAGCCATAATCGGGAATATTTATATGCAAAATTATGTGCTTGGAGACATGACCTTACATCAATATTGCAAAAAATGAATTTTTTGCACTTGACTCTGTTGTTAGAGATATGCCTTCCTAAGATCGAGAACCAAATTTCTCTAGTTTCATTTGGCGCAAAAATAATTAGCTTAGGAACATAAAATCTCCAAAATGCCCCTAATATCTCAATACATTTAAATTGTATACAACTAACAAAGAGAAGGGGGACAAGCACCAATGCCTCCTGTCCAAACTCATTAGTAGGAAAAGCATTCAAATATGAGAGATATTCCATGGCCCGATAAGACGAATGAACATAAGAGACCCCACCTTGAATACGATGGCTTGCAGAAAGTTGAAATTCTAACCAGTGTTTATGAAGCATTGCCAACTCATCATCAAGATCCTACAATTTCACTCTGTGTTCCGTGAATAATTGCATGCCAACAATTAAAGTTGACCCTGTTTGGCTGTGTTGAAGCTAGAGATGCAATAAATCTTGTTGCAAATGTGTTGTGCCCTCTGCCCACTTCGATGGAGGGGATTTCCCCGGGATTAGTTTCACCATGCATTTAATGGAAACACCTTGCAGGAGCCCAACCAAAACTATTTCAAGAGACTTGATCATCACTCAAGCATAAATGACAACACATCCCAACACATTGAAAAAAGGAAAACTCCTTTTCCCCTATTAGAATCACGTAAGTCCCAACCCTAGAAAGTAGTTTTGGGAGCCCAAAGTCATGCTGACACTAATACTCGAGGGAGGAGAGAAGGTTCCATAAGAGACCGAAATTTCCAAGTTGCAGCCTAAAGAACAAAGAGGGAAATTTCCAAATCTAGAAGAATCAACACAATCCACACTGAAATAGAAATTTTAGCCTTGGGGGGGCAACATTGAAGGAAAACATAGAGGCACATACAAAGGGAATTCACATCAATATTGACATGTTCCCAAAACCCACAAGATACCTTCTTCTTCCCAAATAAAACCAAAGAGTCCCAAATTGACAATCTAACAAACTAATATGATATATCACACAAGGAACTTTGCAAATGGGAAACTTCTTGGATTACAAAATACTCCATCTCCCACCTTACAGTAACTTGATGTGTAGACACCACCTCCTGGAGCTAAAACATGAAGATTCTCAATTGAGGCATGGCACATTCATTCTAAAGGACAGTGAATGGCTACATATTCATCGTGCATCGATGAAAACCAATCTCCCTCCCCAAGTTATCGAATGTAACATTAAAACCTTGTTCCTCCTCACAATGAGCCATGGCCAACTCTTCCATATGCACACAAGTCTAAATTTGAGGGAGTAATGAGTAATGATGGACTTGTATGGGGGGCACGTGGAGGAAGAGAAGATCTACAACCCTTGAATCTAATTTAACAACTTGAAGTGATCCTTGCTAGATTAACCTAATTCAATCTTTTGTAGCTAGGGGTTTGAAAAACCAACACCCAATTTGATCCTTCGCAGACAAGGGTGAATTCATGGGATAAGAGTGTAGCAGACTTGATTATTGATTCATAATGGTTTCCTTGTTAATATAATTGCTTAATCTGCCATTTCTTCCACCTTGAAATTATTTTGCCTCAAAACATGAAAGCATTGATACTTAGAGAATCGAAATAGAATAACCCTTATATGACTAAATATTCAATTGAGAAGAGAGTCCTTAGGATTGGATCCATTTCGAAAGTGGCATGAAATGATTTTAGAGTCCCCCAACTATAAGAATCCTTTCAATATTGCTTGATTGGGACAAAGAAAGCTTTTGAAAGAGGCCATATGCTTCAATGTGATTATTAGAAGTCGTCCCCAAAATCCAAATGAAACTTGTTTCTTATTGTCCTCGAGAACTTAAAATAACACCTCACACTTATTAACAAAAATAAACACTATCTATATCAATATGCTTATACATGATTTATTTTTAAATGTAAATTTTAAATTTTATTTATAGCATTTCAACGGCACCATTTGAGATGGTATTAATTTTATCAACATATTATTGATTTGTACACTGTCGTGAATCTTCCACTAGACAGTTTGTCACAACAAATATGATAATATTGTATTAAAAATTTGATATTCTACCCTATTATAGTTTTATTAAACTCTAAGATCTATAGATTTAACTGTAATTAGTGCATGCATGCGAATGGAAATTATGCAAAAAAATAGCAAACGATAAAATAATCTCTCTCACACACACATAAGACACAAAATATGCTTCGGGAAACCCTTTTGGGAGAAAACCCAACTAAAAGGTGAGACTTCTTCACTCTCTTTCTCTGTCGGGAAATTTGGCTGCAGGTACAAAGAAGTAAGGCTTGTGGCTTGTGGGCTGCTACAGTGCACAAATCCTCCCTGTGTGCTCTACCTCCTATCCCTCTTGGCTATCTTTGCTCAACTATGGAACAAAATGCTCTCGAAAGAATTGAATGCCTCTTCCTCCTAGTGGTTCGGTTATAACACAGTCCGATAGCCTACTAGTGGTTAAATTTGACTACATCAACTCTTAACTGGAGTTACAATATAGACCCTTTTAGAGTCTTTTACATCACAAGCATGTGGCTAACCCCTTTTCCATGAATAATGGGGCTAACGCGACATCCTTCCGAATTATAGGTGTGAAAACAGGAAGGTCAAATTTTGAGTGGCATAACTTTTACATACGGACCCCAATTGGCGCGCTTCTTACACTATTGGAAAGATCTCTGTGTGTAGAACAAAATGAAAAGATGTGCCACAACGACAAGGTTTTACCCCCAAAAAATGTTGTTTGATGCCTCAAAACGCTCCCAGAAGGTTTCAGACCCTATCTCACCAAACTAGGTCCTACCGGTAAAAATGGGTCCCTTGAGCCGATTCCTCCACTTTTTGCACTCTGAATGTATTGAGATGGATGACAAACAATATAATGATAAAATCCGAATCAATTATATATATATATATATATATATATATATATATATATGAATGATAATGAAATATGTGCCTTTCCATTATATTTTTATGTTAATTTTTTATTTATAATAATTATTTTTATTTTTATCATTTATGATCAAATCATTATAAATATTTAATTTTTTTCTCTTTCAAATTTTTTAAAAATTCTATTCCTTTTTATTTTTAATAGAATAATATTTAAAATGGATTTAAGGGGATACTTCATTTTCACATATAAAATTCCATAATAAAATATTTCATTCAAAATAAATATCATTTATTATTATTATTATTATTATAATAAGAATATTTTGCTTTATTTTATATATAGTTAGTATGAAAATAAGGTGTGGCAGGAGTGGGAGGGGTTATCTATCGCCTCGATGAACTATTAGAGTTACAATATGCTTGGGGTTTGAGCACTACAACTAACAACCAAGCTGAATGTCTACCACTTTGGCAGAGATTAGTATTAACAATAACAAGAAACATCTCCAAAATTATGGTGTTCAGAGACTCAATGGTGGTGATTTAACAAGTGTGGAAAGTAAGGGGATCACATAACATCACCCTCCTCCCCATCCTGCTAAGGATTACCTTACAAATCTAGCAATTTGAACAAATAGAATTCTACCATGTGTACATGCAACTAAACATAGAAGTTGACACAATGGAAAACAAAGGGACAACATTGGAACATGTGTTAATGGAGATAGACCAAAGGTTGGCAATAAACCTCCCTTTACCATGAAATTACTCGACACATATCAGGGTCAAAACATAATAAATAATGACCCCTAACCGAATAAATTATACAATGTGCACATTGGGAGATATACCAATTACCCCATCTCTAAAAAACTGGATGTTGTTGTGAACATCAACAATCCCATGGAAGGAATGACGGCTCTCCTTAAATATTCAAATGCGAAGCCCAATGAAAGTGTACCATTGTCTTATACAACGTCACAATAAGCGGATAGATGTAGCCCCATGCATGCACAAGTGGCTACAAACTCCAACTATTAATGGTGAAAATTAGTGGACTCAAGTGGTAAATACATCGACCTTGTTAAACCATTCAATTCGCTTTAGAAGGGCTTTAATTATCTTTTCTTCGTATTGCTCACCATTTTCAACAATCTTTTCAATAAATTCATTGGGATTTCGTTATGGATTCGATAGCTCTGCAATTCAATGCCTTGGTATATTCAAACAAAAATGGGGGTGGATTTATATGGTTCAACGCCACCCTTAATAGTGCTTCATCACTATATGAACCCACCTGCGAGACAAGGTGGCTATCATTGCATGGAATTAGAAGCTTTGTGCAATAGAGAGGACCTCTCATGGCAAACTCGGGAACTCTATCTCATGGGTATGAGCAAGCCAATATCAACTAGCTCCTATAACATTTGTTGGAGGCAATGGAAGAGTTGATTAATGTTATGCAACAACAAAGTGCTTTGCAGGAAATGAAAATACAAACATATCAATTATTAATGGAAAAGAGGTATGAATTGATGCAAATCAAGATGGAGAAATTTCAAGTTGAGATTCAAACAGGGATGGCTGCAATGGATACTAGGCTAATAAAAATAGAAGAAAAAACCAATAGCAGTGCACATGCAACCTTGGAGGAGTTCGAGACCAGTGAGGGACCAACAAAGAAAAAGGCTAGAAGAGTTGGATGACAGGACCAACAGGTCAAGGACAATGGCGACGAGCTGCAAGGAAAATTCGAAGAAGAAGGATTGCCATTTGCCAGATAAACCATCATGCCTTGACAACTTTTGATGTTTTGTAGATCTATACGTTGTTATTAGGAGTTTTTTTAATAAAGATTACAATTTCCATCTATTTAGAATAGTCGGAAAAAAAACACCATAAACATATAATATCTATATTTTGGACTATTTAATACGGAATAATAATGGACCATGAAAAATTATATAAAGGTTATGGCCCATAAACCTACCTATCCTTATAATTTTAAACTCCTAATTGTTTATTAAAAAAATGAAAATATTTTATTTTTAAAATATTTTATTTTAAAAATATTATATAGATATAAATATATATATATATATATAAATATATATATATGATGTGTCTAACTCCATATTAAGTATGGAAAAAAGTATACTACTTCTCTTACACTTAGCTTTTGAAATAATTATGAATATATATAAAATTTAATTTAAATTACCACAAAGAATATTGACTTTCATTTTTTTACAAGTAAAAATTATGAATATGTATAAAATTTAATTTAAATTACCAAAAAAAAATATTGACTTTCATTTTTTTACAAGTAATAATTATAAATATGTATAAAATTTAATTTAAATTACCACAAAAAATATTGATTTTCATTTTTTTACAAGTAAAAAATACATTGATAATTTAAAATTTAAAAATAGGGAATATATTTCTCTTTATGCAATTCTTGAATAAAACTGAGTGCGACTTTGAAATAATGACTTTCAACTTCTTAAAATATAAAATATAGTAATATCCAAATTACAGATGAAAAATATATTGATAATCCAAAATATAAATTCTCTCATGTAATATGGATTTTCTTCAATAAAACTGAGTGTGACTTTGAAATAATGACTTTTAAGAGTTTTAACTTCTTAAAATATAAAATATGGTTATATCCAAATTACACATGAAAAATACATTGATAATCCAAAATCTAAAAATATGTGATTAGATGAAAATATGCTCTTTATGCATTTATCTCATTCAACGAGGATTTTCTTGAATAATACTGAGTATGATTTTGAATTTTTTTTTACATGTACAAAATATACTAATAATTTAAATTATAGGTGAAAAATATATTGATATTTCAAAATCTAAGATGAAATATTTTTTTATATTAATAAGGTTTTCTAATGAATGTGACTTTAAATAATACTTTTCATTTTCTTACTCATACAAAATATGTCAATTATCTAAAATTTCAAAATAGGTAAAAATATTTGATTGCAATGAAAGTAATCCTCTTTATATGAAAGAGTCATATAATGCGGTTTTCTATGAATAATATTAAGTGTGTTTGGAATATAATTAAGAAAATATATTAAATTTTTTTATTTGAATATAATTAGGAAAATGTATTAAATTATCATAAAAAATATTGATTTTATCTTTTTTTTTTAAAATAAAAAATATATTTAAATATATAATTAAGATTAAAAGAAACTCTATATATGAGTAATTTGTTTTGGTGGATGTGTTTTGAACCAACGAGTATGGTTCATTTTCAGAACAAAATTTTCTTATAATGTGATTTCCTTTAGATAACACTAATAAATTAATACATTTTAATAAGTAAGGATTAATAATAATAACTATTTTCTTATAATATAAAAGTTAAATTATTATTAAAATGATAAAATTAATAAAAGAAATTATTTTAATAAATGACAATCAATAATAACAAATAATTATTTATCAATAGAGGAAGATCTACAAATTTAAGGATTTTAAAGGATGTTTGGTGGTTCTTATTGATTAATAGAGGAAGATATACAAATTTAAGGATTTTAGACATGTTTGGAACCACGTTTGGAACCGCCAGTAAGGTTTATCTTCAAGATTAAATAATTATGTCAATTAGGTTATTGGGGTTATCTCTAGTGGTTGACCAAAATGATTATTTAATACCTCATTCAATTTCAATTTTGTGTGAGTAATATAATGATGATAAACACTATTGTAATGACTATGTGGTTATGAATATTATTATATTGACTTTCTGGCTTCCATAAAAAAAAAAAAATAAAAAAAAATCAAATAACTATAAAATTTATTAAATTGAAAAATATTAAATCATTTAAAACAAATATTTCCGTTAAAAAAAAAAAAACTAAATAATTATAAAATTTATTAAATCGGAAAATATAAAATCATTTAAAACAAAAATAAGTTGTTATAAGATATAACAAATTAAAAATAGAAATAAAAAATTAAATTGTTTAAGTCCCCAATATAAAATTGTTTCAAGATTACGATAAAAAGAAAATAGTGGATAGCATTGCATTCCAGAAACATAGTCAGTACATCTAGAAACACAGAAAAGCAGCCAAGTTCATTGTTATCTGAAACACAGTAAAGCAGCAAAGTTCATTGTTATCTGAATCCCATCATGGCCATGGCATTGGCTTTGTTGATGCCTCAATCCTCGAATTTTCTTCAAAAAACATTTGTTTCAAAAGCCCCGTATTTCTCCAGAAGGCCAAATGCGTTCATGAAGGTGGTCGCTAAAGTACAACTGGAGGAACCAGAAAGCCTGGGAGCCATTGGAAATGCAGCGATTGTTGGAGGTCTGATAGCAAATCCAGTCGTGGGTTGGTCTCTATACACATTGAAAACAACTGGGTGTGGGCTGCCGCCTGGTCCAGGGGGAGCTATAGGTGCATTGGAAGGCATCAGTTTTCTGGTGGTATTTGGATTGATAGGATGGTCTGTGTATACTAAAGTGAAAACAGGATCAGGTCTTCCCAGTGGGCCATTTGGGTTATTGGGTGCAGTAGAAGGTCTCTCTTATCTCACCCTGGTGGGCATTTTAGCTGTTTTTGGGCTGCAATATTTGGATTATGGGTACATACCTGGTCCAACTCCGGGAGAGCAGTGCTTTGGGTGAAGCCTGTTAAAAGACTATCTGCGAAATCTATGTACATTATTGTAAGACCATGTTTCTTTCCCCATTAATTCCTATGGTCTGAACTCGTTTTTGTGTTTTTTTCCGTGTATCTCTCTGTTCATCTATGGAATTGCTTACACCAAGCACAGGCTCATCTTATAACTGACCTGTTCAACTATTGTTGGAATGAGAAAATGGGTTTTTTTCGTGGCCCAATGGTTACAAACGTTATAGCAGTTGAAATTTGTGTTTAATCAATTCCTAATTTAAATTAATTGTATATATTATTTTCCGCTAGGGGCCAGAGATAGCCAATGGGACAGCAAAAGTGAAATTTGTGATTTACTTTATATACTAGTTTCCGCTAGGGACCGAAGATGGCCGATTAGACAGCTAGGACGAAAGGGAAGGCACCAATCCAGAAGTCGTAGATCAATGACGTCCGATGAAGATTTGGAAATTATAGTGTCAACAAACATTTCACCTTACATCCAAAGTTCAGGAAAATGTTGGCAATGAGATGTGCGCTAACTGTTGGTTGAAGAAGCCTCTAAGTTCTAGGTTGCTTTACAAATCTCATAGCCGTTATCTGATCAGAGGACTTCTTGCAGCAAAAATCATCCAAAAGGAGCAAATGCAACTTTCTAAACAAACAAACGGTATCATCCATGGGTTTTGTGAAAAATTGAGCATCTAAAGATGAAATTTCCCTAACCCTGACCCTCCTAATTACAAAGTGTAAATTTGTGATGCTTCAACCACATAGCGATAAGAACCCTCATATATGGTCTCGTATATAGCGCCAACTTGTCTATCATATATGGTCTCCAAACCTCACACCCATTGAGAAGAGAAGGCATACACTAAATGTGCATGAGCCAAACCAACCTTTGAATTTTTGGAATTGAAGTTGATAACATTGTCCTCCATGGTTGCTGGTGTTTTTGGGATTCAGCTAAAAGCTTAAAAGAAAGGTGAGATAATACTATTTTTGGGAAAATTTTAAAGATTCATATTTATCTGAAATTGTAAAACCCACATTCCCCACATTTTTGACACTGTGGGTGGGGGGCACTTGGAGAAACATTACAGCCATGCCTTCTTTTCGGGAAATGCTTAAGGAAATAACTGCCAAAAA
The DNA here is from genome assembly GCA_031772625.1 of Pinus tabuliformis. Lineage (NCBI taxonomy): Eukaryota > Viridiplantae > Streptophyta > Pinopsida > Pinales > Pinaceae > Pinus > Pinus tabuliformis. The sequence continues at coordinate 342,584,378 of CM062816.1, forward strand.
GGGAGGTGTCTGGCTGCCCCCCTCTCCAAAAGGAGACACTTGGGTGCCCCCTCTCCCACAAAGAGATGCTTGGGTACTCCCTCCCTCTATAGTTTTTTTGTCCAATAACCTTCTAAGATAGAATAAAGATCCAGATGCCCCCATCCCATAGAATAGGGATGCTTGGGTGCTCCCTCTCTCTAGATTTTTTGTCCAACAACCCTCTAAGATAGAATAAAGATAGGAGATAGAATTTGGGGAGTTTGTGACCTTGATAATTAATGGTAATAATAAATTCTAAAGTAAAAATGTGAGATGCACTTTTACTTAAATTTTAACATTACCATTAATTGTTTTAGGATGTTTGAGAGTGGTTTCAACCTCATTGGACTTCATTTGGAGATAGTAGAATCTCATATTTCATTTATAATTTAACAAATTTAATATTTCTTGATTTTAGACTTTTGTGATCTATATTGATTTTGATAAAAGTCTTTTGGATTAATCACATCATGATTGATAAAGTTTTTTGGATTAATCACATCATGATTGTTGGTCCTGAGGATGAACCACATTAGATGGTTTGAAACGTCTACCAACAACTTAAATTTAATAGTGTTCAAGATTTTAGAATGGGTAGGATATTGTGTTTCCATTGAATTGCACAATGATGAATTTGCATAGAATAACTTATTATTGTTGGGATCTTATCATTATTATCTTTATTTTTATAATTTTAAAGATGGTGACCCCTATGTTAGTAACCCCATGCCCACCTCCTCCTGAATTTCCCTAAAATTTGGGGTACTCCCACACACCCTCCGACCCCTCCCTCCCTGTGCACCCTATGTTAGTAACCCATGCCCACCTCCTCCTGAATTTCCCTAAAATTTGGGGTACTCCCACACACCCTCCCTCCCTGTGCATCTCCCATCTCCAGCACTCCCCTGTCTCGGAAACTTAGTGGAACCTAGCAAATTTGTTTCGTATTATATCTTTCAATGTGGCAGAAGCTGGGGTATAGATCTTATTTAGCTTGCTTATTTCTGTATGTCTCTTCATCAAAGTAACTCCAAGTACTTTAGTCTTATCACTTCTCTTGGGTTATTCTGGTTCATGCTTGGAAAATTATAGATGAAAGCTAGTCTTGCTCTTGTTTGTTTCCTTTGCAAACGTTGAAGTGCCAACGTTGAGTTCGTACACTTGGATGAATCAAATCGATGACATAATAAGTGCAATGACCTGAATTATCGAGCACTTAACCTAATCTCTGGGCCGAACGTCTTGTTTCAAAGGCTTAGGTTTTCAGATCTTACCTGTCTTATTGTCTAAGATAGAAGTGGCATATTTTATGGCACGATAACTCACTTTGACACTCACACAAGCACATAAGAATAGAAACGTCTTGATATTTTCGGCTTGCTAACACTGGTGATAAGGGATTTTCTGCATAATGGTCACAATTTTTGTTTTGACACATCACTTCTCCACAACATTGGATCACTTTAAGCATCCTTAATACACCCCCAAACAAATCAATGCAACAGTTTGAGGAAAGACCTGATCTATGGTGCTAACGTCTAACCTTTTGGGGATTGGTTTGAGGGTTTCTTGTTACTAGTCTATGGGTTGTATGGTCTTTTATGAATCTGAAATGGTATAATCACTTCACACGAACACCAAATGCCTCAAATGCCAGGCCAAATGATATGATACTTCATAACTGTTGCATCTCCTAAATTTGATCAGGGTTTACTTGCCTGATCATTGATGGTCAATGTGTGATAATACTCTTGATTATATTGCAACATTTGGGCATCTCTAAAATCCTAACTCTTTCACATAACAAATCGATGCATTAACTTGTTGAATGACTCAGTGTTTGAGTCCACTATTTATGTGTTTCTAACCCTGGTTTCCATTATCAGCACTGTCATGTCAACACAGGAAACTTCATAATGTGATTTGAATCTTGAAATGACACTACTACTGTGCAGATAATAACTCTTGAATACTTGGTTCTCAATACATGTTTAATGACACGCATCTAAACATCTTTAAAGGATTAAAGTTGTTCACTGCTGGTACACAATTTACACAGTGCATGATATCTTGACATTCCTGCCAACATTGTATTCTTTTTACTGCTCACTTGTCACATTTCGGATGGTTGATTCTTATGGTTATAAGTTATAACTTGAGTATTTGAAAGAAAATTTCACTGTTGAGATATTCTTTTTAAACATCATATACTTTCTCAGATAAACTGTTGCCATCGCTGGTGTTTCATCGTTATTTGGGGTAATTTGATTCTAGCCTTCTCATGATAACAAACCCGCGATCACATGCTCTAAACACTGTTAAGAAAATGCTCACCATCTACTCATGTTGGATCAATGTTCTCATGGTTAAGAATGCACATTAAAGATTACTGTTGAATGACATAACTCGGTTCTCATTGAATGATATAACTCTGCTGTCATATGCTATAGCTCTGGTGTTCTCATTGTTCTCAAGTAATAGTAGTGCACTTGATGTTTCTTTGGTCTATCAATTGCAAGCACATAACTCTTGGAATATGATCTCTTAATGATGACAATACGACTCTTAATCGTTGGTGCTAATGATGAGTTGAATCGTTGATGTAAATGATTTAATGGTCATTATTTCATATTGCTATTGGATACATGTTTCATATCTTGATAGCATATCGTAAATTGAACAAGACGTTTCCAAGCACAATCTTGAATGAGCATACTTGTCTAAGTTAAACACATTTGAAGCTTATTCACAATTGGTAATTTGGTTTACTCACCTGAATTCACCTTTATCTTGAGATTAAATAGTGTCAAGTTGCCTAAGTTTCCATTAAGGCAAGTCAGAAGAGCTTCCCTTTTTACACAACGACCTAGCTTAGGCTAACCTTTTAAGGATTTCCTACTTGACGAGGATCCTTTTCCTGTAGTTTAAAGAGCTGGCCAATGTTATTGAGGTGACAGTGGGTGACTTGCCTAAGAGTTGCCTCTATGCTCTCCCATTGGGGTTAGGACTTTCCCCTCTAGGGAGTTTGAACAGTAACACTTGAAACAAATAAAATATCACTTAGCTCAAGAACATCACCTGAAGGTATCCAAAGCGAAATGGATCCAACTCCTCTCACAAGATATGTGGCATCATCACCAAGCGCCAGAGTCATGCCTCCCTCTTGCTCTTGGATCCTTTTGAATAGAGACCTATCATATGTCATATGTCTTGAAGCTCCATTGTCCACATACTAGCCAACAATAGACACAATGTTAGAAGATAAACAAGAAGTCATGGATAATGTAGTCCCAAACTGAGTGGATATCTCTTCTCCATCTACTACAGTATTCGCTGCTACTTGCTTCACACCTTTTTCCTTCTTCTTCAATGGAAACTATCCTACATAACGTCTCATCTAATGACTTTGAAAGCCCATAACCTTACTTAGGTCTTTCTCTTCTGTATGATATATCTCTCCCATCCGTCTTCTTGAAGCCTTTCTTACTACCATTCTTCATCTTCATGTCAAGGCCAATAACATCTACTTCCCTTTGTTGCTCTGAACAACACTACAATCTGATTTCTTCATGCACCAGATCAACCCAAATATTTGGAAAATCTAGCATGTTCTCCTTAGCACAAATACCCTGAACAAAAGGTGTCTAGGAAGGACACCATCTCTTGATCCTTTTAATAGACCCACGGTGAGATAACTAGAAATACATGAAAAAAACATGTTTTCATGATAAAAAGAAACATGTTCTTTTCATGTATTTGTAGTTTATCTCACTGTGGGTTTATCAAAAGTATACCAGTGGGTACTTGTTGGATATAGAATTTAATTCTGCGTCCAATGAGTGCTTACTCTTGAAATTTGAGTAAACTTATGTGGACATAAGTTGAAAATACAATTTCAAAGCATCAATTTTCTTCTTTACTTTCCAATAATATTTATCTTTATGGTTGACATCATCAACTTGAATCCTATTGGTTCTTCAAAGTTGATTATGATGGTAATTTTTGTGTTTTGAGGCCTATTTTTTACCTCAAAACTCCACTAATTCTTCTCTCAAGGCTAGTGCAAAAAATCCAACTATCCAAAAATCCCTAGCTAGAGTAAATCATCAAAACTTAGCTCAACCAAGAAGATCCAAGTGCAAGAATCTCTCCAACACATCCTCTGAGGCAAGATGGTCGCCTCTTCTCTTCTTCTTCACAATTCCACCCTAGGGTTTCCTCTCAAAACCTTAATCTCTAATCTCCAAGGGTTAAACCTAAGTTGCACTAAAACGGATACGAGAACGTATACGGATACAAGGTTTGAAACAGATATGACAAATTTTCAAAAAATCTGGATACGATACGACAAGGAAATGGCATATATATATATTTCATATTACCGTTCATCTTTTAGTATCTAGATTCTATATCTAAAAATACATAATCATCATCATGAATTCAACATCAACCAATCATCATATTCAATTCAGCATAAACATTGTCATCATCGTTGGCGTTTATTATAACATTCAACATTCATCATTAGTAATGTAATCAGAAATGCTACAACCTTTGTGCTTTCGGGTCCAACTCCTTCAAAGAACGCGTCATGCGTGGCAAATGGTATCTATCTTCCTTGCATGACAATTAAAAGGTCCATGGAATCATTGGGATATTCTATCAAGACCTATTTGAACATTTCAATCTTCTCAATGTCAGCTTGGTCTCTTGACTATATGCAGGCAAAAGATTGGCTAGAGAAGATTTGCTATATTGGAGGGATTTACGAAATCAAGAGCAAAATCAATGACAATTAAAAAAAACTTAACCAAACTGAAAATTATTGCCCAAATAAAACTCTTTATGAAGACCTTAATCAAACCCTTCTATTTGTATTTTTGAATATCTATCTTTTTCTGTTTATGTAAATTCTTGAACAAATTTTCATGCGTTTTAACATTTTAAGGGTGGATTCTGATCACGATTTAAATCTAGAAACGGATCCAAAAAAATAAAAAACTCTTAGAAATGTATCCAATTTCGAATTTGAAGTTTCTGATTTTTTGAAACGACACAAAAACATTTTTATGGTGTTTCGGACAAAGATCGTATCCGTTTCCATTTCAGAAACAGGGGTCCGTGTTTCCGGCAATTCCTTCAGGTGTTTCCGATAACTTAGGGTTAAACCCTAACTCTAGAACTTTGAGATGCCCAAAGGAACCCCAACACTTAAGAAATAAAGAGAATTGTTAAATTCAGAACCTAACAATTTGACAATTTAATTCTGCAAATTTATCGTAGATATATTGAGTAAAAACATGAATGGGATCTTAAAATAAACAAAATATATTTAGGGGAAGCACAACCAATCTCAATCATACATTACAAATAAGGTTTTTGCCCGATGAAAATAGTTCTTCATAAAAATGATTAGAACCTACTCGGGCTTCCTTACTGGGGTAATGGCCCAAATTGAGGAAAATACATAAGCCAATAAATATGGATTTGAACCCATTTCTCAAGCCCTGGATTTGTCCTTGATCTTTCTTGGTCTCCTTTGCTGCACCCTTGCACCTTTCTCGGACCTGACACACTTGGCTAAAACTCCTCCATCCAATCACTGAGATCTTCTCTCAAGTCTTGTGCTCACTCACTATTTGTGTCTTCTCCCTTAGCCTAACCTTTCTTCTATAAGCTTGAGTATGCTCAAACCCCTAACCCTATTTTCCAAAGTGTTTAACGATTCAGATTAGATCTCAAATTCACTTGAGATCGACGATTGAGAATACATCTAATTCGCTAATGCAAAAACCTTTGCATTTCATTAGATTAACTCAATTTTGTCTTATAAAAGAAATTACTTTAATCACTGAAGTAATTTTCTAAGGTTAAAGGTGTATTAGGCGATTCTACATGCCTAGTACCTATCTGAACTACAAACATCAACACTCCCTCGTACTAAGGGAGGTATTTCCTGAAGAGGCACTTGGAATTGACTTCCCCTCTGGTATTGGCACAATATCCCATGCATCTTCCTCTACCATGGCTCTCCTCTAAACCTTCTGGTCTAATGCCTCTTCAAGGATGTGTGTCTTTATTTTTATTATATATTTACGATGTTTTAATTAAGGAATTAATTTAATGATAAGAAAAAGTAAATAAATAATCTAATATCTAAAGGGAATTAACACTCATAAGTAATATTTTATTAGTTTTATCATATATATTTTTTTTTTTTTTTTTTAAATAAATATTTTATTCCTAAAATTGAAGAGTGTTCATCAAAATAGTCTGAATTCTATTTTCGCTTACTACTGTGAAAACCATATGAGAGACCAAACTTTAATTTTAGCCATAGAGAAATAAATTTTTTGTTGATGTTATTTAATATATAAAAAACTAGTACGTTCTGCAAGGCTTATAGGGTCATTCTTAACTTTGAAAATAAAAAATCATATAGATGGGAATATAAAAAAAAAAGCAATATAGAAACTATCATTCATACTTATTAGATTCAAAATATTATACTAGAACGGGTTAATTGTTGTTGCCTTGAGATCATCCTAGGTCAAGGGAAATTATCATACGAGTCTCTATATTTTGATTCTTCGATCCATGGATGTCATATGCTACTACATCTCATCCAACAATAATAAAAATTCCTCTTTGGATTCATTCATGTCAAACAAAACCCTTCATGTGATTAAATTTAGATTTGATATATATCAACAGTGTACATGTATTTGTTGTAGCAACGACTTATGTCGCCCATGTCTAGGACCTAGTCTACCTCTTCAACCACCACTTCCATATTTATTAAGTATCAATTTTTTTCAACCAATTCATGCTCCATCTATGGTATATCATCATGGATTGGTTGAGGGTTGTGCGCTTAATACCTAGAAGTAGATACATCCACCCATTTTTGGGTGCAAGAGCTCCCATGATCATGGTAATACGTTGTTGTACATCAAACTATAGCTAGTCAATAGTGAATTATAACCCAAACAATAAAGAATATATGCTTGGACAGCAAGAAGGAATTTCCTTAGGAAAGGAATAATATGAGACACAAAATTAGAAGGCCATGTTAGAAAGGAAGTGGGAAAGCAACGCTAGCCATAAAATATGTTGTGGATTTGGTGCTCTGTTGGATTCCCAAACATTGGATTAACCTAAGAAGCCATAGGAGATCAGAATTTTGAAACCATAGCCAGGGAAATAGGAAAGATGAAATAAAAACCCTAGCCTTTCCAACCAAGCCTACGAGATGACAAAAGGGAAATCACAAACAGAACCATTGAACCTGCTATAGGGCTTCAGAAATTGAATATCCAAAAACCATTAACAACAAGAGATATAAAGGAAATCCATCGCAATACCTAAAGGGTAAATAGTTGAATTAAATGTGTCCTGGGCATGAATGACCATAATTTAGATTTGAAAACTCTTGGAGATTCCCATCATTTTCCTTATATATAGGGTGGTGTTATTAAGAAAAATGAGATCCTCCCACCTATGGAAATGACCAATACATGTAGTGAATTCTAGCTATAATGTATCATCTGACTGTACAGGATGATTCATCCTTTCATCCCAAGATGTAAACAATCTACACTCAATATCATGCATTAATCCTACATTGGAGTGTTTACCTTGCCCCATCAAAGAGTGGTGAATTCCCATACCGTTCCATGTATAGGAGGATGATGTCTCATTATTATCATGGGGAGCCATGATACCACATCCACCCTCGTTAATAACTGGTCATTTCGTGATAATACACCCCCCACCTTTTCGACTATAAACATCCCATCTAGGGAGTTTTATCAAGTCTATTTTGATGAAATATTCTAGTAAAATAGCCATGAAAGTTTATCGATCATATTAGTATTAGAGCCATGTTTCTTTGGGGTATTTTATGGGAAGTTGTAGGGATCCAAGGACCATTTTAAGAAAAAAAATCACAAAACTCTAGTCATAGATGATAATTCTATTCACAATAATCCTTATGACTTAATAGAAGAGAGATTTTTGAGGCTATAATCACAAGTAGCAAACATTAGTCACAATATGAGCTTCCATATGTAAAATTTAGCAATCAAGCCCAGGCCTTTTGGAGAGGAAGGGTGTTATAACCCAAAGGCCAAATCAGAAAGGAAATTGGAAGATCATGAATACTAATGAAAGGATTTTAGGAAAGAGCTCGAGAAAGGGAAGCCAAGTTTGAGTGTTGCTAACCATTCATAGTCCATAGTCAAGATTGAAACAAAAGCATACATAAATCTATACCAAGGTGATATAAATGCACTATAATTGAATCATTGGTTGTGTAAATTATAAGTTCATATTATCATTCAACATGTATATCAAAAATCCCCCGATCGGGGTGCAGCATCATGGAGGAAGTGGGTCAGAGGAGATGGGACCGAGAAGTTGTAGGCATAGCCCAAGAGAGTGAAAGGAAAGGTATTAGAGTGGGAAGTGGAGGGAGAGGACATGGGGAAGGGCAGGTGAACGGACAAGGCATGGAAGGAACTGACCCCGAGAGCAGGTCGGTGGAGACAGAAAAGGAAGACAACGAGGATGGCAGGGGGCCAGCAGGAGGACGCGAGCAAGTGGCAGGATGAGGGAAGAGGACATGCAGCAAGAGCAGCTGGGAGCAAATGAGAGTTAATGAGAGAAAGTGTGAGAAAAGATGGAGGGTCACCATTCCAAGGTGATGGCGTAGGGATTAGTGAGGGGAGTAATTACGATAGACAGGTGGATGAGAAGTGCAAGGACAGAATGGGGAGGGGAATAAAACATAAAGAAAAAAATGTTTAAGGCAGATGCATGCAGAGGGAGAAAACAAGAGCAGGAGAGAAGAAAGGTGGCCGAGGAATGACAATGCAACATGGGACAGCAGCGGAACCAGCTCTAAAAGTTGGTATGTTGCTACTCTGGCCCTCAACATCTTAAGAATTAGGATGCCTTTCTTTAAAAAACTAGGAAAAGTGTCCAGGATAGGTAGCGATTCTGGTAGGGAGGAATCCAGGAACTCCTGGGACCCTGGATGGATGAAGATTATAGAATTCTTAATGAAAACCCTAGTGATTAAGCTAGAGCTCAGAGAGAAGGGAGTAAGTAGAGGAAAGATGAGCAAACCTAGTAAGGATACCAGGGGGAAACTCGCTATGACCAAGTGGTGCCTACAGCTAGGAGAGGATGGGGCAGAAACCAAGAATGGAGAGGTTTCCACCACGGTAACCTCAAGAAATGAAATGCGAGAGAGTGTGGACTTTATGATTCTTGTTGGGGACTCCTCAGGTAAAACAGAGGGAAAAAACGAAGCGCTGCATAGAGTAAAGAGAATAGTGAAAAAAGCAAAACAAAAAATAATAAATTTACTCGATGCGGAGGAAAATAGGGCCAGGGTACTCCGGTTTAGACCCTTAGAGAAAATCTCCATGGCCAAGCTTCCTTGCGAAGCAAAGAATAGTAACTCAGTCTATTTTGGTGGCGGTCCTATGTGGATGCCTCTGTCGCACTGTCTGAGTGACAGTCATCGACGTGAGAAAAACATGAAGGTAAAAGAAGAAAGAACCAGAAGAACCCAAAACTACAAGGCGAGTTGGGAAAAGCTAAAAGAAACCATGAAAAGCCTCAGTTCCGGCCCTGAAAGGGATAACAAACGTGACACAGGTAAATGGGAAATTGTTTGGATGTCTGTACAACATCAAACTAATATTTGTTATGGTTATGTGATAGGTCTCACCTCAAACTACGTCCAGTACAGAGAGGAGGCTAGTAAAAAGAAAGAAGCAAACAGCAGCAAATACGAAGACAACATGGCAAGAGACGGAAAAGAGGCGACCAGGAAGGCTAAGAGAGACATAGGAAAAAATATGGTTGAGGCAGTGAGCGGCCCAAACAAGGAGCAAAGCAAGAGAGGGAGAAAGATAGGATACGAACACATGAAAACCCTCATTGACGCTTACATGGCAAGGAACCCACCAAAAGTCAGAGCCCAAATAGCTTGTTGGGAGAGAGAACTAAATGACAACATAATGAATCGAGACATTCCCATGGAGGAATGGGAGGACATGGTTCCTGAGGACAACACACTCTCTTCAGATAGACGATCCAGCAATACTAAGTCATGAAGAACGTGGTGGCTCGGGCTATGACTCTCAATAGGGAACAAGCAGTAAGCAGAGGACCAGAGGTAAAGGAAGACACCAAGGAAAAGGATCCCATTAGGGAGAACTCCTCAGGAAGATTGCGACAGTCTAGATACAAACTTACAGAAACAACTTAGCACTGGGGAGAATTGAAAAAACACTGCAAGACATGAAGAGGAGTGAGATGCTGGGCTCTAGTGCCAAAGCGCCAGCCCTAGTAATATCCTTGGATGAGGATTGAAGCAGAGGTCCAGTTACATTTTGTTGAATTTTTATGATGAATAGTTTTTACTTGTTTAACTTGAACTGCAGTATAGATAGTATAGATAATGCTGCTAGACAGATAGAGAAGGACCTTTTTAAATTTTGGACAACGTTTAATGCAGACAGGTGGCTACCTGGTTTCCTTCAAGCAAGTAAGACCACTTGGAACAAATGGAAAATTTGATTTTGAACAGATAATACAAATAGAGGAAGTACCACCAAGTTCACAAAAAAACCATGTATATCAAAAATAAAATAAATCATTTTCTAGACTAAATTTAGAGGATCACGCCATGACTTGGTAGGAAATTCATACAAAAAAACTTAGGCTAAAGGACAATCTACCAATTACTAGGTGGGATATCTATAAAACCTTCATTAAATATTAACTTTATCCTATTAGGTATGTAGAGGGCTAATGCATCTAGTGGCACTACTTCAATTATAGGTAGGGGTAGAGTGTACAAGAGTACACCAATGAGTTAAAAAAGATTGCCATCGTCATGGGTATCTCTCCAGAGAACCTATATGTATTCTTCCTCAAGTATTTGAGGGTTGTACATAGCCATCTAAGAAATAAAATGATGTTTTCCAAGCCAATGATAGTGGATGAGGCATGTGCATAGGCACAATATATAGAAAGCATAGGCTAAAAGAAAGGGAAATGTAGTTTAAAGTAGAAAGAGCACCATGAAGCTTTTGAATAATGATATGTCATTAACATTGTTTTAGCCCTAAGGCCCACATTTTATTCTTTGAGGACCTCATGTTGAGGATTCATACATGACTCTATTATTAGCGGTTGTGATATTAGTGGTTGTGATGTTTATGTATGTTTTCCATTGATATTATGATGAAGATAGCATTAATGGTTATGTATGTATCTATTGGTATTATGATGATTGTAACATTTATGAATATGTATGCTCTCTACTACTATCATGATGATAATAGATTTGATGGATAGGTATGTTTGCATTGATGTTATGATGATGATAGCCATGGTGGATGTGCCCCCATGTTACCTACTTGCATTAGTTCTGGTTCACAATGAGCAATGATGCGAATGACTAGGTGATGTTAATGATGCTATTATGACAATGAATAACACTGAGAAACCTTGTTACTGATGATTATTGAGTATGGCAGGAAACCATTAGAGGCACTCGCATATGACGATTTGGGGACACCTGGTTTGATGAAAATTTATATTATTTTATCTTTGAAATTCTAAGTCGATTTTGAAACTTGTTGTATATGTTTATCTATATTCTGATGGTATGTTAATGGTTGCAGACACAGATTAGTTGCTTGGCCGAATGATTCACATATGGGTGATGGGGTTGTACAAGTGGATGAAACTACATGGGAGGGGTGGGGCAGTGTCCTTGATCTCACCCACTAGCACTACCGTCGTGACTTGGGCTGGAAAGGTTGAAACACCTTCACCTTGAAGATCACGATGCCATGAGGGCAAGTCCCAAAGTTGGGTCGCTCATGAGGATTTTACCGGGGGGTGCGCATCAAGGCGGATTCCTTGATCCCCGACACCATTAGTCTCACTATAGCAGACAACATAAGAGATGATAGTGGTTTATTTCGTTGCACCTATATTTTTCCCTCGTAGTCACTGAATGCTTGAAGGGCAAGTGGTGTGGCACCCTTGGAACTTCAAGAGAATTTCTTGAAGGGCACAACCAACTTGGCACCCTTGGCATCACAAATAAACTATTAGGCGTGGCACCCTTGGAACTTCAAGGGAAGTTCTTGAAGGGCATGACAAAATTTGGCACCTTTGGAATCATTAAAAATAAATAAATTGATAAATATAATCAAGAAATGAAAACTATGTAAATTTACATCAAGGGTAAATGATGTCAGAAACTGAGGTAATTAAACCAAAAATAAAACTTGGGTTAAGAGGATCATAGGAATAAATAAAATAGGTTACCTTAAAAAAAAATCTACCCTTCTCATGTTGGAAAATATTAGCTAGATTATGTAGTTTAATTAGGTAAAAAGGGGAAAGAGGGACATAATTGTAAGGATAAAGATTAATCCTAAAATAGTTAAACCTAATTAAGAGAAGAGGATGATGAATTAAATAAGATTAATAAATTAAATTTTAGAGAAATGTAGAGAACCTCCATGTGGCAAGAATATCCATCTAAGAGATAACTTGAGTTAAATTAGGGAATAGATAGGGGATCAAATCTTGAACTCATTAATTGGCTTTAGTAATGAACACAAATTAAGGAGTAACAAGGGGGATCAAGAGGCAACTAGCATAAGAAATACAAATCTTGTTAAGGTGAGGAAAATATTAGTTTTAAATTGAAATTTAAGTAAATAATTTTGGAGACCCTTGACGAGAGAGTGACACATGGGTGGGTGAATAATCAAACAATTGAATTATAAAAAAACAATTAATTATGCATGACATGCCAAGTGTCACCTATGAGGACTCCTATAAAAGAAGGGGCAAGCCATGGGAGAAGGGACTTTTGGGAACCCGATTGTGGGATGGATGAGACTATGTCAGAGTTATGATCACGAAACTATAATGAGTTTGGGGAGGTAGAGGATTTTAGAGAGGGGACTCTTGAGCCAAGGAGTACTCTCCTCTACCAGCTATTGCATTCCTCCATTGTACAACCCATTGCAGCTCGGGGGGTCCGCGGGGAAGAAGAGTACCCAAGGAGTACGCTGGGAGGTTAACCGATGGGTTATCGCATTCGGATCAAGTACGTTGTCATTCACTCTCGGGGGTAATTGGCAACAAGGGAATGCAAGTAACGGCAAATCAAGTGGAGACTCGTCTTCTAGTGAACGGTACATGTATGTTGCAATATTATTTTGTATGATTTCTTTATGGCCTTAGTTAAATATATGAAATTTTATGATATGTTCAATGAATTGAAATTTAGGAATGCGTTAGACAGTTGCTGAATAAATTTGAATTCCCAATGTTTTTCTCTTCTGGTTGCATTTTATTTTGATTTATTTCGTTAAATATATATATAGTATAGAATTGATCCTTACACTTGGTATCAGAGCTATGTTGAACCCTTGAGACCTATGGGCCCATGCATGCATGACTAGTTTTGTTTGCTATATGTGGGTATTTCTCTAAAATCAAATTACTCAAGTTTCAAAAAAAAGAAAAAAAGTAAGGCAATCAAATAAAAAAAATTAATTTTTGATACATTAAACTTTGAGTAAAGTTGTTGAAACAATTTTTGAGAGTGATTTCCTTGAATTTTTGCATAAGCAAAACAAAGCCATCTCCAAAACAATTTGGCATTGGTGTTGTTTTCAATCCCATAAGAATCGATTAACGAAATTTCAAAACTTTCAAGGGGACTGGAATGAAAAAGCATCGTGTGGATCATACTCATCCCTGCTATTATGTTAAGCTTCCAACACCTCTCAGCTTCAATCTCTTCCACGGATATCAGACCTCGTAGATTAAGAGTTTCCAGCGCGATGCAACCATTTATGTTGAGAAATTTAAGGTTCACGAGACTTGAAAGATTCTCCAGTGTATCCAATTCCCAGCAGTCTTGCAGGTTCACTCTTACTAATGCTGATGGCAACACAATAACCTGTTTTAGCTGAATATTTTCTGAAAGATCAATAGTTTGGGGCCAGGGGTAAACACCTTCATTTCTTTCTGAGGAATCTTCCATTTTGACGAATTGCATGCAAACTCATCTTGCAGCGGTACCTTCAAATGAAAACCCTTGCTTATGACTCTGCAGAACTGGACTACGAGAGCATAATTGGATTCCGGTTTCCTCACGATCAAATGAGGGCTAAAGAACCCCCCATAAACAATAATCATGATTGTACCAAGTCCACTCTTCTTGAAAACATGGCATAAGACAAAAGAATTCTGCAAACAAGGTCCTGCCTCACATTCATTTTCCTCAAGACGATATTCATGCATTATCCAATCAGTTCGTTCACCTTGTGGAGCCCGACCTCTATAGGAATCTAGAGTTTTTTTTTTTTTTACTGTGTTTGCTCGAGAGTAAACTTTATGATCCCTCTCGTGGCTTTCCATTACCCAGCTTCAGTAGCCCTATTAGTGCGTGAACCATTCGGATACTTCCTGTCACGAGGACTAAAGAAATACCACTCCATATCACCGCTGGGCAGGAAGGATTTCTCAGAATTTTTACACTTTTGCAGACCCAACTGAGAAAATCCAGGTTATCCCATTAACTACTATTACTGAAAAATTGAACATAACTGTTCCGGGAAACTTGATAAGCAGGCAAATCCCAGGGCTTGTTTCTATAAAGGTCGACCTTGCTAATAACCTCGATCTCTGCTTCTTTAAGTCCATGAATGAGTTTTCCCTTGAGATAGCAGGAGATAAGATCTTCGTTAGTGGGATGGAACCTAAAACCTGGGGGTAACGCTAATGTTCCCATGGGTAAAGCAGGGGTGTCGATTTCCCTCTACCACCTCTTAAGCCTAACAAAGTGAAACTAAATTCCACTCTCTCATCAAACTCTGCGTACTCAGCCCCGCTGCTCACCGTCTCCTCCCCGTCCTGCCCTGGAACTCTAACCTCCACGGTAGACATAATAAACCTCAAAACCCTAGGTAAAAGTTGAAGCTCATAACCATCCTCCGGACCGATAATGCCCTCTAAATTTAACGCCAGAGATTCCGTTATACACTCTGCACAGTTCTAAGCCATTAATATAGAATAAAATTTCAATAACTTGCAAGATTTGACATAATTCAATAAATATTGGCCTTTAAAAAAAAGAAAACGAAATCAAATGCATGTAATCTGGAAACAGGTGACACTGTGAGAGCCTAGATCTAAGACATAGTTCCAGATCTGGCAATACATGGCTTCTTCTTCTGGGTAAAATCAGTAACTAAAAGTTCGTTCTCCGGCTTTTTATACAATCGTCACTCATCACTTGAAAATAAAAATGGGGAGGGTAACACAGAAAACAAATCTATGTAAAAACAGAAAAGAGAAATATATGGCACTCAATGCTCAATGAGAAGAATGGAATGACATCAAGAAAGGCACCCTAACCAGACATATAAATTCTGAAATTCGTAAAGACTACGAGTCAAACTAACCACGCTTTCTGATTCCCAAAACATGTTGTTATGCGTTAAACTAAAACACTTCATTTTCAGTAATAGGAGTATACGCTTTCTGATTCCCAAAACATGTTGTTATGCGTTAAACTAAAACACTTCATTTTCAGTAATAGGAGTATAGAAGAAAAAATAAATAAATAAAAAAAAATAAAATCTCTAAATTTGATTGATTTAATGGACAGATTGCGTATCTGATATTTTAGGCCTAAAAAAAAAGTTGTTTGTTTTTTTAGTCCAGTGGAGCCGGTCTCAATGTTAGGTGGAACAATAATCTAACTGTGGAATGTTGCCACCATAATTTTAACTGAATATTTAAATGGGTACTTTTTATTATTAGTTGGTTTTCATATTTGAACCTGTGATTTGATGGGATTAAATTAATTGGTCTACAAAAACTAACTGGTTTACACTTCATGAATAGTTCTTATGAGATAATTTTGAACATTTAATGGGTAATTTTATTTAGCATGTATGGAAACAACACAAACAAACATGAAATTCCATTCGTACATACGAAATTATGGAGGAAGTTGAAATCTTCATATATTTTCAAGGGTTTGCATATTGTATATCACATCAAAATATGAAGCCTGCGAGCATCATTTTTAACTTTCTCATGTAGCGTGAATTATTCGGCAAACAACTTTGTACATTTCCTAATCTGTTTCCATGAACAGTTTATGTCTCCCCAGTTTTGAATAATTCTTCTGCATCTTTCTACTAAAAATATGTTCATCACTTAAATTATTTTGTAGATTTTTAGTGCAATTTCCTTCTCTCTTTTTCATATCCAAGCTACTTTTCTTTATGATTCCTTCTCTTCATTTCTGAAGTCTGATAGTTCATATGGATCAATAATTAAATATCCAAAAACATGGACCCTTTCATTGATTTAAACTTTGTTTTCTTGGAGTAATTGTGAACACTTGGTATGGTTTTATATGCAAAATGATTTGTTAAAAAAAAAAACAATTTTGAATATGGCTTAAAGTTTCTACCGTAAGTCACTAGGGATTTTCCTTGATTAATTGCCTTCAAAGTTCTTAACACACGGTTATTAAACTAAATATTGTTCAAAGGGGCTACTTGAATTGAAATAGAAATAATTGAAGGCCTGTGATTTGAATGGCACCATGGTTGATTCTCTAAGCTAGAATTTTCTTTCCATTCTGATGTTATGTGGCCCATTGTATTTACATTCTGTCCCCATCTCTCATTACTTGTGATGCTTACAGCTGCCATTGTCCATTGACTACTAGAAGAGTCTATTTTTGGTACCTAGAATAACGCAGTGGCTTGCCATAGCCAAATTCTCCAAAGGTTATGCGGGTGCTTGTGAATAAACTGTAGATGATATACAGAGCTGTATCCTCAATAATCCAATTGAAGATTGTCAATCCCAGTTGTTGTCTAATAGAAATGAAATCCTTGATAGCTCATAATTTTTACATATGTGTGTTACACCGTTCTAATTTGAATCTGGAAAAGAGTCCTGGGATGTTTTAAGATTGGGACAGCTATTTCTGCATTAGCTTCAATTTTTTCTAGAAGTTGAAAGCCTTGGAACACATAACAAATTCCTTCAAAATCCAAATTTGTTGACATGCAGCAAGCGTTCTGTGCTCAAGTCTGATTTCTTTTTTGAGAAGCTTCCCAATCTATCAACTTTCATCCTCATGAAGCTTCAGGTTTACCTCAGTTCTTTTCTCTAAATTGTTGTTTCCTCATTCATTCTCACAACGATAATAATTGTTTAGTTGTCTTTGAATATTTACATGTTCTTAAATTAGATGGTCAGTTAAGCTTTCTTTTGGCATATTGGTTTGCAGTATAGGCATCGCTTTGACACTTATTAGGATAGATTTTCTTCAGTTTACCTGAAATTTTGTTAAAAATGTGGAATATCATAATTTACAGTTGTTAACTTCACACATTTCAGTGTTTCAAAATTTTTTCAACACACTGAATCCATGTTTATATTCAAAAATAAAATTTAAATTATAGAACATTGCAATCTCATAAAAAAATCTTATTGCCAAATTCCTCCCCTTAAAAAAGAAGCATCTAGTTAAGCTACAGCTTTTGGTTTTTTTTTTTTCCATTCTATTTCACAGGTGTTTATTGTACACCCATGCTACCAGGAGTTGTACCTAGTTCAACTTTGAAGTTATCTTGATTCTCTTTAATTTTATCATGGGAATACCCAGGAGAGCTTTGTGTTTCCAAATAATAATTTCATGTTTGACTGTGGGAATTCTCTGTATATTGCTTGATGGGAATGAAGGGAATAATATCTTTTAAAATTAGAATAGTTATGTAAATTTTATCCATGCCAAATTACTAAAAATGAACTCGATGCCTTCTTTCTTAAACGAGAAAGGGATCATATATGCTTCGTATTCTTTATTTTTGAAAGCCACGTAGAAAGCGAGGATCTGCCATAGTAATTTATTTTTATGATATACCCAATTTTAGTTGTAAATGTTCAACAAAATTTTATATTAATAATTAATTTTTAAAAGCATGTCAAATTAAGAATTATATATATAGTATAGTCTTCGGTGCATTAGCTACATATGCGCTTTTAAAGCTCCACCACTTTCTTGAAGATCATCCTCCACTTTCTGATGAGATCTTCCTCCACATAAATCTTTTTATGTGAATTGTTTTGACTCTTAATATTTGTCAAGTAAATTTTTAACTTTTAAGATCCCAAAGTCCAGTGAAACCAAACTCAAGAAACCCGTCCAACATTGTTGAATGAATGATGAATGTGAAAAATGAAAAATATTTTTGGTATTTGTTTGAATTTTTGTGACCTGTGTTTAAAGTTGCAAAATAATGTTGAGTCTAAAAGTTTTTAAAGAATCTATTTTTACTAAATTTTAATTATGGTCATTCACAAATTATAATATATTGAATTTGAGATATTACAATATGGCAATAATATTTTGTCAGTAATAAAAATATTTTATACTAATGTAGAATTTGGTCATACAACAAGATTCTTGTAAATACAACATCAATATTTTTATTATCTAAAATTACTCAACAATTTGCATAAATTTTGGTGGGAAATAACTATGGGTAAATAAACTTGCACTATTTTAGTCATTTACGCTTCTTGGTTGTCTAGTTTAACATTGTGAGAACCAATACATTATTTTCATTATTAAATATATGATTCAAAATCATAAAACATTAGAAACTTACTCTCTCTCTCTTTTTACCAATGACAATCTCAGTTTATGTTATGATAATGCTACCAACCACCCTACCATTTACATGACATAATATAGTCTAAGCCTACTATGCTGAATAGATTGAACGTATTTTTTTGATTAAATCTTATAGGAATATTTGAAATTGATAGGTGAATTATATAATCAAGAACCTATAAATACATAAATTTTTCCTTTGTAAGTATATTACCGAGCTCCCAAGGAAAGGACAAGAAATTCATCTGGACTAAAAAATGTGAAGAGATATTTCAAAGGTTAAAGGTGTTATTAACGGCAACACCAATTTTGAAGGTGCCGGACATGGAATAAGAAATTTTTGGTTTGTACTGATGCCTCCGAGGAAGGGCTGGGTTGTGTGTCGATGCAAGAAGGAAGAGTAATAGCTTATGCATCAAAGAAACTTCGAAACCACGAAGAAAACTATGCAACCCATGATCTAGAAATGGCAGCAATTGTTTATGCACTAAGTATTTGGAAACACTACCTTCTAGGGAGGGAGTTTGATCTTAGGACTGACCATGGTGGGCTACAACGCATATTCCCTCAAGACCACTTAAATGCAAGACAATGACAATGGTCTGAGCTAATTAATAAATATTATTTTGATATCACTTACATAAAATGAACGATAAATAGGGTGGTTTATGCTTTAAGTAGGAGGCCTCAGATATTTTCAGTGATTTCCTTAAAGACAAATTTGAGGGAGACACTGCTTGTTTTACAATTTAAAGACACCGGGTATCAGGAGGTTAACAAAAGTTTGATGGAGGATGAAATGGGGGTCCCAAAATATGAATAATCATCCCTTGATAACGATGGGCTACTACGATTTTGGGGAAGAATATATGTACCACTGAATGAAGATATACGTCGGTTAATCTTGAATGAAGCACATTGCGTAGTATACATGGCACACCCTAGTGTTAAGAAGATGAGTGCGAACCTGAAACCACTCTTCTTTTGGAAAGGGATGAAGAAGGACATCGTGAACTGGGTAGCAAGATGCTTAGAGGGTCAACGAGTAAAAGCTGAACATAGACAACTAGCAGGGTTATTGAAACCCATGAGATACCAAGATCTAAATGGGAAGTTACATCAATGGACTTCATTGTGGGACCTTTTTGAAATCTTAGAAAGGAAAGGGCCGGTGGCATATAGGCTTGCCTTACCTCCATATTTAACGCGTATGCATGATGTGTTTCATGTTTCTGTTTTGCGCCATTATATTTCAAGATCCTTTGCATGTTATTGACTTTGGTCATTTTAGGTTTCGGACGAGGGAACAGTGATGGCCAAACCAGTTCACATACTGGATCAATGAACTTTGCAGCTTAGACGACTATTAGTGGACCAGGTTAAGGTCTAGTGGGACAACTATAGGCCCAATTGAACTACTTTGGAGGACACCAAAGAGATGCATCACCATTTTCCTTACCTATTCCAAGGACTTCGAGATGAAGTCCATTATTAAGAGGGGGTGTATGTAGTGCCCCGCTCTAGTTGACTGGAAATGATATGTCATTAACATTTATTTAGCCCTAAGGCCCACATTTTATTCTTTCAGGACCTCAGGTTGAGGATTCAGACATATGACTCTATTATTAGCGGTTGTGATATTAGTGGTTGTGATGTTTATATATGTTCTCTATTGATATTATGATGAAGATAACATTAATGGTTATGTATGTATTTATTGGTATTATGATGATTATAACATTTATGGATATGTATGCTCTCTACTACTATCATGATGATAATAGCTTTGATGGATAGGTATGTTTCCATTGATGTTATGATGATGATAGCCATGGTGGATGTGCCCCCATGTTACCTACTTGCATTAGTTCTAGTTCACAATGAGCAATGATGCGAATGACTAGGTGATGTTAATGATGCTATTATGACAATGAATAACATTGAGAAACCTTGTTACTGATGATTATTGAGTATGGCAGGAAACCATCAGAAGCACTCGCATATGACAATTTGGGGACACTTGGTTTGATGAAAATTTATATTATTTTATCTTTGAAATTCAAAGTCTATTTTGAAACCTGTTGTATATGTTTATCTATATTTTGATAGTATGTTAATGGTTGCAGGCACAGATTAGTTGCTTGGCTGAATGACTCACATATGGGTGATGGGGTTGTACAAGTGGATGGAACTACATGGGAGGGGTGGGACAGTGTCCCTGATCTCACCCACTAGCACTCCCGCCGTGACTTGGGCTAGAAAGGTTGAAACACCTTCACCTTGAAGATCACGATGCCATGAGGGCAAGTCCCAAAGTTGGGTTGCTCATGAGGATTTTACCGGGGCATGCGCATCAAGGTGGATTCCTTGATCCCCAACACCATTAGTCTCACTATAGCAGACAACATAAGAGATGATAGTGGTCTATTTCGTTGCACCTATACTTTCCCCTCGTAGTCACTGAATGCTTGAAGGGCAAGTGGTGTGGCACCCTTGGAACTACAAGAGAATTTCTTGAAGGGCATAACCAACTTGGCACCCTTGGCATCACAAATAAACTATTAGGTGTGGCACCCTTGGAACTTCAAGGGAAGTTCTTGAAATTTGGCACCCTTGGAATCATTAAAAATAAATAAATTGATAAATATAATCAAGAAATGAAAACTAGGTAAATTTACATTAAGGGTAAATGATGTTAGAAACCGAGGTAATTAATCCAAAAATAAAACTTGGGTTAAGAGGATCATAGGAAGAAATAAAATAGGTTACCTTAAAAAACTCTACCCTTTTCATGTTGGAAAATATTAGGTAGATTATGTAGTTTAATTAGGTAAAAAAGGGAAAGAGGGACATAATTGTAAGGATAAAGATTAATCCTAAAATAGTTAAACCTAATTAAGAGAAGAGGATGATGAATTAAATAAGATTAATAAATTAAATTTTAGAGAAATGTAGAGAACCTTCATGTGGCAAGAATATCCATCTAAGAGATAACTTGAGTTAAATTAGGGAATAGATAGGGGATCAAATCTTGAACTTATTAATTGACTTTAGTAATGAACACAAATTAAGGAGTAACAAGGGGGATCAAGAGGCAACTAACAGAAGAAATAGGAATCTTGTTGAGGTGAGGAAAATATTAGTTTTAAATTGAAATTTAAGTAAATAATTTTGGATACCCTTGATGAGGGAGTGACACATGGGTGGATGAACAATCAAACAATTGACTTATAAAAAAATAATTAATTATGCATGACATGCCAAGTGTCAACTAAGAGGACTCCTATAAAGAAGGGGCAAGCCATGGGAGAAGTGACTTTTGGGAACCCGATTGTGGGATGGATGAGACTATGTCAGAGTTGTGATCACGAAACTATAGTGAATTTGGTGAGGTAGAGGATTTTAGAGAGGGGACTCTGGAGCAAAGGAGTGCTCTCCTCTACTAGCTATTGCATTCCTCCATTGTACAACCCCATTGCAGCTTGGGGGGTCCATGGGGAAGAAGAGTACCCAAGGAGTACGCTGGGAGGTTAACCGGTGGGTCATCACATTCGGATCAAGTACGTTGTCATTCGCTCTCGGAGGTGACTGGCAACAAGGGAAGACAAGTAACGACAAATCAAGTCGAGTCTCGTCTTCTAGTGAACGGTACATGTGTGTTGCAATATTATTTTGTATGATTTTTTTATGGCCTTAGTTAAATATATGAAATTTTATGATATGTTCAATGAATTGAAATTTAGGAATGTGTTAGACAGTTGCTGAATAAATTTGAATTCCCAATGTTTTTCTCTTCTGGTTGCATTTTATTGTGATTTATTTCGTTATATATATATATAGTATAGAACTGATCCTTACAAGGAGGATGATGTCTCATTATTATCATGGGGAGCCATGATACCACATCCACCCTTGTTAATAACTAGTCATTTCGTGATAATACATCCCCCACCTTTTCGACTACAAACATCCCATCTAGGGAGTTTTATCAAGTCTATTTTGACGAAATATTCTAGTAAAATAGCCATGAAAGTTTATCGATCATATTAATATTAGAGCCATGTTTCTTTGGGGTATTTTATGGGAAGTTGTAGGAATCCAAGAACTATTTTAAGAAAAAAATCACAAAACTCTAGTCATAGATGATAATTTTATTCACAATAACCCTTATGACCTAATAGAAGAGAGATTTTTGAGGTTATAATCACAAGTAGCAAACATTAGTCACAATATGAGCTTCCATATGTAAAATTTAGCAATCAAGCCCAGGCCTTTTGGAGAGGAAGGGTGTTATAACCCAAAGACCAAATCAGAAAGGAAATTGGAAGATCATGAATACTAATGAAAGGATTTTAGGAAAAAGCTCGAGAAAGGGAAGCCAAGTTTGAGTGTTGCTAACCATTCACAGGCCATAGTCAAGATCGAAATGAAATCATACATAAATCTATACCAAGGTGATATAAATGCATTATAATTGAATCATTGGTTGTGTAAATTATAAGTTCATATTATCGTTCAACATGTATATCAAAAATCCCTCGATTGGGGTGCAACATCGTGGAGGAAGTGGGTCAGGGGAGATGGGACTGGGAAGTGGTAGGTAGAGCCCAAGAGAGTGAAAGGAAAGGTATTAGAGTGGGAAGTGGAGGGAGAGGACATGGGGAAGGACAGGTGGACGGATAGGACATGGAAGGAACAGACCCCGAGAGCAGGCCGGTGGAGACGGGAAGGGAAGACAACGAGGATGGCAGGGGGGCCAGCAGGAGTGCGAGCAGGGGGATGCTAGCAACTGGCAGGATGACGGAAGAGGACATGTGGCAAGAGCAACTGGGAGCAAGTGAGAGTTAATGAGAGACAGTGTGAGAAAGGACGGAGGGTCACCATTCCAAGGTGACGTCGTAGGGATCAGCGAGGGGAGTAATTACGATAAACAGGTGGATGAGAAGTGCAAGGACAGAATGGGGAGGGGAATAAAACATAAAGAAAAAAAGTTTATAGGCAGATGCATGCAGAGGGAGAAAACAAGAGCAGGAGAGAAGAAAAGTGGCCGAGGAACGACGATGAAACATGGGGATAGCAACGAAACCAGCTCTGAAAGTTGGTATGTTGCTACTCTGGCCCTCAACATCTTAAGAATTAGGATGCCTTTCTTTAAAAAACTAGGAAAAGTGTCTAGGATAGGTAGCGATTTTGGTAGGGAGGAATCCAGGAACTCCTGGGACCCTGGATGGATGAAGATTATACAATTCTTAATGAAAACCCTAGTGATTAAGCTAGAGCTCAGAGAGAAGGGATCAAGTAGAGGAAAGACGAGCAAACCTAGTAAGGATACCAGGGGAAACTCGCTATGACCAAGTGGTGCCTACGACTAGGAGAGGATGGGGCAGAAACCAAGAATGGAGAGGTTTCCACCACGGTAACCTCAAGAAATGAAATGCGAGAGAGTGTGGCCTTTATGGTTCTTGTTGGGGACTCCTCAAGTAAAATAGAGGGAAAAAACGAAGCGTTGCATAGAGTAAAGAGAATAGAGAAAAAAGCAAAACAAAAAATAAGAAATTTACTCGATGCGGAGGAAAATAGGGCCAGGGTACTCCTGTTTAGACCCTTAGAGAAAATCTCCATGGCCAAGCTTCCTTGTGAAGCAAAGAGTAGTAACTCAGTCTATCCTGGTGGTGGTCTTATGTGGATGCCTCTGTCGCACTGTCTGAGTGACAGTCATCGACGTGAGAAAAACACGAAGGTAAAAGAAGAAAGAACCAGAAGAACGCAAAACTACAAGGCGAGTTAGGAAAATCTAAAAGAAACAAGTTGTTGAAGTTTTGCTTGTAGACCTCCCTACTTGTCTCTTAATTGGAGTATGCAAATTTGTCAAACATGGTTCTTTGCTCATATCAACTTTATGCATAATAGTTATTGAGGAATTTGGTATATCATCACTCAAAGGTTACGTCATCATTTTATTAATGGAATTCCTCTTACTTAAGTACAAATAGGTTATCAAAGCTAAGTATTTGGGACCTATATCCTAAGTTAAGTATTTGGGACATATATCTTAAGTCTAAATAAAAGTGTTAGTTGCCACCCTGGTATATTGTTTATCTTTTTGGATTCCTATTTTAGTGTTTTTAATGGACGGAAAATTTATGTAACTACAATATTTATAATGGGAAAGTGTTTATTAGAAATTGTGTTATTTAGGTCCTTGTTATGTAAGTAAAAAAAACCATACTTAGTTGATACTTTTTAATATTTTATTATTACTGCGTAGAGATGAAAATCAAGAATAATTTTGTCGATTAGAGTACTTTCAAGTATTATAATGTTACCAATGTTGATTTGGGGTAGCATCAGATGTGCTCTAGCCACGAAATTTGGTGGAGAGGTTGGGGCACATGAGATCTCCAATACCCATAAAGGGTTTGGGCAGATTCTAAATAGATCAGGAGATATTAAAATAATTAATATTTTTAATGGAGTCCCTAAGTCTAAAATTAGGGAAAATAAAATATTTATGTGTATTAATATGAATATGTGTTAGAGTGGTCCAAAAGACATGGATCAAGCCAGATCTAATCTTGGTCATTGATTAGGGACTTAATCTCGACCGTTGAGATACAGGAAAAGTATAAGAGGAGGCTTGAGGGTCACTTGGAGAGTACACCAGATGACAAGTCATTCTATTCTCTAGAGCGGGGTTTGCTAAGAGAGATAGAATCAATGACCAGGAGAGCAGTTGAGAGGCATTGAGTATAGAGAAACAAAGAAGGCAGAGATTGTGCCAGGAGAGTAGTGCAGCAGCCAAGGAGGGTGATGCAGAGCCAGCAAGGGCTCATGCAAGGCCAGGCAGAGGCAGCCAAGTGTTGTGCAGAGCACCAGAGGGGCCAGTGTAGTTGATGTAGAGGCTCCTAGAGCTGACGCAAGGCCTCCTAGGGCTGACACAGGCCAAGAAAGGCTGACACAGGTCCAGTGTGAGACAGAGAGGGGTTGACGCAGTCTAGTTTGGGCAGACACTAGGGTACCAAAGCAGTTTTGTTCTTAGGAGCTGCCGGAAGGATTTTCCAGGGTTTCAGCCAGGAGATTTCTTTCAAACTATGAGGTATAGCTACTAAGGAAATTATCTATTGGGTAGGCCAGTTTTGGCACCCAGATTGTACTCTGATATTGCTTAAGAAGAAAACCCTCAGATAGCTGCACCGGTTTTCCCGCATTGGGTTTTTCCGGGGACATTAGTCCAAAAATAATGGTGTCATGTGGTGTGTTTAATCTTGTTTCTTTTAGTTGCTGATCTATAATATGTTGAGCACGCACTAGTGTTTATTTTTAGTATTTACTTTGTAAATAACTTGTTAAAGAAAAATAACAAGTAGGTTGGAATAAATTAGAAAAAGTGCATGAAGGGTTTCTAAACTAAGTAAACTTAGAAACTTCAACATGGCATCAGAGTGTGATTGCAGATCATAGGAGAGCTAAAAGACATCAGTTGAGCTGAGCAATAACAACAGAAAAAATCTATCCCAAGGTGACAGAAGTTGTTTCTAGTAGCGTAGAAGGCAAGAAGTGTGACGCAGAGCCAACTAGAGCCAAGTAGAAGAAGCTCGAATCTGCGCAGAGCCTTAGAGAGGCCAGCGTTGCTGACGCAGAGGGCCAGAGGGCTGACGCATGGCATCCCAGGGCTGACACAGACCCATCTGGGGTGACTCAGAGCCAGCGTGAGGTAGAGAGGGGCTGACGCAGTTCATAGAGAGGCAATTATTGGAGTCTAGAAGGCTGTAGAAATATTGCAGAGTGGAGCTGGTGAGGTACTGTAGTCAGAACAATATTTGACAAAGCAGGGCCAGAGGAGTTGTTACCAAGGGTTTCTAGCCGAGGAACCTGGATCAGCAGTGCAGTTGCACAAGACAATCAGAGTAGGGGGCATCTCGACAAGCGACAGAAGGATTTCCAGGAGGGAAATCAGGACTCAGAGGGAGTCTTGAAGAGAACTTCCGAACGGGAGGTAGAGACTTATAGGAGTCAAACAGAGAACTTCTAGGAGGGAAGTAGAGGAGCGTCATGGCACTTCACGGGGTAAGAGACAAGGATAGACTGGATGGAGCATCGAACTTTGTAGTCTCGAAGGCTAGAATCTTATCAGTGCTTGACAGGAATCATGTCAAGAACTTCGCCTTGAAGGTTATAGCTATCCCAGTCGACCCCAATGATAACGACAAGTACGAAGAGGCGATGGCGAGGGCCAAGTGCATAATCCTTAACGGGGTTAAGGATCATGTGGTACCACATATAGCCGAGAAGGAAACGACAGTTGAGATGTGGGAGGCTCTCAAGGACCTGTACCAGCATACTTATATGTAGAGAAGAATTCTGCTCAAGAACTAGATGAGGTCGTATCAAATGAAGAAGGGACAATCAATTGACTCCTTCCTTAGAGGACTGAATGACATCTGAGATCAGTTGACTGCTATAGGAGCGACACCGAATCAAGAGATTATGGTGAGGACAACCCTGAATGATGTCTCAGAAGAGTGGGAAGTGTTTGTCTAGAGCATCCTGGGTAAAGGGACTCTCTTACCTTGGGACAAGATGTGGGCAACTCTTCGCCAGGAAGAGATCAGACAATAGTCAAAGACAGGTAGCAGCAATAAAGGGATCAATTTCAAGCAGGAGGAGGTGGATGTGGCCCTAGCATCTGGGGGAAAGTAGGAGAATCGGAAGAAGAAAGATCTCTCCAATATCAAGTGCTTCCACTATGGGGAGATGGGTCATTATGCGGCCCAGTGCCCAAGGAAGAAGAGTAAGGGAGAGTCTTGCGAGACTAAGGTAGCACCAACACGGGTAGAGAAGGAAGTTTTAACAGATGATGATTGTGCCATGAGTGCACACATGCTACTTGAGCGGAAGTGGGGAGACATCAAGCTGTAGTCAGGCGGACTACATGCGATGAGGGGCAGGATCCTTGAGGTACCCAGCCTCTTGGATTAAACCTTGCTACGGGAACCCCGACAAGGAGTAGCAGGATTGACTGAGTGGGTAGAGACGAATGCAGATGGAGCAGCAGAGAGAGCTATAGAGCAAGAGTCCTGAGACAACACAGAGATAGCAGGCTGCAGCAGTGCGAGAGGCACAGGAGTGTTACACTAGTGCAGGAAGGCACAATGAGGTGTGTAATGGTACGAGATGTAGGGAGTTGTTGCAGCAGCGTAGAGGTCAGAGAGAGGGAGCACTTGTCAGCGGTAGAGGGAGCTTCAGCATCAGAGGGTGTTTATAGCCCAACAGGGAGGTTATTTGGGAGATCAGTTACTTACTTCTCAGTAACTAAGCTGCAGTGCAGCGGTGGGTGGCACGATGCAACATGACGAGAGGAGGTGCTGTGCAGATGTAGTGTTGGAAGGAAGGACCAAAAACAACACGAATGCAGAGGGAGTTGCCATACATATGCAATAGTGGTAGTGGTGGAACCATGGGCAGCAGTATATGGGGCAACAGTGCAGAGGATGGTGGGAAGGAAGGCCTAGCATCAGCACAAGTACCAATGTCGGATGATTAGAGTAATACTCAGTGAGGAGTATTGCTAGAGCATAATCCTTGCTAAGAGGGAGTGTTGATTTGGGGTAGGATCGGATGTGCTCTGGTCACGAAATTTGGTAGAGAGGTTGGGTCACATGAGATATCCAATACCCATAAAGAGTTTGGGCAGATTCTAAACAGTTTAGGACATATTAAAATAATTAATATTTTTAATGGAGTCCCTAAAAGTCTAAACTTAGGGAAAATAAAATATTAATGTGTATTAATATGAAACTGTGTTAGAATGGTCCAAAAGACATGGATCAAGCCAGATCTAATCTTAGCCATTGATTAGGGACTTAATCTCGGCCGTTGATATGTCAACAGGAAAAGTATAAGAGGAGGCTTGAGGGTCACTTGGAGAGTACACCAGATGATCGGTCATTCTATTCTCTAGAGCTGGGTTGGCTAAGAGAGATAGAATCAGTGATCGGGAGAGCAGTTGAGGGGAATTGAGTATAGAGAAACAGAGAAGGCAAATATTGTTCCAGGAGAGAAGCGCAACAGCCAAGGAGGGTGACGCTGAACCAACAAGGGCTCACGTAGGGCCACACAGAGGCAGCCAAGTGCTGTGCATAGTACTAGAGGGGCCAACGTAGCTGGCGCAGAGGCTCCCAGAGCTAATGTAGGGCCTCCTAGGGCTGATGCAGGCCAAGAAAGGCTGACGCAGGGCGAGCATGAGATAGAGAGGGGCTGATGTAGTCTAGTTTGGGCAGACACTGGGGTTGCAAAGCAGTTATGTGCTAAGGAGCTACCGGAAGGATTTTCCGGGGTTTCAGCCAGGAGATTTATTTCAAACTGTGAGGTGTAGTTTCTAAGGAAATTCTCTGTTGGGTAGGCTAGTTTTGACACCCAAT
Organism: Pinus tabuliformis; assembly: GCA_031772625.1. NCBI lineage: Eukaryota > Viridiplantae > Streptophyta > Pinopsida > Pinales > Pinaceae > Pinus > Pinus tabuliformis. The sequence continues at coordinate 342,613,583 of CM062816.1, forward strand.
TTATACTCTAATATTACTTAATAAGAAAACCCTGAGATAGTTGCACCGGTTTTCCCACATTGGGTTTTTCCGGGGACATTGGTCAAAAAATAATGGTGTCATGTGGTGTGTTTGTTCTTGTTTCTTTTAGTTGCTGATCTATAATATGTTGAGCATGCACTGGTGTTTATTTTCAGTATTTACTTTGTAAATAACTTGTTAAAGAAAAATAACAAGTAGGTTGGAATAAATCAGAAAAATTGCATGAAGGGTTTCTAAACTAAGTAAACTTAGAAACTTCAACAACCAAAACATTTTATGTGATAGGAGGAAGATAATTTTTACTTCATCGTCTTCTTTAGCCAATAATTTATTACTGATCTTCGTTGTTGCTCCATAAAAGAAACCCTTTGGTTGAAACGTTATGGGCATTGGCTATTTATTCTACTATCAAATAATTATCAAATGTTTGCACTTGGTTCCATATTTCACAAGTAGAAGTGCATGACAACATGAGGATGAGAATGAACATGTTGTTGGAGATACTTAAACCTTAGTGGGGCTGATAACTATTAGAAATATAGAAAGAAAGGATCAATTTGACTTGTGTCTTAGTCAAATTTAGTAATTTGATTTTCCACATCAGTAAGATAACTTGGATTGCAGTTAACTTGTGTGACATGGCTTTTCTCTACTAGTTTACTCAGTAAATTCGATTTATATGTTAGAAGTATAGTTGTGCATGTAGTGATTGCTAAAATTTTGTAATTAAGTTCAGTTATTTTCAGTTTGACTCAATTAACTGAGCTCAATTACCTAGTTGAGTCAGTTGAAGTTTAGTTGAGTAGTATAACTATTGTTAATTTAGTGATCTCTCAGTTAAACTAGTCAATCATCCAAAAAATGACCAGACATGCATGGAATTCGAATTGCCTAGCTGGAGTGGAGGAAAATGCACATTGTAATTATCAATTATATACTAGTTGAGTGTACAAGCTTGGTACTTAAACAAGTGAACCATTCCTTGGGAATTGCACAAGCAAATAGGAGAAATTTCCTACATTTTAGGAGCTAATTTCCTCTACCATTGCTAAAGGAAATAGGAGGTTAATTGAAGCTTGAATTGGCTATGTGTTGGTCAGAGTAGGACAATCAACAAGAGAAAAGGTTTATAGTGCAGGTTGTGCTTAAGGATCGAAGCAAGACATTGTAATAATTTATCATTCTCATCTAATTAATGAAAAGAAATAGAGGGCTTTTTCCCAGTTGGGTTCCCCTGTAAATCATTTTTTTCTTGTGGTGTTTTAATGGTTGCATGTCATTGCATGTGTTTCTAAATTGTTATTTTCATCCCGCAAAATAGTAGAGGAAATTTGTAATCTCTTGGTCTCAGTTTGATTTTGTTAGTAGTAACAAATTTTTGTTAATTTCTACATGGTATAAAAGAAGAAATCACACTAGAAACTAGTCAATAGATCTTCTCCTCCAGAGATTTCGATTTGTAGAATAAGTGAAGTCATTTTCTTTTGTGCGGGAAGATGTCTTTTAACAGATTGAGATTGGAGTATCCCCTTAACGTAACCTCAAATTTCATAACCTGGGAGGACAGGATGGAAGTTGTGCTCGATGATAATGGTGTGTTAGAGTAAACAAAAATTTACATTCCAAAGCCAACATTATCAGATGCACAATAATTAACACAGTGGAAGAAGGATACTGAAAATGCCAGGAGGATCATCCTAGAGGGTATGAGAGACCACATAGTCTCGAATTTACATGGAAAGGAGACTCCCTTTGCTACGTGGAAGACCCTCACTGAGCTATTAAAAAATGGTAGTGATGCCAAGAAATTTCCATTGAGGAACAAGATCAAAAACATCTTCATGCAGAAAGGAGAAACCATTCCACATTACCTCTCTAGGTTCTCTCAATGTTGAGATGAGCTAGGAGGAGTTGGAGAAAATATTCCCTCTTCGAAACTGGTGAGCATAACTCTCCCAGACCTTCTAAAATCCTAGCACAACTACCATGAATCTGTAAATGGAGGGGGGGAATTACCAAATTGGGAGAGACTCTAGTCTTTTCTGGTGTAGGAAGAAATTTTGTGGAACATTGGGGATGGAGTAACATCCAAATGTAAGAAGGAAGAGAATTTTTCCTTGGTTAGGAAGGAAGAAGGGTAAGGACAAGAAGGCCCAAAACAAGCCAGAGGCCAACCAAAACAATGACTAGAAGAAGTATTTAAGCAAGACATAATATTTTAACTGCCATGAATTCGGGCACAATGCAACAAAGTGTCCACACAAGAAGTATAACAAGAATTTTTCAGGAGAAGTAGGAGGTGAAACACTTGCCTCACAATTTGAATTAGACTTCACGTAAATTTCATGCATGGTGAGCATTGTAACGGGGAGTGTGTAGTATCTAGATTCAGGTGCCTCATTCCATATGACGAGATGCAAAGAATTCTTCAGTTGCCTAGAGGAGAAGGATCTCTAGTTGCACATAGAACTTGAGGATGATGGGTGGCACAATACTAAAGGAATTGGTACTGTAACCTTTAAGAGGGATTGGGCTACCACCTTCATATGAAAGATGTCATGTATGTACCCAAGATCAAGAATAACTTGATCTATGTAGTTGTATTGGAGGATCATGGCTATGAGGTTGTTTTTAGTAAGTGGAAATCATTTCTAAGACATGTAGATACCAAGAAGGTAAAATAAATTGGAGCTCAAGTGAAGAATCTCTGCAAAATTGAGGTGGAATCTTTCGTTGCATTGAATAAAAGGACATGAGAAGTGCATAGTCAATATGTTGGAGAACCTTGGCACAGGTGCATGGGACACTTGCACCATGGGGCCTTGAAGAGCATGCAATAGATCACCATCGGTATCCCGAAACACACCCTTTACCAGCATGATGTATGCAAGGGATGCACACAAGGGAAACATGTCAAATCCACCTTCCACGGTCAAGATAGTAGAGCAGGAAAAATCTTGGAGCAAGTCCACTCTAATGTACGGGGATCATTTTCTACAACCTCTACAACAAAACACAAGTATTATGTAATTTTTGTTAATGACTTTTCTAGAAAATGTTGGATATTCTTCATAAATAAGAATGATTTTTTCTCAAAATTTGTTGAGTTCAAAGAATTGGTTGAAAAGGAGACTTTTCGGAAATTGAAATCCCTAAGAAGTGATGATGGAGGAGAATATGTTTCTATCACCTTCAAGGAATTTTGTGCGAAAGACAGTATTATAAGAGAACTAATAACACCCGATAACCCACATCAAATGGGGTGGTTGAAAGGAGAAACAAAAGCATAGTGGGAGCAACAGGAGGTTGCATGATTTTGGGCTATCATTGCATTTGTGGGACGATGCATGAAACCCCGCCATTTATTTGCAGAACAAGAGCCCTCATAGAATACGTGGCATGATCACACCAGAAGAAGGTTTCTATGGGAGGAATCCAAATGTATCTCATTTCAGAATTTTTGGAGCTATTGTGTATTTTCATGTCTCCAATGATAGAAGGAAGAAACTTAAGCCTATAGTTGAGATGTGAGTCTTTGTAGGATACAAAAAGACACCAAATAACTATAGGGCGTATTTTCCCTCACTTAGGGTGACATTAGTGAGGGGAGATGTCAAATTTGAAGAGGAGAAGGATATGAGATGCTCTCTAGAATGAGATTTGAGTATCCCATTGGAGGAGGAGATTTTAGTTCCTAAGGAGGAGCCTCAGACAAATATTTAGGATGTTGTGGAGAAACCACATGTAGAGGTGTGGATGGGACATTGAGTGGAGGCACCCACTAAACGATAATATTCTAGAGATGGGAGGAAGATAAACAAAGAAGCAGACAGATTGGCATAGGACACACGAGACAATGAGGGAGCTCCTACATCTCAGGGCAGGCAGAGAAGGTCATCAGACAGGTACACTGGTTATACGGCTCTCATGATAGAAATAATTGAGACAAAGCCTTCTTAATTTGAGGAAGTAATTTCTAAACCAATGTGGGTTGATGCCATGGCGGAGGAGGATGACTCCATCGTGAAGAATAATGTATGGGAGGTGGTGTTGACACCAGAGAATAAGTCAGTGGTTGGTTCAATATGGATCTACGAAGTGAAGCATGTAGTTGATGGGAGCGCCGAGAAGTACAAGGCTATATTTGTGGCCAAAGGATTATCACAGGTAGAGGGAGTGGACTATGAGGAAACATTTTCCCCAATGGAAATATATTCCTTCATCATGACCATTCTAGAATTAGTTGCAAAAATGGGGTGGAAGATCCATCAGATGGATGTGAAGACTACCTTTCTCAATGGTGTTGTTGAGGAAGAAATTTACATAGAGCAGCCAGAGGGATTTGAGACATATGATAGGGAGACACATGTGTGTAGACTCAGGAGAGCCTTGTATGGTCTTAAACAAGTTTCCTGAGCATGGTACACTCGGATCGACACATATCTCAATGGATTGGGCTTCATAGAAAGTGAATTAGATGCCAATATCTATCACATTGTGGCATATGGCGAGTTGATTATCTTGGTTTTGTATGTTGATGAATTGATACTTATAGGGGATGAGCAGTTGATCCAATCTTGCAAGGAGGACCTTATAAGATAATTTGAGATGAAATACATGGGCTTGATGCATTACTTCCTTGTGCTGGAAGTATAGCAAGGTGATGGTGATCTGTTTGTGAGTCAGGGGAAATACTCATGTGCTATAAGAATGGTTTAGAATGGATTATTCAATGGTATATATCTGTAGAATATACCTCTATCATAGTTTTAGAGTCCTATAGTAGGAATCAGTTGTATTAGCCTCTCACTATTCATTGTTGGCAATTTAGCCTATGAATCACTAGGTGCCATAGCCTAAAGGTTTGCTTTTTCACGAGGTTATTTAGTCCTTGAGGTCTTTTGGTCTAGACAAAGAAATTTGAGCTCATTTTCCAAATATTGGAAGGACTTGGAGCTTCATCACACCCTTTCCATTGGAAATTTCTGTGAAGTAGATTTCTAAAGGTATATATAACTCCCAAAAAGGACCCCAGAATAAAAAGTTATAGAAGTTTGAAGTTCCCCTTTCAAAACCAGAAAACAAAGGGAAAATGCCTAAGTATGGTTCCCAAAATCCTGCATCCCGTAGCTCAGAGGTACATGGCTATATCGATGATCAGAGGTCCCAAGTACCCCACATCCCACATCCTAAAGGTTCATTGCAATCCCACACCCTGGATGTTCATCACAATCAGGAGACAAGCAAGGTTCAGGGCTCATTCGCACATCAGTGAACGACGATTTGCAATGGAGGCAGGGTGGTCATGTTTGAAATTGTCAGGATTGCAATAAAATAGGACTCCCATGTTAAATTGCCAAGAGCACAAGAAAAATTTTAACGAAGGATTTTTTCATGAAAACAGAAGGTCGGGCCTTTTCTCTCTCCTCCCGAAGGGACGCGTGTCACACAACGATTGGATTTGATAAAGGATGCACGACAAACAAAGATGGGATCCGATATATTACACATGGTAGATAACGGTTGGTTTTGATTATGCCATGTGGCATATGACATCAACAATAATGTGGTGGTACGATGGACACATGGCAAGTGGATTCGACATTTTCAAGGGTTAGAAGGGGCCAAAAAAATGTGTGACACGTGTCACCACTCGTAGGGTGACACATGGTAGTGATGTGGCGATGATGACATCATGGATTGGTGATTGGAGGTTGAGGCATATTGTGCATCAGAGTGAAACCTCCGATTGAAAACCTTTGATTGAAAACCTCCGATTGGGGGGCTCCAATATGGGGGTTGGCCTACAGTCACGTGAGGAGCCAAAGGACCAGGCACTAAGCAGAAAAGGTGATCGACAAAGTTGGGATGTTGTATACCAAAGTATATGGTCGATTGGAAATCTCCAGGAGAGGGGCCCTGATGTGGGGGCTAGAATAATGGTCACAGAGAACTCAAAGAGCCAAGATCTATCGGCACAAGGCGCAAGTCCAGGTGCATATATATGTGGTCCCATGGCATATGTGGTGGAACCATTGTTATATCATAATACTACAAATAATCAGCCCCCTGTCCCAAGTTAAAGGGCTTAACCATGAAATACATAAGCCTATGGTTACTGCTCACTGGTTTTAGAACTTAAAATCCTTTCCATAGTCATGATTTTATACACCGCTATGTTTTATGGTTTTGATTGATCGAAGGTGACCCAATAAGGCATCAAGAGGATTTTTGGCAGGCTTTTTTGCATCACAACAGGCGATTGGGGACATTCCAAAGGACTATGATCATATGAGGATGAAATGATGTTGTTTCTATAATTTACCTGAATCTTGTTGTTTTCATTTTAAGCAATGATAAAAACACCTTTTGATCCACTTGGATAAACTTCAATGTTTATGGCCCTTGGCCAAAATAATATAAAATTTTAAACCTACTATGTAATAGAGAGGATGGAGAATTGTTGAGAGGAAGAGGCATTGTATGTAAATATTTTTAAAGCTCAGAGCAAACTTTTCTATTAGTTTCAGAGATTCCTGTGGTGTGCGTTCTTAAGTCTATGTTTTCCTTGTTTTTAATTATTATCCATTTCTGCAACCGTTGTCTTGAATTCATCTTTGTATGCTCACGATAATTGTGGATTTAATACATGATAGAAATCTTTATTGCTTTGTCATGTTTCTTCTGAATATTTGGTTAGAAGTTGTGTAGCTGAATTCATAATCATATGCTATGTTACAGTTAACTAAATATTTATGTTTTTCCCCTATTCTTCGCTATACTACAACCGAAAAATGACTTGAGATATGCGCCTACCTTTCCTCTGTTATCTAGATGGATCATGCATGCCCTGATGTGCTATTATCCTATCCTTCAGTGACTCTCACTCCCAACAATTTCATCAAATATTATATCATTTTCCTTTGAGGTTAATATCCACTCTATAATCCATATCCTATCAGCCTTTTGGATTGATAGTTGATCCAGTGAGAGAGCCCTCTCCAAGTTTAGGGGGATTGGACCTTAACCTGCAAGTGGTTTGTGGTTACCTCTAGGATTCCTTCTTCATCCTTAAGGGATTTATGGAGTAATAACATTATGGCGTTGTTGCCGAGGAAAAAATGAAATTCTTAATTTTCCCTAGGAAGGATTATCAAAGTTACTGATCTGATTATTGTTGGTGGAAAACAGTTAGACAGAGAAAGGATGAATCATTCACTTGGCGACTCCATTTTCAAAGGATCCAGAAGATCAAACGTTCACAATTTCTTCATTGGTAAAGGTCAGTAATTTGCAGAATTATTGGTGGTTGTTTTCAAAATGGGTTCTACAAGAACGACTACCAGGTATGCTTCTATGGATAAATCTTGTATTCCTAGTTTTATGAATGGTATGCCTCTTGTGAATTGGTCAGCCTATCTCCCAATATTCAGAGATGGAAAGGGAGAAGATGTTGCTCTGCATTTAATTAAATTCCACATACATGTACGTAGACTTGAAGTTCATTTTCATGAGGATTCATTGATGAAAATGTTCATGGCAACCTTAGAGGATAAATCCAAATCATGGTATGAAGGTTTTCCATCTGCAAGTATATGTTCTCTGATGGATTTCTATTCAACATTTTGTACAAATTTTAAATAGATTTATCCTTCTATAGTGCTAATAGAAAGATTTTGTGCAAAATTATATGATATGTTTTAGTTCATGAGAATTGGCATCTATGATCAAGATGTCATGATAGATGAAATCGAAGAAGCCTTGCTTGAGTTGTCTTTTCCTTAGGAAGAAACATAAGAGGTATGTTACCCATATATTCTTGAAGATTCCCAATAGGTAAAAAAAATTGCAGTTGAATATGAAACTGATTAGACAAAGATTAATGAAGAAATTCAACAAACCGAGCCAAATCAAGAAGAGGAGAATAGTGAAAGAGAAGGGGTTTTATTAGAGCCTCTTACACTTGAAGATATTCCTCCAGGTTCATAAATTGAATAATATACTGAAGAAGAGCAAGTTGTCTCAGATGCTATAGATGCACATATAACTACTATGGATCTGGTTGCCTCAGTTGAAGAGAGAAAAATTGATGAACGAATTGCTCAAATGGAGGTAACTAGTTATGTTTTTAAGGATTCTTTTGTTGGTCTCTTGGAGCTTGCAAAATAAGAGTTTTATTCTCCGATGGGAAGTATGTTTCAGGAGTTATGGGAGCTTTCATTCTTTAATAATGTTGGTTTTCAAGATCAGTTGAATTTTGGGTTGCCACTCTATTCCTTCTTCTGCCTGCTCATGGGAACTGTGAGCAAAACTCGGTCAAGTAGCCATTTGCTTGACTGGTTACAATGGGAGGAGGAGATCACCTAGTGTATATATTCTCAGTTGCAACATACAGGTCTCATTGAGGTTTGAAGTTTGAGGAGAAGGGCCTAAGACTTCAGTGATAGTTGTCAGTTTTTCTTATTTCTTTTAAACTTTACAGTTATGTAAGTTTGTCGACTAGTTTGAAATTAGTCGGTTTTAGTTTTGACTCCATTGCCTAATGGTTAGGCCACTAGTCTAATTTTTGTTCATGGAACCTCACAAGGAGGCTTCCATCCTCATTGGAGCTGATTTTAGAGTCTTATAATAGGAATAAGTGGTATTAGCCTCTCATTATTCATTGTGGTCAATTCAACCGATGAATCACTAGGTGTCATAGCCTAAAAGTTTTCTTGTCCAAGGGATCATTTAGTCCTTGAGGTCTTGTGGTCTAGACAAGAAAATTTGAGGTCATTTTTTAAATATTGGAAGGAATCAGAGCTTCATCAGACCCTTTCCATTGGAAATTTCTCTGGAGCATCTTTCCAACGATATATATATAACTCCCCAAAAGGACCCTGGAATCAAAAGTTATAGCAATTTGAAGTTCCCCTTTCAAAACTAGAAAGAAAAGGGAAACTGCCTAAGCATGGGTCCCAAAATCCCACATCCTACAGTTCAGAGGTGCATGGCTATATCAACGATCAGAGGTCCCAATTACCCTGCTTCCCCCATCCCAAAGGTTCATCGCAGTTAGGAGACAAGCAAGGTCCAGGGCTCATTTGCACATCAAGGATCAAACAATGGAGGCAGGGTGGTCACGTTTTGAAATCACCGAGATTGCGATAAAATAGGCATCCAGTGGTAAATTGCTGGGAGCATAGGAAAATTTTAACAAAGGAATTGTTCACAAAAATAGAGAAGGTCAGCCTTTTCTCTCTCCTCCTAAAGAGACATGTGTCGCATAGCGATTGGATCTTATAAAGGACCCGCGACAAACATAGATTGGATCCGATAGAGTACACATGGCAGATAACTATTGGTTTCGATTATGCCATGTGACATATGACGTCAGCAATAACGTGGCAGTATAGTGGACATGTGGCAGGTGGATTCGACATTTTCAAGGGTCATAAGGGGCCAAAAAAATGGGTGACACATGTCACCATTCATAGGGTGACATGTGGTAGTGATGACATCATGGATTGATGATCAGAGGTTGAGGCGTCTTGTGCATTGAAGTGAAGCCTCCGATTGAAAACCTTCGATTGGGGGGATTTGATATGGGGGTTGTCCTACAGTCAAGGAGGAGCCAAAGGACCAGGCACTAAGAAGAAAAGGTGATTGACGAAGTTGGGATGTTGTACACCAAAGTATATCGTCGATTGGAAACCTCTAGGAGAGGGGCTCTGATGTGGGGGCTAGCATAATGGTCACAAATAACTCAAAGATCGAGGAGCTATCGGCACAAGGCACGGTCCCAGATGCATATATATGTGGTCCCGTGTCATATGCGGTGGAAACGTTGTGATATCATAACATTACAAATAATCAGCCCCCTGTCCCAAGCTAGAGGGCTTAACCCCAAAAGACATAAGCCTATGGTTAATGCTCACTTGTTTTACAACTTAAGATCCTTTCCATAGTCATGATTTTATACTCTGCCATGTATTATGGCTTTGATTGATCGAAGGTGACCAAATAAGGCATTAGGAGGATTTTTGGCAGGCCTTTTGGCATCACAGTAGGAAATTTGGGACATTCTAGAGGACTATGAGCAGATGAGGATGAAATGATGGTGTTTCTATAATTTACCTGAATCTTGTTGTTTTTGTTTGAAACAATAATAAATGCACCTTTTGATCCAATGAGTTGGATAAAATGTAATGTATTTGGTCCTTGGCCAAAATAGTATAAAATGCTAAACCTACAATGCAATAGAGAGGATGGAGAATTGTTTAGAGGAAGAGGCACTGTATATAAATATTTTTAAAGCTCAAAGCAAACATTGCTATTAGTTTCAGAGATTCCTGTGGTGTGTGATCTTAAGTCTGTGTTTTCCTTGTGTTTAATTAATATCCATTTATGAAATTTTTGTCTTGAATTCATCTTTGTATGCTCAGGATAGCTATGGATCTAATACATGATAGAAATATTTACTTCTCTTTCATGTTTCTTCTGAATATTTGGTTAGAAGTTGTGTAGGATAATTCATAATCATATTCTCTGTTACATTTAACGAAATATTTTTGTGTTTCCCCTATTCTTCACACTACTACAACCCAAAAATGACTTGATATATGTGCCTACCTTGCCATTGTTATCTATATGGATCATGCATGCCCTGATGTGCTATTATCCTGTACTTTAGTGACTCTCACTCCCAATAATTTCATCAAATCTTATATCATTTTCCTTTGAGCTTAATAACCAGTCTAAAATACATATCCTATCAGCCTTTTGGATTGATAGTTGATCCAACGAGAGAGCCCTCTCCAAGGTTAGGGGGACTGGACCTTAACCTGCAATTGGTTTGTGGTTACCTCTGGGATTTCTTTCTTCAGCCTTAAGGGATTTACGGAGTGATAACACATAGTAGATCCAAAAAATATATATCCTTCATAATATAAGGTATATTATCTATCAAGTTTTTGACAAGGAATTATGGCCCAACAATAGTTAGGGATACTCTCTAGTATGATGTATCAACTAGGCCTGACACCATTTGGGATGAGAGACCAATAAATATTTTGGCTTGGTAACCATTCCTGGTTTGAGAATTCCTATGATATATGGATGATTTCCACAACAAAGGAAAATATGGATTCTAAGCTAAAACTAACTAATGTGGAAAGATAAAAGGGTAAGCTAGCTAGAAATGAGAAATAGAGAAGAAATAGGAAGTAATGAGATAGTAAACACACAATTATAGAAGAAAGGAAATAGTTAGTTGTAATCTAGGACTACACAAGCATTTAGCTTTCTATAACAAATGAAGAATAATCATCATTTAGATATAAAAAACTCATTAATGGAAGTGCTAGTCAAGCTTATCTTATCATTTTTTTTAGCTTGACTTGATATATATATATATATAATCCTTATGCCCTTAAACATGCCAAAGTGTTGAACCCTTCAACTTTGATACCACTTGTAACAAATACATCACACACACACACACACACACACACACACACACACACACACATATATATATATATACCTAGATTTACACTCAAACATTGTTAGGACACTAGAATTATTATTAAATTCAACTTTTAATAAATATGATGTTTGGTCTAACTAGGAGTTCCCACTGGTAGTTTAAAGCCTGGCACATGAATTCTTAATAATCAAATGTTCTGCTCTAGAAATTATTAATATATCTCTGGCAGTGGATCATATATTATTGTAATTACATGGTTTTTATTCATGTAAAATTTTAGCAGCTAATATTCGAAAGTGGGCTAATTTTCCACCTTTTTTTTTTTTTTTAAATTAGCCAATTTCACTCTCAGTTTTGGTTACAATTTTGTTTATCCAATGCTCACAAGGCTTTTGCTAACAAGCATATTCTTATTGCAGGTCCATCGGGACGGTGCATCGTTCCCCTGAAGACTATGGGAGAGAGTTTTGGAGATAATAGGTGCATCACTTGTTGTTTTTCTCCTACAATAATTTACCGTGTAACCTCCTCGTGCTCCTTGTTGGTAGCTAGATTTGCATACTTTTACTCACCCTTTTACCCTGTTATTTTTATCCATTTCATGCCAATAGTGGTTAATCGATATCTTAAAATGCACAGGTATACCTCTCGTCATGTCTTTATGGATTATTGGTCAATGAAGCATAGTCAAAGGGGATTATTACCTAAGTGGATTGCTAATTCAATTATTTCTGCAGATTTAAAGGGAGAATGACTAGGACCGTGATTCACTGAACAATGTTATCAAAACTAGCAGCGCTATCCTTGAATATTGGCTGCAATGGTGAATCAACCTTTCAATTGACACACTGCTATCTTTTAACATTCTGTTTCGTTCTGAAAACCACCATGTAATTAAGGGCAGACAGTGTCGTAATTCTAGGAGTTGTATTATTGATAAATTGTATAAAGTAGAGTTGCAGGTTGTGAAAGCCATCACTGTTAAGAGTTGTTAAGGTTACAGGAGAAATACTTTAACTTTGAGTCTGTAATAACACACTTGTAATATTTCTTTTATTAATGACAAGTTGATCTTCTGAGCATATCATGATTCGTTGATCTCGCCACAACCTTGATCAGGGATTTGGGCCCACTCTCCTAACCAGGCATTGCTAGATTAGATGTGTGTTAGGTTTATTTCTGTGAGTTTATTATTGTTGTGAATGTTTATCAGTGTGTTGTTGTGAGTCCTTATTGTTGTTATAATTATTATTGGTTGTTACTCTTATTTGTTGTTACAGTGTTGCTTGTTGTTACACATTGATGAATTTATAGTTAATGTTCAATGTTGGGTAGGGAAATTGTGGCTTGCACATACAATGCATGATAGCCTTGGAACAACTGGTAGAACCTCGGGTTGACAATTAAATGTGGGTTTGGTGAACTGCATGATTCATACTTCGATACCAACATTTTTGGCGCCATTGTCGGGGAGGTTATCAAAGGCCCAAAAGTACAACCAACATTGACCATAGGGCTGATCTCTCATCTTGGGGAAGGAAGTTTACACCTTGCTCCATGTCCCGAGTATTAGATCGTTTGGTTGTTTGGATCATTTCTTTTCTTGTTTTTGTAGGATCATTCTCTCGTCCTAGGGAAGGAAGTTTTATCACCTTTCTCCAGGCCTAGAGCTTTAGGTTGCTTTGTTTTTCTTTCATAAGTATTGTTCTCTCATCTTAGGAAGGGAAGTTTTCTTTAGGGGCCATTCTCTCGTCCTAGGGAAGGAAGTTCTTATCTTGCTCCAGGTCTTGAGCTTTTAATTTGTTTGAATTTTTCCCTTCTATTTCCTAATTGTATGAACAGAGACACCAATAAAAGGGGCAGAGGGAGACCCCCGAAAAGAAAATGGGTTGATTTGGGCAGAAAAAATTACATCCAAGAGATCATCTCAAGGGTTGAGTCTGTAGCATCGTCACAAGCTGTTTCTAGGGTAAGATCTCATACAAGATCTAGAGGGAAATCAGTTTCACAACCAAAACCTCCTCCACCAGCAGGAGTGTAATCCAGGGAAGAAGAAGTAGCAAGCAGAGGATATGAGGAATTTCATATTGCAAGTTCAGAGGAAGAATACTTGAAGTAATTCTTGGCACCATTCGATCAAGGGAGTGTCGTTACACAACTTCCATCACCTGTTATAGAATAGGCAGAGCTAGAACCTATTGAAATTCCAAGTGAGTATTGGTAGATATTCATGGCTCTTGCAACTTCTTCAATTGAATTTCCAATTGGAGATATCAGAGGTGATACACCTATGAACCCTATTCCTTTGACAACACTACCCAATTTCCATGGTCTTAATTCCGAGGATACGAACACATTCCTTTTTGAATTCGACATTGTTTTTCAAGGGAATGATTACATTTCTGATGCTCAGAAATTGAATATATTTCCCGCTAATTTGAAGGGCACAATTTTAAGATGGTTTATGGGTTTGGGAGGAAAATATATTGCTACATGGGATGATATGAAAATAATTTTCCTATAGAAATATCAGGACTACTGCAAATCCCATGATGTAAAGGAAGAAATTTTTAAGATTATGCAGAGAGAGGATGAGAATATGGAAGATTTTGTGGAACATTTTCAATATAGTTTGTAGAGATCCCACCATAGTGACTTGGATAAGAATATTTTGAAGATCATTTTTCTCAAGGCACTGAGGGAGGAATCTCTGGAGCTATTGAATGTAGTAGGGAAAAGAGATATATCAAAGGATAAATTTGATACCATCTGTGAATTATGCATCAAGTGTTCATGAGGGACCACGAGAGAAAGGAAGGGAATTCAAACTCTCAAAACATCCAGCGGTGGAGTTACAAAGGCTGAAATTGGGAATATGTTGGACAACCTGAGAACTGATATCCTGAGCACATTATCATCGTAGCTAGATGTGTTGCAGGTGAAGAAAAAGTAGATGGAAGCAGAGAAGGCCATGTCTATTTTCTGCCCTCAATGCAGGAAGAAGCACCCGTTGAAGGAATGTCCATTAAATTCTATGGAGACTTGTGCTATATGTGAATAGATTCATTCCACGAGCACTTGCCCATCTCTTCTTGGATTAAAGGCAGTATTTTAGGGGATGAATGAAGAACCAGAAAAACTTTATTTTATGGGATCAAGGAAACCATGGCAACCATGACCACCGAATATGAATCAAGGTATGCCTCAAGACCTGTCTCAGTATTTTAATAATATGAATTTTGGTCAGCAGTTTGTACCTTTTTCACCTTCTTAGCCACAATCTTACCAATATTCGATGCCCTGGAAACCTTGGTATCTTCAATCTGGTTTGAATTCCTCATGGTCCTAGAATTGGCGTGGACCTCCTCCTCCTCCTTTAGGACAATTCTCCCAACCTATGCCACAACAACAACTACAACTGCTTACTAATGTGCCCACTAGTAATCCTCCTATTTGTCCCCAATTGCCTGTCCAACCCAAATCGAATCCAAACAATATAGGGGCTCAACAGGTTGAGACACTCAACCTCCCTGCATATAGTATTGCCACTATGGAATTTAATGAATTAAATCTTCAATCTGGTTGGGTGGTCAATACTCAGACTTGACCTATAATTGTTGAGCATACTGGTGATGAAGTCTTAAAACCAAAACAAAGAATGATAGGGGATGATCCAACACAGATTCCTATAAAGAAACAAACCCCTTCACAAACTATTTTTACTAGAGGGTGTTAGACTAGTCCACCCTATCCTGAAAGATTATCTTTGAGCAAACAAAGTCCTCATCCTGAATTTGACTTTTTGGGAGAATTGCAGAATTTATTCGTTAAAATTCCGTTACTTCAGGCTATGAAGGACGTACCAATTTATGCTAAGACAATTAAAGAATATTTTTCTAAGAAACCTAGTAGAAAACCAAAGGACCCACTTACTATTCATGTCATGGGTAAATTATCAGATATAGTGCCGAGGAAATCTATACCTGTCAAATACTGGGATCCTGGGAATCTGATTCTGACAATGCAAATTAATGGGGTAGATATCCCAAATGTACTGGATTTGGGGGTAGAGATTAATGTTATAACCTTTGCGACCGTGATTTCCTTGGGCATGTGGAACCTTAAACCAACTCCCACCGTCCTAGAATTGGCAAATCGGTCTACTATTAGTCCTGTAGGGAAGCTAGAAGATATCACTATTTCGGTAGACTCATGGCAATACCCCGTTGAACTTATGGTTTTATATATCCAATGCCCAGCTATTGGGCACCCTTTTATTTTAGGAAGACCTTGGCTCGCAACCGCAAATGCTTACATTGGGTACCGGTCTGGAAACATGGTAATATCCAATGGAGAAGTTACAAAGAACCTTCTCCTTTACCCCCTGCAAAACTAAGTTCATCAAATAAACCCGGATTTACCTTGATTCAAAAGTCTCTACCTACCAAAGATCCTGAATCTGAAGATGAAAAAATTAGACCCATTCTTACCTTCAGTAAGGCTCTCTGTGTTAAATATGAAACGAAGGATGATGCCATTAGCACCTTTCTCAGCAATCCCAACTCCATTTCTTATTCAACCCGTCAGTTGTTAGAATGTTAATTTTGGGTATGTTCTATGCTAGAGCAATTTATTTAATTTCTTTTCCATATTAGCAATCACATCTGCATAAAGTAAACTGCAGATAGAACATAAATATAAATCGCAGAAGACAAGCCAAGACAAGAGGACACAAGATGTGGCGCAAGCTAGGGACAAACCCCACAATGTGTGGGAAAACCCTTGATCAATTCTTCTTTTATGTTCTTCAAAGTTTAGCGGAGAAAGAGAGAGAGAGAGATAGTACATTTACAACAGAAGTCAACACTTTGACTTATCTGGATTAGAGCATAGATCATTTCCTATAATGATGAGATCAGTTGAAGACATTCTTCTTCAATTGAATCTCCTAGGTGACAACTTCACCTATCCATTTCATTCATCTTCTGCACCTTACCGTGAAGCACCATCACGTTGCATTATGCATCTTCATGCTACTCATGATCACTGTGCTGCCCATACTTCAAGTTTTCCATGACTTCATACTTCATGCTGTTGATGCATCATCATGCTTCATGTTGCCCATGCATCCATTTATCATGTTGCTGTCTTTACTATCCTTTTGTATATCAGCCTTAGCTGCTTGCTATGTTTTGCAACCTAGCAAAGCAGCTAGGCTATCCTCCACACAGTCCCATTATTTGCTTATCACTGTTTATATGACCAACGTTCTTCATAACCATGCTGGACTACAATTATAATAGAAGTAGATATCTCTGTGCATATGAATAGCGTATATATATGTCATATTATGAAAAATGTTGAACAATGTGTATCTATCTATCTGTATATATATATATATATATATATATATATATATATATATATATATATATATATATATATATATATAGATACTGCGTGTAGTGATGGCAACTGATCCAGGGTTATGGCATCACGCTGACTGTCTTCATGAAGACAATGTATTCTCCATGCTGTGCGTTATACTGCTGTCTCATTACAACGTATGATGCATATCATTACAATGAACTGTGGCTAGGTATAGGTATATATATATTACAGCGACTGCGTTTAGGCTCCCTGAACAGCATGTCTCACCCACCATGAACAATGTATAAGACAATGTATAACCTTCACTTAGAACTGCGTGTAACAAGTCTTATTACAACGTGTATATATCTCTATTACGGCTACATATTGCCTATGTGTATTCTCCATGATCTGCGTATACCTGTACCCAAGATTCACGTGGATTCAGTTTCTTCTTTGACTGCGAGAACAACTGTGATTCTAATGCCTGCGGCTTCACTTCATGCTGCGGCCAACTGTGCTTCACGTGGCTACCATGACTGCGTCTTCATGCCTTAATACATGACTGCAACTTCATACCTTGACAACAATTTCATTTGCTGCGTGAACATGTCTTCTTGCTACGTTGTATCATAGCCAGCGTATAGATGTTTCCATAGACACGAATTTAAGGCATCACTTTGAGGGAAACACGTTGACTGTGATTAGGGCTTTATTTGCAGCTAGGGCTTCTTCTAGACCAGTGTATTCTTTTGGTTCTCTCCTTCTCCAAAAACCCAAGACGTGGAGAGGAGATCACCTCCAGAATGTGTGTCGAAATGACATCAAATCCTCATCTATTTATACCAAAAGCGTATAGGTTGAATAGACATGATGTTTGGGCTTCTAGAGCCTATATAAGAGCTGGTCGGCTTGATAATAATTACATAATCAAAATAAATTCATATCTCCATAAATACTTATCGAAATCGGATGATCTTTAGATCAATCCTACACCTCTCAATGAGAGGGATCCAATAAAAATATCAGCTGCTATAAATAAGCTGACCCACATGGAGTTTGGCCCTAGTTGCCAATTTGACACTCCCTATCAACTAGGGAGAAATCCATCCGGTGATCCATAAGTTCGATTGTACTATCTCTGCCATCAGTGCCTTGCACTGCTCTGCCCAGCTCTGCTAAGCTCTACTGGCTCTACTGGCTTTGTTCTGCTAAGCTCAACTCAGCTCTGCTAGCTTTGCTCTACTGGCTCAGCTCAGCTCTGCTCAACTCTGCTGAACTATGAAGAAGAAGAATTGATCGAGAATGTCTAATACCATTCTCCACTGACTCAAAGTCAGTCTCAGAGTGCGTACCACTAGTCCCAGACCAGTCTCAACCGACCCAAAGTTAGCGTCATAGTGGGTACCACTCCTACCACTAGTCCCAAACCAGTATCGCAGGCTTAGAGAGTTTATCACTGGTCCCAGACCAGTCTCAACCGACCCGAAGTCAGCGTCATAGTATGTACCACTCTCACTGATCCCAGAGCAGTCCTGCATTGACACGAAGTTAGTCTCGGAGTATGTACCACTGGTCCCAGACCAGTCTCAACCGACCTGAAGTCAGTGTCATAGTATGGTACAACTCCTACCACTAGTCCCAGACCGGTATTGCAGTCTCAGAGAGTGTACCACTGGTCCCAGACCAGTCTCAACCGACCCGAAGTCAACGTCATAGTATGTACCACTCTCACTGGTCCTAGACCAGTATTGCACTGACACGAAGCCAGTCTCAGAATATGTACCACTGGTCCCAGACCAGTCTCAACCGACCCGAAGTCAGTGTCATAGTATGGTACACCTCCTACCACTGGTTCTAGACCAGTATCGCAGTCTCAGAGATTGTACCACTGGTCCCAGATCAATGGAGGTCATCCTAGCATAGGGAGTATGGTAGATACAACGATGCATCCATCGGTACTACTATGGTCCCTAACTTCATTTCCCTACTCATTGATCAGATGAGAGGTACTTCCCATGAGTCCCAGACTGCATGGGTAGGATGCCTCGACAGGAGAACTAATCAATCCTGTCCTCATAGGAGAACACATCAATCCTGCTACAATCGCCATGGAGAACACATCAATCTAGGTCGCCATGGAGAAAAAATCAATCCAGGCCTCACAGGAGAACACATCAATCCTGCTACATAGGAGAGTAAATCATCCTGTTCCACAAGAGAGCGAATCATCTTGTCCCACAAGAGAGCGAATCATCTTGTTCCAGTGCGCACCACCAAGGGAGGGTGAGTCACCATGTGGTCGTATGTTGCTCCAGTAAGAACCCCAAGCCCCCCAGAGCTCCTAGAGCTCAATGTATGCAACATGCAGGACCCTTTTACAAAGGTCTCTCGATGAATCCAAGTCGTTCGAGAAGATCACAAATTTGATCTTTCCCCCGGGGATTTAGCGACCTGTACATCATCTTAGTGTGATGGAGCCTCCTTGCTCATCGACTTTCCATATCCCAGATAAGGCAGTATCTGATATCTGTCTGCTGGAGAAATTGTCGAATACGGGATTCCTCAATAATTGAATCCCACCTCTGGTTGTCATAGAGAAAAACAACTCACTTAAGAGCTTCCGCAACCATGTAGCTTCATACAAGATCATCCTCATAGCCATGTATTCGGTCTTGGCAGTGCTTATAGTGACCGACTTCTGCTTCCTGCATCGAAGTAGAATCCAAAGAGAACCAGCACTGAAAAGTGCTCTAGTGATCGTCCACGCTACTTGCCCATTCAACATTCGAATAATAATGCAATTTCATCTTTTCGGCAGTGTATCTCAATCCATGAGAGATTGTGCCCTGAAGATATCTCAGAAGATTCTTGGCACCAATCCAGTGAGGCTCAACCAAATATGAGCTCACCATGCTAACTGCAAAACATATGTCCGGACGAAGGTTCACCAAGAACATCAATGCGAATGAAACTCAGAGGCATTCCCAAATCAAGTTTGTCATATAACCTCTGAAAGTTAAGATCTTCGAGGTAGTCATAGGCTAGCAGTTCATCTTTCCACATTCAAAATCCAACTCCTTCTGTCTTCTACAAATGAGAGGGTCTGCACCTATCAGACATAGGTGTCGGTATGAGAGGTCTATCATCCACAACCTTCGGATGGTTTGGATAGATATCACTCCTAGTGAATCTTAGCTTCATCAGATAGCTTTTGATCCTCTCATACTATGCTCAGGTGTTTTGCTTCAAGCCATATAGGGCGTTCTTCCACCTATATACATGAGATTCTTGTTCATGAATCTCAAACTCCACGGGTTGTTCCAAACCTGTGGACCTGCTACATGAGGGGGAATGGTCCCCTTGTAAGATTTTCCTTCAGTACATCTTAGACATGTACCTTCATGATCTTTTTGAATTCAAGCATCTCTGTCACCATTTGACTCACAGACCTCCGGTGCTGTGTCAATGGACATGGTCCCCAGTGGACTTCCTGCAACCTAAACTCAAAAACATCTTCGAAAAGTCAATTTTCAAACACGTACCTTTCCATTGATGAATGCCACCATAAAACCTTTGACTTCCATTCCCTTTTCGGGATAGGTGGCATCGTCTCCAAGTGTAATCCCATGATTGTTTCCATCTCTACCAAATTAGAGAGTGCACCCTTCTATCCGATGAAGTGCCTTGAAGCACTACAATCAATATGCCAGATTCCCAAAGAATCTGAAGGAGAGGGCCAATACAAGATAACACTTCTTTATCAGAAACAATATTTGATTCTTCTTACCTGGGGTTCCTTGCTTCCTTGAAGAGTTGGCCGTGTCTTTGATGACCTGCATCTCTGTCATTCGGACACTCCTTCGCATAAGGGCCGAACTCATAACCAAGACATCTACCTTTCCATCCACCCTTAGATCCAAACTTCCCAATGAAGTGATCTTTAGGTATGTCATCAGAAACTTCCACTGCGTCATTTTGATAACATTCTCTGCTTCAACTTCACTCTAGGTGAATTATGAGGAACCCATTGATCCTTCAGTCTTGTCCCAACTGTCTTTGGTGATTGCTCTTTCACTCTTGCTTGGGCATTGTCTTCACCTCAGCTCTGATACCATGTCAATTTTGGGTATGTTCTATACTAGAGCAATTTATTTAATTTCTTTTCCATATTAGCAATCACATCAGCATAAAGTAAACTGTAGATAGAACATAAATATAAATCGCAGAAGACAAGCCAAGACAAGAGGACACAAGATGTGGCGCAAGCCAGGGACAAACCCCACAATTTGTGGGGAAACCCTTGATCAATTCTTCTTTTATGTTCTTCAAAGTTCAATGGAGAAAGAGAGAGAGAGAGAGATAGTACATTTACAACAGAAGTCAACACTTTGACTTATCTGGATCAGAGCATAGATCATTTCCTATAATGATGAGATCAGTTGAAGACATTCTTCTTCAACTGAATCTCCTAGGTGACAACTTCACTTATCCATTTCATTCATCTGCTTCACCTTACCGTGAAGCACCATCATGCTGCATTATGCATCTTCATGCTACTCATGATCACTGTGCTGCCCATTCTTCAAGTTGTCCATGACTTCATACTTCATGCTGCTGATGCATCATCATGCTTCATGTTGCCCATGCATCCATTTATCATGTTGCTATCTTTACTATCCTTCTGTATATCAGCCTTAGCTGCTTGCTATGGCTTGCAGCCTAGCAAAGCAGCTAGGCTATCCTCCACACAGTCCCATTATTTGCTTATCACTATTTATATGACCGACATTCTTCATAACCATGCTGGACTGCAGTTATAATAGAAGTAGATATCTCTGTGCATATGAACAACGTATATATATGTCATATTATGAATAACGTTGAACAATGTGTGTGTATATATATATATATATATATATATATATATATATATCTATATATCTATATATATATGAACTGCGTGTAGTGATGGCAACGGATCCAGGGTTATGGCATCACGTTGACTGTCTTCATGAAGACAACGTATTCTCCATGCTGTGCGTTATACTGATGTCTCATTATAGCATATGATGCATATCATTACAACGAATTGCTTCTAGGTATAGGTATATATATATTACAACGACTGCATTTAGGGCTTCCTGAACAGCATGTCTCACACACCATGAATAGCGTATAAGATAGTGTATAACCTTCACTTCGAACTGTATGTAACAGGTCTTATTACAGCGTGTATATATCTCTATTACGGCTGCGTATTGCCTGCGTGTATTCTCCATGATCTGCGTATACCTGTACCCAAGATTCACGTGGATTCAGTTTCTTCTTTGACTGCGAGAACAACTGCGATTCTAATGCTTGCGGCTTCACTTCATGCTGCGGCCAACTGTGCTTCACGTGGCTACCATGACTGCGTCTTCATGCCTTAATACATGACTGTGACTTCATACCTTGACAACAATTTCATTTGCTGCGTGAACATGTATTCTTGTTGCGTATTAGGATATCTTGCTGCATTGTATCATAGCCAGCGTATAGATGTTTCCATAGACACGAATTTAGGGCATCACTTTGAGGGAAACACGTTGACTGTGATTAGCGCTTTATCTGCAGCTAGGGCTTCTTCTAGACCAACATATTCTTTTGGTTCTCTCCTTCTCCAAAAACCCAAGACGTGGAGAGGAGATCACCTCTAGAATGTGTGTCGAAATGACATCAAATCCTCATCTATTTATACCAAAAACGTATAGGTTGAATAGACATGACTTTTGGGAGCCTACATAAGAGCTGGTCGGCTTGATAATAATTACATAATAAAAATAAATTCATATCTCCATAAATACTTATCAGAATCCGATGATCTTTAGATCAATCCTACACCTCTCGACGAGAGAGATCCAATAAAAATATTAGCTGCCATAAATAAGCTGACCCACATGGAGTTTGGCCCTAGTTGCCAATTTAACATAGAAACTGTCATGAGCTACAATGTTCAGGAAGATATTGAACCAAAAAAAGAAATAGAAAACATTCCTGAAATTGTACCTCGTAGGAATGTTCCAGTAGAAATTGAACCAGGGAAAACATTGAATATTAATCCCGAGCTTTCACACTCCCAATCTGAACAACTGCTAAAAGCCCTTCGGGAGTATAAAGAATATTTTTCTTGGGATTATACAGATATGAAAGGCATCCATACTGATTTATGTACTCATCATATATACATTAAAGTGGAATGTTGAGCTATTAGGAAACCACAAAGAAGAATGAATCCTGCCTTAAGAAACATTGTCAAAGATGAATTGCAGAAGCTATTAGATTTTTGTTTTTATTTATCTGATATCGGACAATGAACGGGTTTCCCTATTGGTCACTATTCCTAAGAATAATGGCAAGTGGTGGATCTGCATTGATTACAGGGAACTAAACAAAGCAACTCAGAAAGACCATTTTCCCTTACCCTTCATTGACCAGGTCCTTGATACATTATTCAGGAAGGAGTTTTCCTCCTTTCTGGATGGATTTAGTGGATACAATCAGATACAAATAGCTC
Source organism: Pinus tabuliformis (assembly GCA_031772625.1). Taxonomy (NCBI): domain Eukaryota; kingdom Viridiplantae; phylum Streptophyta; class Pinopsida; order Pinales; family Pinaceae; genus Pinus; species Pinus tabuliformis. Next base: position 342,636,997 of record CM062816.1, read on the forward strand.
CTGAGGATCAGGACAAAACTACCTTCACATGCCCTTGGGGAACCTTTGTCTATTGGGTCCTGCCATTTGGCCTCTGTAATGAACAAGCTACCTTTCAAAGGGCAATATTAGGAATTTTCTCTAATCTAGTTAATGATAGTGTTGAGATTTAGATGTACGACTTTACCCCATTTGGGGATTCCTTTACAGAATCTTTGAAAAACTTAGAGAAAGTACTTGAAAGATGCAAGAAAACACATGTTTCTCTAAGCACATTCAAATGTCATATGTTGATGAAAGAAGGGATAGTGTTGGGACACTTTCTTTCAGTTGCAGGAATTTGGGTTAATACTGCAAAGGTAGAGGTAATCTTAAAATTTCCTACACCTAAGGCACCGACACAGGTACGCAGTTTTGTTGGTTATGCTGGCTATTATAGGCATTTCATAGATTTTTTTTTTCTAAAATAACATTCCCACTTTTTCAATTGTTACCTAAAGATGCAGAATTTGTGTGAACAATTGAATGTGAAGAAGCTTTTGTAGAAATCAAAGAACTAGTATGCAAGGCTACGATATAACGCGGTCCTGACAAGAAACTCTCGTTTCACATCTCTATTGATGCTTCTAAAACAACAGTAGGGGTGGATTTGGGACAGCAGGAGGACAAGAAGTCGTATTCTATTTACTATGTCAGCAAGAATTTGATCCCTGTTGAATTAAATTATACGGTAACTGAAAAGGATTTCTTGGTTGTCATTTACGTTGTTAATAAATTTTAGCATTATATCACAGGGTATCCTACTTTCATGCGCAATGATCATACAACTATTAGGTATCTGATGAACAAACCAATAACCCCCGGTCGCATTACAATATGGTTACTGTTAATTCAAGAGTTCGATATTACCAATGTAGAAAAACCATGGAAAGATAATGTAGTCACAAATTTCCTGTCTAGGATGGATACTAGTGATGAAGGTACACCTGTAGAGTATAGTTTTCAAGATGAACATCTTTATGCAATTTCTACTCACACTCCATGGTATGCAGATATTGCTAAATTCCTTACTATAGGAAAGGTGCCTCAACACTTGTCTTACATAGAACAACGAAGGATTATCCACCACAATGCTCATTATTCATGGATAGAGGGATATCTCTTTTACATGGGATCTGATAAGCAAATCCAGAGTTGCATAAGTGGAGATGACATCTATGATGTTCTGAAAGCTTCTCATAATGGCCCCTATGGGGGACATTTTGTAGATAAGAGGATAGGTCATAAGGTGTTACAAATGGGATACTATTGGCCTTCTAGTTTTCATGATGCAAGAAAATATGTTAGAGGGTGTGATAGTTTCCAGCGGATGGGTCAGCCTAGTTGGGCAAATGAAATGTCATTACAGCCTCAACTAGCTCTTGAGCCCTTTGAAAAATGGGCTATCAATTTTGTTGGGCCATTCAATCCACCTTCACAACAGAAAGTTCACATTCTGGTTTGCACGGATTACGTAACAAAGTGGGTAGAAGCCAAGACTATTATGGAAGCAACGAAACGGGTTGTCTCAGACTTTTTATTTGAAGAAATTATTGTACAATACGGAGCTCCTAGAGAGATAGTTTCAGTTGGAGGGGCACATTTTACATCACATATGATAGCAAGACTTATGAAGAAATATGGAATCAAGCATAGGGTAACATCTCCATATCACCCTTGGGCGAATGGTCAATTCGAAAGCACAAGCAAGGTACTAGAGAATATTCTTACAAAGACCGTAGCGAACCATCGTTGGAATTGTGTTGAAAAAATTCCTGAGGCACTGTGGGCGTATAGAAAAACATGGTGGAACACAATAGGGTTTTCACCATATGAACCTGTCTATGGGAAATCCCCTTTGTTTCCAGTGGAATTTGAAATTAAGGGGCTCAGGACAACCTTTGCAGTAGGTTTAGATCTTTCAGAAGCCCAGAAACACCGACTAGAACAGTTGAATGAGTTGGATGAAATTTGTTTGGTAGTTGTCTAGAATATTGTTGCAATCCAATAGTAGCGAACTAAATGGCATGATAAATTCATTAAGAAAAAGATGTTTCAAAGAGGGGATTAGGCATTACTTATGATTCTTGGTTCAAGGATTTTAAGATAAAACTATGCTCCAGGTGGATGGGACCATATGAATTTTATATGGTGTTTGATAATGGGGTTGTTAGACTTATCACAATTGATGATGCACATACTCCTTTGAGTGTGAATGGACATCACCTCAGATTATATCACCATCCATGTCAAGAGACTCCTTTATTAAATATCTCTTTGATAACTTTGGTTTTGAAGTTATTAGTGGAGGGAATTCTTCCTCTGCACCTCTGATTTAAAAAATAATAATTATATATATATATGTGTGTGTGTGATACTATTACTACCCTATCAATATTTTTCTTGCAGGTACCTCTCTCGCGTTGTTACTCCTCCAATGTTGTTACTTTGATGATGGTGATTTTATCTAAGTACTTCACTGGTGTTGTTATTCCTCTGGTGTTGTTACTCCATCACAATTTCGTCTAACTATTTCGATGTTGTTACTCCTCCGATGTTGTTACTCCTTTGGTGTTGTTACTCCACTGGTGCTATTACTCCATCATGATTTCGTCTAAGTATTATGGTGTTGTTACTCCTCCCATGTTGTTACTCTTCTATTGTTTTTACTCCGCCGGTGTAGTTAGTCCATTGTGGTTTCAACTAAGTGTTCAAGCGGTTTTGTTACTCCTCGGGTGCTATTACTCCCCCGATGTTGTTACTCCCCCGCTACTGTTACTCTATGAAGTTAAGTTGTCAGGTACGTCCCCAATTGAATTTGTGGATTTGATTAATAATTCATGTGACATGACTCGACATGACCGTGCATGGTCATCCCTTAGTTGGGGTAGGTACTATAATAATGACTTATTATTATTTTTATTAAACCTTGTGCTAAGCGCATTCACCCCATGATTTTCCACCATACTTCGCATGATACCCATATGCATCAAGACTTGAATTTAGTACTGTTGTACTAATGAACGGTCCTTTCCAACGCTGCAAAGTAATTACCATTGTTATTGTCCATTATCATCTAGTATCTGCCATGATTTTTCCATATTTCATCATTATCCCTTCGGTTTTCACTCTCACTGCACCCCATCGCTATCACAACTCTCACTGCAAATCTACCTATCGAAACTCCTTCCCGACGGTTTGTTGTTACTCCGAAGTGTTGTTACAGGGCCATTTCAAAATGGGTGGAGAGGCTGTGAGACACGAACTAGAGAATACGGAGTAGGTTCAACACAATTCAGATGTTTGGCAAGTCTTCTTGGATGTAGGGTGGCATGTGTATTTTGAGAGGCTACAAGGATTTGATGAAGCCATCACAGTGGAATTTGCGTTAAAGTTGGAAGGAAATCATTCTAGAGTTTGTGGGATGGATATTTCTCTCACAAAGGAAGCTATTTCAATTTCTAGTTGATTACAACAACAACGTCAAAAATGGTTCTCTCGGAAGTCTCCTCTGCTGGAGTTTCCGAAATTGTTTTTGCAGGCTGGGGAGACAGCAGTCCAGAAAGGAAGAGGGTATGATCGTAAATCACTGCCATATCCATGGGGTGAGGTGGCGTATTTTGTTATGAGGTATGTTACCTACGAAGGTCATTTCTCTACATTGTTTAAGTATCATTTCAAACTCCTTGCATGCCTTCAATTTCGGCATGTGCAGGTTCATGCTTTAGACATGCCATACTTCCTATGGAGCAACCTCCACTTAATGGCGCAATCTGCTTGATGGTCTCGACAACCATTAGTGGTTCTCACAAATCATGGGTTGGTTAGATTATTGGTGGTGCATGCTCTATCTCAAACCTTTGTGGCTTGGCCACAATTCACTGAGTTGGCGGAGGAAGAACTTGTGGGTATGCTACCTGCAGGGGAAGAGGAAGAAGATGTAGAAGTGGAAGAAGAGGCCACAGACGATGTTGTTCCAGTGTCGCTTATTGGCCCAATAGAGATAGATGCAATGGAGATAGAAGAGAGTGCAGTCGACACTGCTCCACAAGAACCAGCGTCAACTGCCAGTCTAGGAGAAGAATCACCACCCTTGGGTGCAGTTACAGGTGGTGTTGACACACAAGAACCAACATCACCTGTCCGAACAATTAAAGAACTCTTGGTTGAGAATGTAGGTGGTTCTGTTACACAAGAACCAGCACCACCTATCCAAGCAATTGAAGAACTTCTGGTCAGAAATGTAGGTGGTGCTGACACACAAGAACCAGCACCACCTATTCAAACAGTTGAAGAACCTGTGATTGAAAATGTAGGTGGTGTTGTCACACAAGAACCAACACCACTTGTTCAAATGAATGTGGAACCTTTGGGGGAAATAGGGGCCGCAGTCGACACCACTCCACAAGAGACAATGTCGGTTGCTGGGTAGAAGGAAAACTTGGAAGAAGCACAAGCAGGAAGAGAAAAGGGGAGCATAGAACAACCGGTGGATATAGAAGAAGAGGAAGGAGGGCCTGCATCAGCAGGCATTGAGAGAACGAAAATTCATGAAATTATTACTCGTTCTCATTTTCTTGCATATTTTCCTAGAGGGGCAAGGAAAACTTGTTCCTCTATACACATGGAGAGAGAATAAGCTTCTCCTCTGATCCTAAAATTTGTTGGTAAAGCTAAGGGCACCATTATCGACACGGTTATTCAAAAACCAGTGTCGATTGGTGAAAGAATTGAGCAAATTGAAGGGTTGGAGGTCAACACTATCACACAAGAACCAGTGCCGACCGAATGACAAAATGAAGAAGCTTTGGTCGGTATTACTTCTACAGAAATTGTTCCTAAGAAGATGGAGGAAGATGCAGTTGATCAAACTAACCTGCAAGGGCTAGAAACTGTTCCTGAGCAGATAGAGGAAGATGTAGTTTATCAAACTAATTTGCAAGGGATAAAAACTATTCTTGATAAGATGGAGGAAGATGCAGCTGATCAGAGTAACCCGTAAGGGCTAGAAATTGTTCCTGAGCAGATGGAGGAAGATGTTTATGATCAGACTAACCTGCAAGGGTTAGAAACTACTCTTGAGTAGATGGAGGAGACTATTCCAGATAAGGCTAACTCGCAAGGGTTAGAAACCATTCTTGAGCAGATGGGAGAGGACACTACTAATTAGACTAACCTGCAAGGGTTAGAAATCATTCTTGAGCAAATGGAAGAGGATGTTGCTAAAAAAACTAACCCACAAGGGCTAGGAACCATTCATGTACAAATGGAAGAGGATGGTCGGGCATCAGAGCAGCTACAAGAGGAGGGTGTCAAAGACACTACCCCACAAGACCTTGCAGTGAATCCAAAAGCGTAGAGGGAAGATGTAGAGGTTTTGAGATATGAAGAAGGAGATGACGGGACAATTCCTCGAATCGAGGAACAAACGAAAGAAGTCATAGTAAAATAAGAACTAGGTAATGATTTTGTCAATGTCATGGACCAGCTGTGAGGGTTGTGGAAGAAGTAGCTGTGAAACAAGATCTGATCGAAAAATGTGTGAGAAGGAGACCCCCTCTTAAGGAAATATAGCAGACACAATTTAGAGAGAATATGCAGTTGAAAATAGAAATCATGGAATTGAGGAAATAGTTTTGGCGCTCACAATGAAAAGTGAGAAAGCACAAGAAAAGCATTTCAAAGTCCTGGCCTGAAACTATTTAAGTGGAAACACAGACTAAATACAAGGAAATGACTTCAGCTGCTACATAGAAAAAGTCGTTTTTGCATATGATCGAGGCGCGGGAGTTTTCCATGTATGCAGAAATTCAGAAGTGGCAAGCTACAACATCTCGATTTCAACGAGGGACCATTTCCTTAGAGGCACACCGGGAAGGAATAAGGAAAACTAATGAGCAGGCTACGAAAATAGACTCCGGCTACATAGAACAGATAGAAAAGGAAAAGTGGAAGAAGGAGAAATAGTAGAAGCAAATTGAGGGACTGAAAGAATAGGTGAAGCTATTCAAGGTCGATAAGGAAGAGATGTTTACCTTGGCTTAGCAAGCAATGGATTTTCGCCCCCCTGCTCGTAGCTATGCCTTGTTCCTCCATGAACAATATCTATTCTTTTTTTAGAAAGTGTCCGCCACGAGCTCAGTCATGATATCGAAGATTCAATGCAGTGTCTGAGCATCATGATATTCCACAATATTTTGGATCAAAATTTGATGTGCGAGTTGTACATGCATGACTATTTCCTGGGCAATGATCAATCATTTAACACAGTGCCATACGTAGGAGACATTCAACTGAGAGCCTTTACCTCCTACATATTCAACTAGGTTAAATGGAAAAAGGCTTTTGATACGTTTGAAGAAAATTAGGAAAATAGGTCCCTTTTCATTCAGATGGAGAATTATCATTCTGTGAATGTTTACAACATACACAAAACCCTCTTGGGGATCGAGGGACGGAAAGAAAAGATGTTGGAAACTCAGAAATGGTGCGTTGATATATGCACAAAACATATCTTCACTTGTCAGGAGGAGGATCAGGATAGCTACCATAAATGGTGGATGCTCTCGTCATCAACTATCAGGATATGTGAGCCTTTTGGGCCCACCAATTTTGCTCGGGCTCTAAATAAGGTACCCCAGAATATTGTGTGCATACGTCTTCGTGGGGTCCGGTGGATGGGTATGAGGTTTCAATTTCCCATCATCTGGCTGCCAGGTGATCAATACACTCCAAATTACGAGGTAAGCAAGGATTGGTGGAAGGGAGTCATCCAAACAGATGGGTATAAGCCTCCAAGAACAAAGATGTCTACAAAATACGATCTTGTAAAGATTCACGCTAATCATCGAAGCTCTAGCCCAGACTTGCGCATGCAACGAACTGCATGAGGACATGAAGTAAGGCCAGTTAGGGGGAGATGTTGGTGGCTAGATTTGAATACTTTTACTTTACATATCGTCATGTCTTTATGGATTATTGGTCAATGAAGAATAGTCATAGGGGATTATTACCTAAGGGTCTTTCTAATTCAGTTATTTCTGCAGATTTAAAGGGAGAATGACCAGGACCGTGATTCAATGAACCATGCTATCAAAGCTGACAACACTATCCTTGAATACTGGCTACAATGATGAATCAACCTTTCGATTGACACACTACTATCTTTTAACATTCTGTTTCATTCTCAAAACCACCATGTAACTAAGGGCAGACAGTGTCGTAATTCCAGGAGTTGTATTATTGACAAATTGAATAAAGTAGAGTTGCGGGCTGTGAAAGCCATCACTTTTAAGAGTCGTTAAGGTTACAGGAGAAATACTCTAACTTTCAATCTGTAACATCACACTTGTAATATTTCTTTTATTAATGACAAGTTGATCTTCTGAGCATATCGTGATTCGTTGATCTCGCCACAACCCTGATCAAGGAGTTGGGCCCACTCTCCTGACCAGGTGTTGCTGGATTAGATGTGTGTTAGGTTTATTTCTGTGAGTTTATTATATTGTGAATGTTTATTAATTTGTTGTTGTGAGTCCTTATTGTTGTTACAATATTTCTTTTTTGTGACACATTGATGAATTTATAGTTAATGTTCAATGTCGGGTAGGGAAACTGTGGATTGCACATATGGTGCACGATAGCCTTGAAACAACTAGTAGAACCCCATGTTGAAAATTAAATGTGGATTGGGTGAATTGCATGATTCATACTTCGACACCAACACTCCTAGCTAAAAATTGGTGGTTTCTTCTAGGTACACAAGGAGCAGAGGTCCAATTCTTCCCTTTACTGAGGTACAAGGTCTTTGGCCTGTTGAGCATGGTTACCTTATGTCCTTTAAAGTTTAAAATTTTAACTTATCGAGGACTAACTCTTGTGTTCTTATTCTATGGTGCGGGTTTGCTTCTCTGTAATTTTGTTCATTTTTCAAATTTATGATACACATCCTTTGATGAATCATGGCAGTCGTGGCCTGGTCTAACCCTGGAAGGGTTTTCTCTAGGTTGGTTCTTCGATTCCTTACTTGGGATTTTATTAAGTAATTTCACTGGCCCCTGGAGAAGGGTTCCTACTTGCGGCTTCAGAAGATTCAATAATTCTAGTGAAATGGTTGTATGGGCTTTGCTAATTAATCTGAGTTGCTTATTAATTTCGTTTGCGGCTCGAGCTTCTCATCATTGTAGTTATGATTCTTCATTTAAGGGTTTTTTTTGTCACAAAAAATATTTGGGTTTTGGAAAGGGTTTTAACCCTCGTATATCATAAACCCTACGATGTTTAAATGACAGTAAGGAAAACTTGTTTTAATGTTTGAAAGAGAAATTATCTACAATTTTTCCTGTTATAAAGATTACTAAAGGTTACACTATTACTTTAGCTATACATTTCTTGATTCAAGTTAACGTTTCACTTGCTACAACGTGTATTACCATTTATATTTCCTGAGGGTTTGTTACAAGACTTAATTTTTCAAGGAATAATATTTCAGTTAATTTGTTCAAATTTTTGCTCTATTAATTTCTGTGTATTCAAATATTATTCAATGACTATTACCCAATAATTAAATGTGCGTTAATGTTGAGTGAATGTATAAATGAACTTACATTGGGACTGTTGTTGTGAACCTTCGGGTTGAATTTGTTTACCTCTTAATATGTTCCATTTCTTATTTTTTATGAATAAACACCTGATGGTAATTATTAGTTTTTTGGTGAATTTTCCATAAGCCCTTTACCCAAACGACTTGGTTCCAACTTCTTGTTCAATATATATTAATTAAAAACTCATAATATGGTAAAGATTTTGTTATCATGGCACTCCCTTGTTCATATAACTGGTGATTGATATCTTTAACGTTGGTGTATTCTATTGGGATTTCTCGGCCGTAGAATCAAAATTGTTGTTCTAGTACCTCATTCAGACACTATAACCTCATTTAATCATTTAGATTCCAAAGACTTTCAGTATTTTTAACTTATTGTATTTTACGAAAAATTAGTCTAGATACTTTCTAGTAGTCTCCTTATTTGGAGACCTGCTACCTTTCTTCCACAAATTTTATCTGGCTTTGGACTGTTCTAGACTATCAGCTTAACACCTATTCAACTTGGGACTAACGGTGTCTTTGCTTGGTAACATTAACTACTATTAAATACACATATTCATATGTATAGAAAATAATACTGAAAATTTTATATTCAATTGCTAGAGTCTGCTTCATTCGGAACAAAATACTGGGCACCACAAGAACTGTTCATATAAGGAATACTTAGTCATAGCAAAATAATAATTATCTAATTCCCAACACCGTTAGGTTGCAACATGATTACTGAGGAGAAAATACTACTACTCCCAACTGATAAGTATAGCACCTTTACCAACGTTTTCCCTGAGCGAGTCCACTAACAGAATAGTTCTTTAGACAAGGACCCATTCAAGTCCACCTAGAACTAAGTCTATCTAGGTTATTCATACTCGGGGAATTTCTACGGGCCAACTAGCTCAAGAGATCCCTTTGGCAGCGTCCTGCTTTTCATCCACAGTGTCCTATAAGAGGACTCAACTTAATTCCTCCTTGAGAGCCCCCCATCCAGATTCTAGGTCTTTAGGTTGCTCAAGGTTATCTTCCCTCTCACCCTCTTGGCTTCATTTTCCCTAACTGAGATATTTATCTCTAGGGAGAGGATTAATTGTCTTAACTGTCTGATAAGTGAACTCTCCCTTAGCATGTTTTCCCTTCAGTAATTCTTTGACAAGCCAATTCAAAATATCTAGTCATGCTTATTATCTATCCTAGGTTATCTTCCAATTACCACAGTAAAAGTAAATAAAGAATTTTTACAAGCTACCGAGGGGTGCTACAACAACGTAGGGACATAACCCTAATGATACGACTATGAGGAAGATATAATGCGAATTCCACATTATTAAACCATGAAAAATCACTTTCATGCCAACATGAGAAGCCAAGAAAAATGCAAGCATCTAAATGATAATAACAAGAGGGGTTTAGAGTTACCCAGGTTGAGGTGAATTTCATCCACCAAGGGTGAATAACTGGAGAGGATCCCTACGTAATAACTGCTTTAAGAGCACCCGAGACATTATGGTATTATATCAGAGAGTTTCTAATTCTCCATGCGGTCTTTCATATCCCCATGCCTTACAGTACTAACACTAGATTCTCCCCCACAACCTACTCGCAAAGCCACTCTTTTTTTAGTTCTCTCCAGAGTCACTCCCGGGGATGACAAACATTTCCCCTTATTCGTTTGTAACTAGTTGCTTGTAGTAACGCCAAAATTCTCACAAGAATTGGGCTAGACCGCCTTCACCAGGATCCCGAGTTGTTTCCCCTCACCTCTGCATCTCAGCAGGCCTCATTGACCCCCTTTCTTCCTTAGTATTTTGCATCCCATGGTTGATGAGTTAACAAATGCTCGCATGCTTATGCATGCATGGGGGTGGATGTGCCACCCCCTCCATACTTATGAGATTTTATTTTTTATTAGCTTGTCCGTAATTTGTGAGTTCAATGTTTTGGTTAACAAAGTGGGGACCACACTTCGTAGGGGTCACACCAACCCTTAATATAAATTATTTGGATTTTTTTGTATCCACGGCTTAAGCTTCCCCTTAACAAAATACTTATCCTACATCTAGTAAGTACCCATAAAAAATTATTCATGTTTTAATAATGTTAGTTTGATTTTTCAAATAAATCATAATATACATATAAATTTGATCTTTTAACTTATGATTAATGATTACTTTATTTTTCTTCTTTTCTATTTAGGTTACCATAATTTTAGATATAATTAACTAATATTTTTATATTATTGATAATTTTTAAAATAGTATCTTACTTTTGACACTTAGTATTGTTTAGTAAGGAAACAACATTATTATGCTTTATTAAACTTCAAGTAATTGAACTTTTAGTTGTTCATGTTAATTAACCTTTTATATTAAATAGAACATCTTTAGTTTTTTTTTTTTTTTTTTTTTTTTTTTAAATTGAATAGAAAATAATTTTTTATTTTAAAATTATAAATAAATTTTGAATTCACTTAATTTTCTTTCAGTTTCCCAAAATTTCTTCAGCTTTGAATTTCATATTCACGATGGATAACTTAGAGTTTCTTTTTCTCATGTAACAAGAAACTCCTCTCTATTAGCCTTCAACCTTGGAATAACATTTCTTATTTAGTAATAATTTTCTCCACACTATAGTTTTAGGGGAGTTTATGATACAATAGAATTTCAAAAATTTTATACTAATTAACTTTGTTTAATTTATAAATGCTACAAGTAAAATTAAAATAAATTTTCAATCATAATTGTAATTTTATCAATATTAGTAGAGACATTTTTTATAAATGTTAATCGATTTTCTAAATTATGAACATATAAATAAACAAATAAATAATATAAAAATAATAATAACTTTATACCAACTCAACTTATTTTTTCACAACATAATTTAGAATTATGTATATAAATATAAAATATAAAATAAATATAATTTTTATTAATAAATCATTCTAAATAATTTTATTATTTAAAATTTAAAATTATTTGATATAACCTTGTCTCCACAATTCTAAAACATACTTAAGGAAAAGAAAGATGGCAAATCTCTAAAAACAAAAGCCTATACTCAAAAGGCGTTTTAAACAAACATAGAATACAAAGAGAAAATATAAACGACATCAAAAAATCATCCAAACAAATCATTACTTTACTTTTAAGATTGAAGAAAGAAAATCAGAAGAACCTCGATGTATTTATAGGCCAAAGAAAAATAGAACATTTAAAAAGAATTTGTTTTAAATCAACTTAGTGCTTTTCGTGGGAATAGTAGAAATTCACTGTTCAGTTAATTTAAATATAAATTATTATTTAAATATTTTTAAAATTTAAATATTAAAAAAAATATCTTTTAAATTTCAAAGGTAAAACTAAAGTAATTGAGAAATATATATATAAATAAGCATTTTCAAAGCCATTGATGGTATACAATTTTTCTGATATGCAAGCGGAATTAATGTATAAGATGAGACAGTTCATGAAGTGGCCAGAGCATACATGAGGGATACAGACAAAGGCATCAGGCAAATAATTGACAAGATGGAAGATAATGTGAAGGAAGAAGACTCCGATGAGGAGATGGAAGAGTGGTGGGATTTTGTTTTAAAACCTGGCAACATGAGAGGAAGGATGTCACAGTACAAGAAAACGCTGCACTTATATTGGCTCATGAAACGACTGATGTGTAAGGCAGTGGAGCAAGTCTCCATGGGTATGGATTTAATAATCAGGGACACGCTTTATTACAAATGGGATTTGCAGACGATTCAATTTCAACTCTGCAAACAAGATATGCGACTGGATCGCATAGAAAGACACATCCTTGGAATAGTGGACATGACACCGGTGCATGGCGGCTCAACAGCGGACCTAGCAATGGTCAAACCAGACCAAGATGATCCAGACGAGTAGACTGAGATTATGTTCTCAGAACATTATTGCTTTTTTAGCGGCAGATGTCTTTATATATTTGCATGTTTATGGGAACAACAGATAAAAACTTTATTTTCAATAGTTCTGTTTATATAGCATGGCTAGAAAGACTCCAAACTTATCAATTTTGGATGGCATATGTTATGTATAGGTGGTAAAAAAGCTTGGTTTCCCACTGGGCAAGTTGAGGCCACCTAGGGACAGTAAGTGTTTTCAGCTTGTTGAATATAAATAGAAAAGGACCTATCGAAGCTTACAAAAAAAATGTTACAATTTTATAGGAAAATATTTTTAATGTTTTTAGAGATAAATTGATCATATGAAGTATATGTTGAGTACTTATTTTTTTTAATTTTTTTAATGATATAATTTATTTATTTTTAAATATTTTGGAGGAATTCAGCATTTTGCGTGACTCATAACTACCAGTAAACTTCTTGGGTTTACGGTGTTTATGACCTTTTTGTAAACTTGATCACAACAGGGGGATTTAAACTTTTGATCTCTCAGTACAATATAATTTATTTGTTATTTAAGTTATGAAAATTATATATATTTTCTTTTTAAAACCTTAATTATTAAATAAATGGTTCTTCCTCGTTGGCTTCGTGGTCATTTACTAAATCTATACAAAATAGGTCAAAAGGTCGAATAACCATGGCCAAGCAAAAGGGCATTGAGCGGTACTATATAGTACCCAAGAAATTTTGATTTATAGAACATTAACAAAAATAATGATTAATTAAATGTTTTGTAAAATGGGCCTTGATTTTTTAATTTCACATTAGTAATATCTTAATAATAAATTAACTTTATCTTATTCTCTATTTCTTTGTATTATTATCAATTTTATTTAAATCTAGTTATAATTTATGGTTTTTACATTATTAATATTTTTATAAAATGTTTCTATTAAATCTTCTATTGATATAGATCGAAAACATCTTTATAATATATGGTTTAGGAAAGAACTTTTTAATGTTATTATCTCTTAAAGTCTTAAACAACTTTTAATAAACATATCAAGGAAATCTAAGAAGCTTTAATTATCAATGCTAATTATCTTACTCATGTACATGAGGCTCCGTGTCATAACCTATTTTTTTATTGGATCATTGTCATTACAATCAAGTGTGATTTAAATTGGATCATTGTATTATTTGGAATTTATCTTGATGCTTTTAGAGTGAAAAAAAATTGGAGGAACCATCTTGTAAGAAACTTTTAATGGTGGGTCATAGTTTGGAGAATTGGGGACTAAAACCTTCCAAAATCATTCTTTTATTATCAAAAATATAGTGTCATTCTACACCAAAATACCTTTTCAATGATGCATGAATCACATCGATTAAAGTTTGTATGCAAAATTTATGACTCCCACGAGTTGATCTACTGTAGTATGAGAGAATGCTATGTCATCCCTAATTACTAATACATATAAGGCTAACCATGTGTGAAATTTGAAGAATATTTTAGAAGCTCCAAAATTGTAACTCCACTTGAGGGTTGAAGGAGTCAAATATTAGCCCTACTTGGCGATGAAGCTATGCTCAGGATCTAGTTGCTAAGAGGACTAGGGGTTTGATTCCAGTATATTGTATTTTATTTTGTATTTGAGTAGACAAACTAGAAGTGGGATGTTGGAGAGAAAAACAAACAAGAATAAGGTTTTGTAGCAACCTTACAGGCTAGGGGAATTAGGTAATGCCACAAAGAGTGCAAACTCCTTTTACTTGTCTCCATACTAGAGAAAAGAGAGAAAAGTGACATTTCCTACCAGCTAGGTTTTCTCCTATAAGTGTTTCATGGAGAAAATTGTATGACTATAGTAGATACTGTGTGTCTTTATTTCTATTATATATTTCTCATGTTTTAATTAATGAATTAATTTAATGATAAGAAAAATAAATAAATAATCTATTATCTAAAGGGAATAAACACTCATAAGTAATATTTTAGTAGTTTTATCATATATGGTTTTTTTTTTTTTCTCTGTTTTCTTTTTTGTAAAATAAATATTTTATTCCTAAAATTTAAGAGTGTTCATCAAAATAGTCTAAATTATATGCAAGCTTACTACTATGGAAACCATATGAGAGACCAATCTTTAATTTTAGCCATAGACAAATAAAAATTTTGTTGATGTTATCCAATATACAAAAACTAGTATGTTGTACAAGGCCTATAGGGTCATTCTTAACTTTGAAAATAAAAAATCATATATATGGGAATAGAAAAAGAAAACAACATAGAAACTAGCATTCATACTTATCAGATTCAAAATATTATACTAGAATGGGTTAATTTTTGTTGCATTAAGAGCATCCTAGGTTAGGGGAATGATTATATGAGTCTCTATATTTTGAGTCTTCGATCCATGGATGTCATATGCTACCACATTTCATCCAAAAATAATAAAAATTCCTCTTTGGGTTCATTCATGTCAAACAAAACTCTTCATAGCATTAAATTTAGATTTGATATATATCAATAGTGTACATGTATTTGTTGTAGTGGTCGCTTATGTGGCCCATGTCTAGGACCTAGTATTCCTCGTCCGCCATGATTTTAAAATTTATTAAGGAATGATGTTTTTCAACTAGTTCATGATCCATCTATGCTATTTCATCATGGATTGGTTGAGGGGTGTGCAAGAGATCCCATGATAATGGTAATACATTGTTGGACATCAAACTATGGCCTATCAATAGTGAATTATAACCCAAACAATAAGGAAATATGCTTGACCACCAAGAAGGAATTTCCTTAGAAAAGGGATAATAGGAGACAAAAAATTAGGAGGCTATGTTTGAAAGGAAGTGGGCAAGTAATGCTAGCCATAAAGGATGATATGTATTTGATGCTCTGTTGGATTATAAAACATTGGATTAACCTAAGAATCCCTAGGAGACAAGAATTTTGAAACCATAACAAGGGAAATAGGAAAGTTGGAAGAAAAACCCTAGCCTTGCCAACCAATCCCACGAGACCACAAAAGGGAAATCACAAACAAGACCATTGAACCTGATATACGGCTTAAGAAATTGCATATCCAAAAACCATTAACAACAAGAGATATAAAGGAAATCCATTACAATACCTAAAGTGTAAATAGTTGTATTAAATGTGTCCTAGGCATGAATACCCATAATTTAGATTTGAAAACTCTTAAATATTCCCATCATTTTCCTTATGTATAGGGTGGTGTTATTATGAAAAATGAGATCCTCGCACCTATGTAAATAACCAATACGTGTAGTTAATTCTAGATATAATGTATCATCGGACAGTAGAGGATGATTCATCCTTTCATCCAAAGATGTAAAAAATCTACACCCAATATCCTACATTAATCCTGCATTGGAGTGTTTACCTTACCCCATCAAAGAGTGGTGAATTCTGTCAGACCAGGAGGTAACTCCTCAAATGTAATTGTATTCTTCATTCAAGTTGTTCATTATTATATACAAGAGGGAGTGATTGTTCAGTTCATCTCCCGATGATCTCCATTTTCTCTATTATTTATTTACACTAATTACAGTTGTTCACCCAATCCCTATGATTAGGTGTCAACAAATTTCAATACATTTCCTTGTAGAGGAGGATGATGTCTCATTATTTTCATGGGGAGCCATGTTACCACATCCACCCCCCTCAATAAATGGTGCTTTGGTGATAAGACATCACCCACCTGTCTGACTACAGACATCCCATCTAGGGATTTTTATCAGGTTTATTTTTGATGAAATATTCTAGTAAAATAACCATAAAAGTTTACCGATCATATTGGTATTAAAGCCATGTTTATTTGGCATATTTTATGGGAATTTGTAGGGATCCAAGAACCATTTTAAGAAAAAAATCACAAAACCCTAGTCATAGATGATAACTCTATCCACAATAACCCTTACGGTCTAATAGAAGAGATATTTTTGAGGTTAGAATCACAAGTACCAAAAATTAGTCACAATATGAGCTTCCATATGTAAAATTTAGCAGTGAAGCTCAAACCTTTTGGAGACGAAGGAAATTCTAACCCAAAGGCTAAATCATAAGGAAAATTGGGAGATCATAAATACCTATAAAATGATTTTAGGAAAGAGCTCGAGAAAGGGAAGCCAAATTTGAGTGTTGTTAACCATTCATAGTCCATAGTCAAGATCGAAAGGAAAGCATACTGTTGTAGCGGCTACAACCACCCTCAAAAATTTTCCCTTAGCTTCGTTTTGGAGCCTCCCTACCAACCTTTCACAGTAGCATGTCTTGCTTCGTCAAGTACACCAACTTCAATTATTTTCTTGCAGAATGACTACTTGTCCATCAAAGCTTGTTGCACTCCCCTCAAAGGTTATTCCTCCAGACTTGGTCCAGCTACAGGTTGAGCAACTCCCTCAAGAAATTGTGCAATTATGGAAGGAAACCAGCCTTCCCTCCAGAAATTGTGCAATTCTGTCTGGCAGCCTGCTGGGCTCCAGAATTGCGCAATCCTGCCAGTCAGACTTAATCCAGAAAATTGCATAATTCCTCCCAGCAGGGCTGCTCAGCCCAGGAATTGTGCAATCCTAGGTAGCAGTCAGCTACTCTACCTATAAATTACGCAAATATCTTGGGAAGCCAGCCCAACTCCCTTCCAGAAATGCACATTTTCTCCCAACAATTGAGCAGCCTCTTGCATGTGCAGTTGAGTTGACCAGTTCCCTCCAGGACCCAGCAAAATCGATTTTCATGCATGGGCTTCTTCTCCCAAGGCAACATGCAAAGGCATCCCTTGATTCAGGTATCTACTTTTAGCAGCTGGAGGTTGCATGCAAGGATCATCTCGAAAACCTCCCACCAAGTTCCGCTCTTCCTAGATTTGTGGCATGTGCGTCACATCTTCGATTTTATCAAAACTCATCAACTGAACACTGCAAAGCTCATTCCTTACATCAACCTTGCAACTCTGACATCCCACATCGCATCTAGGAGTCATTGACACATTCAGATCAGTTGTTTTGGGGTAAGCCCACCTTCCATGCCTTGTGTTGCATTTCTGGTGCCTTTTGTGTTTCGCTTAGTATGAATGTTGTCTGCTTGATTTCAGTGAGTGCTTGTTAATTTTCATACATACTAGCTTGTACCAGCACCGTTTCAGTTTTCGTTAACATCTCACTACTGTCACATGCATGAAATTGTTTTTCACGAATGGTCGTCGAATAGATGACTCACGTCACCCACATGCATGTTGTTCCATTTTATGAATTTGTCATTCACCGTTTGCATGCAAAATCATTGACTTATGCTTACACTCAATATTTTTATGCACTCGCATTCACGTTCGCTTTCAGTTGCCCGTCGACAAGCTGGGCAGCCTTGGCCCAGACTTAGCCTCACCAAGACAGCATTGTGCAATCCTGAGACTATCTCCCTCTCAGGAAATGTGCATTTCTACCTAGTGACTATCCTCCAGTATTGCATTACATAATTCTGAGGAACACTGACTGCTGGCCCAGAAAATTACGCAATGTAGTCATTGAGCCTACAACCATTGCTAGTTGAGATTGTGCAATGTGCAATTCCAACAGTCAGCAGCCAGATTGGACTATGCATTGCGCAGTTCTAGTAGTTAGTCAGCCTCCCTGTAGCGCAGACTGTGCCTTGCGTAGTCTTGGAAATCATTCTCCCAACCTCTCAGAGGAAATTGTGCAACCTTCATGATCAGTCACACAAGTATGTTGCAAGTAAATTCTCAAGTTCATTTTGGTTTTTGACTGACAAATTTCTTGCCATGAGTGTTTCCATGTCTCCAGGTATCGCAGGTGTTCATCTGCCTCTCAACAGTATAGGTACAATGGTTTCCAATAGAGCAGAGTCGAAGACACCGTTCAGAACACACTTGGGGATGTAGTCGATCAAGTGTCTATGGACTTGCCTACCCACAAGGATATCAAGTTGTTTGTAGACAATGACATCAAGATATGATAGTAGTAGCATCACAATGACCAACTCATGAACAATAGTTGAAAGTAGCATACTGGATGCAATGAATGCAAGAAGAAGGTTGTTGACAACATAAAGGCAGAACAAAGTTGCAAGCTCAATCAGATCCACTAGTGATGAAAGCAACTTTGGAGACTCTGGCTATGAGGTGATGACATGACATGAAGATCGTGCGAAGACAAAGAATGGAACAAAGAAGGAGTTGCATGTGTTGAAGCAACAACTCATAGAAGAACATGAGCTGCACAGACAAGCGAATGAGTTGCAGCAGGAACAGGAACAACAGGGGGCACAACATGCACTCACGGATGAAACTGTGCTCGTACAAGTTATAGGTCCATCCTAGCAGCTGCCAAGGAGCATATAAGGTGAGATGTGTTGTTGATCACATGCAAGGGAATGCAGTAGCATGCATGTCATTATGCACACGCATGCAATCCCACCCATTCAACACACTCATCAAGGGGAAGACAAGAAGAAAGTCTGACTGGAGCTGAACATGTAGTTGACAGTTGATGTGCATGACCACCAGCACACACTGGAAGATTAGCACGGACACTATGCGTTAGTGTATTGTCAATTCGACCACAACCAAGAAGACCATGTGCATGTTATCAAACGAGTTGGATGGAGGAGACACACCAATGCACCCGGATGTAATGGAGGCAAGAGTTTGCTTCAACAAGGTGTCACCATGGAGTGCATGCACACCATCATGGACAACCAAGCTTGGCATCAGCTCACCACCTTCACCATCACAAGGATCTCAAAGAGTTAGTCTCACCACAACGGTCCGAGTGTCAGTGATGTGTTGCATGGCTTGCTCAAGCCATTTTGTCTCACATGGGCACATGTGCATTGTAATGTAACGTCTTGTAAAGTGTAAGTCAAGTGTTGATAGTTGGATGTAACATTCATAGAGTAGATGAAGAGTCATGAGGGTAGATGAACTGTCACAAAGGGGAATGTCAAGGGTCACCCCACTCTTTGTTATAAATATTCCCTCATAACTCATTCAATAGGATTTTGGTCAGCCAAGCTTCTGATAAGACTATCTTGGAGAGAGCTTGGACAATATTGTAACGAGCCTTGGTTTCTCCACTGCGCAGAGCTAGTATATCTGTTTGGAGGAGCAGGAAGTTGTGGCTGTAACGTTCTGCTGTCGGAACTAGTGGTTAGACATGGATGTATTGTATGACTAGAACTTATACTTCTTAATATAACATAGCCAACACGTTTCATGCTAGAAGGAGGGCCAGATGACAAGCTTAGTCCTCACATCTATTTTGAATCTCTACATATCTATCATGACTAACTACCGAGTTTCTCTTGCGAAGTGCATGTCTTATGGAAATGACTTCATTATCTCAAAAAATCTCTCAGATAACTTGTCTCATAAGACATATGATGGTGCAGGCCACGTAGCCTTAGTTAGGCACACAGTCGGTGTTGTAGGCTCATGCGAAAGATATGGATTCTTTGAATAATACATGACCTGTGCGTTGTTCATATACACGTTTCAAGGGCACCCCATGCATTGGTGTGCCGCATTGCCCAAAAAATATATTCATTCTCTTGCTCATCTAGTCATAGAGATAGACTATGTTTTCAATCATTTCGACCGTAAAGCACTCAACAAAGAAATTATGAAATTACGGAAAGCACCCAATGAAACTGTTGAACAGTTTTACTCGTGCTTTTGTAATCTTGCATACCGATTCCTCGAAGATGATATTGATTGGGAATTCCTCGATGGAAGATTTGAGTATCTTCTTCACATATCCAAACCCCGCTCAACACACTTCGGTGATGGAGTCGCACAATCACAGGCATGCATAGTTATTGTCACAAGTGATTGACTGCCTTTACCTCATCAAACAACTCCACCACCGCAGATTAATGTGGGAGATCATGCACACACCTATGTTGAACTGTCACATCCTCCCACCCCACTTTCTCTTGATAGCTGCATAGATTTGGCTTGCAAGCTTGTTGGTTGTCATGTGGATTTGTTCCCTCAACCTCAATCCCCATGTTCTCTTGATCCTCCGGATTTTACTATCTTGTGTTCTCCCATTTCGAACTCCTCACTTTCTGTGAATGAGGATCAAGTTGTCGATGGAGTTGGTTTTATGCAGCCAACCTGCACCATCATTCATGATGAGTGTGTTTGGGAATCTAAAGAAGAACCGGTGGTGAAGGATGACTCCCTTCCAGCCACACCTCATCCGATTTATCCTAACATCCCTTGTGATTCTGCCACTGCTGATTTCCCCTGTGAAAACCCATTTCTGGATGTTTCTACTTCGGATCGTTCACGGGACACGTCGGATGTCAATCTATCATTACAGTGCGGAGAGGAAACATATTCCTCGGAAAATCTGTCCAATCTTTCATCTATCTTTCTTGAAAACGCAGAGGGTGAACATCTTTGCTTCCCATCTACCCCTCTGCCCCATTCATCAAATCACGTGTATGTTGACAAACATCCTGAATTTTATGATCTTGGTTTTCATGATCTATCCACTTCCTCATCTGATCATGATGTTGATTCAATCGTTGTTAATCTATCCAAGACACTAGTCTACGATTATCTATCTGTCAACGAATTCAAAACCCCACAGACTGTCGAAGCACTTTAGTCTGAGCTGATGGTTATGTCAGGCCCTCATTGTCCTAAGGTTGGTTTCACTTCTCGTCAGGAAATCATTGAAACACTCAAGGCTCTTCATCGCTCTCTACTTTCATCACTCTCTACTTTGCATTGAAGACCAACCAAACACCCAGATTTCACTTCCTCCACTAAAACTACACTACCCCATCGCTCATGCATTGGAGGAATCTTACACATCAAGCACACATGCACAACGTAAGTGGTCTACCTCTCTCACGTTTGCTTGCATGTCATAGCTAAGAGACTGCATACACTCAACATTTGTATGCAGTCTAGCACATCACCATGGCAGCTCCACAGAATGCATGTCATATGCTTTCACTCATTTTCGTTTTGTGGACGCTTTTAAAATCGGAGCGTGTTTGTCTTCACTGTTACATCTTTCTTGTTTGTTGGTTCGCACAATTGTCTTGTTCGTGAACCATGCCTTCACCAACATGGGTCAACCAACGTGCCAGTGGCTGCATTGGAAGTATCACTTCACATGAGATGGACCGTGCACCATTAGCTTAGGAGTAGGAGTAGTGTTTGCTTTCAATATGTTTGCTTGCATGCTTGTTTGCTCACTTTCTTTGTTGGTTTGTTTGTTTGCTTGCTTGTTTTCTTACTCGCTTTTATTTCACTTTTGCTTCTGGTTCTGCTTTGCTTTGTTTTTTGTTTGCTTGTTTTATTTGTAGGTTAGTTTCGCATGAAACCATGTATGACTCTTGAAACAAGCTGGGTAAAGTACAAGAGGACTTGTACAACTATCAACATTTGGTTATCTGTTGCCCACTCTCTTATGTAAGAACTTGTTGTCTTTAGTCCATGATACATCAATGGAAAATACGTACTGTTCGAAGTAAACCTTGGTGAAAACACAACTCTTGCACGCTAACTAATACCACCTACTCTAGTCAGTTGTTTTTGGGTTAACCTTTGTCAACTCGGCCAAGTAGAGTAAGGTGAGGGGGAAAGCCTTAATAGGCATGTCATAGGTATAATAAACTACTTCTTTGCAGGAACAACCTCTTATTCTCTCAATAAGTTGGGACCCTCTTCTGCCTCTGAAATGAATAAGTGCTATGCACAATTACGAAGATGAAAAATGAAAAAATGAAAAAGTGAAAAAAGTTTGAAAAAAATGAAAATGAATAAGGCGAAAGAAGAGAAAGGCTTCTTGCATAGAGAGGTGATGCAAGTAACTTTGCCAGGGTACTGACTAGGCTCGCTAGCAATGAAGCCATGCTTGTGTCCCTATGTGACTCTGTCGAGGTACTGTCCAGGCCTGCTAGTAGTGGAGCAACACCAGAGATGAAACTAAGACTCTGGAAACTATACTTCTTTTGCACCAATATACCCCTTGACCCCATTCGAAACAAATGCATTGGCTTGGCTTGGAATGTGTGTCAATCAACCAAGAGCTTGGCAGATGCTACATCTTACAATTAAGGAAGTGTGGAAACCAAGACGAACTGAGAACTGAACAATAATTCCAGAGGTGTTAGACTTGCTTTTCACGAACAAGGTCCATTCAGAGAGCTGGAGTTCTACCAGTGTGTCGCCAAGTGTTGTAGCGGCTACAACCACCCTCCAATTTTTTTCCTTAGCTTCATTTTGGAGGCTCCCTACCAACCTTTCACAGCAACATGTCTTGATTCGTCAAGTACACCAGCTTCAATTATTTTCCTACAGAATGACCACCTGTCCATCAGAGCTTGTTGCACTCCCCTCACAGGTTGTTCCTTCTACTTGGTCCAGCTGTAGGCTGAGCAGATCCCTCAAGAAATTGTGCAATTCTAGAAGGCAACCAACCTTCCCTCTAGAAACTGCGCAATTCTGCAATTATGCCAGTCAGGGTTCATTCAAAAAATTACGAAATTCCTCCCAGCAGGGCTACTCAGCCCAAGAATTATGTAATCCTAGGCAGAATTCAGCTGCTCTGCCCATAAATTGCGCAAATCTCATGGGCAACCAGCCCAGGTCCCTTCCAGAAATGCACATTTTCTCCCAACATTTGAGCAGCCTCTTGCATGTGTAGTTGATTTGATTGGTTCCCTCTGAGACTGAGCAAAACCGATTTTCATGCATGGGCTACTTCTCCCAAGGCAGCATGCAAAGGCATCCCTTGATTCAGGGATCTACTTTTAGCAGCTGGAGGTTGCATGCAAGGATTGTCTCAGAAACCTCCCACCAAGTGTCGCTCTTCCTAGATTTGTGGCATGCGCATCACATCTTCAATTTTATTAAAACTCATCAACCAAACATTGCAGAGATCATTCCTCACATCATCCTTGCAACTCTGACATCCCACATCGCATCTAGGAGTCGTTGGCACATTCAACTTAGTTTTTTGGGGTAAGCCCACCTTCCATGTCTTGTGTTGCATTTCTGGCGCTTTTTGTGTTTTGCTTCGTATGAATGTTTTTTGCTTGATTTTAGTGAGTGCTTGTTTTTGTTTTGATACATACTAGCTTGTACTAGCACCGTTTCAGTTTTCATCAACATCTCACTGTTGTCGCATGCATGAAACTGTTTTTCATGAACGGTCGCTGATTCGGTGACTCGCCTCACCCACATGCATGTTGTTTTTTTTTCTAAATATGTCATTCATCGTTTACATGCATGATCATTCACTTATGCTTACACTCAGTATCACCATATATTCGCATCCATGTTCACTTTCAGTTGCCCGTCGAAGAGTCTGGACAGCCTTGGCCTGGACTCCGCCTCACCAAGACAGCGTTGTGCAATCCTGAGAGGGAAGGCAATGTCTTCCTCTTAGGAAATGCACATTTCTTCCTAGTGACTATCCTCTAGTATTGCATTGCGCAATTTTGAGGGACAATGATTGCTGGCCCAGAAAATCACGTAATGTAGTCACTGAGCTTATAACCATTGCCAACTGAGATTGCTCATTGCGTAATTCCAGCAGTCAACAGCCAGACTGGACTGTGCATTGCACATTTCCAATAGTCGTTCAGCCTCCAAGTAGCATAGACTATGCCTTGCGCAATCTTGGCAGTCAGTCTCCCGACCTCCCGGCGGAAATTGCACAACCTTCATGATCAGTCACACTGGTATGTTGCAAGTTAGTTCTCAAGTTCATTTTGGTTTTCGACTGACAAATTGCTTGCCATGAGTGTTGCCATGTCTCCAGGTATCACAAGTGTTCATCTGCCTCTTAGCAGTACAAGTACAATGGTTTCCAAGAGAGCGGAGTTGAAGACATCGTTTAGAGCACACTTGGGGATGCAGTCGATCAAGTGTCTATGGACTTGCCTACACACGAAGACATCAAGTTGTTTGTAGACAAGGACATCAAGATATGATGGCAGCAGCATCACAATGAGAAACATCATGAACAACAGCGTACCAGATGTAACGAATGCAAGAGGAAGGTTGTTGACAACAGAGAGGCGGAACAAAGTTGTAAGCTCAAGTAAATCCACTGGTGATGAAAGCAACTTTGGAGACTCGGGCTACGAGGTGACAGCGCAACATGAAGATCACATGAAGACAAAGAATGGAACAAAGGAGTTGCATGTATTGAAGCAACAACTCAAGGAAGAACATGAGTTGCACAGACAAGCGAATGAGCTGCAGTAGGAACAGGAATAGTAGGGAGTGCAACATGCACTCACGGATGAAACTACCCTGTACAAGTTATAGGTCCATCCTAGCAGTTGGCATGAAGTAGACAAGGTGAGCAGTGTTGTTGATCACATGCAAGGTAATGCAACAACATGCATGTCATTGTGCACACGCATGCAATCCCACCCATTCACCACACTCACCAAGGTGAAGACAAGAAGCAAGTCTGACTAGAGCTGAACATGTAGTTGATAGTTGATGCGTGTGACCACCAGCACACACTAGAAGATCATCACGGACACTATGCATCATTGTATTGTCGGTTCGGCTACACCCAAGAAAACCATGTGTATGTTAGAAAACGAGTTGGATGGAGGAGCCACAAGAATGCATCCGGATGCAATAGAGGCAAGATTTCTCTTCAGAAAGGTGTCACCATGGAGTGCATGCACACCATCACGAATGACCATGCTTGGCATCAGCTCACCACCTTCACCATCACAATGATGTCAAGGAGTTGGTCTCACCACAATGGTTCGAGTGTCAGTGATGTGTTGCATGGCTTGCTCAAGCCATTTTGCCTCACATGGGCACATGTGCATTGTAATGTAATGTCTTGTCAAGTGTAAGTCAAGTGTCATAGCTGGATGTAACAGTCATAAAGTAGATGAAGAGTCATGAGGGTAGATGAACTATCACAAAGGGGAATGTCAAGGGTCACCCCACCCTTTGCTATAAATAGTCCCTCATAACCCATTGTAAAGGCTTTTGGTTAGCCAAGCTTCTGATAAGACTATCTTGGAGAGAGCTTGGAGAATATTTTAACGAGCCTTGGCTTCTCCACTACGTAGAGCTAGTATATCTCTTTGGAGGAGTAGGCGGTTGTGGTTGTAACATTCTGCTATCGGAACTAATGGTTAGACATGGACATATTGTATGACTGGAACTCACACTTCTTAATATAACAGAGCCAACATGTTTCATGCATATGTTGTATTGTATTCTATGCTATCTAGTTTACTCTAAATGATATATATATATATTTGTTTGCTTATGCATGCATGTATGGACTATTATGTATAAGTATGTATCAATCTTTCTGAAATGTGTTGTTGGTTTAACCATCACTTTCGATTGCTTTCTAACTTCCTTTCCAGCTTGTGATGCATCTTTGCTTGTGTGTTCCCTTCCAAGCCGTTTACTATTATAGGTTTCCAAGGGTCGCACTCACCTCACCCTCCGTGTGTTAGAACCTCTCATGCACCTTCATTGGCTTACTGCCACTGTCACACGCTTGCTACCAATAGGGACATCTTACTTGCCTTTGTCCGAAATCACGGTCAAGGCATTACCATACGACCCACTGTTGGGATTCCTACACCAAACGGTTTGAGGTCTAATTGGGACTTCTTACCGGGGAGATCCCCTTACATGTTGGCGAGTCCAACACCAACAACACATACATAAAGCTATACCAAGGTGATTTAAATGTGTTTTAATTGAATCATTGGTTGTGTAAATTATAAGTTTATATTATCATTCAACATATATTTGAAAAATAAAAGATATCATTTTCTAGACTAAATTTAGAGGACCATGCCATGACTTGGTAGGAAATTCATACAAAAAACCTTAGGCTAAAGGACAATCTACCTATTACTAGGTAGGATGTCTATAAAACGTTCATTAATTCCTAAATTTATCCTATTAGATATTTATGGGGCTAATGCATCTAGTGGAGCTATTTCAATTATAGGTAGGGGTAGAGTGTACAAGAGTTCACCGACGAGTTAAAAAATATGGCCATCATCATGGGTATCTCTCCAGAGAACCTATATGTACTCTTCCTCGAGTATTTGAGGGTGTACATAGCTATATATAAAAGAAAAAGATGCTTTCGAAGTTAAATATAATGGATGAGGCATGTGCATAGGCAAAATATATAGAAAGCATACGCTAAAATAAAGAGAAATGAAGTATTTTAAAGTAGAAAGAGCACCATGGAGCTTATGACAAGGGGAAGAGAAGCCTGAAAGTGAGAAAGGATAAGAAGATATAAGTTATTGAACATCAACACAAATATCCTAGAAATTATTGTAACCATTGCAAAATTGATGGTCACACTAAGGAGAAGTGTTGGAAACTACATCTAAATATGAACCCAAGGAACCACTACAAGGATGCAAAGAAAAGTAATATTCTTGCTGTACATTTGAGTAATTAGGTCAAAAGAAACTTTTATATGGATGAAAATTTTGTGCTCACATCAATTCTAAAGGAGGTGAATCTAATTTATAGCCTTCATCACCAAGAAGAGAACAGGATGACCAAACCCTTCCTCATTAATATCAAATTTAAGGATACTAGGATAGATTCTCTTTTGACTTAAGTTCATAGGCTAATCTCATAGCAATGGATATGGTCATCAAACTTGGACTGGAGGTTCACAATCATCCTAGCTAATATCTATTAGGATGGGTAAACATGGATGCATATATCAAGGTAACAAAATAGTGCAATTTAGTGAAACATTTATGAGCTACATTTTCTCCAATGGGCCAGTTTTTCATGATTCCCCCCCCCCCCCCCCCCCCCAATTTTTTTTTTTACTAATTTCTGTTTTTCTAAAAATAATTCAACCAAAATCTATAAGACAAATTATTTTACCTCAAAAATCATTGAAATTTTATAAAACTATATAAAATCCTTAGTCATTTGAATGTTTTTAGAAAAATATTATCGAAAATTTTATATTCTACATATTAAGGACTATAAAATTTACCAAGGTTTCTGCACCTCAAGATAAATTTCCATCCTTAAAATTTTTTATACACAAGATTAAAATTGCTATAAGTGTGTATTATATTAATGAAATGGAATTTGACATAGTACTACTTGATGTATGTGGAGTCATGTTTGGGACTCCCTACATGTATATAAGGGATGCAATCTTCATGTGGAGAGCCAAATAATATCTCCTCATAAAGGATGGGAAGTCTTTCATCATCAATGCACACAAAGGAAATTCAAATATTTCACTAGTAAGTGCCAACTAAGCGAAGAAGATAATTATTTAAAATAAGAGATATATGTTGCTTCTATTAAAAAAAAAATACCCTGATAATGAATCAATAAGAAAAAATGCATCCCTAAGGTAGTGTATTAAAGAGAAAAACATCAACTGAAAGGGTTAGTACAAGCATATAGTGGAATGTTCCAAGAGCCTAAAGTGATACCACCCAAGAGGTAAGTGGAGTATGGAATCTAAAATTTTCCAAACTCTCCATTGCTAAATATTGGGCTACATAGACATTATATTCTAGAAGCAAATGAAGTGAATAAATAGATGCAACAACTAATGGATTAATGTGTGATTCGACCAAGTGCCTCAGCTTGACTTTCACCCATTATAATTGTACCAAATAAGGATGGGAATTGGAAAATTTACATTAATTATAGAGAATTAAACAATATTATGTTCAACAACTAATATCCTTCCCTAAGATTGATGATCTATTATATCAATTGTAAGATGAAAAATACTTCACTAAGTTGGATTTAGAATCAGCGTACCATTAGGTTTGATTCAAAGAAGGAGACACTTGGAATACCCCCTTCAAAACTAGAATGTGTTTGTATGAATGGTTTGTAATGCCATTTTTTATGCAATGCATCTATTACATGTATAATACTAATGAATGATGCGTTATTCCCATATCTAGATTCATTTATTATAGCTTATTTGGATGATATATGTGTATACAGTGCTATCTAGGATGTTGGGTCCCTATAATACTAGCGATTACCCCATTACTATTGTAGTTGTACCCCTTATTAATATTGTTGTGCCCCTATTATCCCCATATTGTTATTACTGTGCCCCATAGAATCCCTCTATTGTTATTTTTGTGGCTTTATATTATTATTGTTAGGTCGGCTGGGTTATATTGTGACTCCTTAGACTCCTATATATAGAAAGGAGGTTTTGTCATTTGAATCATCCAAGAATTGTTCATTTATGTAATGTAAAGGAGGTTGCCCCCTCGAAGAGGCTGAATTCTAAGGCGTTGATCTATCTTTTCTATCTTTTTCTTGAGCTGGTTTCATAACATTTGGTATCAGGGCTTTGGATTCTAGGGTTTCGCTGCTCCAAAACGGTCATCGTGGAATTTTCGCTATAACTTTTTTCTGCGATGTTTCAGAAGTTGCAAAAAAAGCCCATTTGAGAAGAAATCGTGCTGAACGTCGGGTCCGAATTTCAGAGCTGGTCGCGCTATATTTGCAGAGATATGATATGAGGAAGTTGGTCTTTTTGCAGACTCCTGAATTACATTTCAAACAGGTGACCTGGGGAAAAGCATCATAACTTTCTCTTTGGGGATCGGATTGAAATTTCATAAGAAGGTACAAAAAGAGGATGGAATGTAGTTTCTTGTATGCATTTTTCAGATCCAAAGGTCGAAACAGTGACTCGTGGCAAGTCGTACAAGTTCACTCTACTGAACTAGTCTATAATCAAGTCACTGTGGGAGATTTTGCATAACTCTTCCTTGGAGAATCCAATTTGGGTCAGACTTGTGGCATTGGAAAGAGGACATAGCGGGCTACTACAGGTCACAAATTTAGATCTAGATGATTGGAAAGTACAGAGATACATCAGAGGCAATATCGAGTTCCTACAAAATGAAAAAAGGTGTGTAGATTTTCTTAAATTTTTGCTTAAGCTTGGTTTGAAAATTTATTTTGAAGGAATTCAAAGGGAATAGTAGAGCATTATTATCGGTAACTGATGCCCCGAGGAAAGAAAATTCAAACACCTAGTAAGGAACCTGAAAGCTCTAGCATGACTCATGAAGAAGAGGAAGAAATGCAACATGATATATCAAAATTACAAGACCAAGTGCAACAACTATCCCTTGCACAAAAAGGAACAGAATCTAAGATGGATGGTTTAAAGAAAGGCATAGAAGCTAAGATGGATTGTTTAAAGAAAGGTGTAGAAGCTAAGATGAATGACGTGGAAGCTAAGATGGATGATTTGAAGATAGATTTGAAAACAGACATGGAAGAATTGAAGATAAATATGAATAAGTTGCTACAAGAAAGGGTCACTAATGGTGAAAGGGTAGTAAAGGAAACTCATGATGAGAACAAAAGAAATGTTAATCATGATTCCATAGACTCTAATGTTGGATCAAAGACCCACCATATTCCAAAAATCGATATGAGGAAGTTTGATGGCAAGGATCCCGCAACATGGATATTACAGATGGAGCAATTTTTCGATCTCAATAATGTGCAAAACACACAAAAGGTACGTATTGCAACTTTATATTTGGAACCAAATCAGTTTGTATGGTATCAATGGCTTTGCTCTCGTAAACAATTTATCACTTGGGCAATTTTTACGGAAGAATTGATAGCACATTATGAAGATACAAAAAGCAACACTTTTTTTAGCCAATTGATAAGTCTCAAACAAAAGGGTTCAATAATGGAGCACATTGAGGAGTTCCAAAAATTGAACATAAGGGTAAAAGATATTCCAGAGGAGCATAGGATTGATGTGTTCATAGGGTCTTTAAAGGATAATATCCAACATGATGTTCGCCTTTGGGAACCTGATTCATTAGAGAAGGCATTCAAGTTAGCAAGAAAAATGGAAAGCAAAATTATGGCAACCAGGAAGCATACCACTCACAACTATAAAGACGGAAGTGTTGTTGCCGCTAGTCTTCCACAACCTATAAGGTTTACACCACAACAATTGGAAGAAAAAAGAGCAAAAGGGCTTTGTTACAGTTGTGATAGCAAATACACTAAAGGTCATAAGTGTGCTGAGAAGAAATTATTCTACATAGATTGTGAAGAGGAAGAAGAAAAGTCCAGATCTCCAAAAAGTCTTGGACAATCATTCCAAGGTATTTGAGACTCCTAAAGGTCTCCCACCTGTTCGTGATCATGATCATGCTATTCATCTGATTCCAGGAAGTGTTCCTCCAAACATCAGGCGGTACAGATATCCCTATGCCCAAAAGAGTGAAATTGAACGTATGGTTGCAGAAATGATAGAGGCTGCTCTAATTCAACCAAGTCAAAGTTCTTTCTCTGCTCCAATCGTATTGGTGCACAAGAAGGATGGATCATGGCACATGTGTCCAGATTATAGGATGAATTTCATGGATCAATTTACTTCACCAAGTTGGATCTTCGTTCAGGATATCATCAAATCAGAATGAAGATTGAAGACATTCCGCAAACAACATTTATAACTCATGAGGGTCATTATGAATTTTTGGTCATGCCTTTTGGCCTTAACCAATGCACCTTCAACATTTCAAGGTTTGATGAATTCAATTTTCAAACCATTCCTTAGAAAATTTGTGTTAGTATTTTTTGATGATATACTAATCTACAACAAGTCTTGGAAGGATCATGTTGAACATGTTGACAGGGTGCTACAACTATTGGAGGAGAAACAATTATATGCAAAAAGATCCAAATGTTTCTTTGGAGTACAAGAGGTGGAATATCTGGGTCATATTTTATCTCATGAAGGAGTTAAGGTAGACCCTAGCAAAATTAAAGCCATTAAGGAATGGAAAATTCCCACATCCATAAAGCATCTGCGAGGATTTCTCAGGTTGACAAGGTATTATCGCAAGTTTGTTAAGAATTATGGGAGAATAGCAGCACCTCTAACAACATTATTGAAGAAAGATGCATTTTCATGAACTCCAGAAGCAACAAAGGCATTCGAACATCTTAAAGAGGCAATGTGCCAAGCACCGGTCTTAGCTACACCGGACTTCACAAAAACCTTTATTGTGGAATGTGATGCTTCAGGAAATGGAATTGGTGCTGTTTTAATGCAAGATGAAAGACCCATTTCTTTTGAAAGTCGTCCAATCAAGGGAAAGTTTTTACACAAAGCTATTTATGAGAAGGAAATGTTGGCAATACTCCATGCACTTAAGAAATGGCGACCCTACCTAATGGGAAGATACTTCAAGGTAAAAACAGATCATGATAGCCTTAAATACTTTTAGAACAAAGATTATCCTCTGAAGAGCAACAAAAGTGGGTCACAAAGATGTTGGGTTATGACTTTGAAATCATCTACAAAAAAGGGAAGCAAAATGTGGTGGCAGATGCACTCTCAAGAAAGGATGAGGATGTTGAAGCATTGTTGTGCGCCATTTCTATTATCCAACCAGATTGGATAAACGAAGCAAGGGAAGAATGGAAGAATGACGAAGAAGTGTGGGCACTTATTCGAAAGTTACAACAAGATTCCAGTATGTCTGATACATTTAGCTGGCAAAATGATTCGTTATGGTACAAATATCGCTTATATCTCTGTAAGAATTCCCAGCTAAAACAAAAGATTCTTATGGAATTGCACACTTCTCCCTTAGGAGGGCACTTAGGATTTTTAAAAACTTACCACAGGGTTAAGAAGGAATTTTTTTGGGATGGCCTTAAAGCAGATATTCAAAAGTTTGTGGCGGAATGTTTGGTTTGCCAACAAAATAAAGTTGAAACAATTAAGACACCGGGTCTATTACAACCTTTATCCATTCCAAGCCAACATTGGGAGGAGGTTTCAATGGATTTTATCACAGGTTTACCCAAGTCTGAGGGAAAGAGTGTCATCATGGTGGTAGTTGATAGACTTACCAAGTATGCACACTTTTGTGCATTATCACATCCATTTAAAGATAGTACAGTTTCTACTGCATTTATGTAAACAATTCAAAAGCTACATGGAAACCCAAAGATTATTGTAAGTTATAGAGATCCCATTTTCACTGGAAATTTTTGGACATAATTATTTTCTTGTCTTGGTACTCAGTTAGCTCATAGCTCATCTTATCATCCTCAATCTGATGGGCAAACTTAGATAGTAAACAAATGTTTGGAAGGATATCTTCATTGCTTTGTATATGATAAACAGACACAATGGGTCAAATGGTTGCCTCTGGCTGAATGGTGGTATAACACTTCCTTCCATACAACAACAAAAATGACCCAATTTATGGCACTTTATGGGTATTAGCCACCATCCATCACATCATATTTAAGAGAAAATTCTAAGGTTCAAGCAGTGGAACATCACATTGAACATCAACAACAAGTCCTCCAACTCTTAAAGGATAACCTCGTGTTGGCACAGAATAGAATGCAACAACAGGCAGATCAACATCGTAGCGAAAGAAGTTTTGATGTAGGTGGTTGGTTATTCCTATGGCTACAACCATATAAGAAAATGTCCCTCAAGAAAGCTAAGAAGGATAATAAATTATCACCAAAGTATTATGGTCCATACAAGGTGTTGCAAAAGATTGGTACTATGGCATACAAATTGGAGCTTCCTGCAGCTTCTCGATTGCACCCAGTTTTCTATGTTTCATGTTTAAATAAGGTTATAGGCAACAAGCTCCCAGTTCAAACAATATTTCTAGAACTTGACGAGGAAGGAAAAATTATATTGGAACCAGAAGTAGTCACAGAAACAAGAACTCGATAGCTACGAAATCGATCAATTTCGGAGTATCTTATCAAGTGGAAGAACTTATCCGTTGAAGATTCCACATGGGAGGATGAGAATTTTATACAGAAGCATCCAGAACTTCTCAAGCGTTGAGGACAACACTTTTTTGAAGGAGAGGGGCATGTTGGGTCCCTATAATACTAGTGATTACCCCATTACTATTGTAGTTGTACCCCTTATTAATATTGTTGTGCCCCTATTATCCCCATATTGTTATTACTGTGCCCCATAGAATCCCTCTATTGTTATTTTTGTGGCTTTATATTATTATTTTAGGTCGGTTGGGTTATATTGTGACTCCTTAGACTCCTATATATAGAAAGGAGGTTTTGTCATTTGAATCATCCAAGAATTGTTCATTTATGTAATGTAAAGGAGGTTGCCCCCTCGAAGAGGCTGAATTCTAAGGCATTGATCTATCTTTTCTATCTTTTTCTTGAGCTGGTTTCATAACATAGGAGGAGGAAAATTGACTTTGATGCACGTTTTATATACCTTGAAGAAGCACCAACTATTGGAAAACTTAAAGAAATGTGAAGTTTCTTGATACTATTGGTGTATTTGGGGTATGTGATTGGTGGAGGGGATCTGACTATAGATCCCACAAAGTTGGATTCCATCGTTAAGTGGTCTATTTTTATAAATGTATTTGAAGTTATAAGTTTTTTTGGGGGCATCATAGTACTTACAGAAACTCATAGCTTCATTTTCAGTAGTAGTTGCATGACTCCATTACATAATAATGAGTGGTTGTAGTTTTAGTGGGGGAAGAATCAACATAATGAGTGACTAAAGTTATATTGGGGGAAGAATCATCGAAGGTTTTGATAAGAAAGAATCATGTCAATCACATTTTATATGAAAAAACCATGCTTTCCACATGTTGACCTATTGCGTTGAGCACCATGGTAGGAGACAATGCGACGTCATCCCCCTTTATTCATGTAGATGGGGCTAGCCACATGTCTAATTTCAGCAAGATTCTAGAATGTCCTATATCATAACCTCTAGTTGAGGGTTGATGGAGTCAAATGTTACCCTTAATTGACTATCAAGCTATGTTAAATATTGGAAAGCTAGATGGAGTAGGGTTTCCATTTTATGCTATTATATTTCTGATGAGGGAAACTTCAAAATACTTATATGAATCGACTTATTTTAAATTTTTATTAGGGTAAAGGATTTTATAATATGAATTTTCTTAATTAATGTATTGATATGTCAATGGTAACACAAAAAAATTGAGAATTTTTTGTTGTTGTTGTTTCTTTCCACTATCATAAGAGTTTT
Organism: Pinus tabuliformis; assembly: GCA_031772625.1. Taxonomy (NCBI): domain Eukaryota; kingdom Viridiplantae; phylum Streptophyta; class Pinopsida; order Pinales; family Pinaceae; genus Pinus; species Pinus tabuliformis. Next base: position 342,671,610 of record CM062816.1, read on the forward strand.
TTGAAAAAAAAACAAAAAACCCCACTAAGAAAATAGAGTGATGAAAAAAGGGGCTTCAAGTGAAACACATTTCTAACTTCTCAATATATATATTTCAAAAAGGTTGGGAATAATAAATAACATTATTTAACATGTATATTATAATTGATCTCTTCTAACCATCTTCCATTATTCTTAAATTTAACAACTTAACAAGTTGTTGAAGTTTTGCTTGTAGACCTCCCTACTTGCCTCTTAATTGGAGTATGAAAATCTTTCAAACATGGTTCTTTGCTCATATAGACTTTATGCATAATAGTTATTGAAGAATTTGGTATATCATCACTCGAAGGTTACGTCATCATTTTATTAATGGAATTCCTCTTACTTAACATTAGTACAAATAGGTTATCAAAACTAAGTATTTGGGACCTATATCCTAAGTTAAGTATTTGGGACATATATCTTATTTACCACCCTAGTATATTGTTTATCTTTTTGGATTCCTATTTTAGTTTTTTTAATGGATGGAAAAGTTATGTAACTACAATATTTATAATGAGAAAGTGTTTATTATAAATTGTGCTATTTAGGTTCCCGTTATGTAAGTGAAAATCCCATGCTTGGTCGATACATTTTAAGATTTTATTATTACTGTGTAGAGATGAAAATCAAGAATAATTTTGACAATTGGAGTACTTCCAAGTATTATAATGTTACCAAAACATTTTATGTGATAGGAGGAAGATAATTTTTACTTCATCCTCTGCTTTAGCCAATAATTTCTTACTGATCTTCATTGTTGCTCCATAAAAGAAATATTTTGGTTGAAATGTTATGGGCATTGGCTATTTATTTTACTATCAAATGCTTTCACTTGGTTCCATATTTCACAAGTAGAAGTGCATGAAAACATGAGGAGGAGGATGAACATGTTGTTGGAGATAATTAAACCTTAGTGGGGGTGATAACTATTAGAAATATAGAAAGAAAGGACAAACTTGACTTGCGCCTTAGTCAAATTTAGTAATTTGATTTTCCACATCAGCAAGATGACTTGGATTGCAGTTAACTTGTGTGACATGGATTTTCTCTACTAGTTTACTCAGTAAGTTCGAGTTATATGTTCAAAGTATAGTTGTGCTTGTAGTGATTGCTAAAATTTTGCAATCAAGTTTAGTTATTTTCAGTTTGAATCAGTGAACTGAGCTCAATTACCTAGTTGATTCATTTGAAGTTTAGTTGAGTAGTAGAATTGTTGTTAACTTAGTGATCTCTTTGTGAAACTAGTCATTGATCCAAAAAATGCCCAGACATGCATGGAGTTCAAATTTCCTAGATGGAGTGGAGGAAAATGCACATTGTAATAATCAATTGTATATTATTTGAGTGTACAAGCTTGGCAGTTAAGCAAGTGCATCATTCCTTGGGAATTGCGCAAGCAAATAGGAGAAATTTCCTCTACCATTGCGAAAGGAAATAGGAGGTTGGATGAAGCTTGAATTGGCTATGTGTTGGTCAAAGTAGGACAATCAATAGAAGAAAAGTTTTATAGTGTAGGTTGTGCTTTAGGCTTTGTTAATCTTAGGTATGTTCTATGCTAGAGCAATTTATTTCAATTTCTTTTCGACATTAGCAATCACATCAGCATAAAGTAAACTACAGATAGAACATAAATATAAATCGCAGAAGACAAGCCAAGAGAAGAGGACACAAGATGTGGCGCTAGCCAGGGACAAACCCCACAATGTGGGGAAACCCTTGATCAATTCTTCTTTTATGTTCTTCAAAGTTCAGCAGAGAAAGTGAGAGAGATGGTACATTTACAATAGAAGTCAATCACTTTAACTTCTGATATCGACATGAGATCAGTTGAAGACATATTGCTTCAACGGATTCTATAAAGTGACTTGTTCACCTATCATAGTGTTGCATCTCATCTATTTGCTGCACATTACTGTGTGACACCTTGCTGTACTGTCACATGTGTTGAATCTTGATGATTGAGCTGCTCTCATCTTCATGCTGCTCATCATGCTGCATCTTCCATGGTCTTATTCATCATCAAGCTGCCCATGCTCATGATCTCATTCATCATTATGCTGCTCATGATCATATCATCATGCATCATTATGTTGCCCATTCTCATATCATCATGTTGCTTATTATGCTACCCATGATATCATACATCATGCTGCCTTCCTTCGGAGGCAGATGCTCCGGCTATTTCGGTAGTTCCCAGTAGTTTCAACTTTTCCAGGAGTTCCAACTTTTCCGCAGTTCCAACAGTTCTGACTTTTCCGGTAGTTCGGTATTTTTTGGTAGTTCTGGATTTTCCAGAAGTTTCGACTTTTTCGGCTTTTCCATCAATTCCGGATTTTCCAGATTTTCTGACTTTTTTGGATTTTCCAGCTTTTCCTTAGGATCTCTCCTCCTACTAAAACCCAAAGATAAGTAAAGATAGGAAGAGATCCAAGTGTGTAGAAATGACTTGGTGTCCTCTTCTATTTATAATAAAACGTAGAGGTTGAATAGACATGACTGTTGGGCTTCTGAGCCTACATAAGTTGTTGGCCGACTTAACAATTTGTCCATAACATAAATAAATTCATAACTTCATAAATACTTATTGGAATCAGATGATCTTTAGATCAATCCTACACCTGTCAATGAGAGGGATCCAATAAAAATATCAGCTGCCATAAATAATATGACCCACATGGAATTTGGCCCTAGTTTCCAATTTTAACACTCCCTCTCAACTAGGGAGAACTTCATTCGCTGATCCATATGTCCAACTGTACTATCTCTGCCATCAGTGCCTTGCACTGCTCTGCTTAACTCTGCTCAACTCTGTTAGCTCTGCTGGCTCTTCTCAGCTCAGCTCTGCTGGCTCTGCTCTGCTCTGCTTTGCTCAACTCTGTTGGCTCTGCTCTGCTCTGCTCAGCTCTGTTGGCTCTGCTCAGCTCTGCTGGCTCTACTCTGCTCACCATGAAGAAGAAGAATTGATCAATAATGTGTCATACCATTCTCCACTGACCCGAAGTCAGTCTCAGAGTGTGTCCCACTAGTCCTAGACTAGTCCTCAATAGACCCGAAGTCAGTGTCATAGTAGGTACAACTCCTACCACTAGTCCGAGACTAGTACTCTACTGAGTTGAAGTCAGTCTCAGAGTATGTACCATTGGTCCCAAACTAGTTCTCAACCGACCCGAAGTTAGTGTCATAGTGGGTACAACTCCTACCCTGGTCCCAGACCAGTACTCTACTGACTCGAAGTCAGTCTCAGAGTATGTACCACTGGTCCCAGACCAGTCCTCAACCGAGCCAGAGTCAGTGTCATAGTGGGTACAACTCCTACCACTGTTCCCAGACCAGTATCATTGATCCCAGATCAATGAAGGTCATCCTAGTATATGGAGTACGGTAGATACAACGATGCATCCATCGGTACTACTATGGTCCCTATCCTCATTTCCCTACTCATTGATCAGATTAGAGGTACTTCCCATGAGTCCCAGACTGCATGGGTGGAATGCCTCGATAGGAGAGCTTAATCAATCTTGTCCTCACAGGAGAACTAATCATTTTGCTACACAATTTCCATGGAAAATATATCATCCAGGCCTCACAGGAGAACTAATCACCCTGCTACACAATCGTCATGGAGAACACATCATCTAGACCTCACAGGAGAATTAATCATCTTGCTACACAATCGTCATGGAGAACACATCATCTGAACCTCGCAGGAGAATTAATCATCCTATTACACAATCGTCATGGAGAACACATCATCCAGACCTCACAGGAGAAGTAATCATCCTGTCCACAGGAGAGCGAACCATCCTGTCCCACAAGAGAGTGAATCATCTTGTCCCACAAGAGAACGAATCATCTTGTCCACAGGAGAGCGAATCATCTTGTCCACAGGAGAGCAAATCATCCTGTCCATAGGAGAGCGAATCATCCTGTCCCAATGCGCACCACCAAGGGAGGGTGAGTCACCCTGTGGTCGTATGTTGCTCTACTAAGAACCGCAAGCCTCCAAAGCTCCCAGAGCTCAATGTATGCAACATGCAGGACCCTTTTACAAGGGTCTCTCGACGACTCCAAGTTGTTTGGGAAAATCACAAATTTGATCTTTCCTCGGGGCTCTGAAAAAGTGTAGCGACCTGTACATCATCTCAGTGCGTTGGAGCCTCCTTGCTCATCAACTAACATATCCCAGATAAGGCAATATCTGATGTCTATCTGCTGGAGAAATCATTAAATACAGGATTCCTCAATAATCGAATCCCACCTCTGGTTGTCATAGAGAATCACAATGGTATTCATCATGTGTACTCACTGAAGTGTTTCCACAACCAGGCAACTTCATACGAGGTCATACTCATAGTTATGTATCTGGTCTCGGTGGTACTTATAACAACTGATTTCTGCTTCCTGCTCATCCATGATATCGAAACAGAATCCAAAGAGAACCAGCACTGAGAAGTGCTCTAGTGATCCTCCACACTGCCTACCCAGTCAACATTCGGATAATCATGCAGTTTTCATATTTCCAACAGTGTATCTCAATCCATGAGAGATTGTGCCCCAAAGATACTTATAGGATTCTTGGCACCAATCTAGTGAGGCTCAACCAAATATGAGCTCACCATGCTAACTGCAAAACATATGTCCGGAGTTCACTAAGAACATCAATGTGATTGAGTTTATAAAACTCAGAGGCATTTCCCAAATCTGGTCTGACATCACTACCATATAATTTTTGAAAGTTAATATCCTCGAGGTAGTCACAAGCTTGCAGTTTATCATTCCACATTTGGAATCCAACTCCCTCTTACTTCTACAAATGAGAGGGTCTGCACCTATTAGAAATAGGTCATCCTTATGAGGTGCCAGTATGAGAGGTCTATCATCCGAAACCTTTCGGTAATGGTTTGGATCAGTTTCACACCTAGTGAATCTCAGCTTCATCAAACAGCTATCAATCCTCTCATACTATGCCCAGAGTGTTTTGCTTCAAGCCATAGAGGGCTTTCTTCCACCTGTATACATGAGATTCCTGTTCATGAAGCTCAAACCCACAGGTTGTTCCAAACCTATGGACTTGCTACATGAGGGGAATGGTCCCCTTGTCAGATTTTCCTTCGGTACATCTCAGACATGTACCTTCATGCTCTTTTTGAATTCAGGCATCTCGATCATCATCTGACTCACAGACCTCTAGTGTTGAGTCAATGGACATGGTCCCCAGTGGACTTGATACAACCCTGAATTCTAAAACATCTTTGAAAAATCTATTTTCAAACACATACCTTTCCATTGATGAGTGCCACCCTGAAACCTTAAACTTCCATTTTCAAGATGGACACCAGGTTCTTCTTGCGATTAGGTACATAAAAGAGATTATGGGGTTCCTTGCTTTCTTTGAAGAGTTGACCATTTCCTTGATGACCTGTATTATTTATCATTCCTCCGATCATTGAAGATGTCCCTGGAATGATTGTTATCTTCATCAAGAGATGTGTCTCTACTCTTTGCATGATGGCCGAACTTATTGCAACCAAGGCATTTGCCTTTCCTTCCACCCTTAGATCTAAACTTCCCAATGACGTGATCTTTTGTTGTGCCATTCTAATAATATTCTCTGCTTCCACTTCACCCTTAGTGAACTTAGAAGAGAGATGTGGAACTCATTGATCCTTTTGTCTTGTCCCTATTGTCTTTGGTGATTGCTCTTTCACTCTTGCTTGGGCATTGTCTTCACCTCAGCTCTGATACCATGTTAATTTTAGGTATGTTCTATGCTAGAGCAATTTATTTCAACTTCTTTTCCACATTAGCAATCACATTAGCATAAAGTAAACTGCAGATAGAACATAAATATAAATCGCAGAAGACAAGCCAAGAAAAGAGGACACAAGATGTGGCGCTAGCTAGGGATAAACCCCAGAATGTGGGGAAACCCTTGATCAATTCTTCTTTTGTGTTCTTCAAAGTTCATGAGAGAAAGTGAGAGAGATAGTACATTTACAATAGAAGTCAATCACTTTGACTTTTGATATCGGCATGAGATCAATCGAAGACATATTGCTTCAACTGATTCTCTAAGATGACTTGTTCACCTATCATAGTGTTGCATCTCATCTATTTGCTGCACATTACCATGTGACACCTTGCTATACTGTCACATGTGTTGAACCTTAATGACTGAGCTGCTCTCATCTCCATGCTGCCCATCATGTTGCATCTTCCATGGTCTTATTCATCATTAAGCTGCCCATGCTCATGATCTCATTCATCATTATGCTGCCCATGCTCATATCATCATGCATCATTATGCTGCCCATGCTCATATCATCATGTTGCTTATTATGCTGCCCATGATCTCATACATCATGTTGCCTTCCTTCGGAGACAGATGCTCTGGCTGTTTCAGCAGTTCCCGATAGTTCCGGCTTTTCCTGCAGTTTCGGCTTTTTCGAATGTTCCAACAGTTCCGATTTTTCCGGATTTTTTTGGCTTTTTTGGCTTTTCTGGTATTTCCGGCATTTCCGGCTTTTCTGGTATTTCTGGCATTTCCGGCTTTTCTGGTATTTTCGGCGTTTCTGGCTTTTCCGACAGTTCCGGCTTTTCCAGCTTTTCCGGTAGTTTAAGCTTTTTTAGTAGTTCCGGCTTTTCCGACTTTTCTGGCAGTTTTGACATTTCTGACTTTTCCGACAGTTCCGGCTTTTCTGGCTTTTCCGGCAGTTCCGACTTTTCCCTAGGATCTCTCCTCCTACTAAAACCCAAAGACAAGTAGAGAGAGGAAGAGATCCAAGTGTGTAGAAATGACTTGAAGTCCTCTTCTATTTATACTAAAACGTAGAAGTTGAATAGACATGACTGTTGGGCTTCTGAGCCTACATAAGTTGCTGGCTGACTTAACAATTTGTCCATAACATAAATAAATTCATAACTTCATACATACTTATCGTAATCGGATGATCTTTAGATCAATCCTACACCTCTTGATGAGAGGGATCCAATAAAAATATCAACTACCATAAATAATATGACCCACATGGAGTTTGGCCCTAGTTTCCAATTTTAACAGGCTCGAAGCAAGACATTGTAATAATTTCTCATTCTCATTTAATTAATGGAAATCAACATAGGGGTTTTTACCTGTAAATAATTTTGTTCTTATGGTGTTTTAATGGTTGCATGTCATTGCATGTGTTTCTAAATTGTGATTTTCATTCCACAAAATAGCAGAGAAAATTTGTAATCTCTTGATTTCAATTTGATTTTGTTAGTAGTAGCAAATTTCTATTAATTTCTACATGGTATAAAAGAAGAAATCACGCTAAAAACTAGTCAACAGATCTTCTCCTCCAGAGAATTCGATTTGCAGATTTAGTGAAGTCATTTTCTTTTGTGCTGGAAAATGTCTTTTAACTAATTAAGATTGGAGTATCCCCTTAAGGTAACCTCAAATTTCATAACCTAGAAGGACAAGATGGAAGCAGTGCTCGATGATAATGGTGTGCTAGAGTACACCAAAATTTACATTCCAAAGCCAACATTATCGGGTGAACAACAATTAGCGCAATGGAAGAAGGATACTGAAAAATCCAGGAGGATCATCTTAGAGGGTGTGAGAGACCACATAGTCTCAAATTTACATGGTAAGGAGACTCCCTTTTCTATGTGGAAGACTCGCACTGAGCTATTCGAAAATGGTAGCGATGCTAGGAAATTTCTATTGAGGAACAAGATAAACAACATCTTCATGCAGAAAGGAGAAATCATTCCACATTACCTCTCTAAGTTCACTCAGTTTCACGATGAGCTAGGAGAAGTTGAAGAAAATATTCCCTCTTCGGAACTAGTGAGCATAGCTCTCACATGCCTTCTAAAATCCTTGTACAACTACCATGACTCTGTAAATGGAAGGGGCAAATTACCAAATTAGGAGAGACTTTGGTCTGATTTGGTGTAGGAAGAAATTTGTTGGAACACTAGGGATGGAGTAACATCAAAATCTAAGGAGGAAGAGAATTTTTCCTTAGTTAGGAAGGGAAAGAAAAGTAAGGACAAGAAGGCAGCGACCAACCAAAAAAATGGCAAGAAGAAGTATTTAAGCAAGACAAAATATTTTAACTTCCATGAATTCGGGCACTATGCAACAAAGTGTCCACACAAGAAGTCTAACAAGAAGTCTTCAGGGGAAGCAAGAGGTGAAATGCTTGCCTCACAATTTAAATTAGACTTCACCGTAATTGCATGCATTGTGAGCACTGTAATGGGGAGTGTGTGGTATCTAGATTCAGGTTGTAACACCCTCCTCCCACATCTACCCAAGTAACCAGCCAACCGGGGTAAACATGCGACGAGAGGCTACTATGATTGGATTCGACCTCCTATGTGACCTTAAGGAAGTGGAATTGTCAAAACACATCAATCAACCTATCCACATCAGCAAAAAAACCCTCAGGAGACATGTCATCCACTCAGAAATCATGTCCCTGGGTCCCACTGATGTTCTGGACATCTTAAGCCTTAGTCGCTCTCATGCTATAGGCACGACATCATCCAGAAACCCAAATTCACTCTCACAAGATTTCCTTCCAGAGACCCAATTTACCAGTGTTATGCTAGTGTCCCAGGGGTTTGAGCCACTTTTTTAGGCCCACAATCCAAGTCACTTCTGAGAATGGAATGCTAAATTAGGGGCAGTAAAAGAATAGGGAAACAATGATGCATGAGAAATAAGTTAAACAATACCTTAATTAGAGCCCTATTAGCAATGACAGGCATTTCTTCAAACATGTCGCAAGCATGTAATCTACAGGTGTAACCAACAAAACTAAACATAGGGTCTTGTACTATCTGAGGGTCACTAAGAACCATTGTTCCCTCGTGCCATTTGCTGCATTACCATTTATTAGGCCATAGATACATTATTCATTCATTTACAAGAAAAAACATGTTGAGATCCATACAGAGTTGTTGTCATAAAACACACATATAACCAACATAATAACAACAAAAATACTCATTAAAGTACAACCATATAAACCTCATATGATCCATCAAAATGCTCATAGAAATAAAAGGCGAAATAACCTTTCATTAATGGTAAAAAACCAAACCCGGGATGGGACTTCCACGATCCATTCGACCATGGAATGACTGAGCCAAATCGCTCTTCCGCCATTCATCCCCATGCCATTTTCAAAACATGAATGTGGGACTCAAACCAAAAGAAACAACCAAGGCATACCGAGGCTAAACCACCTCACCCTCATCAATTGAAACCAGGCTTTATCGTAATCCATCCCGGATCACTAAACCAACACAATAAACATATCATAACATGCTTTACCATGATCTCCACATGATCACTATGCCAAACAAGCATGGATGCCACTAGATTTCTCCACCTACACCGTGAGGAATTTTTCTGTCTCCTAGTCTCTCAGGGTTTACCGCAATCCAAACTCAGATCACTAGGCCCAAAAAGGAGACCCACTCTTTAGGCTTTACCACATCTCCCAAACCCTAGATTACTAGGCCCAACATAGAGAAAACAACCTCTTGGCTTTACCATATATCCTTCCATTCACCAGCAAGGATTCTTAGGCCCACCGAGGCAACACAATCCTGGATTTACCATAACCCACAATCTGGCTCAAGGGTCATTAGGCCAGTGGCTTTACCTTGATCCATAATCCAGTTCAAGAACCACTAGGCCATGTGCTCTATCATTCGGAGATCCACCCCACTCAGCTTCAAATCCATCTGAAAATCCATCTCAACCAAAACATGAGAGACCTATCACACCATGGCTATACAAAAATGGAAAGGCTAGGTTGAAAACACTGTTACACCTGGAAAAACCCATGCCACAACAACAAAATAACCACATGCAATACCATACATGAAAAATCTAGCAAGGAAAACACACATGAAAATTGATACCTGCAAAGAATCCTATTGTAGCTACTTGATCCTTCATTTCCCTTGCTTGCTCCTTCCTTCTTCTTGCCTTCTTTTCCTTTCTTGATCCCGTGCATAACCAAAGCAAAAGCTTAACACTGACTAAGCTTGATCCAAGAGCTTACACTAACCAAGAGCTTGACAACTGATCCTCATAATTTTTTTTATCAATGAGGCCTCTATTTTCTTGATTTTCCATTATTGTCCTTCAATTTCCTCCTCACATGCAATGTGTGACCTTTCACCTCCATTTTCTCATAATTTCCTTTATTTTCATAAATAAATGTGCCAAAAATTCCATTTTACCTTTCCAAAGCCTTTTTTTTTGCCAATTGCCTTAGCCATTACACTAATGAACACCCACACTAGGATGTCTTGCCCACCATTCAGCTTGGAATACGTGTCCCATCAAACGTAGTCTTATATATTTTTAAATGAGTTTTTAACCAGGGTTGTTACAAAACCCTCCCCCTTCGGAGACATCGTCCTCAGTGTTCAATGACACCTATAACCAACAAGACTGCTAAAAAAAAATATACTGCCCATGAATCTTTATAACACAACTCATTGCGGTATTTACAATGAATGACCCAATCAAAAGCAAAACATCATGACAACATGACCAGATAATAACCATACTGCATACTGGAGCTTTATAACACAAATCATTACGGTATTTACAATAACCACATATACACATATGCACATTTTCTAAACCAACAAATAAAGGATATGATGCCTGCACCATGACAAGGGAATATAGAGGCTCACATCTCCACCCTCAAAGTAATACCAAGATTCACCTCCTTCCCAAGAAGTCCAGAATCCACTGCAAAGTCAAATCTACATCCCATGTACAACGCTACAATCCTACGCCACTGTCTTATCAGTGAAAATTTACCGGCTCACTTGTTAAGATTAGGTATGTTCTATGCTAGAGCAATTTATTTAAATTTTCACAGTTAGCAATCACATCAGCATTACGATAAACTGCAGATAGAACATAAATATAATATGCAGAAGACAAGCCAAGACAAGAGGACACAAGATATGGCGCAAGCCAGGGACAAACCCCACAATGTGTGGGGAAACCCTTTGATCAAATCTTCTTTTATCTTCAAAGTTCAACAGCGAGAGAGAGAGAGAGAGAGAGAGAGAGAGAGAGAGAGAGAGAGAGAGAGAGTACAATTACAACAGAAGTCAACACTTTGACTTGTCTAGATCTAAGCATAGATCATCTTCTATAACAATGAGATCAGTTGAAGACATTCTGCTTCAACTGATTCTCCAAGGTGACTCCTTCACCTATCATCGTGCTGCATCTGGTTCTCTTGCTGTACCACTCATACTGCACCATACTTCACTAATCACATTGCTCATGTCCATGATCTTATCCATCATCATGCTGCCCTTCATATCCATGATCATCTTTCAACTTCATGCTGCCCATACTAATGTGCATCATCATCATGTTGCTGCCTTAACAGATGACATTCTATCACTGCTATTCATTGTCATATGGCTGCTACAGGTATGCCATTCTATCACTGTAGATTATGCTTAGAGTGTAGTAGACACAGTCATCACTTAAATACTCTCCAACATGATCACATCAATGCTGAGACTGAGATAGCAACTACAACATTACTATGATCTCCATTAGACCCAGATAGTGAGGATAGTAAAGGCACAAAAATACTTCTATATATGCCGAGATTAATAGCACAGACTTCATGCTAATGTTGTAACCTTATCCGCAGTCCTTTCTCCTTCATCCATCCGAGATCTACAAAGTATGAGATCTGAGAATCATCTAGACTGCACCTACAGGTATGCTGAGAATGGAACCTACTCCAGACCTTGGTTAATGTTGCGTCCTCATCGAATTAGTTCATGTACCTGAGATCTGGCCATGCCTGCACCTACTGCCCAACTGAGGTGCAGTCAAGCCCTAATGTGAATCTTCTTCTGTTTGCGGATATGAGAAGTCCGTCTCTCCTTGACTGCGTATACCTGTAACCAATGCTCACCTGAAATTTTAGAGAGAAGTGCGAGGATCTGATCTGTAGTTTCTTGCTCCTTGACTGCGACTCCTTTCTCCTTGACTACGACTTCACCTTTTTGCAAGTTCAGTCCTCTTCTTGACTGCGGCTACTATACTCGGAGGCCAAGTGTTACATGTCTCCTTTGAATGTGTTTTACTTCCGGATAGCGTAGTGTATAAGGCTTCTGTACAGTGTGTTAGGGCTTGTTCATAAGGCTTCTTGACAACGTGTATGTATCTTTGTTTGTTGCGTAGATCGACCTGCACTTGTAGTTGGTTGAACCGAATAGCAATCCAAGTTTATATCAATGACATCTTGCTGTGATTAGGGCACATTAGATCCGTCATTAACTGTGGATTTGGATCACTTAAAATAGTGAATTTATATTCCTCTTGACAGCGAGTAGTAACACCTAAATGAGGCCAGCTTTTGACTGTGTATAGCAGCCTTTATTTGACTGCGGCTAGCTGCAGATAGGAGCATATCTGAACGGTGGATCAAGGGCTCCTTATTACTGCGAGTAGGGCTTCTAAAGCACCTTCATATCTGCGTCTAAGACTCTCTTTAGACCTGCAGCTAGAGTACCTTTGGACAGCAGCTAGACTTCTCTTTCAGCTGTATAATAGATCTCTTTACTGCAGCTACGTCTCCTCCTTATTGCGGATGCATGATCTTTAGGTGACTGCGTCCCACTCTCCTTTAGGACTGCTTCTAGGACAGCGGATAAGGGCAGCGTATAAAGTCTCCATGTACAACGTATAAGGTCTCCTCCTGAACATCGTATAAGTAATTGACTGCGTTGGATCAGCTAGGGCATCATCTGCAGCTAGGGCTCCTTCTTAGGCCAGCGTATTCTTTTGGTTCTCTCCTTCTCCAAAAACCCAGACGGGGAGAGGAGATCACCTCAAGAATACATGTGTGCAAATGATATCAAATCCTCATCTATTTATACCAAAATGAGGATGATGAATACACATGTCGGTTGGGCTTCTAGAGCCTACATAAGAGCTGGTCGGCTTGACTATAATTACATAAACAAAATAAATTCATATCTCCATAAATACTTATCGGAATCGGATGATCTTTGGATCAATCCTACACCTCTCGACGAGAGGGATCCAATAAAAATATCAGCTGCCAGAAATAAGCTAACCCACATGGATTTTGGCCCTAGTTGCCAATTTAACATCACTGTTCCAGGGTGCACTCCCAATGTGCATCTGATTCCATCTAGTAATGCTCATAACCAAAACAAATATATCCTCGATGTTCCCCTCTCTGCTACACTGTCCCTCGGGCAATCCGATCACCCCTTCCGTGCAGTCATTCACCTTCCAAGTTCCCCGACATCCCCTATCCTGGGTGATCCCTCCCTTGGTAAGGCTTCCTTGCATTGGAAGATACAAAAAACAAGGCATATACATGCCTCAAAACCATCATATCGTTTATATCATGCTCATGGAAATAAATGGACCCTATTGGGTACTAGTGTCCCACAATGGCCCTGCTCCTGAAGTACTCTACCAACATAGGATTGCATGTTCCAATTTCTTTTGTTGTTGTTGCCAATTCCTACAGTCGATTTCAACCACACAACCAGGCATGTTCATGCATTCCTATTCCAAGCACATAATTTCCATTAGATTCAAATAAATTGAAATAACTTCAAATCATACCTCATTGGTAGCTCATCAATAAGGTATATTTGAAATCATGTTTACCTCCTATCACAACAAGTCAAACTAGCATATTTGACCAAATCATCATGTATAAACATATCATGTCAAGTTAGCTAAAAAAAAAGAATCATAGATCAACATCATAAATCACATGTAACCATCATAAACCAAAATCATATATCACATATAATCATCATAGACTGGAATCTTAAATCACATGCATAATAAAACTAGAATAAAATATAGATACTTATCCTTTAATCAATCCTTCGCTTCTACCTTTGCCTTTATTCCATACGCACTCCAGATTGATTGCCACACCACACAAACACCCAGTTTCTTCTCCTCAATCATGTTCACATACACATAGTGTGCATCACACACATACAACTAGCTACACACGTCATACAACACCATCCACTACATGCATCTACACCAGTACCATATATACCACATATACACAGTATCACCTATACACTGCAACCACCTGCACAATGTGTGCGCAACGTCACATGTAACCTACACAACACCACATGTATGCTACACCGTTATACAATGTGTACACAATACCACATGTACACAATACCACACGCACGACATGTACGTGACACCATATGTACACAACACCACCTGCACACAATGCCACTTGTACAACATGTACACAACACTACATGCACACAACATCACTTGTACAATCATGCACACAACACCATATGTACATAGCCCACATGTACAATATACATGCAACACCACATGTACATAGAACTGCATATCCAACATGTACATTACATCATTTGTACACAACACTGCATATCCAACATCTATGTGGCATCATATATACCCAACGCTGCATATGCAATATCCGCACAACACTATATGCACATAACATCACCTATGCAACATGTGCACAAAAATAGTGCCACACATCCAAAAACGCATTGCCTTTACCAAGCAACTTTACTTCTAGTGTCTTATCCATGCTTGTCCCAACATGCCCAGAGCACATGGTTTTCATTCCGTTGATGTATCCTTCAGTGTTACCTATCATATCATAAACATAGGCATAAAAAAATCATATAATATCAATTCATATCCACATCATACTAATCCCATATATTTTTAAGGACTACTCTTCCCACTTGATTCCTCATAAACCAGGAACCTCTTCATGCCATTCACCTGCTTAAATAATCATTCCTCCATAAGGATGATTCATGATGACCTTATCAGACAGTGACATAGATGTATAGATACATACATATATAACCATTATCATAAAGAAATCATCATTCTATCAGACAATGGCACGCATACATACATGTATACATATATAAACATCAACATAATCATGATCATAACATAGTTACTAGATAACATAAGGTCCAGGTTAAGAGAACTTCCTTATTTTTTCACAGCATGCACAACATTGAGAACAATCGTCCCGAACATAGCCAAGACATTTGACACCTCAGATCCATTTACTTTACCTTTTATGGTTACCTTTTTCATGTATGTCTGGTCATCGTCCACTTACCATAATGGACCCAACCAGTCCAACCAGCTGTCATAGTCTTACCTTCGTTGTGCTTACTCATGCACCAAGCTTCATCCGTTTCTTACATCATTTTTTGGGTACCACATGACTCTCATCGAGATCCATTAATTTCCTCTTTTTGCAACCAATTCCCAAGACTTAAAATATTAAAGGCAATACCAAGAAACAACCAAGAAGAAAACCATGAAAACCAATAACAACACAACACCACAATAAAGTGGCATAGTTATGCACCAGACACATGCAAAATCGCAAATCAAGCACAACAATCTCAAAATACCAAAAACAGAAAACTAACCACAAACACCATGACTCAATCCCCGCATCATACTTCCATAAACACATAATGTTAGTGTGTAACTAAACATAACAATACACGAGTTACCTTACCTTGTTGTGCCAAGTATGTTGCCTTGCAACTGAACACATCCACATCATTTCTCATGGAACTCCATTTCCTTGACAGATCCGTATGTACTAAAGGCTGGCTAACATATTTGTCAAGTACATGTTCATGAATATAGTACATATCCACATAATTTCAGATAAATCAAGGTTAGGAAGACTTCCCATGTGCAAAGTACTCATTCATTTGGAATTAGGGTTTCCAAACATAGCCAAAGGAATTCTTGCCCAATTCCTTTCCTTTACCTTTTTACCTTGTTGCAATCGAGGCTTACTATGTACTGTCACATTACCCAACTGTTGGTTATATAAACACATCAACTATTACCTTGTCACGCTAATACCAAGCATGTTCCCTGCAACTGCTCACACATGTCAACCACATGTTCCAAATATCAAGACAATCATATCTATCAATTTGAAATCAACTTTTACAAACAATCTTGTCATAACCCATAGTCAACTCATAGTTATTAGAGATAATTCTACAACTCTCAACTACATTCAAATATATATCAATTGTCTCAACACGTATGTGTTAGTACAATCATCTTAAAGCAAGGTCATTGGAACACATACTCATATTATGAAATTCACCAAACATTCAACGAACTTGAAAACATACCATGTTAAATAAATCAACTAGATGACATAATAGACACCAAACACTCAAACACCAAATAAACATCATATTCAAATAGTTAAGCACCATGTAGATTACATAAGAAAATTCATACCTTAATGTATCTCAGGGGAGGTTATCTTGTCTACACAATCAATCTAGTTAGCGTGATATATCTTCTCAACATATCAACCAAAACATAAATAAAATCATGATATCCATAATGATCACTAACTAGCATGTTCACATCATAAGCTTATAAAAATTTGTCATTCACACAAACGCAAATTCAATCTAGATTAGTACAACACCATATTACAAATATGTCAGCTCATACCTAAATATCGTAACCATATCCATCTACATGCCCAATCCAACAATGTATGATACATGTAACATCAATATCTTAATGAAATAACCTTAATCATCAAGTCACTAGCATATAACACCAATAGCTATATATCATGCTCGTCAACCACATATAACCTAATCATCAAGTTATCTAACATAAAACAATAATAATAATGCATATGACCACAGGTTACTACCATTCATGACTATCTGACACGTGCATATAACTACACTAATCAACTAACATCTATCATGAATTTAACCATAACATCAAAAGACATGTACATAAACCTAATGCATATAACAGTTCTTAACTTACATACTTGCATGCCAAACATATAATACCTGTATGATGATATGCTCTTACCCCAAAGTCCAACCTTGCAACCTCATTATGATGATTTTCATCTCCCACTTTATCTCAACCAACATATTAGCATCATAACAACCAATAGCATCATGATGACCTAAATGGCATACAATGACTTCACTAGGCATGTTTGACCTACTATACATGCATAACTATAACCGATACCATACATTCATAACGACTACATATAGACATATAACACATGAGTACAAAACCATATGCACATCATTCTAGCTAGAGTCCAGTCATCAATGCATGACCATATCAACCACACAAACCATGACCTCATGCATGACACCAACCATTACTCCATTGTACACATTTCCACATGCAACCATCAACATGAATAAGCAATTCCTAATCAACTACACATACACATGAATGCATTTAGTCGAGCATAAGCAATCAATTCTTGAACCAACCTACTAGACTGATACATGTAATCAAACATAGAAAAATGCAACCTAACATATAGGGATGTAATCAAGCGACATATAACAACATGTAAGCGTCATATAACAATATGTAAGTGTCATATAACAATATGTAACCATTCATATACTCATGACGATGCATTCCCCAAAATCAACATCAAGCTCCTCATGACAACTTTACTACAACTCTAATCAACATCATGAAAATACAACAATAACATGAAATGCAAGTGTAAGAGACACACATGCAACTGACATGCATGCATGACCAAGCACCTCGACCCAATGAGAGTGCAACCACGCTCTGATACCACTCTGTAACACCCTCCTCCCACATTTACCCAAGTAACCATCCAACCAGGGTAAACATGCAACGAAAGGCTACTATGATTGGATTCAACCTCCTATGTGACCTTAAGGAAGTGGAATCGATGGAACACATCAACCAACCTATCCGCATGAGAAACAAAACCCTTAAGAGACATGCCATTCACTCAGACATCCTGTCCCTGGGTCCCACTAATGTTCTAGACATCTTAAGCCTTAGTCACTCTCATGCTATAGGCATGACAGCATCCAGAAACCCAAATTCGCACTCACAATCTTGTTTGCCAGTGTCCAAAGACCCAATTTACCAGTATTATGCCAATATCCCCAGGATTTGAGCCATTTTTTCAGACCCAAGGCCCAGGTCACTTCCCAGAATGGAATAATAACTTAGGAGCAGTAAAAGAACATGGAAACAATGGTGCATGAGAAATAAGTTAAACAAGACCTTAATAAGATCCATACTAGCCATGATATGCATTTCATCAAACATGTCGCAAGCATGTAATCTACAGGTGTAACCAATAGAATTAAACATAAGGATCTTGTACTTATCTGAGGATCGTTAAGAACCATTTTTTCCCTCATGCCATTTGCTGCATTACCATCTATTAGGCCATAGATACATTATCCATTCATTTACAATAAAAAACATGCTGAGAGCCATACATAGTTGTTGTCATAAAGCACACATATAATCAACATAATAACAACAAAAACAGTCATGAAAGTATAGCCATATAAACTGCATATGATCCATCAAAATCCTTATAGAAATACAAGGAGAAATGACCTTTCATTAATGATGAAAAAACCAAACCTAGAATGGGACTTCCACATTCCACCCGACCATATAATGGTTGAGCCAAATCTCTTTTCAACCATTCACCCCCATGCCATATTTCATGCATGAATGTAGGATTCAAACCAAAAGAACCAACCAGGGCATACCGAGGCTAAACCACCTCACCATCATCAATAGAAACCAGGCTTTATTGTAATCCATCCTTGATCACTAGGCCAACACAATAAACATATTGTAATAGGATTTTCCATGATCTCCACCCGATCACTAGGCCAAACAATCATGGATTCCACTAGATTTGTCCACCTACACCGTGAGGAATTTTCCTCTCTCCTAGTCTCTTAGTCTTTACCTCAATCCAAACTCAGATCACGAGGCCCTAAACTGAGACCCTCTCTCCTGACTTTATTACATATTCCAAACCCAGAATTACTAGGCCTAATGGAGAGAAAACCACCTCTTGGATTTACCATATATCCTACTATTCAATGACAAGGATTCCTAGGCTCGCTGAGGAAACACAGTCCTGGCTTTACCGCAACCCACAATCTGGCTCAAGGGTCACTAGGGTAGTGGTTTTACCGTGATCCATAGCCTAGTTCAGGGACCACTAGGCCATGTGCTCTATCATTTGGAGATCCACCTCACTCAGCTTCAAATCCATCCGGCAATCTAGCTCAACCAAAACATGAGAACCCCATCACACCATGGTTGTTTGGAAATGGCAAGGCTAGGCTAAAAACATTGTTACACCTGGAAAAGCCCATGCCACAACAGCGAAAGAACCACATGAAATACCATGAATTCCAAGTCTAGCAAGGAAAAGACACATGAAAATCGATACCTACAAAGATTCATGTGGTAGATACTTGATACTACCTTTGCCTTTCTTGCTCCTTCCTTCCTCTTGCCTTCTTTCCCTTTCTTGATCCCATGAATAACCAAAGAAAAATGTTAACACTGACTAAGCTTGAGCCAAGAGCTTACATTCACCAAGAGCTTTCCAACTGATCCTCATAAGCCTTTTTATGAATGAGACCTCTATTTTCTTCATTTTCCATTATTTTCCTTCAATTTCCTCCTCACATGCAACCGGTGACCTTTCACCTCCCTTTTCTCCTAATTTCCTTATTTCCATAAATAAATGTGCCAAAAGTGCCATTTTGCCTTTCTAAAGTCTTTGCCTTTGCCTTTTCCAATTTCCTTAGCCAGCATAGTGGTGGTTGGGATGGATATCACCGCTCACATAAATAAAGAATACTACTTAGGCCCAGCAAACACTTCGTTTCCATCTATCACACACAAAGCCGATTCATGTCATAATTCGAATGAACCAACTCGATTCAAATACAAAATTTGAGTTAGGACTAGCACACTACGCCCAATCTTCCCCACCCGAGGGTTGATCTTTCTCCGTCTCTCACTCCCTATAGTGTCAGAGAAGAGTAAGGGGTCCAGCCCCATAACCACTGAATCACTCTCACTATGGGACCAGAAAGATAATGTTTCGATGCGGGGAAATAGAGATATGGATGTCTCTTTTACCAAGTGGGAAGATTATAGTGGTTTTATAAAAGAAGAAAAACACTAACATCATAAACTTAGAAATCACCACTCATCATTACCATAATTACTACAACGTGAACGAAGCATTACATATGATATTAACTCCATAATTAACTCACTAAATCACTAGCTAAATCACTAGGCATCGTACCATCATTCACTCACTAAACAATAAAGACTGCGTCATATAATAAGAGCAAACACTTTTCCTTTATGATCTGTTCACCAAACATACCAATTCTAGTTGATATTACAAGGGGAAAATGCAAGTAACCGTAATTAATACGATGCACCCTTATTAATACCATGATCATATTTAGTGACTATAAGTGCCAAACACTACTCAATTGAAGCGACTGGAGGTGATGCTCCTGCTACTGGAGACTCTGCAATTGAATCAGGTTCTGTCCCAGCCTATATTTCCACCCCTGCTGCTTTTATCTTTGCTCTTGGTGGTTACGGTTCAACTTGCGAAGTAACTAGCTCTCCAACAGAGGATGCCAGTGGGTAAACTTAACCTGGAACTAGGTCTGCTATTGGATATGGAACTTGGAAAAGGGAATCTGGAACTCTGGTCATGGGAAGCGCGAGCTTGAATTGGCTCTGCTACTACAGTTGAGCTTGGTCAATTTTCTATGCTCCTCAACAAAGTGCATTAAGGTCAATTAGATGTGAATCTATACTGGAACTAGCAAGGATGCTGCAGACTTGACTTTGTTTGGCCCCAAATCAATTGGATCTGTTGAACCCTACCACAGACTATGTATGCTTTGGTTCACCTTGGGTGTGCCCTAATATGCTGGTTCTTCGTCAATAGGGGAAACTACTGCAATTGCTTCTGGTTCAAATGTGCATGGTGCTTCCCTCGTTTTTTCTACCACCGCTACTGGATTTCGTTCTCTAATTGGATTTGCTACTAAGAGCTATGGGTCTCAATACCATGTCTCATCCCTTGGTTCCTTGCCTGCTCTGGTCCTTGATGGATCGTACTGGATCGCCTGTTAGTGTGGCTACTACTACTTTAATAGGTGCTATTGAAGTTGTCTCCTATCCTTTAGGTATCATTTTTAATCGCGATGAATTGGATCTGAGTCAGATATACTATTTGCACTTAGTTTATGCCTTGACCTCTGTTGCCTTTGTCTACGATACCTATGCTACGGATGTTAGTAGATCAAATTCAATCGCTGGGTGCTTCTATTGCTAGTTCTGAATCAACGAGGTAAACTTAGCATTCATTGGCCATGGAACTCAAACTCAGCCTACTGGTGTCTTTGTCCCTGTTACTGGCCTTGGACCTAGCTATCCAATGAATGGATCTAGATCTCTTACCATCGTATGTGTATACCAAATACGATATAGATTTGGATCTTCTCTGTCGCATGGGACTTTATATAAACCTTGGTAACGAACCACTGGAAGAGACGCTTACCCCCTTATAGGCTATGGAACTCGAGGCTATGAAACTCAATCTCGAATTGGAAGGTCTAAGTGTCAATTTAATCTCCACCCAGCGAAGAATGGGCGTTGAAACTCTAAGAGTTGGGAGAAGGAAGGGGGAATAACAAATTTCACTTCATGCCACCAACACTAGCATCTCACATTTATGGCCGTTTCTAAGCACAAGTTGCAATTCCCACCTATGCTTACAGGGGCAGACGCTGATCGAGATCGAGTAGCAACAACAAAGGTCACAAAAGCAACAAAGGTATCCACAGATTGAACGGCTGGTGACAGAGAGATCCAATGGCAGAATCCGGGGTTACATAGTGAGTAGCCAATGTTGATAAAAACCAAGTAGTGGATAAGAACAGACGGAGCACACAATAGCATTAGGAGGAAGTACACATCAATAAGTACGGGGAATAAAAAGTAGTGGGGGAAACACCTATCGATCGTAGAGAACACATTGATTCTCCATCATATAATATGTATAGGGATGGCTAGCCCAAGTGAACCATCACCACCAATAGCATAGAGAAAGTCAAAGCTTGTTCTAGAGCGCTTATCGATTTTAGTAGCTGCCATTTGTGTTTATGCTTCTGTATGGATTTGACCATTAGTATGAATTTGGGCATTGATTGTACGAATGTGGATATAGCCATTGTACATATTGGTATGGATGATATGTATTCCGTTGGTATGAATATTGGTACGAACGTGGATTTTCCCCACTAATTGTCCTTGCAGATCCCATAGATGCCCAGGCCCATAATGTGTCCCAAATGCAGTATCAATGTTGAGTCGGTATGGAATCCTTCGTATCGTGGTCAATATTGGCATAAGGAAATGAAAAGAGGAGTCAATGTGTAATACACCATTTATAAGTTTGGTTAGCAATTTGCGGGTGATCCCTCACCCATATGATGGATGAGTGAGAAATCCTTTTATGTTCCAATCTAACAATAACTCAGCCCTACAACTATCTATTAGGCCATGTTAGTAAACGTGTCGATTGGCATTTTTCTATTTCTGTGCAACCTGTGTTGAGATGGTCCTACAAAACAACTAGAAGTGGGTCCACTCGGTCAAGATCTGGATTCGGGATGATGGCTATAAAATCTAGAGGATGTTGGCTGGGATGCAACAAGGCGAGGTTCTGGCTTTGCAATAGTGTATCACATATAATAGCGAGTACGTATTTCATTGGAGATAAAATTGACACTTAGGACTTACATAAAATTGAATACCCTTATTGGTAATTATAATATGAAGGACCTCACACTGATAATAATGTAATGTTATATTAATTTAGCAATCATATTACTAGTTATGGAGGTTATAAGCATAGTCTTTACCCATTTCATGAAGTAATTAGTGGTTGTATATATTTTGATCCATTAGATGAGGTGGCACTAATATACCCCATAAGGTATCAACCTCAAATGGAAAGGGCCAACGAGACTCACCAGGAATCAGGTCATGGAAAAGGGCATGCACTAAATGAGACTGACACTGACATAAAGCATAGATGCAGGTAAAGTTAGGGATATAACGGTGTATGGTGGGAAAATCATAGCCAATGCACATGATCTTGGTATAAGTGAGATTAACACCAAAATATGATTGACAAACACTAGCATGGGCCTCCTTTAGGATAGAAAAGTATTTGGGTTGGGATACACATCGAAGGAGAACTCCATCAAAACTTCTTTGAAAAAGAGTACTATCAAGTTGTCGAATGAATGAAATAATAATAGTTGATGGTTTTGAGTAAACTAATTATGGGTCAACAAGCTCACTTGCATCATCAATCGGATCAACATAAACTGTTGCTTCTCCCACTTAACCGCTACTCCAACCTCTATGCCTGGATTTGGATCTAATGGCCGTTCTATTGGGGTGCCTAACCCGGGCTACTAAGAAGTAAGGAGAGATGTGTTCTATGGGCTCTCTGTACGCCTTTATTGGGACTGAATAACGGACGTATGGAAAGATGGTAACGATATGTGCCTTTTCATTGTATAGTTGGCATAGAGTCTTGGTTTTTCAGAATTGATAGTCGAGAGCGCAACGTTTGCTTTAAACCCTGGCATTGTCTCTCTTCATGTGTCCTGCTCCTAGAAGACAGGACCTTGCTTTATATACTATGCATTTCTCCTTTCCATAGCAGGCAGTTTTACCAGCATCAAAGCAAGCGTAGGCATCACCATCAGTTTAAGTCGTTTACTCAGCAGTTGAATGGATTTCAAAACTAATAGCAACTAGAAACAGGCGTTTAAGAAGCCATTTCATAGGTTGTTTAGTTAGTTTTCTATTTGGATGTCGAGGAAGGAGAGGCAGAGGCAAAGGTGGGTTTAGTTACACCAGACCTAGGCTTATGAAATTGGACCTACCTACACCTTACAATAGGTCCTATCCACAACTTCCTTACATATAGAGCTACGAAACTAAGCATACCCAAGCGTACTGAGGGACACATTACCAGGGTTGGCATCCCTGCCTTTCCCAACTTCTTTCCCAGCTAGCCTCCCTGTTCCGATTTTCGAACTTGTTCCAGCTTTTTGCACATTCTAACCCATAGTGGGCTATGGATATGGTGATTCAGCTGATGGTTCAATAACTGGGACTGCACCTGGAAATGGATCAACTTGAACTAGTGATGCCCCTACTTCTGATAGTTCTGGGTCAACCACTTGGTCAACAGGCCAAATTGGCATATATACTAGTCCTAGCTATGCTACCTACACCTTAGCTTATGTCTTTGCCTTTGTTTATCTCACCTCTTATGTTAGTGTTAGTGCTTGAAATTTCACCTCAGGCTGAGAAAGGTAAACCTCAAGGCTACATCAAACCATTTAGCCTCGTAGCTAGCCCTACAGGGCAGGAGAAGGCTCTCTCTGGTCAATCTCGGCAGATCTTCAATGGGATGAGATGACCAACAAGGTAACACTGATATTAGGCTAGTAAATTGATCAAAAAGGTTGATTTGGGGTTTTTTGGATTTTTGGTGGCAAATTGAGGAATTACAATTTTGGGTGCGGGGATTGGACACAGTTTCTGCAGGGGGTTCCTTGGGGCAAGGTAGGAGACCGTATTGATGCTTTTGATTGAGGTGAGTGGATGGAAAAGACCGGTGAGGAGCTAAGCAGAGCAAATAATACTTTGAATTCTCCTTAAACAACAGAAAACATAGAAATTAAACAAATTTAAAAGAAGAGCATGGCAAGCATGAATTCTTACTTTAACACTTCATTTGTTTAATGTGCAGAAGCAAAGAAAGGAAATGAATCACATAACAAAGCTTACAAGAACATTGAGAAACACACCATCAACACATGAGTCCACAAGAATCCCAAAGATGACTGCAAAACCCTGGTCTTCCTTAGCCAAAAATTGCAGAGATACAGTGAAAATATACAATGATAGCTTCTCCCTCAAGAGTCCAACCATGAAAATGAGCAAGAAAGTACATAATATAGATGATCTAACCTCTTTCACTACCTCCATGGGTTGAGCTCACTATCCTAGGAGCTGTTTGAACCACTTCTAAACTAAGCACTACAAAATAGGCAGTCAAAACAACTTGCCTCTATAAACTTGGAAACCAGTTCATACATTCAATTTTTACCCTTGACATGAATGAATCTTCTAGAAGTGTTAAAAAAGAGTAAAAGTGTCTTAGAGTTACAATAATTACATCAAAGATAATCATTTTCAACCCCAAAAAGTCAAACCAAGTCAAACTGTGCTTTTCCGAGCTGTACAGTGAAATCTGGCAAAGTCTGCTCAACGGGTCGCGCACATCTTCTCAACGGGTCGCGCACATTGGGAGCTCTGTTTGAGGCACTTTCAGGTGTCAGAATTGGGTGCAGGATAGCTTTTTGGAAAGGTCTACGAGACTACTTTCCCACCCAACTAGAATTTTTGAATTTGGAGGTCATTTGCCTAGACAAAACTCAATTCTCCCAAGACTGCTTTCTGCAACTCAAAAAAGGGGCAGAAAGTCAAATTTTGCATGTATCTTGACCTTCTGGAGGCCCAAAACCCCATAAAAACTCAAGTCCATCCATAGGCATATGTAACTTTGCATAAAAAATCTAGAAACGCTGATTTTTTGTGAAAAGGAGTTGCCATGACAAAGGGTCTCACCGGGGGTGAGCCCTGTTGAGGAGCCAAAACCTGTAAATTACCAAAAAATGCCAAAATTACCCAAAATTCTCAAATTTTTTTGGGATTTGAGCTGTGGCTAGGCTATTGAGTGCCATGATCCTTGAGAGAAGCCTCAGCCAAGATACGGAGGGGATTTGGCTTCTTTCTCTGTTTTTGAGCCTCGGTCAACCTCCTTTGAAAAACTTTCATTTTGGCTTTGCATACATGCATCCTTGCCCAATAATGATTCTTCATATTCCTCAGCAGCTTTTTCTCTTGGTTGGCCTTAGCCAACAGCCTCTCTAAGTATGCATTCACCTGGATGAGCATTGACTCTCAGTCAGCAGGCAATGGATCACCGGGTATTCTTCGGTTCAAGACTCGGTCACTATGAATCCTCCATAACTCATCAAGTGCATGCTCATCTTCCAACTGTGTGTTGCGCTGCTCAAGGTAGGTGATGGTCCATTGTGCACCCTCTAGTCTCCTCTGTACCTCAACCTCTGACACTGATGCTTGGTCATCACTCTGCTCATATGTTTCGGTTTCTGACATGTTTGAGGAGCAGAGTGGACAAAATGTACTGCTATTTCTGCTTGTAAAAGTGTTGAACTCTATGTTGTTTCAAGGGGACAATGACATGAGGGAAATGTTAGGGGAGGGACCTCTTGCACAAGGAATTGGGAATATATGAATAACAGGGAATTTTTAAGGGAAATGTTGCAAATCATTATGCATATAGGAATACATATTTATAATTGGGAAATTATTTGCAAAGATCATTGCATATGGGAAAAACATGTATGAAAGTGAACATATGGGAATATGAATACATGTATTAAT
Source organism: Pinus tabuliformis (assembly GCA_031772625.1). Lineage (NCBI taxonomy): Eukaryota > Viridiplantae > Streptophyta > Pinopsida > Pinales > Pinaceae > Pinus > Pinus tabuliformis. The sequence goes on from CM062816.1 coordinate 342,698,176, forward strand.
AGGGGAGATAGGGAAACATATGCACAAAATTGCTGACATATTCACCAACATTTTCTATTGTTTACACATGCATATGATGGAGGGAGATTAGGGTTTTGAATGCTTTGGGAGAGGGGTAGGGTTTACACTTTTAGTTATTAGGGAGAAGGGAGGGTTTGCATTTGATTTATAAAATAGTATGGGAGAAAAATAGACATACATACAAGTGTGAGTGGAAAGGGGAAGGAGGGAAACAATTACAAAGGGAAAACACCTTGAAACAACACAAACCCTAACACATTTTACTCATTAACATTGCAGTCATATGAAGAGGTTTCTCTTGCACCATTTGATTCTTAAAACATGTTCATACTATCCACCAATCATAACCAGCAACCATTGCATAATTAGAACACCTACCTCAAACGATTTGATGGCTTGGAGGGAGTTTGAGAAAATTTGAAATAAGTTTGCAGGGAGACAGCTCAACAGGTCGTGCACCACGCCCAACGGGTCGCGCACGCCTGACGGGTTGCGCCCGTTGAAAAAATACACTGCAGGCAGCCTCCTGACGGGTCGTACTTTTTCAGGAGGATTTTGGATGCCTTCCCGGTGTCGTAATCAGGTGCAAGATAGCTCTTTGGAAAGGTCTTTGAGTCTACTTTCCAACCCAACTGGAATTTTGCAATTTGGAGTTGATTTGATCTGTCAAAAATCAAATCTCCCAAGACTGGTCAAAAAGTGCCAAATGAGGCTGCCAGAAGGAAGAGTGCTATTGCAGTCAACTTTTGAATGCCTTCCTCAACCCCAAATTGAGCTCATGATAGCTCATTGGAAAGATATTTGTGTCTAGTTATCATTTTATCCATCAAAAAAATCATTGGCCAACCAATCTAGGATAAAACTTGATTTACCCAAGGTCACTTCAGAGGTGTCTTTGATTCTCCTGAGGCAACGATATTCTTGACATTTCTCTCAAACCATGACACCTGTGTAAAAAGTGAAGGAGGCTTTTCTTCCTTGGCATGTTTTGAGAAAAACCCTCTCTCAGTTTTGCAAAATTCATCTCGGATTTCTCTGAAACATTGTTTGAGTGAAACTTATCCCGATGTGTGGAACAAGGAATTTTGTCGAAATGGAGCGAAATGAAGGGGATAGGGGGCTTCTAAATTCTTGGGGAAATTTTTGGGAGTGGGGAGGGATGTTAGGAAGCAGGGGAAAGTGGAATCTTAGAGATTGAGTGAGGGGAAGGGGTCTAAAAGGGCAAACCACAGGTCAAACCTAGAAAATTGCCAGGTTGTAGCTAGAAACTAGGGTTTGTGCAAAAATGAAGAATTTGGGGGATCTAAGGGATGGGAAGCATTTGGTAAGGTACTTTAAGGATAGGGGAAGGTGTATGAACATCAGGATACAAGTTTTGCCGATGATTTGACCGTCTAAGAGAAATTAGCTTTCAAAACCCTAGGAGAGGGAAATGACCTTGCCTAGGCACAACTGAAGCATGAACAAGATGTAAAATGACTCATTAGACACTGACATGATAATGAAAACCCTATGAATGATGATAGACTCAGCTGAATAGTGACATAGATTGGCATTTGGACAACTTTAGAAGGAGTTAAAGCAAACCCTAGACCTAATGCCTAGTGACCAAATTTTGCTTGAAAACTCTTTGAAATGACAAAATTTGACCTTGACTCTTCAAAATCACTTTGTAAGAGCATATTTGATCACTGAAGGAAGGCTGGAAAGACTGACACTAACATTGGCTCCAATGGGGATGGTAGCTCCTTGGAGGTACCAAGAACCTTAGACCTCTGGGAGAGCAGACCAGTGCCTCACAATCATTGGGCAATGGAGTCAAAAACTCAAGCTGAAATGCATGTCTGAAAACAGAGGACTTGACAACATAAATTGACTCTCACTCAATTAAAAACTGACTTGATACTTGAACACAACCGACAAACTGAAAATGATGCTCAAAGGGGAGCTTATTCATTAAAACCTACTCTAACAGTTTCATTCATCACCTGGTCAAGTGAAATGAAACAACCAATGTAACCAAGTAAGTGTCCCATCTGCTGTTCGAATTCTCCACAAGTGCTTGCTTATGAACAACAAGAGAGAACTACTGAAAGGCAACTCCCATGACAACTTAGAAACAGATCCGTTGAAAGATATGAATTCTCTATCCACCTCCAAAAACACTGCATAAGGATCTTGAAGTTCATGCACACTGGAACTTAGCTCATCCAATGGATTACTTTTCTCCTCATACCATGAATGCAAACTTTGATCTAAGCCTTGTGATGAGACCTCTGCTGAAAATGACAAAGAAACCGGCTGCCGGATCAAATTCATATCAGCACATGTTTCAAGCTCACATGTGGTCAATGGAGAAAGACTTTGACTGCAAACCTCATCCAAAACATCAGCTATTGGATCATGAAAAACTTGAAAAGACTGCTGCAATGTATCCATTGAAAATGTATGACATCCTTCTAGCTGTTCATCTTGTTCTTGAGAGATTTTACGAGAATTCTGCCTTATAAACTGAAATGCTTCGAAACAAAAGGGTATAGAATCTTCCTGCATCATCAAATCATGTATTTCGGCTGCCACAGCTTCATCTGTAATCTGCCTTTCAATTTCATTTGGTAGCTGCAAATCTGATGCTACAGGCTGCTCAAGAAAGTTGTCATCTGCCTCATCCTCAACATTAACACTGAGAGATTGCTGATTTGTTATAGGATGTTCATTTGAAGATTTACTATGCAATCTACCCTTCAAAAACTGAAATGATTCAAAACAGAATGGTACGGGGTCACCTTCTTGTATCATTTGATCAAATATGTCAGCTTCCATGCTTTCATCTGCAACTTGAAAACCAATGGCATTTGGGGGCTGTAAATCTGAATATGAGAAGTCTGGAACAAGGTTTTTATTGCCTCCAAGATGGTCTGGATCAAGACTTGTTGACAGTTGATTTCTAATTGCATGGTAGTTATCTCTGATGAACTGAAACGAATCAAAACAAAAAGGCAAAGATCCTTCACTTACTTCAAACTTTGATGCACTTTCCTCATCAATGTCATAGCTGATATGTGATGGCTGAACATTGTTTTCAAACTGCTGAAAATGAACTTCTTCCTCCCACAAACTAGCTGCTGATTTGTCTGTAAGATTAACTTCTTTTTGGAGAACATAATCATCGTCATACTCATCAAAATGAGGCAAATCATCACTATAAAACACATCATCAAGCATGCATGTCATATCAATAGATCTCTCTTCTCCAAGGTGATCTACAAAACAATCATTATCAGATCTATGACAACTAGGATAAGAAACAAAATGTTTTGGATCAACAACTTGTTCTTCTTCAATCAGCGAGCCATGAGCTTGAACATCATAAGCATTTCTCACGTTGATCTTGTCCATCATCTTTTCCACTGCACTTACCAAAATGTCAAGCTTTACCTCTAGAGATGTTGATTCGGCCAGATCTATGTTTTTCATCTCTTCTTCCTTCATCCTTGCCCTTCGGATCAACAGATGTGCCTCTACATTCACTGCACTGTTTTGCATCTCGTTAAGTGTTGCAATATCCCTTTCTCTCAACTAAAACTCCATCTCCAGATCAAAGGCACCTGGATAGTGCAAGAGAGCAGATCTAGGAGAAGGTCTTATATCAACTGGCATCGAATAATAAACTTGGTTAAATCTGGCTGAAAACTGTTGTACTGTCTCCCCTGGCAATCTTTTCAGCTAGTTATACTCTTCTACAATCAAGAAAAGGTTATGCCCGATCATCCACCTGTCGAGAAAAACTTTGACGAACTGCTGGAAATCTGAGATGCTCGCATCAGGCAGGGTTTTGAACCAACTCTTCACTTCAGCTTGCAAAGAAAGAGCAAAAAGCCTAACACTGACATCTTCATCATCAACTTCAAAAAGATCTAGAAAATTCTCAAAATTCTGCACATGTTGCTCAGCGTTGACATTCTTACTTTCACTATCAAACCTCGACAAGTATAGATCATAGTTTTTTGGGAAAGCATGGAGGACAGAAGGTAAAACAAGAGGTTTATACCGATCTGGAATTTTACAAGGTGTAGGGGTATGTACAACAGGTATAGGTTCATCACAAAATTCGGAAAAAGGATCGTGATCAAGCTCAAAGGCATGCAAATCTTTGCTTTTCACACTTTTCAAAGGGAAGGAATCAAATGCAGGCCTGGGATCTTTTTTCAAGCATAGTACACTTTGCAAAGCCTTCTTTACATTCTTGGGAAAAGAGAAGAAATAATTTATGACAAAGAACAAAATGCCTTGGATAAATTTCCAACTTGAATACCTGATCTGTCCATGTTGTTCTTTCATGTTTTTGCTGGTCAGGATCATCCTCCAGTGGAGTCTTTGGATCTAATCTCGAAAATGATTTAGAGTCGCCAAGTGAATGATTTCAGCCTTTCAAGTGTCTGATCGTTGTTCACCATCAACCATAAGATCTTTACTTGATATATGTGCTGGGGTGAAATGCAAATGAAGTGGTCGTATTCACAAGCTCACGGAGATTGACTGAAGCAGCGTTTATCTACTAACGCTGATGTAAAACAAGAGCGTTTTCGAAGGCTACCTGGCATAACTTCAGGCTCCGTCTAAGACATATGAATCAAACACATCAATAAAGAGACAAGTTTGTTCTCCCCAGTATGGTCGCCAGTATGTTAGTGCTTGAAATTTCACCTCAGGCTGAGAAAGGTAAACCTCAAGGCTACATCAAACCATTTAGCCTCGTAGCTAGCCCTACGGGGCAGGAGAAGGCTCTCTCCGGTCAATCTCGGCAGATCTTCAATGGGATGAGATGACCAACAAGGTAACACTGATATTAGGCTAGTAAACTGATCAAAAAGGTTGATTTGGGGTTTTTTGGGTTTTTGGTGGCAAATTGAGGAATTGCAATTTTGGGTGCGGGGATTGGACACAGTTTCTGCAGGGGGTTCCTTGGGGCAAGGTAGGAGACCGTATTGATGCTTTTGATTGAGGTGAGTGGATGGAAAAGACCGGTGAGGAGCTAAGGAGAGAAAATAATACTTTGAATTCTCCTTAAACAACAGAAAACATAGAAATTAAACAAATTTAAAAGCAGAGCATGGCAAGCATGAATTCTTACTTTAACACTTCATTTGTTTAATGTGCAGAAGCAAAGAAAGGAAATGAATCACATAACAAAGCTTACAAGAACATTGAGAAACACACCATCAACACATGAGTCCACAAGAATCCCAAAGATGACTGCAAAACCCTGGTCTTCCTTAGCCAAAAATTGCAGAGATACAGTGAAAATATACAATGATAGCTTCTCCCTCAAGAGTCCAACCATGAAAATGAGCAAGAAAGTACATAATATAGATGATCTAACCTCTTTCACTGCCTCCATGGGTCGAGCTCACTATCCTAGGAGCTGTTTGAACCACTTCTAAACTAAGCACTACAAAATAGGCAGTCAAAACAACTTGCCTCTATAAACTTGGAAACCAGTTCATAAATTCAATTTCTACCCTTGACATGAATGAATCTTCTAGAAGTGTTAAACAAGAGTAAAAGTGTCTTAGAGTTACAATAATTACATCAAAGATAATCATTTTCAAACCCAAAAAGTCAAACCAAGTCAAACTGTGCTTTTCCGAGCTGTACAGTGAAATCTGGCAAAGTCTGCTCAACGGGTTGCGCACATCTTCTCAACGGGTTGCACACATTGGGAGCTCTGTTTGAGGAACTTGCAGGTGCCAGAATTGGGTGCAGGATAGCTCGTTGGAAAGGTCTGCGAGTCTAATTTCCAACCCAACTGGAATTTTTGAATTTGGAGGTCATTTGCCCAGTCAAAACTCAATTCTCCCAAGACTGCTTTCTGCAACTCAAAAAAGGGGCAGAAAGTCAAATTTTGCATGTATTTTGACCTTCTGGAGGCCCAAAACCCCATAAAAACTCAAGTCCATCCATAGGCATATGTAACTTTGCATAAAAAATCTAGAAACGCTGAGTTTTTGTGAAAAGGAGTTGCCATGACAAAGGGTCTCACCGGGGGTGAGACCCGTTGAGGAGCCAAAACCTGTAAATTACCAAAAAATGCCAAAATTACCCAAAATTCTCAAAAATTTTTGGGATTTGAGCTGTGGCTAGGCTATTTAGTGCCATGATCATTGAGAGAAACCTCAGCCAAGATACAGAGGGGATTTGGCTTCTTTCTCTGTTTTTGAGCCTCGGTCAACCTCCTTTGAAAAACTTTCATTTTGGCTTTGCATACATGCATCCTTGCCCAATAATGATTCTTCATATTCCTCAGCAGCTTTTTCTCTTGGTTGGCCTTAGCCAACAGCCTCTCTAAGTATGCATTCACCTGGATGAGCATTGACTCTCGGTCAGTAGGAAATGGATCACTGGGTCTTCTTCGGTTCAAGACTCGGTCACTACGAATCCTCCATAACTCATCAAGTGCCTACTCATCTTCCAACTGTGTGTTGCGCTGCTCAAGGTAGGTGATGGTCCATTGTGCACCCTCTAGTCTCCTCTGTACCTCAACCTCTGACACTGATGCTTGGTCATCACTCTGCTCATATGTTTCGGTTTCTGACATGTTTGAGGAGCAGAGTGGACAAAATGTACTGCTGTTTCTGCTTGTAAAAGTGCTGAACTCTATGCTGTTTCAAGGGGACAATGACATGAGGGAAATGTTAGGGGAGGGACCTCTTGCACAAGGAATTGGGAATATATAAATAACAGGGAATTTTTAAGGGAAATGTTGCAAATCATTATGCATATAGGAATACATATTTATAATTGGGAAATCATTTGCAAAGATCACTGCATATGGGAAAAAACATGTATGAAAGTGAACATATGGGAATATGAATACATGTATTAATAGGGGAGATAGGGAAACATATGCACAAAATTGCTGACATATTCACCAACATTTTCTATTGTTTACACATTCATATGATGGAGGGAGATTAGGGTTTTGAATGCTTTGGGAGAGGGGTAGGGTTTACACTTTTAGTTATTAGGGAGAAGGGAGGGTTTGCATTTGATTTATAAAATAGTATGGGAGAAAAATAGACATACATACAAGTGTGAGTGGAAAGGGGAAGGAGGGAAACAATTACAAAGGGAAAACACCTTGAAACAACACAAACCCTAACACATTTTACCCATTAACATTGCAGTCATATGAAGAGGTTTCTCTTGCACCATTTGATTCTTAAAACATGTTCATACTATCCACCAATCATAACCAGCAACCATTGCATAATTAGAACACCTACCTCAAACGATTTGATGGCTTGGAAGGCGTTTGAGCAAATTTGAAATAAGTTTGCAGGGAGACAGCTCAACGGGTCGCGCACCACGCCCAACGGGTCGCGCACGCCTGACGGGTCGCGCCCGTTGAAAAAATACACTGCAGGCAGCCTCTTGACGGGTTGCGCCCTTGGCTCAACCGTTCGCGCTTTTGCAGGAGGCTTTTGGAGGCCTTCCCGGTGTCGGAATCAGGTTTAGGATAGCTCGTTGGAAAGGTATTTGAGTCTACTTTCCAACCCAACTAGTATTTTTCAATTTGGAGTTGATTTGACCTGTCAAAAATCAAATCTCCCAAGACTGGTCAAAAAGTGCCAAATGAGGCTGCCGGAAGGAAGAGTGTTGTTGCAGTCAACTTTTGAATGCCTTCCTCAACCCCAAATTGAGCTCATGATAGCTCATTGGAAAGCTCATTGTGTCTAGTTATCATTTTACCCATCAATAAAATCATTTGGCCAACCAAGCTAGGAGAAAAATTGATTTACCCAAGGTCACTTCAGAGGTGTCTTTGATTCTCCTGAGGCAACGATATTCTTGAAATTTCTCTCAAACCATGACACCTGTGTAAAAAGTGAAGGAGGTTTTTCTTCCTTGGCATGTTGTGAGCAAAAATCTCTCTCAGTTTTGCAAAATTCATCTCTGATTGCTCTGAAACATTGTTTGAGTGAAACTTATCCCGATGTGTGGAACAAGGAATTTTGTCGAAATGGAGCGAAATGAAGGGGATAGGGGGCTTCTAAATTCTTGGGGAAATTTTTGGCAGTGGGGAGGGATGTTAGGAAGTAGGGGAAAGTGGAATCTCAGAGATTGAGCGAGGGGAAGGGGTCCAAAAGGGAAAAACACAGGCCAAACCTAGAAAATTGCCAGGTTGTAGCTAGAAACTAGGGTTTGTGCAAAAATGAAGAATTTGGCGGATCTAAGGGATGGGAAGCATTTGGTAAGGTACTTTAAGGATAGGGGAAGGTGTATGAACATCAGGATACAATTTTTGCAAATGATTTGACCGTCCAAGAGAAATTAGCTTTCAAAACCCTAGGAGAGGGAAATGACCTTGCCTAGGCACAACTGAAGCATGAACAAGATGTAAAATGACTCATTAGACACTGACATGATAATGACAACCCTATGAATGATGATAGACTCAGCTGAATAGTGACATAGATTGGCATTTGGACAACTTTAGAAGGAGTTAAAGCAAACCCTAGACCTAATGCCTAGTGACCAAATTTTGCTTGAAAACTCTTTGAAATGACAAAATTTGACCTTGACACTTCAAAATCACTTTGTAAGAGCATATTTGATCACTGAAGGAAGGCTGGAAAGACTGACACTAACAGTTAGTACGTCTGCTATTGGGAATCCGCTTTTGGATATGCATCTAGAACTATCATAGGCTCTAATGTTTTCTTTGCCACTGATACCAGACTCAATAAACTAGTTCAACAACAACTGCTAAGTAAATGGGTTGAGCTTATGTCGGTGGATAAACTGCAATTGGTTCAAGATCAAGCGCTTACACTCGGTCAACTACAATTACTTCTGCATCTATATATGGGTCTTCCCTCACCCATATGAATGAGAGAGTGACTCCGTCCCTTGTCTTTGTTGTGTTTGATTCTACCACCTCTACTTTTTGGGCTACTCTATTTTGATACTGATGGATTTCGATTAGCGAGGCCAATCGGTGTTGCTTGAATCTTTGATGCCTTTGCCTCTGGCTATGATCTATTGGTTATGGTGGTACTGTTTAAAGGGATAGTGAAAGTCAGGAGCCTGGTGCAAATCCTTGGTTGGTGCTACTTCTCTTGCTTCCGGTCCTGCCTTTCCTGCTTCTCCCACATATTCTCAATCTCGATCTACACCTGTAACTAACTTTGCTAGGTCTTGGTCTCACTTGTATGTACAAAATGATAGGAAAAAGCTATCAATAGTGCATCATTAAATAGAGTCAAGTGCATAGAAAATAAAGGATCAAATAAAGATTTGAGAACTGTGAATGGAAACATAAAGTCTTCAGTTTTGAGTATATTTAGGATGAATTCAGCACGTATGCTTAGGAAATAAAAAGTATAGGAGAAGGTATGCTTAGTATCTATTAAGTATCTAATGTTGAAGAGAGATTAAGAAGACTATTGTGAATTTCATTATGTAAAGAGAGATTAAGAGTAGGAAGTATTTTCTTTTTTTCCTTTACGGTAAACCTAGTTATAGATTCAAAATAGTATGTACCTGTCCTTTAGCGACTTCTCTAGTAAGAATTAGCTACTTCCTATTCAGTTCCTACGTAAGTTCTTGGTTGGTGAGTATAACTAATAAGGATGGGTAAGTGTAAGGCTAACCTCGGTTTAATGTGCTTCATTGCTATTGGGTGTCTGGCCGACCTGAATAACTATACTAATGAAGGGCAGATGGGCAACTTTACGAAGGGAATATCATCTTCAATGTCCTGCCTCTATCTCTGATGGCTTTATCTCTAATTAAAGAAAAATAATGACTTGTCATAAAGACACCTTAATTTGAGGTTTGAGTATTCCTCCTAGCAGAATCAATGGGTTGGAAAACCCTCCATGTTCTAGTCTTTCGGCAATAAATAAAGTCAAGGGTAAGGTGGGTTTTTCGTAGCATGCCATCCACCATAATGTTGTACTGTTGATCTTCCTCATGGACTGAATGGGTTGGGCCTCACATTCCCTCCCTCCCTTGTCCTAGGGCAAAGAAACTAGCAAGTGAAAGGAATGGTGGAACAAGTGGCATGCACGGTAAGTAAATATAAAGGCAGAGTAAGCAGTTGATACCACTCACTAAGATTCTTAAAGAAGGTGTTATTGAAGCTATGCCCACCCATTCGTCCCGTTGTCAAACCAACAAATCTATGTCCTTCCTTCTATCTCATCTCATTCGAATCTGCTCACTGTAAGTTGTAGGGGGAAGGGATGTATAAGTAGAGTGGTAAAGTGAGGCAGGCAGTCATCTCTTCTCAATAGGTGGGGGTAAATAGAACACGTGGTTAAAGGCACTAACATTCATGTAGTAGGGAAGGGATCTGTCTAAAGAAAGGTCCTCTCCCTCATGGTCGAGCTTGCTTGTGCATCCTCTCCCTCTCACTTATGGTCGAGCAATAAATTCCTCTCCTCACCCTTGATGGGTGAGCAATAAAGAACCTGTTAGTCGAGCGATTTTCATTCCTCAAATTCATGAATAAAAGAATCTAGATTAGTTAAACCATCATAAATAGGTAAATTACATACCTCTAACCCAATCCAGCATAGTGACTTTGTCATTCTTGCACACCTCCTCATGGATACTTCATGGAGTCTATTTTTCCAATTACCTAGTCCTTCCTCTGAATCTGATGCAAATGAGCTTATGCTTCTCCAACTCAAGTTTCCTTTTACAGTTGGGTTAATGTAATCATCCTGCCTAGAGGTCATCTTATAGATATTCTCTAATTGTTGGTTTCCATATTCTTCTTTGACAGGTTCAACATAATGGGCAAGCACTTCTATCTCGCTGGACTAGGCTGAACCGGGATAAGAGTGTATTCACTCAACTGTTTAAATAAAAGAGCTTACCTTAAGACCATAGTAACTGGTTAGGGGCGTATAAGTGTTCGCTGGACCCAACGACGAAATCTATATTCCTTTCCTAGGTTATCCTTTAGGTTGTTCTACCCTAGTAGATTCTTATCCCATAGGTAGGTATAGATTCGGTGTATTCATTTAGTGAGTATAAGTAGTGAGTGTAAGTAAGAGGGGGTGGCCTGCCTAGCGTTTCGTAGACTAACCCCTCCCCTACACATCCTCTCCCTTTCCTTCCAGCACAGGAAGCCCTTTCTGTTCAGTGAGAAGGAAGCCCCCTTTCATCAAAGAAAGAAGCAAAATAAGCGGTTCTTCAAGACCTAGCGAGAATGGAATAAAGAAGCACGGGCGGCCTAATCTCAAACGCCTGGGACTAGGATGTGCTCAACCAAGGTGAGTGGGAGTGGGAGTGGGAAACGCTCGAGTACGAATGGGTTGATCTTGCCTTCTTCATCCTCCTATTCGGCTCTCCCTAATGCAGATAACACTCGATGTGGCCGCGGCCCTGGGCATCTGGAGCTACCCCCTACTATGAATGAAACCCGCCCCCCTAAAGAATAAGAAGTTCTCGTTCCCATAAGCCCCTGTTCCGAATGATCTTCGCCCGTATTTCCAATCCCATGAGACGATTGCGTATCAAATTGTGCGTTCTATGGACAACATTCCATGCAGCAGAGTCGTTGTTTCCCCTTATACCTATTGATATGTCGTCACAGTAACGACCGTAGTCTAATTTCATTTATCTACACAGGTGAAGGGCATAGAGATCTAACTGATGGAGAGCGATATTCATAAGTACAGGGGGAAGTACTGCACCTTGGGGGAGCCCTATATCCTTGTTAGTGAAGTCTGTTTCGTCCGTGGTCTGTGAGGTCTAAGCGGAGATATTATCTACACCAGCGGAGCCGCTCGATTGACTACAGGAGATCAAGGTCAACGACTGGTAAATTGAAACCTGTGAACCTAGCCTAACGTGTAGAAGATTTCACTTTATAGAGCTTGCCTTATGTCTGGAATATTGACATTACGAACCTGGCCTTATCTCGAGTAGCTGGTTCATTCCCCCATTGCGAACGTGGCCTTTAAGTGGTAATTTCAAGAGTGAAAGGGTGACCTGGTAAAAGCAGTTTAAGCCCTAGCTTTCCTAGAGCAGGTGGAACTGCTTTATGGTAATCTTTAGATTCTGAACCAATCTAAAATAATTACCACTTCCTTATCGGAATTTGAAACCACCTTCTCTTCCTAATTCTGACCTACGTCCATCTCGAACTTCATATCCTCTTCCTTATCAAAATTTATACCCACCTCCCCCTTGTAGTTAATATACACCTACCTATTACGACTTCACCACCCACTTAGCTTAGCTCTCTGGACTAATTATTTATGTGTGTTGTTGATGGATATAGATGATCCCTATAGTTGCACTTGTAAGCTGGTCATAATAGGTTCGATATGGGCTCAGTTTTCCTTCGTAACATCTAGTTTGTAGGGAAGTAGTTTTGTTACATGATAAGGAGCGGGTTATGTGAGAGGCAGGAATGTAGAGATGTGGGGATCTCAATCCCATCCCAATGATGTGGGGACCTTAGGAATGCCTACCTGAGATGTGGGGACCTCAATACAAGTATGAATGGGTAAGGCAATGTGGTGACTCTATCTGTACGAATAATCCCCTCAATGTGGTGACTCCATAAATTCAAATATAAATAACCAAGACTGTCAATGCCTATATAAGGCACTATGGAGTAATGTGGGGACCTAAATCCCAAGGATTGCAAAGATTACAAAGCCCATATCTAATTTTCTTCAGAAGGACCAGGAATGAGAGTGGAATAATTAGAGTAAGATGGCATTCAAGAAGATAAAGGATGCAATAGTAACAATGCCAATATTGGTGAGCCCTGATTACTCAAAGGACTTTCATATATTCTCATTTTCTTCCAAGGACACTATAGTAGGTGTACTGTTACAGAAGAATGATCAAAACATGGAGCAACCCATAGCATTTATGAGCAAGGCACTCAAGGATGAAGAGCTTAAGTATTCTACCATGGAGAAACAAGCATATGCTCCTATACAATCTCTGAAGCATTTCAGGAGTTATGCGGGCTATTCCAAGAAAGTAGCATATGTCCCACACCCACCTGTTAAGGAGATTTTGGCCCAGCAGGATTGTTTGGGTATCAGAGGAAAGTGGGTGTCCAGAATCCAAGAATATGACATGGAGATTAGGCCGACTAAATTGGTTAAGGGAAAAGGATTGGCCAAGATGCTTACAGAAGGGAATGAGAAGGCTTTAAGCATGAACGAAGAAGAAGGTGATCCAGAGATGGTATCTGCGGTGATGGAAGAGTTGGAGCAACATTCATGGTATTCAGACATTATTGACTATTTGAAGAACTTAACATGTCCAGATCATTTGGTTTATCACAAGAGAAGAGCTTTGAGGTTGAAAGCATCACGGTATTGTATGATTCAGGGAGGTTTGGATTGGATAAACCCAGAGGGTTTGGTCCTAAGTGTGTAGATGATGTTGAAGCTCAAAGACTGATGATAGAGTGGCATGCGGGTTTATGCAGAGGGAATTATGTAGCCAGAACTACATCTCACAATATTTTGAGGGTTGGATATTATTGGCCGACAGTGTTGGCTAATGTCCATAAGCTTGTGAGAGCATGTAAACCTTGTCAGTTATTTGCATGGAGGCAACATTTGGCAGCCTTACCTTTGCAGCCTGTGGTAGCAGAGGCACCTTTTAAGCAGTGGGGCCTGGATTTCATTGGTGAGTTCAAGGATAATTCTAGCAATGGTTTTTGATGGATCCTTACAGCCACAGACTCTTTTACCAAGTGGGTTGAGGCAATACCCACGAAGAGGGCAACCGAGAAAGTGGTAATGGATTTTTCAGGAAGATAATATAATCGCTAGGTTCGGTGTCCCAGCAAAGATTACAACAGACAATGCCAAGGCATTCATTTCAGCAGATTTATCTACCTTTTGTTTCAATTATGGCATTGTCCCATCCCAGTCATCCAACTATTACCTACAAGGAAATGGTTTGGCAGAGTCAAGCAACAATAATTTCATGGTTATAATCAAGAAGACTGTGGGTTACAACAAAAGGAATTGGGATAGAAAGATTGAATATGCTTTATGGGCATATCGAATAACGAAGAAACGAGCTACAGGGAAAAGACCATTTGAGTTGGTATACAGGATGAAGGTCACATTGCCCATTCATTTGAAGATCCCAGTGTATCAATTGTTGCAACATTTCACGTCAGATCAGGAAGCAGTTCAGGCAAGGGTTAACTAACTTGTTGAGCTCGATGAGAACAGATGGAAGGCATTCGATAACCTTGTTGAGAGTAAGGAGAAAGTGAAAGGTACATTTGATAGAAGGGCTCGTCCAAAGCCTCCCACACTGATATCATTGTATCCTAAATCAAATTCCCCTGTCAAAATTCCGTCTGCTCTTTATGCACAATTTGATTGGCCCCGTCTCTCACCCGTAGATCCATCGCCTTAGTTATGATTTTGTAAGCAACACTTAGCAGAGTAATTGGATGCCACCCCTTATAGTGTCTCTAAAGCATTCTTTGGAATAAGCTTAATCAATCCCCAGTTAAGGGTCTTTGTCAGACAACTTGTGGAAAAGCATAAAATACCAGGCCACAAAAGTAATCCCCTATGTTATGCCACATTGCCTTGTAGAATTCACAAGGCATTCCATCCATCCCAAGGGATTTCCCATTCTTAATCAAGCATAAAGTAACAAAAAACTCATCCTTCGTAAACTCCCTATCCAATCTGTCATGGTCGACAACCGAGAGCTTGTGTGGGACCACCCTGTAGCAATCATCCCTAGTAGCCACCACTGAATCTGACAAGATCACCAAACATACCTTGAATTTTAGTCGGATCCTCCTCTAGTGAACCATCAACTCTGCATAGACCAAGAACCCTGTCAGCTACTACTTTCTTCTTGAGAAAAGAAAAGAAGAACTTGGAGCCCTCGTCCCCCTCCTGAATCCACTGCAAATGGGCTCGAACCTAGGCTCCTCTGGCAATAGATTCCTCCTCTTTACGCACCACCAACTCCAACCGAGTTGCATCCTCCTGAAGAACAATGTTATGTAGATCCTCCTCCAGGAAGATATGAACCTCCTCCAGCTTCCTTCTAGCCTCGCGAAGCTCTCGTCTAGGCTTGCGGGCTATCATATGCCCCCAACCTCTCATGAACTTGACAGTTCTCCGAATAGAAACTTCCCACCACAACAACCAACCTCTATCCCCAATAGGCTGAGGGGAAATGTTCCAAACTAAATGCACCAGGGCATGAAAGTCAGGGGAATCCAAGTGAGAGACATTTAGCTTGTACAAAGACGAGGGATTCAAATCCACCACATGCCCCACTGAAATAGAAGTTTGAATGGGTATTTTATCTGACCCTGTAGCTTCAATCAACACATTGACTAGCCGCATATTCCTGGAAAAATCAATGTCATCCCGAGGACCATATACTCAGTCTAATCTTTCCTGCACCCTACCGGGAGAAAGAACAATATTTGGTCACGAACTATGGCCCGCCGGCACCACACTTCCAATTCTCTCATATCTGAGGCTGACCTATCTATAAAAAATAAAACATCTCTAGAAGTAGCCCCAAGTGGACTGAAGAAATGCCCCAATACAATTTCAGTGCTGCTAGACCCATGATTCTTCGAAGGTTGGCTGCTTACTTCAATTCCCTCCCTATCGGTTTAGTACCTAAAGTCCGTTGCCTTCTGATACAGTAGGAATTGAACCAACCAACCTTTTATAAATGGTGGATACAATAGGAATTGAACTGGATCGATCACTCACATTAATGCCAAGTACAGGCAGCGACCTGATCAACATCGGGTTCCACACAAGTTTCAAGTGGGCAACAAAGTCTGGTTGCATCTGTAGAAAGAAAGCCTTACAAGAGCCCATCAGAAGCTCAGGCCACTTCGATATGGTCCTTACACCATTACCAAGGTTGTGGAAAACAATGCTTTGGAGCACAACATTCCCCCATTCCTTGGCTTGCACCGAGTGTTCAATGTGGACCGCCCTCGACCATGCTTCCCACCATTACTGAACACATCAGAGATTGCAGAACAGCTCACCAGGGATCAAGTTCAGTAGAAGTTTCCCCATCTCATGGAGGAACTCAATGCAATGGGGACTATTGGTTCCTAAGGGGGGAGGAATGATACAGGTGGATTTTGGTGGCCACTTTCCTATCCCACTTGGACCCCCACAACTGTCTCTTTCAATTTTTTCAGTTTCCTTAATTGTAGCACAATTTACTATTTTTGGCATTTTTTCAGGGCCTGAACTTTAAAGCCGTTTTGAGGCCCTAAATGATTTTTTTTGGAAAAATTGGGACCAACATCAGTCATTGACCAATATTGGTCATTCAAAAGTTGTAGTCCTCAGATAGATCTTTCTTACGAAGTATTGTGCATGTCAAACAGAGATCGTATGCCAAAGTTACGACCCTGAGAAGTTGATGTACCAATTTACCCAAACTGGGCCCATAGTTTGGCGCTTCATCTCCTAGGGTTAGGTTTTTGGATCTTTAGGGTTTTCCATTGTTTCTCAACAATAAATAGGCCTTCAAGCCTCATTGTAACACAATTCAGAGGCATGTAGCCGCCACATCTCTCCTTAGAGATAAACTACCATCGCCCAAGATAGTTTATTTCCATTTCTGTTTGTAAGCATATTTTAGTATTTTACATTAATGAAATGAAGTGTTATTTCTACCGCATCTCTGTATTTATGGTTATATATGTAATTTTTTGTGTTCCTGTTTAAATCCGGATCAGTTAGGGCTTGAACTGGTCGAACCTTTGCAAGACCAGCCTCACAAATCCCGACGGCCTCCCATGGCAAATGAAAAGAAAGATGAAGGGGTAGGAGATCCTATCAAAATCCTGCTCGAAGAAGCCCTCAAGCGACAAAAGAACGCAATGATGGAAAACTTTACCCAGATCCTTCAGCGGCTACCCAGGGGCGACGCATCTACTTCTGACAGCTACTCTAGAAGCGCCACACCCTTTAAAGTACAAGTTAACTTTGACATTCCCATATTTGAGGGCTAGATAGATGAAAACAATATAGATAAATGGTTAAATATGCTAGAAGGATATTTTTCGTTCGTGATTTTTCCAGTAGGGAAAAAATCACTTTTTCACTTCTCAAAGCAGCTCCCCACGTCTAGGATTGGTGGGAAACCTACTGCAAGCAGAGGGATGAAAGTACAACCTCATTTTTTTCAGCCACACCTACTTGAAATTAATTCCGGGATATGCCATCAAGGAGTAGTACTACCCTGTCAGAAGCTATGAGGATAAATACATAAAGTGGACCATGCTGCGACAGGGAAGGGACCAAGACGTGCCAGAGTTTACCAACATTTTTCATACCCTTCGCACAAAGTTGGGTATCAAGGATTCTGAGTGGCATTTGGTACTAAAATACCGTGACTGCCTACACAGGTACATCCAAGACGAGATGGAGTTCCTGGACATCTCCTTGCTCGGCATGGTGTACCGATACGCTGCCAAGATCAAGCAGAAGTTTAAACAGAAGAAGCAAGAGTTTGGATCCACGAATCTGAAACAAGGGAAAGGCTTCCCCAAATCGCAAAACCAAGGACAAAGCCAAGACAGTGTGACCCAAGACAACCTGTCGAAGCCGCACTCATAACACAAGTGAGTGTCGGGCCAAGCAGTCACTGGTGGCTGAGTTGAAGGCTTCAAAATCAGATGCATGTTGCGACCCTAAGTTAGAACCTGAAAAGAAGAATGAAAAAGGGAAGCGGATCATTGATGCGAAGCCCACTGCCAATGTTGCCACCACCAAGATCTAGAAGAATGAGCCCGAAGATCTAGAGGAGGGAGGGCGTCTTTTCCACTCACAAATGTGGGTGAAGGGTTTTCTGTTGATACTCTTGGTGCCCATGCTTCCTTGATCAATTCACTAATTTCTGTATTGCTGTCCCATATTGAGCTGTATCTGAATGGAAGTGGTCCTTGATTTTCCATTTTGTCCGTAATTATTGCCATTGGTTTATGATCAGATGCCGTGGTATGTAAAAATTTTTATTTGACGGAGTTGTGCACTACTGCTATATTTTCTTGGACCAGAATTCTATCCAACCTTTCTTTAATGTTGCGTTTGCCCACTCTTTTGTTGCTCCAGGTATATTTTCCATTGTTTGGGGGGATGTCTATTAAGTTGTGCTGTTCCATTATCTCTTCCAGAGCATCCCTGGATGGGTCTGTGTGATATGTCCCTCCAAACTTTTCTTCTATACTTCTTACCAAATTTAAGTCTCCTCCTAGAATTATTTTCCCAACTTGTGTTTCTTTTAGTGCTTCCTTTATGGTGTCCCAACATTGCACTTTTTCCTTGTAGTGGTTGGGAGCATATATGTTTATGACATTGTACTTCTCTTTTGTGCTTATTTGCATTAGATACGTTTGTATCCAGTGCTGATCTTTTTTGTTGTTGTATCAATTCCCAGATTCCTTTCTTCCATATTGTGCAGATTCCTCCTGACACTCCTATTGCCTGTATTGCTTCCCCTTCATAATTTTTGAATTTAATATTTTTAGTTTCATGGCTATTTTTTTGGTCTCCTGAATTATAAGAATGTCTGGATTTTCTTTTGCCAGAATGTCTCTTGTGGCATTTTATTTAAAGGATGATCCCATTCCTCGGCAATTCCAGGAGACCACTATCATTATTTGCTTGTTGGGTGGTGCAAGGGTCCTTTCCCTCTTTGTTGGTTTTTTTCATTGTTTCCTGTGTTCCTTCCCAAGAATGTTTCCATAGGTTGTTGTGTTCCTAATGCCATTTCCTTTGCTGTTGCTTCATCCCTCAGCTCTTTATTTGACTTTCTTCCTGCTTTATTTTGGTATTCTACATTTGGAAGTGTTTCCTTTCACTGATTTCTTGTTAGAATTCTGTCTACCGAGGGAGGGGGAGGAGAATGGGTGTTTGAGATCAGAGGGGATGAGTGCAGAATATCTCTATGCATGAGTGTTGTGTGTACCTTTATTTTTGCATGGGTTGTGTTGTTTAATGGACTGGTTCCGTGGATGGGTTGTGTGAACCATCTTGCCCCCACATCAGGGGGAACGAATCTGTCTGTTCGAGTAAGTATTCTATTGGGCCCACCCTTAAGAGCGAATGCAACCCCGCGTTACCCGATCATTGTGTAGCCACTCTGTTCCCACCCCAACAGTAATGCATCAATGTGATTGTATATTGGCACATTTCCTAAGCTTCTCACTTCCCTGCCTTAGAAGAATATGCAAGGTTATACCTGAAAAAAGAAGCCTTAAGTAGTTGATCTAGTTCTTTATGATGAGCGCGATCATGATCAAGATGAAAATGCTCGTGATCCCTTAGTTCAAGGATAGATCACCAGTGGTTTGAGCCACTTATTTGAGAGCCCCCCACCCTTTCTCTCTTTCTATTGATCCAGCAGCAACAACAGATCCATATGTCATAAAATCAGATCCAGTGAAGGCAAGCTCAAGGTGTTAAGACATGGCAGCTCGCTTGGAAAGGTTCTATGGATCACTCAACCTTGTTCGACTGGATGGGTATGGATGTTATAAACCTTTTGGATGCATGGCTACACTCACAATGTATTCTGAACACACGTTACACAAGTTTTCATTCGATGATCGTTTGTTATGGGTTAAAACCGTTTGGGATGGCCTTTTCAACCTTCTAGATGGATGTCTCAATAAATTGGGATAACCTACCTCTGCACTCTGAAATTTTCAATATCCACGTTCACATTGTCATCTTGATAAGCAACCTTTTAGTTAGCTCTAAAATTGAGCACAAGGTTATCCCTATTGGATTGGACCAATACTTACCCCTAACTACTTTCTATCTAAGTGAGGACCACTATTCTCTATTTACTAATGAGATTATGCAATAATCAATTCCTCTAAGCACTTGGCTAAGCTTATCCATTAAGCTATCTTTCTATTTTGTTTATTCCAGTGTTGCAGGGGAGCGCACCCCCCCGGCCCCGATCCTGCTCCCAATCCGCGCTTCGGACGGGAGTGACTCGGGAGCTGGTCGGGAGCACGCTCCCTAAATTTTTTTTGCTCCTTTCCTTTTCGGGAGCATTTTTCCTTTTTTGCAATTTATTTTTTGTAGTAATGTTCGAAATACAATTTTTTTTAAAGAAAAAAATAATTTTTGAGGGGGGCAGCTTAATGATCAAGTCTATCCCTAGTATTGATATGTTATTCATGGTAATGTTAAATTCTTAAAGTAAAAGTGACATTCTCCTTAATCTTCGTTTTCATCCTTTTACTTAAATTTTTAACATTACCATGAAATGACTCAGGATGTTTGAGAGTGGTTCCGGCCTCATTGGATTTCATATGGAGAAAGTACAATTTTAGATTTCATTCAAAATTCAGCAGACTTATCAGTTTTTCAGGATTTCAGGATTGGGGGATTGTAATGTTTCCATTGAATTTTGTCATGTATTAGGGTATGGAACTTGACATATTTAATAAAGAGCACCATCCCTCTATGTACCTTGATATTAGTGACATTGGATGTCGAACTCCTCAATCATGACCCTCCTAAAAATGTACGCATCACTTAAACAAAATCTTGACTTGACATGCTATGCTTTTTCTATCTTATGTTAATGCTTAGAGGGTGATATTAATGACAAAGATCCCTATACAGATACAGAGGTAATGAAAAAGATACCTCTGGATATTAATGCTTAAAGGGTGATATTAATGACAAAGATCTTGATTTTCCAACAAGACTAAAAAATTAGACATTTCTCATGGTGGCAAGAGGCCCAAGCATAAGAAATAGATAATAGATTTACTTCTCTTTTCTAGTTTCTAGTAGTTTTTATAACTATTGACTCTTCCATATTTATTATGATATTGTTTTAAACAATATATGACAATTTAAGTTTGAAGTTGGCAATTATAACTCATTAGTAATGAATTATGAATATGATGCTTCATGAAGGTTGAAAGTTGTTTCATTTCATTTCATTTCATGTTAGATATTATTTTTTGTAATGGTTACACTTAGCTTACAAGTACAGCTTTGGTGATCGATGATGATAAATGTTGTATATTGAATTTTGAAAGCTTGAAACTTTAAGATTGATGAATCATGAGACTCAATATGTTGTATGTTACTATGTTACTAACTTGTGGGACGTGGTTGATGAAGATTATAACTTCTAGATGATTGTTGTTGTATGGTTCAATCTATGTTTATTTATTTATTTTTATATCTAATTCATTATTCTACATGTTTTTGTTGACATATATGTATCAAAATATAAATATATATATATATTATATAAAAAACGCTCCGGGATTCGCTCCCAAACCAGGGGCTTCTGAAAATGTCGCTCTCGCTCCCGTTTTCGCTCCCGCTCCCCACTTTCACTTCCGCTCCCAAGTAACACTAGTTTATTCCCTCAATCGCATCCTCACCACCGATTGACAAGAGAGTCGGTCCCAACTAGTTCGAGAGAGAGAGTTGTTCCCTGCCAATTAGAGAGAGCCAACGAGTTAGTCGAGCATGCTTTCGCATCCTCTCCCTTATGGTCCAGAGTTAAAAAGCATCATGACTTGAATACTTGCTTGCCCTGATCAACCCTCTCATTTTGAATTGAGGGGAAGAAATGAAAATGACAGAAAAGCATAATGACATATATAATGATATATATCTTTGTATACGATATTATGGTAGATCAATTCTGTCCGTTCGGGAAAGGTTGTTCCTTCCCCTCACTCAGTTCGGCAGAGCCTGTTTATTTCCTATGAACGTACCTCTCCTGTTGTCGAGAGTTCGGCTGGCTCACCCTCACCCAAGGCGGTCGAGTCATTTAACGTACCTCGTCCCTCGATCTCCCGATGGTCAATTCTTTAGGCTCGTACCTCTCCTTACTCGACTTACTTACCGGGTGAAAATGAGAGGTTTGGACCTTATCTTCAAAGGTCCTTTCAGGCGGGCGGTAAGGTCGGTCCTGCCCTTCTAACGATAACGAAGGTCTGTCTTTCCTTCATGGTCGAGGTCCTTCTTTATGGTCGAGCGTGTCCCACCCCCTCAAATCTATTCTCAGACAGAATATTCAGACGTTACACTCTAGCCTAGCGTTTACTTACGAGCATGTAAAACCTACTCCGATAAATATAGGGGGGAGGTAGCTCAGCGGCATACCCGGTGATTTCATAGCCAGTAGAGAAGGATAATACCCGTTGAATGAATGGGAAAGGGCGGTGGCTCAGCCTCATCTGTCTCTAAGTGAATCAATATTAGCGACCAGGCGATAAGATCATTTGATTGCTTCCGAACCTGGAACCAATAGCGATCATCGAACCTTCCCTCTCCAACTAGCGATCGAACCAACCGTTCCTCTCCTACCAACGGTGAATTAATTAATTGAAAAGGGGGGTAGCTCAGCATCATATCCGGTGATTTCATGGGCAGTAGGGAAGGATAATATAATATCATATCTTCTATCCCGGTTCATTCCTGGAAAGGGCGGGAAAGAGAAGGGAAAGACTGTCCCTTTCAGAAGGTAAAAAAGTAATTGCTCCCACACCCTGGGGCAGGGGGACCACCCTAGAAGATTTAGTACTACTTACTGCCAGCGGGGCGGGGATGGATCTCGGTAAGCACCCAACGAACGCACGATAGCCCACCCCTCATTCAGTACTTTTACTGCTTCATTCACTACGCAACCTGCTGAGAGCCAACCTTCACTATGGAACCTGCTTCACGATAAGCCCTATGCCCCGCTAAGTGCCCTTCAGTAAAGACAGGCAGGCAGGCCCAGTGCTTCCCGTCGTCTTTCGTGCGAGCCAAAGTACTTCATGCATTATATATGTGCATTAACCCATAGACGGATTCATTATTGGAGGCAGAGGCGCGAAGCCCTAGTTTTACTTTTCTCCAGGGAGCGTTCGACCGCTACACTGAATTGTGAATTTGTGGAAGAAGCACTCACTCGTATGGGCCAGGCACAAGAATTATTTGTGGATGGGATGGATCAATGGTACCGCTCTTACTTGAATTGAGAGCTAGTTGGAGGGTGGGGTCTAAAGAATAACCATCCATCAAAACGTTAGAAAGAAGAGTCCCATATAACACTGAAGGTGAGGGGGGTATCAAGAATATAGCATGTGTGTCGTTCATGTCATAACTGTAATTCTTTGTAATCTATGAGATTAAAAATTCTGGGTTTGGAAGGTGAGGTGGAGTAAAGGTAAATAGCAAAAGTCAAAGTGCAAACCCACAAAGCATTCCTCCCTCAAGGAAGTGGTTTTTTCGATTGCTTGCTCAGCAGGGTTAAGTAAGTGTTGGTTCGATTGAATCAATTCTAGTTGCTTCTTGTTTTGGTTGCTAGATCGGTCACACAAACTATCCCACCCATCAAAGCATACCCCATTAAACAACCATACCTAGGTCACCATCAAACCATGCCACATCGAAAAAAGCATGGTATGGAATGATTGACACTATGAATCACACCTACTGTGAGCGACGACATCGCATTCATTCATCGAACCACCATATGTGAGAGGAGAGATGATGTGCACCATGTCTTCACCCCAAGGAAAGGGAGTTCAAGTTGTTACCAGACAAGCATAATGATTGAGCCAGGATGGCATCAGATGAGATAAAAGATGGACCCATGTTCCCAACATGATACGCGCTACATCGACCCAACACGGTACGGAATGATCGATGACATTGTGAATGAATCACACCCACTTGTTGATCGATCAAACTTGCTGCGAAGGTATCTTGCTGACTTATGATAACCAGACCTAGGGATGCGAAAACCTCAAGTCCACAGTTGGTGCGTCACCCAGTGGAACCTGATGCTGCATCATGGTTCATTCTCTCTGGAAAGTATATATAACTTATTGCTCTTCATTCAAAAAATAGGTTGAATTCTCCTTAAAACTATATTGTTCAATTCCATGATGAATAATTGGTTATAATTAGGGTAGCTAGCGAGAGAGGCTCGCAAGTGAGGGATGATCTCCAAGCAAGATGTGAAAAAGTCAGGGGTGCTCCAAAGTGTAGTGCAGGTGAGAAATAGGTATAGAGGAAGGGAGGTCAGGTAATGTAGGAAGGCAAGACCAAAGGGAATAGAAAGAGTCTCGCTTCTATTACCTAAGAATTGAATAGATGCCTAAGAATTAAATAGATAAGCCATGTGGCTGGTGAATCATAGATAAAGGAATGTAATTGTAGAAAAAGAGAATCCAGATAGGGATAGGGTCGGAGACAAAGCTATCGGAGACGTAGCTATCGTAGCTAAAGGTGATCAATCCCTTCAGTCAATAATCAATATCCTTCATTATTTTCAAGGTGATTAGGTTCATTGTGATTAGGTTTTATATATATTTTTAGGAAATAAAAGAGACATTATTAGGTGATACATATCTGTGTAAAGTCTCGTCTGTTCAAGTCTGTGTTCATAGCCCAGCAAAGTTCTTAGAGTTAATAGCCCCCATTCATTATTAGGTACTTTGATTTCCCCACAACTAGCATTTTTCCCAAAGAAATCCACGTCACACTTACCAAACATAGTGATTAGCAAGATCGTAACACTTGCAAAGTCAAGATAGAGATTTAGGCGATAAACAATAATGAAGAAAGGCAAGCTACGACTCCCTAAGGAAGGACAGTCTAATACATCTATCATGGTTGGTATTAAGTCTCTTAGGTATTTAGTCTTTCGATGAAGTTTTGTGGTTTTCTCAGGTGATATGTTGCTCGAAGTGATTGAAGTGAGAGGCTGGCGTAGTGATCAAAGTGAGGTGAGGCAATTGTTTCCGTACATTATTTTTTATAATTGTGTCTCATGGTCTCAAGGTATCTAGGTATATAGGTTGGAAGGTTGGAGGATATCTAGGTATTTTTTCGGCCCAATAAGAAAAATATCTTTCATGCTAGTTTCGATAGTTTTTGATATCACGTTCTCTGGTTGGAGAGAATCAATCTGCCTATTTTGTCAGGTTCTCCCCATCCTTTTCAGGGGAACCATCCCATAAAATTCCCCACACACTAGCATTGGGCTCTAATGCAATCCTTTTTATAAAGTCTCATGCCTTCACAAGATGCCTAGTTCGTCCAAGAAGGTCAACCATACATGGATAGTGCTTCACCTTAGCGATGACAAGATAAGATTTGGTCATTGAATCAAAATATTTTCATGCCTTATCCAGAAGCCCTCCATGACTGGACACACCTTGCAGATGAGCAGATGCACCCAGTAATCTTTAAGACCAGATAAGATTCCTGTTAAATTGGAAACTAGGGCCAAAATCCATGTGGGTCAGCTTATTTATGGAAGCTGATATTTTTATTGGATCCCTCTCATCGAGAGGTGCAGGATTGATCCAAAGATCATCCGATTCTAATAAGTATTTATGGAGATAAGAATTTATTTCGATTATGTAATTATTATCAAGCCAACTAGCTCTTACGTAGGCTTAGGAAGCCCAAATGTCATGTCTATTCATCACCTACGTTTTAGTATAAATTGAAGAGGACTTGAGGTCATTTGGACATACACATTCTTCATGTGTTCTCCTCTCCACGTCTTGGGTTTTTGGAGAAGGAGAGACACTAATGAAGGATGCCCTAAGATGATGCCCTGATGTACATGCTGGAAATGGAGACACTTAGCCACAGATCTAGGAAGACATTTACATGTTGGAAAACAATGAGGATGTGTGCTGGTTAAATGCAGTCAAGGCATGGACCACACACGCTAGATGATATGTAGTTCACGTGATGTGATATGGTTCATATATGCAGTTCATAAAAGATGTGATATAGTGGATTCAACGCTGTAATGAAGGACGTTGGCAAATGAATACATGTTGGGCATAAATATTAATACGTAAGCATGGTTCATGGGGACAGTCATAGCCTATTGTGACACTCATCCCTAGCTGCAGGTCAAGCCCTCATCATAGCACAAGGAGAAATATATGCAGCACACAGTCAAGGTAGCAAGGTAAGGATGAAACACAGTCATACATTGGAACGCAGTCATGTAAACGCAGTCATACATTGGAACGCATACATATGCAACACAATCTTATACATGAAACACAATCATTGGAACGCAGTCATGTAAATTCAGTCATACATTGGAATGCATACATGTCAATGCTGGACAGTCATATACTTATATAAACGCTGGATGCTGGGCAATAATGTAATCACTGGATAGTCTTATATATACGCTGCATCATGGTCTTATATATACGTTAGAGTCATGGTTATATATATGCTGGGCAGTCATACGCTGGTCAGCAAGACAAGGGTGCCACTATCATCAAGCCGCAGTGATGAAGAGGTAAACACAGTCATGGTATTGGAGGAATACCAATATGCTATGTTTAATGGGATTGCGTGGAACTACAACCTAGCTGCTTTGCTAGGCTGCAAGCCATAGCAAGAAGCTAAGGCTGATATCAACAGAAGCAAATTGTTGCAACATGATGAAGCAACAAGAAGGAAATGGCAGCAGCATGGTGAGCAACACTATGAGATCATGTGCATGGGCGGTACAATGATACATTAGTAGGGGCAACAACATGATGATGGATAAGATCATGGACATGGGCAGCATGATGATAATCATGATTAGTGCAGCATGGTACTGTATGCAGTGGTGAAACTAGAGGACCAGATGCAGCATGATGATAGGTATTAGTTGAAGCAGAATGTCTTCAACTGATCTCATCGTTATGGGAGATGATCTATGCCCAAATATAGACAAGTCAAAGTGTTGACTTCTGTTGTAAATGTACTATCTCTCTCTCTCTATTTCTCTGCTGAACTTTGAAGATAAAAGAAGATTTGATCAAAGGGTTTCCCCACACATTGTGGGGTTTGTCCCTGGCTCGCACCACATCTTATGTCCTCTTGTCTTGGCATGTTTTATGTGATTTATATTTATGTTCTATCTGCAGTTTAACTTAATGCTGATGTGATTGCTAACCATGAAAATTTAAATAAATTGCTTTAGCATAGAACGTACCCAAAAC
This sequence comes from Pinus tabuliformis, assembly GCA_031772625.1. Classification (NCBI taxonomy): domain Eukaryota; kingdom Viridiplantae; phylum Streptophyta; class Pinopsida; order Pinales; family Pinaceae; genus Pinus; species Pinus tabuliformis. Next base: position 342,725,225 of record CM062816.1, read on the forward strand.
TTAACATGGGATTAGAGCTGAGGTGAAGACAATGCCCAAGCAAGAGTGAAAGAGCAATCACCGAAGATAGTTGGGACAAGACAAAAGGATCAATGGGTTCTTCACAATTCACTTAGGGTGAAGTCGAAGCAGATCATATTATCGGAATGGTGCAGCAAAACTTTTGATGCCATACCTAAAGATCACTTCATTGGGAAGTTCAGATCTAAGGGTGGAACGAAAGGTAGATGTCTTGGTTATGAGTTCGGCCCTTAAGTGAAGGAGTGTGCAAATGGTAGAGATGTAGGTCATCAAGGAAATGGCCGACTCTCAAAGGAAGCAAGGAACCCTAGGAATGGAAGTCGAAGGTTTTAAGGTGGCATTCATCGATGGAAAGGTACATGTTTGAAAATAGAGTTTTCAAAGATGATTTTGAGTTCATGGTTGTATTAAGTTACAAGAAGTCCATTTCTGTGAGTTAGATGGTGACAGGGAAGCCTGAATTCAAAAGGAGCATGAAGGTACATGTTTGAGATGTACCGAAGGAAAATCTTATAAGGGGACCATTCCCCTCATGCCACAGGTACATAGGTTTGGAACAACCCGAGAAGTTTGATTCATGATCGGGAATCTCATGCATGCAGGTGATAGAAAGCCCTCTATGGCTTGAAGCAAGACACCCCGAGCATAGTATGAGAGGATTAGTAGCTGTATGATGAAGCTGAGATTCACTAGGAGTGAAATCGATCCAAACCATCCGAAGGTTGTGGATGACAGACCTCTCATACCGACACCTATGTCTGATAGGTGCAGACCCTCTCATTTATAGAAGACAGAGGGAGTTGGACCAAATGCAGAAAGATAAACTGCTATCCTGTGACTACCTCGAGGATCTTAACTTTCAGAAGTTATATGGTAGTGATGACGGACCAGATTTGGGAAATGCCTCTGATTTTCAAAAAAAAAAAAACTCATTTGCGTTGATGTGCTTGGTGAACCTCCGTCTGAACATATGTTTTGCAGTTAGTATTGTGAGCTCATATTTGGTTAAGCCTCACTAGATTGGTGCCAAGAATCTTCTAAGATGTCTTCAAGACACAATCTCTCATGGATTGAGATACACTGTCGGAAATATGAAACTGCATGATTATTCGAATGTTGATTAGGAAGGTAGTGTGGAGGATCACTGGAGCACTTCTTAGTGTTGTTTCTCTTTGCATTCTACTTCGATATAATGGATGAGCAGGAAGCAGAAGTGGGTTTCCATAAGCACCGCCAAGACTGGATACATAGCTACGAGTATGATCTCGTATGAAGCTGCCTAGTTGGGGAAGCTCTTAAGTGAGTTGTTTGAACACATACCACTATGATTCTCTATAACAACCAGAGGTGGGATTCGATTATTGAGGAATCCCATATTCGTCAGCAGATAGACATCATCTGGGATATGGTAAGTCGATGAGCAAGGAGGCTTCATCACATTAAGATGATGTACAGGTCTCTACACTTTGTCAGAGCCCCAGGGAAAGATCAAATTTGTGATTTTCCTGAATGACTTGGAGTCGTCGAGAGACCTTTTTAAAAGGGTCTTGCATGTTGCATAATTGAGCTCTAGGAGCTCTGGGGGCTTGTGGTTCTTACTGGAGAAACATACGACCACAGGGTGACTCACCCTCCCCTAGTGGTGTGCACTGGAACAAGATGATTCGCTCTCTTGTGGGACAAGATGATTCACTCTCTTGTGGAACAAGATGATTTTCTCTCCTGTCTAGCAGGATTGATGTGTTCTCCTATGAGGCTTGGATTGATGTGTTCTCCATGGCGATTGTAGTAGGATTGATGTGTTCTCCTATGAGGCATGGATTGATGTGTTCTCCATGGCGATTGTAGCAGGATTGATGTGTTCTCCTATGAGGCGTGGATTGATGTGTTCTCCATGGCGATTGTAGCAGGATTGATGTGTTCTCCATGGCGATTGTAGCAGGATTGATGTGTTCTCCTATGAGGCATGGATTGATGTGTTTTCCATGGCGATTGTATCAGGATTGATGTGTTCTCCTATGAGGACGGGATTGATTAAGTTCTCCTGTCGAGACATCCTACCCATACAGTCTAGGACTCATGGGAAGTACCTCTCATCTGATCAATGAGTAGGGAAATGAAGTTAGGGACCATAGTAGTACCGATGGACGCATCGTTGTATCTACTGTACTCCCTATGCTAGGATGACCTCCATTGATCTGGGATCAATGATACTGGTCTGGGACTAGTGGTAGGAGTGGTACCTACTATGACGCTAACTTCCGGTCGGTTGAGATTGGTCTGGGACCAGTGGTATGCACTCTGAGACTGACTTCGGGTCAGTGGAGAATGGCATGAGACATTCTCGACCAATTCTTCTTCTTCATAGTTCAGCAGAGCTAAGTTGAGTAGAGCAGAGCAGAGCCAGCAGAGTTGAGCAGAGCAGAGTAGAGCTGAGCAGAGCAGAGCAAGCATAGTTGAGTAGAGCTGGGTATAGCAGTGTAGGGCACTGATGGCAGAGATAGTACAGTCGGACTTATGGATCAATGGATGGAGTTCTCCCTAGTTGAGAGGGACTGTTAACTTGGAAACTAGGGCCAAACTCCATGTGGGTCAGCTTATTTATGGCATCTGATATTTTTATTAGATCCCTCTCGTCGAGAGGTGTAGGATTGATCCAAAGATCATCCAATTCCGATAAGTATTTATGGAGATAAGAATTTATTTCGATTATGTAATTATTATCAAGCCGACTAGCTCTTACGTAGGCTCAGGAAGCCCAAACGTCATGTTTATTCATCACCTATGTTTTTGTATAAATTGAAGAGGACTTGAGGTCATTTGGACATACACATTATTCATGTGTTCTCCTCTCCACGTCTTGGGTTTTTGGAGAAGGAGAGACACTAATGAAGGATGCCCTAAGATGATGCCCTAATGTACACGCTGGAAATGGAGACACTTAGCCATAGATCTAGGAAGACATTTACATGCTGGCAAACAATGAGGATGTATGTTGGTTAAACGCAGTCAAGGCATGGACCACACACACTGGATGATACGCAGTTCACGCGATGTGATATGGTTCATATATGCAGTTCATAAAAGATGTGATACAGTGGATTCAACGCTGTAATGAAGGACGTTGGAAAACGAATACGCGTTGGGCATAGAGATTAATACGTAGGCGTGGTTCATGGGGATAGTCATAGTCTATGGTGACACTCAGCCCTAGCTGCAGGTCAAGCCCTCATCGCAACACAAGGAGAAATATACGCAACACATAGTCAAGGCAGCAAGGTAAGGATGAAACGCAATCATACATTGGAACGCATACATATGCAACACAATCTTATACATGAAACGTAGTCATTGGAACACAGTCATACATTGGAAAGCATACATACGTAACATAGTCTTATACATGAAACGCAGTCATTGGAACACAGTCATGTAAACGCAGTCATACATTGGAATGCATACATGTCAACGCTGGATAGTCATATACTTATATAAACGCTGGACACTAGGCGTTAATGTAATCGCTAGATAGTCTTATATATACACTGCATCATGGTCTTATATATACGCTAGAGTCATGGTTATATATATGCTGGGCAGTCATATGCTGGTCAGCAAGACAGGGGTACCACTATCATCAAGCCGCAGTGATGAAGAGGTAAACGCAGTCGTGGTATTGGAGGAATACCAATACGCTGTGTATAATGGGATTGCATGGAACTATAGCCTAGCTGCTTTGCTAGGCTGCAAGCCATAGCAAGCAGCTAAGGTTGATATCAACAGAAGCAAATTGTTGCAGCATGATGAAGCAACGAGAAGGCAGTGGTAGCAGCATGGTGAGTAGTACTATGAGATCATGTGCATGAGCAGGGGCAGCAACATGATGATGATGCACATTAGTTTGAGCAGCATTATGATGGATAAGATCATGGACATGGGCAACATGATGATAATCATGATTAGTGCAGCATGGTGTTGTATGCAGTGGTGCAACTAGAGGACTAGATGTAGTACGATGATAGGTATCAGTTGAAGCAGAATGTCTTCAACTGATCTCATCATTATAGGAGATGATCTATGCTCAGATCTAGACAAGTCAAAGTGTTGACTTCTGTTGTAAATGTACTATCTCTCTCTATCTCTCTCCCTTTCTCTACTGAAATTTGAAGATAAAAGAAGATTTGATCAAAGGGTTTCCCCACACATTGCGGGGTTTGTCCCTGGCTCGCACCACATCTTGTGTCTTCTTGTCTTGGCATGTCTTCTGTATTTTATATTTATGTTCTATCTGTACTTTAACTTAATGCCGATGTGATTGCTAACCATGAAAATTTAAATAAATTGCTCTAGCATAGAATGTACCCAAAACTTAACAATTCCAGGTGGTATTAAAAGCTCGCTCTTGAAAACGGTCATATCCTTTCGATAATAGAGTCAGGAGGCTTACGGTCTGAAGTTCATAATGTGCTCAACTGAATTTCCATCTATTGGTAAGGGGGGGGGATGCACCTGAAAGCATTTACCTACTTGCCTCTTCCATAGATGGAAGGAAGGAAGGGGTGTGTAACTCAGGTATGGAAGGGACTTGCCGATATTTGAAGGGTTGCACCAGAAGTAACCACCATGTAGGTTGGATGCTTTCTATATGACTTAGCCTTACATGCTCGTAAGTTAAGGTGTGACTCTTAGGCGGTATGCCTGGCGATTGAGTTTCATGCATGGTTGGAATATCAAGTGAAAATAAGAAGGGAAAGGAAGGGTACAAGACCTTGCATTGGAATGACATTGATTTCACCCAAAAAGAATCACAAATATGGTATGACATAATCTCATAGGTAATGCGAAATATCAAATCCCTAAAGATATGAAACTTGGACAACAAGCAAGGCCTAGTGAAAGAGATGACTTGGTTGATGAGCAAGGCCAAGTTACTTTTCTTCGTATGATACCACTATGAAGGAAGGTGGGCTCTGCTCTACGTGTTGGATTTTGAAACCGTGCATGGTGAAATCGAGCCAAAAACAAGCCGCCGATCCGCCAGCATGGAATAATGAGAGTTGAAAACGAGAGATCATGTTGGTGCTGGTGTTCCCTCGAAAACTCTCTTTTTTTCCCACCAACTTCCTAACCTCCAATCTACGTTGTTAAAGGGCAGAATGAGCTAATGGGTGGTACGTGCCACTCATGCATTTCGGCCGTCGTAGCGCTGCACTCGCTCCAAGGTGCGTTCAAAGAGAGGAAAGGCTTCCTAGATAGGCTAACTTACCAGAAATATCACTTCTGTCATCCATAGGGGATGATCTGTCGCAGGTAGTTCTCCTTTCAGAAAGAAATGTTGGCTCTGTTCTTGGTAACACACAACTATGTTGCATGACGCTGGAAAAATGAAGAACCTCCATAGCTGGGTGTATATATGGAGTTCAGATTGATACTTGATCCTTGAGATGAGAGAGCCTTGTTCCAACCTCCCTTCAAGCACGCTTGAGTAGAACGTGCTAACGACGGGGTTGACGAGGTTCATGTTATTCGATAGGTTATCACCAACTATGGGGATAACCAACCCAGTTGTGCCACCAACGACCTTTGTAGCGCACTCATGAAGGTGCAAGTTTGAAGGGAAAGGCGAGACCCGAGAGACCGCTTTGGGGTGTGTTAGAGTCGGTCTTGAGCCCTCCATCAGTGATCAAAACTCTTTGCATTTGCATAGGTAGGTGTCTCATCAATGTCATGTTTTGCATTCCATTAGGCATGCCATAACCCTGATGGAGGAGCTGGTGTCTTTGTGCCCCTCTTGGCATTGTTGGATCAGGTCATATCAGTCATTAAGATCTTTCAAAACTTGTCTTGTTTTGTCTTGAAGTCAATTCCTAGGTCTAGGGTTTTGGTCATTTATCTCTGGAAGGTCATGTCTCTGAAAGTTCATAAGTGGTCAGCAAGCCAGAGGGAGGATTGTAAAGTTGTTTCTTTGATATTTTTATCTTGTACAGTTCATTTTCACCTTGGATTTAAAAACTCTGTTTTTTAAACCCAAGGTCATTTTAAATTTTTGTAAAAAGTGATGAAATTTCAAAAAGACTTCAAAAGGGCAGCAGTAACCCTGGTCCCCTTGCCAAGATCCCTCAGATGATCTCCCTGCAAAAAGAATCAAGTCAAAGCACTAAAAGAGTCAATTTCAGAACAAAGGAAGCCAAAAAGTCAGTTTTAAAAAGTGTCAATGAGAGAACTTTAGAAAGTGGGTTTGAGCATGAAATTTTTTCAAATGAAACCTATAAACACTCAATCTCCCTCCTTTTACTCTCATTGTGCATCCAAGGCATTGAGGAGTGAGAGTGAGCAAACATTCAAGAGTTTGGGCAAAGTCTGGTCGAATTTGGGCTCAGGACAGGCGCGCGACCCGTCAGGCCAGGCGCACGACCCGTCAGGTGTGCGCGACCCGTCAGCGCCATTTCCGCAATGTATTTTGTAACGTGCGCGACCTGTCAAGCGCGCGTGACCCGTTGGGCGTGGCGCGCGACCCGTCAAGGTTTCCCCTGCAAATTCAATTCGAAACCGTTCAAACTCCCTCAAATCTTCAAGATTGTTCGAGGTAGGCCCTCTACACTTCAGTTTGGTGGTTGGTTATGATTGATGACCCTCATGCTTGTGTTTAAAAGTTAAATTGTGCAAGTGGATGAAATTTCAAATGACTGTAATGTTTGGTTAAATGTGCTAGGGTTTGTGTTGTTTCAAGGTTTTTTCCCGTTGTAATTGTTTCCCTCCTTCCCCTTTCCACTCATATGTGTACTCATATCTAGCTTCCCATACTATTCCATAAATAAAATGCAAACCCTCCCCTCTCCCTAATCACTAAAAATACAAACCCTACCCCTCTCCCAAAGCATCAAAAAACTCAAACCCTAATCTTGCTGCACCATATGCATGTGTAAACACAAGAATTTGTTGGTGAATATGTAAAGAGTTTTGTAAATGATTCCCTATATCCTTGTTATGTACATGTATGCCTGTATATATGCAAATATTTGTTTGCAATGTATTCCCTAAATTCCCTGTTATTCATATATTCCCAATTCCTTGTGCAAGAGGTCCCTCCCCTAACATTTCCCTCATGTCATTGTCCCCTTGAAACAACATAGAATTCAACACTTTTACAAGCAGAAACAGCAGTACATTTTGTCCACTCTGCTCCTCAAACATGTCAGAAACCGAAACATATGAGCAGAGTGATGACCAAGCATCAGTGTCAGAGGTTGAGGTACAGAGGAGGCCACATAGAGGTGGAAAAGGTGGCCATCACAGGAGAGAGGAGCCTACTTCTTTGGCAGGTCTACAAGCTTGTCCTTTGGCAGTTTCTTGCTTTCAGTACATGTCCTGTTATGAGTTTTGTGAGAGGATCTCTTGGATTCAACATCACCGAGAGTTGGCCCGCCTCTTTGTCTTGCACTTGCATGAGGGACATGTTAACCTTGCTGGGGTGGATTTCATTTTGACACCCGAGATCATTGCACAGGCTACAGGGATTCCAAATGTCGGGGAAATTTGGAATAAGCGTAAGGTATTGGATACAGTTCACTTTGAGCCTTTTGTCCGGCCACCATTCATGAGACATTTGGCCAGTGTGTTTCCTTTCAGGTTCCTCCGGAGTCAGTATGCCCCCATGTTGAGACTCATTATGCATTATTTTACTTGTGAGGGCAGATTTTCACAAGTATATTCATATCACATTCGCCTCTTGATGCACTTCACTCGAGTGCGGATGATGAACATCCCGGTCTTCTTTTATCAGAACATTGAGAGGATGGTCTTCGTCATGCAAAGGAAGAGCCCGGCCCAGCAGTACAGGAGCCTATGTCATTATGGTTTGATTCAGCTGGTGGTATTGCATCAGTTGACTCAGCAGGGCATCTCTTGGGATGAGTTCATCTCTCGAGATTTTTTCACAGCACCACCTTCACCACATCATGGGGTTGTTCATGAGGAGGGAGGACCATCACAGCAGCATGACATCCCTGTCACTAGACATGTCAGCTCCTCACCTCTGGTTACATACCAGAAAGGCCCGAGGGCCTTATTTGCAGCAGCTAGGTGAGTACTATCTCCACCAGGTGGAAGGGGTCTCGCCTTCATCATCGGCTCAGCGAGTGTTATCTCCACATCAGGTGGAAGGGGCCTCGCTTTCTTCACCAGCACAGGTACCAGAGAGGGGAAAACAACCCATGATTGATGAGGGTCCATCAGGAGTTCCCGATATTGAGTTTGTTGACCTTGAGGCCAGTTCTCCTAGCCAAGAGGCAAAGGAGATCATTCAGCATCTCAGAGCTGAAAATGATGCCTTGCAGAGGAGATTAGAGGGGGCACAATGGACCATCACATACCTTGAGCAGCGCAACAAACAGTTGGAAGATGTGCAGGCACTTGATGAGTTATGGAGGATTCGTAGTGACCGAGTCTTGAACCGAAGAAGACCCGGTGATTCCTTGCCCGCTGACCGAGAGTCCATGCTCATCCAGGAGAATGCACACTTAGAGAGGCTGTTGGCTAAGGCCAACCAAGAGAAGAAATTTCTAAGGAACATGAAAAACCATTACTGGGCAAGAATGCATGTGTGCAAGGCCAAGATGAAAATGTTTCAAAGGCGGTTGTCCGAGGCCCTTAAACGGAAAAAGAAGATCAATCCACTCCGTATCTTGGCTGAGGCCTCCCTCAAAGATCAAGGCACTAATTAGCCCAGCCACAGCACAAATCCTAAAATTTTTTGAGAATTTTGGGTGAATTTTGGCAATTTTTGGCAATTTGCAGGTTTTTCTCATTAACGGGTCTCACCCCCCGCGCGACCCTACATCATGGCAACTCAGTTTGGCAAAAACTCAGCATTTCTAGATTTTTCATGCAAAGTTACACATGCCTGTGAATGGACTTGAGATTTTGTGCAGTTTTGGTCCCCCAAAAGGTCAAAAAACTACCAAAAAATGACTTTCTGGCCCTTTTTTGAGTTGCAGAAACCAGTCTTGGGAGAATTAAGTTTTGACAGGGCAAATGACCTCCAAATTCAAAAATTCCAGTTGGGTTGGAAAGTAGACTCACAGACCTTTCCAACAAGCCCACTTTTGCTCAATTTGGACACCTGAAAGTGCCTCAAACATCGCTCCAAAGGCGCGCGACCCGTCAGGCAGGGGCGCGCGACCCGTCAGGCAGTTTTTGCCAGATTGCATTGTACAGCCCAGAAAACGCAGTTTTGACCAAGTTTGACTTTTTGGGGTGGAAGATGATTATCTTTGATGTAATTATTGTAACTCTAAGATACTTTTACTCTTGTTTAACACTTCTATAAGATTCATTCATGTAAAGGGTAAATATTTAATGAATGGATTGGTTTCCTAGCTTATAGAGGCAAGTTGTTTTGACTGCCTAGATTGTAGTGCTTAGTTTAGAAGTGGTTGAAACAGCTCCTAGGATAGTGAGCTCGACCCATGGAGGCAGGGAAAGAGGTTAGATCATCTATATTATGTACTTTCTTGCTCATTTTCATGGTTGGACTCTTGAGGGAGAAGCTATCATTGTATTATTCACTGTATCTCTGCAATTTTTGGCTAAGGAAGACCAGGGTTTTGCAGTCCTCTTTGGGATTCTTGTGGACTCATGTGTTGATGGTGTGTTTTCTAAATGTTCTTGTAAGCTTGTTATGTGATTCATTTCCTTTCTTTTACTTCTGCACATTAAACAAATGAAGTGTTAAAGTAAGAATTCATGCCTGCCATGCTCTGCTTTTAAGTTTGTTTAATTTCAATGTTTTCTACTGTCTAAAGAGAATTCAAAGTTATTGTTTGCTCTCTTTAGCTCTTCATCTTTCTTTCTTGACCATCCACTTCAGTTAAAGGCGTCAACACTCTCTCCTACCTCGCCCTAAGGAACCCCCTGCAGAAACTGTGTCCAATCCCCGCACCCAAAATTGCCCTCTCCTCAATTTGCCACCAAAAACCCAAAAAACCAAAATCAAACTCTTTGATCAGTTTACTTGCCTAATATCAATGTTACCTTATTGGTCATATCATCTATTGAAGAATTTACCGAGATAGACCGGAGAGAGCCTTCTCCTGCCCCGTAGGGCTAGCTACGAGGCTAAATGGTTTGATGTTGCCTTGAGGTTTACCTTTCTTAGCCTGAGGTGAAATTTCAAGCGCTAACAGGGTGGATGAGACTACCGGCTCACCAACCATTTGGGTCTAAAGCGGCTTTCTAGTTTCACTCATTCCTAAGCGTTATTACGGAGCTCTCGCACGCGCGCTTAGGGGTAGAAGTGCTATAAGACTTGGTTTTTCTGCTCTGTGCACTTAGGGGTCAATTTCGTATTTGAGATATATATAATACTTTTGGATCAAACTTCATACTGTATATACATACTTTTGAAAGAAGGGGTAGGATGGTCCACCGAGTTTGAGAAATTTCACTTTTATTTAGGCAAGTCACTAAATGAGAGCCTTTCAGGTTCTTCCTTCCATCCAACCATTCCATGCCTCGCCTCAAGCAAGAAGATCTAAAAGAAATGTCTATCCAATCAATTCTCAAAACATTTTCAGACACGGTTTGATATATATAAAACCTTTGTGTTTCGGGGGTTTGAGGAATATTGATCCATCCATATTTGTATAGCTTTACCACCAGATTCACAAAGCAGGACTCAAACTCCGTTGGCTAGACGTCTATCCCCTGGCGTTGTTCCTTCTCCTTCTTGTGCCAACAAATCTTCTCTATTTATCTCGACTTGGATTCACCTTGGCATCTCTCCACGACTTGATATCCTTTAGAATTCATTCGTCCTTCCTGATACTAGCTTCTGCTTCTAAGAAAAGGGTGGTAAATAGCAAGCAGTCCCTCTCTCTTCTCTAAGTGCCTCATAAAGAAAAGTGATGTAGGGAAATAGGTCCATAGTAGGTGGGCAGGTAGGTAAGGAAACACTGAAGTAAGGTAGGAGGAAAGGGTAAGAAGGTGGTATCATACAGGTCGCCATACCATCCATCTGGCCCCTATCCTAGAAGTTGATAGTTGTCCTGTCCCTTGTGTATTCTCACAAGTGCTTCATTCAGTAAGTGATCTAGGTAGGACTAACAAGTACTAGGTATTTTTAGGTTTGTGAGTTGGGAAAGCAAGGCACAGAATGGGGTTTATTCTTTCCTTGTCTACGAAGGTGTTTCCTGGTTGAGGAGGTTCTAAGTGAAGTGGGGTTTGTTCGGTATATAGATGGGTGGGTAATGGGCACTATCTGAGATCTATTCCTAGGGCAGTAGTTTCTAATTCCTAAAGAGTATACTATCTGTTCTGGTAGTATAAGATTCATAAATAGGGGGAACTAGGAGATGTATAAAGTAAGTGTTCAGTAAGCTGTATAACAAATCTAAGACATTTTATAGGAGTTACTATATGATGGTGATACATTTTGAGTATGAAGGTAAGGGTAAGAGAAGTGGTAAAGAGGGTATAAACTAAGAAATCCATGACGTGTGGGTCTAGTTGGGTTGGGCGTTATTACTCAACAGAGTTGGCCAGGTAAGGTGAATCATGTCCCGAGAATATGAGTCTAATGCAGTAGCAGCTAAGCATGTATGACTCAAGTGGTATAGGGAGAAAGGTCATTGTCAAGGCTCTGAAATCCAAGTGTTCTAGTGCTACCTATCAGTTCATAGTATTACCCACTTCACTTCATAAGGCAAGGCAGTAAGTCAAGGGGATGCTAGAAAGTCAAGTCTTATGCTGTGTACTTCCTTCCCTCCTAAGAGTTTGCAAGTATGAAAAACAAAGCATATTCGGGCTTTCTAGGCATCAATTTCCTAGCAGTCTGAAGCTTGTCCATCAAACAAGGTTACTCTATTCTGATGTGCCATAATCTAAGCCATTCGGAAGAAGTGAAACGATATCTGCTAAAGTTGAACCCTCTGTATTTCAACTAATATACCACCATCCATCTAATGCTTCTAAGAGAATGCCTAAGTAGTCTCTCCTAAGTGCTTCATGAAGCAAGTGACATAGGTAGAAGGGTCTAGTTCTTCAAGTACGTAACAGGCATAAAAATGAGTAAGTATGGCTCTTCCCAGTGATGGAGGTGATTCAAATTCCTTCTTCATCATATCGACAAGGCTCGGTCGTAACAATAAGGTCATAATCAAGAAGATCTGTAAGAAAAAGTGTGATTCTAGGTCTGCCTATGAATGTTGGCTGTCTAGCAGTCAAACCAAAAACTCTATAGGAAGTAGATGCAAGGAATGATGTGTGGGGCATAGGTTCAGTAAGTCGTTAGGTTGGTAAAGAAGGTGGTTGGTAACAGTTCAATAGTAAGTAGGAGGGGCGTAGCAGAGTCGGTCGTTAGTTCTAAGTGTTGTACCCAAGGATGTACGATCTAACTAAGTAGGATAGGTCAGTATCTATAGGGTGTTGGAAAGGTGGGTGCCCACTAAGGAAGAGAAAAAGAAGTCTATTCTCTAAAGCCCGCCCGATATCAATATCGAGGGTGCTCTAGAGAAAGAACATATATAAATGCTAGGTGCGAAGCTGTTGCTTTCTTTCCCGCATCGGGGAAATGACATATATCTAAATGGGATGCATGCATGCATGTCTTATTGATACTAATTTCCATACTTTCGGTTCCTTCTCAATCTTGAATTGTATAGGCAAGGCTCTTTGGCCGGAACCAATAGGTAATAGTGATACCAATGACAAATCTGTCCTTTCAACAAGTGTTAGGACATGTCTGTGAATGTTGTATGTAAGGTGGTCCAAAAGCTCTATGGAAGAAAGCTGCCCATACAACAAGTAAGGGGCATAGGTGAGGCACAGAGTGGTTGAATTGTGAATTTTGCACTGGAACGTAGCTGGGGTTGTGAAAATACGTGGTAAGGAGTGAAGTTTCTAAAGATGATAATAGGGCAGAGCAGTAAGATATAACGTAAAGTCTCCCTCCTAAAGACTCAAAAAGGAGGAGCAAATAAGACCAACCAAAATGAGTCTCTAAAATGACAAATTTCATGTAGGACATATATAAAGGCCTGATATAAGCAGTTGAGACACTCATATAGAAGATTCCCTCCCAGCGATAGGCACCAAGTTGGGAGGGGGATAAAAAGACTAATTAGAAGTGTAGGAATTTACAGGGTAAGTTCCTCAGAAATAATACCAAAGGACACTGCTCAAAAACAGATCACAGATTAATACACCAATATTCTTGATGTGGTTAAAACCCTCAAAGAGGGAAATAGTCCACGGCCTGAGCCAATGCGGCCACTTCAGGCAATTTATTAATAAAATAATGAACATTTACATAAGCTTCTCTCATGAACGGTTACCTTACAAATGACCCTCCATGCTCTTTAAATAGAGATCATGGACCAATCGGGTGTTAAGCCATGGATCAAGTGTCGGTAATACCGAGGAGAGAATGAACCATCATATCACTACATATCGTGACTGTCAGATTGTAAGTTACAAAAATACATAGTAAAGAAACACACTTTACCTAACTCTACACTAGACCAAGTTATACTTAACTATTTCCTATGTGTCGGAATATCCTAACATCCCCCCTTAAGAACAACTTAGGATAGGATTGAAGGATGTAAAAATATGACACAATATGAGAAGGAAGGAGGCATTAGAGCCTATCCCCCCTTAGTGACAACTTCCTAAACTCCAAGCATAAATCGAAGTTTAGTAAACTTCTCCTCTGTGAGAGCCTTTGTAAATATGTTTGCAACTTGATCATCTGTTGAATAATATTGCACTTCAAGAACATGGTCATAATGAGCTTTCTGATGAAGTGCATGTGCAGTTTAATGTGTTTGCTGCGCTGATGTTGGACTGGATCTTTGCATAGTTGAATGGAACTTTGATTATCACACCAAAGTGTAGTCAAATGCTGCTACTGAAAGCCAAATTCTGATAGGATCTGACGAAGCCATAGGGCTTCCTTACTAGCTTCTACGAGACCAGGATACTCTGCTTATGCTGAAGAAAGAGAAATGACAATTTTTTTCTTGCAAGCCCATGTAATAGGTCCTGAACCAAGAGTGAACACATAACCTGCAGTCGACTTCCGATCATCAAGGTCACCAGCCCAGTCGGAATCAGTGAAACCAATCAATAGAGGAGATGCTTCTGCACTGTAATGTTACCAAACTAAACTGTACCTCAAACATAATGAAGTATTCTTTTAGCTTCTTTCCAATGACTTTCATGTGGGTTTTGCATAAACTAAGCAATAAGGCCAACAACAAAGGAAATGTTAGGATGAGTATGGGTCAGATACAAAAGTTTTCCTACAAGTTGACGGTATAAGGTAGCATCAACTTCAGCTGAAGTACAAGTGACTGCAATTTTGGCTCTAGACTGAAAGGGAGAAGGGGCTAGCTTACAGTCTTCCATGTGAAAATGGTGTAGAAGATCACAAACATACTTGGACTTGGAAAGGGAAATACCTTGGATTGTAAGACTTGAAGACCAAGAAAATAATGCAAGTGTCCTAAGTCTGTCATTTCAAACTTCTTTTTAAGGTTGGACCTCACATGGTTTATAAGGTTGGGATCACTGCCAGTAAGGATAAGATCATCAACATAAAGAACAAGAATGGTAAGATACTTGCCCGCTTTCTTGGTGTAGACAGTACTATCATAATGACATCTAGAAAAGCCAGTTTCTAAAAGAAAGTTATTCATTTTGGCATACCAAAACCGCTTGCTTGAGACCATAAAGGGATTTCTTAAGCTGACATACAAGGCTAGAGTATGTTTGTATAAATCCAGTAGGTTGTTCCATATAGGTTTTTTCATGGAAGTCCCCATGCAAGAAGGCAGATTTAACATCCATCTGATGGACTTCCCATTTGACAGTGGTAGCAAGGGAAAGAACAAGGCGGATAGAGTTCATTTTTGCAACAGGGTAGAAGGCTTCAGTATAGTCAATGCCTTCAACTTGTGAAAAACCCTTAGCAATAAGATGAGCTTTATGTTTATCAACTTTTCCATCTGGTCCATACTTGGTGTTGGTGCCATTTCATTGCCATCCTTTTCTTCTAGAAACACCATCATTTGTCTATCTTTTTCTTCCATAAACCCCTCATATCCATCGAAATTGATTAATCAATAGCATTATAGTTGTTAGTTTACATTAAAGTTAATTTGTGAATTTTTATGTTAAAAATTAGGAATTTTCAACAAAAATATTACAGGATGTCATGACTTCCTGTAAATGGTTTATGATGTGACACGTGGCATGACAGGCAAGTCAAAGCAATGGATAGGAACGTGATCTGGAATGTACATGCATGGTGAAAAATCGATTCAACAACAAATCTAACGCTCCTGGATATGCGTTCAATGTTGGTCAAACCCAGCCTTTTTGGTCACAAAGGCATCAAAAAGCCATGGTTTCCCAAACTGATTTCGTTTTGCTTTTGGAAATCGGTTTAGATTAGAAAGGACAAAAATCACTCTTTTATAAAAGCAGAAATATCTGCTTAATGTATGTACATTCGATTTAGATAAGAGACAAGCAGATAAAGACTGCGTATTGTATTGTTTCAAAAACGATTATTATCTCTGTGTATTGTTCCAGAACGCTGCTCTTGTATGTGATTTCAATCTTCAAAACTTAAATACAGTCATCGTTTTACTCCAACAGTGCTTATGCGTTAACATTCTCATTGCTTGAGGCTTCTTCAGTGTGCCATTGGAGCGTGGACGGACCCTACGTGGATTGGTATACTGTTAATTTCATTTCCATAGCGTTTTGAATTTGAATAGTGTGCATAGTGTTTAATTTTATTTCCATGTCTGTGAGTTTATCGATTTGATTAGAAGTTCTTGCAAATAATATTCATGGTGATAGCTTGAGAATTCGATTGCTAGATCATTGAACAATATATTGTAAAAGATTTGATCGATCATTAGATTTTGAAGTATCCCTGTGGACTCTATTTTTATGCATTTAAAATTTCAGTGTGTTTAAAAGATCTTTTGATTTTCATGAATGCTTAGTGTGTTAGCTGGAAAGAGATTTTGTGGATAATATCCTTGTAAGAGGGTTGAAAACTCAGTCTAGCAACACACTGTTTCTTTAGAACAGTTAGATAAACTAGATGATCTGAGTGCTAAAGTGTGAGAGGAAACATATTTTAACCTCCTGTAAAGGAGTGCTATAGCCTATCACAGTAAACACTTAGTTAGGTAGACGAGATCCTTTTAGGTCTATAGACTTTAGACACGTGCCTCTAAGTTTACCTACCTTGGTTGATAATAAATCTAGTCTAATCTAGCACCCTAGATTGGCCACTACATTTTGGCACCGTTGCCTAGATCTAGAGATAATAAAGGTAGATTCATAAAAACCCCCCATCCAAAAACTAACCTACCATCAGGAGCAGGCCCTTTAAGAAAAGTTGAACACACAACACCAGCTAAGGAAGTCGCCATACAATTAGAGGATAAACAGAAATTAGGGCAAAGACTTACACTCATCGAGAGGCAAATTCTATTAGCACACGAATCACAGAAGAAACATTTCCCTGAATCCTCTATAAAAAGAGAAAGTAGCACAGTAACTCAACAATCTTTCCTTGAACTTCTCTTTGAAACAAGTGACACTGAACAAGAAATTAAATCAACAGAGGAACCTATCAAAATGGCTGAGGAAGGAGATGGATCAGCAAGAGGAACACCAAATCAAGGTCGAAGAGAGGAGGAAGATTCAACCTTTAAATTTCCTATCCAAGAACCAGAAGAGGATGACGAAATAAAAATGAAAAACATACCTCCATTTGTGCTACCAAAAATTTATGGTATGGCTTCAGAAGACCCAGATTCATTCTTGTTTGAGTTTGACATAGTATGTTGAACATATGGTTACACAGATGATGCCCATAGGCTTAGACTCTTCCCAACAACATTAAAAGCATCAGCATTAAGATGGTTCATGGGGCTTGGTGAACATGCAATAACTGATTGGGATGGCATGAGAAGAATATTCCTGAAGAAATACCAGCCTTATTGTAGATTGAAAGATTCCAAAGATTATATCTTTAGGATGGACCAACAAGAGGATGAAAATTTAGAGGAGTACTTAGAGCGGCTTGTTTACAATTTACAATAATCAAAACACAGAACCATGCCTCTTGATCTGATCTGAACAATATTTTTGAAGGGAATTTGAGAGGAATACTTAGATGATCTTAATTTGATGGGCAAAGGTGATATTTCCACTTTACCTTTTGAAGAAATTGCTAAGTTATGTGAAAAGTATTCTAGGAGCAAAGCCAAAATTGGAAAAAGAACCATATCATCCAAAGCCACAAAATCTGCTTCAGCAAGTGTCACAAGATCTGAAATAGGAAACCTGTTAGAGGAATTCAAAAAAATCTATTAAGTACCTTAGGAACTCAAATTGACACTCTCAAAGCTAAGAAAAGACAAGAAGAGGAAGATCAAATGATGGCTGTCTTTTGTCCAAAATGCCGGAAGAAACATGCCTTAAAAGACTTCCCATTAGAAAACATTCAAGTTTGTGCCTTTTGTATTGAAAATCATGATATATTTCATTGCTCTAAAGTCAAGGTTTTGCAGAATTGTAATGTGGCAGCTAATACAGATATGGAGAATGTGTATTTTATGGGTGCAAAGAGACCATGGCAGCCAAGACCTCCACCTCAAGGTATGTTCCCAAACCAGAATTTGCGATTTCCTGTACATGATCAAATGTATGCTCAGAATTCGTGGAATGTACCCATGCCATGGCAGCACCAAAATTACCCACAACAACAATGGAGACCATCTCAACAATACTCTCAACAATATCAACCATATCCTCAACCATACCAACCATATTCGCAGCCATATCAACAATATCATCAGCCATATTCGCCATATCCTCAACCATATCAGCAATATCCTCAGCAGCAAGTTGTTTACCCACATCAACCCCAACCCACTCAACAAGCATTACCTGCTCCTCCACCAATAAATCCACCACAATTACAACTTCCATCTAACCAACAACCTCCTAGACCTACTCAAATGCCTGCTCAACCTGTACCAAATCCGAATAGCAGAGCAGAGATACCAACTTATAATGTAGATGAGGGACCATCATATCCCACATTACCTTTGCAAAATATCAATTTGAGGTCTGGTAGGATACTTCACAAAGAATCTCCAACAGCTGATAAACAAGAAGAAAACGAAGAAAATGAAAATGAAACTCCAATTCAAAGGAAACAAAATGATGACATCAAAAATAAACAAATGCAACCGTTGCATCCACCACCTTTTCCAGACAGATTGGTCCAAACAAAACTTCCCATGTCTATACCACAGTTTGATGTTTTAGATGAGCTAAAGAATGTCTATATAAAAATTCACTACTACAAGCCATAAAAGACATTCCCATATATACTAAAGCCATCAAAGAACTGTGCCTTAAAAAGCCTACTAGGAAAAGAGTTGATCCACAAACTATTCATGTTATTGGACATTTAGCTGGTCTTATGACAAACACCAATTCAATGGAAAAGTATGTTGATCTTGGTATTCCCAGAGTCACTACAATCATTAACAACATACATATTCCAAACACCTTAATTGATCTTGGGGCCGCAATAAATTTGATGACTCTTGAAACAATGAAAACACTCCAGCTCACAAACTTGCAGCACACAACAATTGTTCTAGAACTCGCTGATAGGTCTGAAGTGATTCCTGAAGGGATTTTGGAGGACATAATTGTTTCACTGGACTCTTGGGAGTATCTAGTGGACTTTTTAGTTCTTCAGCCAAAATCCAATTTAGGAGGACACCCTATCATCCTTGGTAGACCATGGTTAGCAACTACTGATGCATTCATAGGATGTCGATCGGGTAATATGATCATTTCACGAGGAACTGAAAGAAAACAACTCACTCTTTACCCATCAGCACAATCACCAGCAGTAGCACACAATTTATGGCTTGATGATAAATACAATGACAAGGAAGAAGTTCAATCTGTTTTCAGCATCAACCAAATCTATGATTTTCAAGAACATAATAATGATGATCTGGTAGAATTGTTCCTTTCTCAACCTGATGTTTCCGAAGAATTGAGAAATGACCAATACCATGCTGCAGATGAACTTTTGGCACAAAATTTTCAGGAAACATGCACCATTCATTCCTTGCAAACAACATTTCAGAACATTTTTCCTATCCAATCTATCACAAACACATAGAGAAAGACCATAGAGATTAGTCCAGGAAAAACTTTGAATATTGGCACTCACCTAGACTCATCTCAGGAGGAAAAATTGATTCAATTATTGAGAAAATACCAGAAAGAATTTGCTTGGGACTACACCGATATGCACGAAATTCACCCTGAAACATGCACTCACCATATTTATATGGATAGTAATATCAAACCAGTGAGGCAACCGTAGAGACGAATGAATCCCATGCTTCAGGATATTGTTAGAGAGGAATTACAAAAACTGTTGAAAGTCAATTTTATCTATCCTATCTCTGACAGTTAGTGGGTATCCCCATTGGTAGTAGTGCCTAATAAAAATGGTAAGTGGAGGATTTGTGTTGATTACAGACAATTAAACAAAGCAACCCTCAAAGATTATTTCCCACTACCATTTATTGACCAAGTGCTAGACACGTTAGCTGGGAAATCATCATTCTCTTTTCTTGATGGTTTCAGTGGCTACAACCAGATCAGGATAGCCTTAGAGGACCATGAAAAAACCAATTTTACTTGTCCTTGGGACACTTATGCTTATAATGTTTTACCATTTGGACTTTGCAATGCTCCAGCTACATTTCAGAGAGCTATATTAGCTATTTTTGCTGATTTAGTTCATGATTGTGTTGAAGTTTACATTGATGATTTTTCAGTGTATGTAATTCATTTGAGCATGCATTAGAGAATCTTGAAAAAGTTTTGAAGAGATGTATTGAAGCTAATCTTTCCCTGAGCAATGAAAAGTGCTTTATGATGTTAAATGAGGGGATAGTATTAGGCCACTATATTTCTTTTCAAGGCATTAAAGTTGATCCATAAAAAATCCAGATCATTGTCAATTTGCCAATTCCGAAGACTCAAAAAGAGGTAAGAAGTTTCCTTGGGTATGCAAGCTATTACAGAAGGTTTATTGAACATTTTAGTAAAATAGCTTCACCTCTGTTTAAAATTCTAGCAAAAGATACACCTTTCAACTGGAATGAGAATTGTCAGCAAGCATTTGAAACACTCAAAGAAAAGTTATCAACCACACCAGTCTTAAAAGGACCTAACTGGAACCTACCATTTCACATCTTTAGAGATGCATCTGATACTGCAGTAGGTGCCTCATTAGGCCAAAAAGAGGAGTCTTTTCATTATGCCATCTATTTCATTAGCAAAAATCTAACACCTGCAGAATTAAACTACATAGTCACTGAAAAAGAAATGCTTGCCATCATACATGCTGTGAATAAATTTCGACATTATATAACTGGTTATGAGGTTTTTGTACATACCGACCATTCTGCCATTAAGTATTTAATGAATAAACTAGTAACTAATGACGGAGTTACCAGATGGCTGTTATTATTACAGGAATTTAATATCACAGTGTTAGATAGACTAGGTAAGGAGAATCAGGTGGCAGATTTTATTTCTAGACTGCAAAATCCAGGTGAGGTTGTTCTGGTTGAAGATTCTTTTCCAGATGAAAATTTATTTTCAATTTCAATTGTGAATCCTTGGTATGCTGACTTGGCCAACTATTTTTCCACAGGAAGAACACCTCCATATTTTACTCCAAAGGAAAAGAAGAGGCTAATCAAACAAAGTGCTCGATACTCATGGGTTAATGGAGATTTATTTTACATTGGTTATGATATGATTATTAGACGATGTGTAAGAAATGATGAAATAATTGATATTTTAAAATCTTGCCATGATGAACCGTGTGGTGGGAATTTTGCAGCTAAAAGAACAACATTCAAGATTCTTAGTCTTGGATACTACTGGACATCTATTTTTAAGGATTCCAAGAAGTATGTGAAGAGTTGTGATAGCTGTCAAAGAATGGGTAGGCTAACAACTACAGATGAGGTGCCACTTCAACCTCAAGTACACTTAGAGCCATTTGAAAAATGGACTCTAGATTTCATAGGACCCATCAATCCAACTTCCAAAGGTAAGAAGTACATCCTAGTATGTACTGATTAGGTGACAAAATGGGCTAAAGCCAAAGCACTAGTCCGGGCAACTGAACAAACAGTGGTAAACTTCCTTTTTGAAGAAATTTTTGTAAGGTATGGAGTACCAAGGGAGATAGTGACAGATCAAGGTACTCAGTTTACTTCAAAGTTGGTTAAGGACATCACAGAAAAATATCAAATCAAGCACAGAAGAAGTACACCTTACCATCCACAGGCCAATGGCGAGGTGGAATCCAAAAATAAGAAATTGGAAGGAATTATCACTAAGACCGTAGTAATGAACAGAAAGAATTGGGAAGAGAAGCTCAAAGATGCACTCTGGGCTTATAGAATCACATGGAAGAACACTACAGGATTTACACCATATCAGTTGATGTATGGAAAAGAGGTAATGCTTCCTATTGAATTTCAAATACACACTTATAAGATGGTTGCAGATTTAGGAATTGATCTTAATGAAGCCCAACAAGAGAGGATTCAGCAATTGAACCAGCTAGATGAAATGAGGCAGCAATCAGAGGAGACAACACTCCTAATGCAGAAACAAAGGAAGCAGTGGCATGATGCACACATCAAGAAGAAACAGTTCAAAGAAGGAGACTGGGCTTTACTCTTTGACTCTAAATTCAGAGATCATAAAGCCAAATTTACCACACATTGGATGGGCCCATACGAAATAGTTCAAGTTTATGAAAATGGATCAGTCAAGCTTATTACCATTGATGGAGAAGGCCACCCCTTTCTTGTCAATGGCCATCGGTTGAAACTTTACCATAAGCCCATCAGCAAGGAAGATTTTCTTCAAACTGTATCTCAGCAAAGGGAGGTTGAGATATTGCAGCCTTCAGCTGTGATATCTCTACCTTAGTTCATTTCATTTCAATTAAATATATATATATATATATATATATATATATATATATATATATATATATATATATACATATCAATAATAATAATAATAATAATAATAATGGTTTAGATGTGAAAACCAGACTTTGGCACACTCTAACCCAAAATTCTTACTTGAAAACCAATTCTTTGGCTGGTAAGAATTCCTTGTTTTATTTGTTTCCTGTTTGATTCATAGATTCAATAATGACTTGAGGACAAGTCAAAGCTTTAGTGGGGGAGAAGCATCAGCACATTTTTGTTTTCCTTATCTCATCTCCTCATTGTAAATTCTCAAAGAGTTTGTTTCAGCACTTCAGTATTTCAATAAAGAAGTTGCTTTTGTCTTTGTTCTAATCGGAGGGACCTGTTCAAGCAATATGCAGTGGGACCTGTTCAGAAGACTATGTTACCAGCACCAACATTAGAGGGACCTGTTCAACAAACATCAAAGGGACCTATTAAAGACTGCTATCTCAAGCTACTTCAGCAAAGCTTCAACAAGGTTTCAACAGAATTTCAAAGGTTTCTTATCACCGAGGCTCCATCAACACCAAAGATCAAGAAAGATGCACACACATAGTTCTTTTCCAGATTTCAAAGAAGCTGCACAAACATTCTCCAGATCTCAGAGGGACATGTTGTATCCAAATTCATCTCAGAAGGGACCTGTTATGGACAGTGAATATTAGTCATATCTGAACAATAAAGATCAGTCCTACCTATGCATGCCAACTCAACTCTTGATCAACCAATAAAGTGTAATGTATTGTTGTAATTTTTATTTTTAACATTTAAATTCTTGGATTATTTTAGTGTTAAATGTGATGACTATGATTGCTTATGATCAATTTCAAAAACACCCCTATACCCATCACCCTTGTCATATTCCTAACTACTATCATTTCCCAACACACTCTAGCCTATCACCATACTCCTCCTACGATTTTTAAATCTTCTCCTACACCACCCTTCAAACCTTGTTATTAACTCATTATTCTTGAATTGGCCATCCAACCTTATTATCGGTCCAACATTCTCCTAATCGGCCAAGTACCAATGAGCAAGGGACATGTGGTGAATCATTGGAGAGTCAAGTGTTCAACGATTTCATTCATTGTTTTTTCTGAATCGGCCAAGTTATAACATGATCGTTTGACCCAAGTCAACTCATGCAAACAACTATCCGTTATCATCACTCCAGCACTCCATATATACTTACGACGTTCTCACGATGGTACCTATACAACCCAGTACAGCTACTCCTCTGTCTTTGTAATATGAATACGCTCTGTCATTATCATTATAGTGAATTGGGTCAAGTCGGTTGTTAAAGTTCCATTTCATTCTCAGTTTGTAAAAAGGGCGTTCCATACTAGTAATTCAAACGTTGTGATTTCAAAGAAGGCCGAGAACAACAGGTGCTACGAAGAGAGAGCATAGTAATTGGGCTCATGAGTTTCCACCTCCGCCATAATCCAAGGACATTCATCCGGTCGCTGCCTAAGCCATTGAAGAAGCTGACCCCGAGAATAGAGGGCGCTACCAGGTCGGTTGAGTGGAGCGAAAAACAGAGGTAACAAATCAAGAGACCCTTGTTGAATTATTAAGCATAAACGAGGAGGGTTAGAACAGGAGTTTCTTTGTCAAAATGACTAATAGAGCAGAGCCTAATACATTTGATAGTTCCCAGTATCATGATGACTGTATTACAATTTTAAGGGAAAAGCAATGGCTACCCTTCTTGGAGAAGTTTAATGGGAACAATGAAGAAGTAACTAAGCAGTTTTCCTTTACATTTAATGGAGAGAAAGCATTGATAGGCAAATTCTCTTTTAGGATTTCAGAAGACACCATAGCACAATCCTTGGGGATCAGCCCAAAAGGAGAAAAATATTTCAAAACAAAACAATTCAAGGAAAAATCATGGACCCAATTCATGTCTAGGTCGAGGGTTTCATCTGTTAACTGGAAAAAGGGTGTCCCTAGGAGCTGGCTGATGCACCCATGGGATGAAATGGTGTATATTATTCAGAAATTTGTTACGTGTGAGGGTCGTTACAACATAGTCTATTTATATCACATCAAACTCCTGTTGCACCTAAAAGGGCAATGCACCATTAGTCTACCCTATTTCCTCTTACAGAGCTTGACTAAGATGTCAAAAAATATTCAAAAGCAAAAGGGTAATGAGGATAAAAGCTTATATCATTTTGGGTTAATTAAAATTCTAATTGAATTTGAAGTGCAGAGGAGGGGAAAAACATGGAAGGAATTTCTAGTTGCCAATCAAATCAAAGATGGAGAAGATGAATAGGAATAGCAAGAGCACTCAGGATTTATGCTTGACATTGATGAGGAAATCCTTGTACGCCAGACAAGCAATGTACCTCCACCCAGCAGTAGTGTAAGGACGAGAAAGATGAGGCAAGAAGCTACCCAGAAAATTGAACAAGACAAGATTTTCACTACAGATACAAGAAGATCAAGGAGAAGAAAAAAGACCCAAACACAAGAAGATCAACCAGAGTCAAATGCACATGCACCAATGGACATTGAGAGCAGTGCTCATTCACAGCCAGGACCGGAAGCCGAAATGGAAGTCGAGAGTAACAATGGACAAGGGAAAGAGCCAACACTTGCAAACAAGAAACAAAGGAGGTTAGAAAAACAAATTGAAAAGCTAAAAGAAGAATTGATGGAGGCCAACATGCTAGAGAAGGTCATCAAGAAGGAGAATGAAATGTTGAGAGCTCAGAGCAAGGAGACTCAGCAGAAAAATGAGAAGCTGAAGGAGCAAATCAAAGAACTCGAGGCTGAACAAACCGACATTTGCAAGTGGGCAACCAAATGGTATACTCAAAAGAAAGCTCTCAAAGAGAAATACAAGAATTTGAAACATGAGCTCCACGTTCAGAAGAATGCCCAAGCTCAGAAGAATATAGATGCATTGTTACAAGCAACATAGGCACAAGCAGGAACAAAGTATAAAGGGAGTACATCAGGATTAGCATGAGGACATGCTAAATCATTGAGCTTGGGGGAGATGTTAGTACCATTTCATTGCCATCCTTTTCTTCTAGAAACACCATCATTTGTCTATCTTTTTCTTCCATAAACCCCTCATATCCATCGAAATTTATTAATCAATAACATTATAGTTGTTAGTTTACATTAAAGTTAATTTGTGAATTTCTATGTTAAAAATTAGGAATTTTCAGCAAAAATATTACAGGATGTCATGACTTCCTGTAAATGGTTTATGATGTGACACATGGCATGACAGGCAAGTCAAAGCAATGGATAGGAACGTGATCTGGAATGTACATGCAAGGTGAAAAAAAGATTCAACAGTGAATCTAATGCTCCTGGATATGCATTCAATGCTAGTCAAACCTTTTTGGTCACAAAGGCAACAAAAATCCATGGTTTCCCAAACTTATTTCGTTTTTCTTTTGGAAATCGGTTTAGATTAGAAAGGACAAAAAGAACTCTTTTGTAAAAGTTGAAACATCTGCTTAATGTATGTACATTCGATTTAGATAGGAGACAAGCAGTTAAAGACTACGTATTGTATTGTTTCAAAAACGATTATTATCTCTGTGTATTGTTCCAGAACGCTGCTCTTGTATGTGATTTCAATCTTCAGAACTTAATTACAGTCACCATTTTACTCCAACAGTGCTTATGTGTTAACATTCTCGTTGCTTGAGGTTTCTTCAGTGTGCCATTGAAGCGTGGACGGGCCCTATGTGGATTGGTATACTGTTAATTTCATTTCCATAGCGTTTTGAATTTGAATAGTGTGCATAGTGTTTAATGTTATTTCCATGTCAGTGAGTTTATCGATTTGATTATAAGTTCTTCCAAATATTATTCATGGTGATAGCTTGAGAATTCGATTGCTAGATCATTGAACAATATCTTGTAAAATATTTGATCGATCATTAGATTTCGAAGTATCCCTGTGGACTCTGTTTTTATGCATTTAAAATTTCAGTGTGTTTAAAAGAGGTTTTGATTTTCATGAATGCTTAGTGTGTTAGCTGGAAAGAGCTTTTGTGGATAATATCCTTGTAAGAGGGTTGAAAACTCAGTCTAGCAACATGCTGTTTCTTTAGAACAGTTAGATAAACTAGATGATTTGAGTGCTAAAGTGTGAGAGGAAACATATTTTAACCTCCTGTAAAGGAGTGTTGTAGCCTGTCATAGTAAACACTTAATTAGGTAGAAGAGATCCTTTTAGGTCTATAGACTTTAGACACGTGCCTCTAAGTTTACCTACCTTGGTTGATAATAAATCTAGTCTAATCTAGCACCCTAGTTTGGCCACTACACTTGGTTCTGTAAACCCATTTGCATCTAACAAGTTTTCATCCCATTGGAAGAGGAACAAGATCCCATGTATCATTTGCCAATAATGAACGATATTCTTCATTCATAGCTGTGTCCCAATTTGTATGGCCTGAAGCATCTGCAAAGGTGTCAGGATCATAATTCGCTAAAGCTTGAACCAGTAAAGAAGAGGCTCTATCGAACTGAGAACGTGTACGTCGCTGATCTGTAGGATCACTGGCAAGAGCACCTGTCGACAAGAGCACATGCTGCATCCCGAGTAGCACAGACCCATTTTAGAAGCTGAGGAGCTGAAGGAGGATCTTGAGAAGGTGGGGGAGGATTGTCATCCTCGTTGTCATCATTTGAAGAAGAAATATTTTCAGAAGTAGAAGGGATAGAGAGAGGTGGCACATCTGTCGAACTAGGGTCGTAGGCCGATATATTTTTAGCAAACTTTACATCTCTTCTAATGATAACATTTTTGGACTTAAGTGGAATAAGTCTATATCCTTTGACATCTTCAGAATATCCAACAAAAATACATTTTTCACTCTTAGGTTCTAAAGCTTTATGTTTCTCATCTGGAATATGGGCCCATGCTTCACTTCCAGAAACACGAAAGTGACCTACATCTGGTTTAATTGAGCTCCATGCTTCTTCTGGAGTGATATTCTTTAAAACCTTAGTAGGAGTGTGATTTACTATGTAATTTTCACAGTTAATTGCTTCTGCTAAAAAATATAGACTAAGTCCTTTAGATTAAAGCATACAATTAGCCATTTCCTTTAAGGTGTGATTCTTCCTTTCAGCTACACCATTTTGTTGTGGAGTATATGGAATAGTATGTTGCATTTGAATTCCATTCTCGGTGGCAAAGTTGATGAATTTGTTGTTAACATATTCTCCGCCATTACCAGATCTTAGCTTAAGAATTTGATGTCCAGATTATTTTTCAACAAAGGCCTTAAAGGCCAAGAACATGTTAAATACTTCACTCTTGAGTTTTAATAAGTATACCCAAGTGTGTCAGGAGAAATCATCAATGAAAGTTAAGAAATACTTGTAGCCATAGAATGAAACAACTGGAAGTGGACCACATAAATCACTATGCACAAGATGTAAAGGGGCTGAGGTGTGCCAAGAGGCATGTTTTTCAAAACTATCCCAATGATGTTTTCCGAGTACACATGCGGAACAAACACCATCTTTGCAAGATACCATTGGAAGACCTGTCACCATATTTTCTTTACATAGATTCTGAAAGGAGCGATAGTTTAAGTGACCAAATCGTTCATGCCAAAGTTTGCTCACTTCATCATTATGAGCAACAAATACCGAGGGAAGATCTGATGACCCAAAGTTGTTAAACTTATACAATGTTGTAGAATCATTAGCAATGTCAATATCTAAAATCTGTCTGGGATCTCTTAGGTCCTTAATTACAACATCATAAGGTGAAAATTCAACAATTTTACCTTCACTTGAATGAGTTATCTGATACACAGATAGAAGGTTGCAGGATAAGGTTGAAACACATAATACATCATTAAATTGACCATTGTCTAGATGAACAGTTCTAGTCCCTACAACACTAAGAGATCTATCATCACCGACATATATATTTTTGGTGTTACAATCATTTAAAGAAGAAAACATGGCTTTGTTTTTGGCCATGTGATAAGAAGCTCTAGAATCAATGAGCCACTCATGAGAATGAGAAGAAGAAGATACATTTAGTGCATAAGCAGACCGAGATGCTTGACAACCACATGCAGAAAGTGCTATTCTTGAAGATGAAGTTGAAGTTGAAGAGTGCTCCAAATGGATGTTATGCTTCCAAGGCTTCCATCTTCTTAAAGCATTTGGATTCTAAGTGGTCATCTCGATTAAAAAAGTGGCAATGTCTATCAGTCTTCTTCCTTTTTTTTTTATTTTCCTTATCATTTTGTTGAAATGATTTTTCATTTTGAGACTAAAATTGCTTTGGACCCTACCCTTGTTTGGTTTAGGACCATTCTTTTTAGGATACTGCTTCTTAGGATTCTTTGAATTTGGTTGCTGCTGGGCGGCTAAGGCTTTCTTAGAAGAGTTTCCAAGATTAAGAAGACCAAGATATAAGAGATTTTCTTATTCTCTTATTAAAGAATCACAAAAGGCATCAAAAGAGTGGGACTTGTAGTCTTGTCCTTGAGAAATAAAGACTTCTCTAGTAGAATGGAAGGTGGAAACAAACATAGAGTAAGCTGGTCCCAACTTAGTAAGAATGGAATAGATAAAGAAACCATATTCTTTCTTAACCTTAACAGCTTCCAAAAGAAGTCTAAGGGTCTTGAACTTGGACAAAAACTATTCAATGGAAGAAAAATTATTGGGGTCCAATGTAAGAAACTCATTTTCGAGTTGATGGGCTCTAATTTAATTTTAAAACTTTACTGAGTTGTTTCATTGCTTCATTAGGAGTATCAAGTTCTGCGATATGGAATCTAAGGTCTAGATAAATATAAATCCCTATCAACCCACGTGCTTGATCTTGCTTATTTTCCCATTTGGCTGCCTTATCTTCATCTTGAGGTTTGGTTTCTTGGCATGATGCTATTCTGTAAAGACCTTTACTTCTAAGTAAAGCCACAATGTAGGACCACCATTGGAAGGAGTTGGTGCTGTCAAGAATAACTTGGCATGGAATTTCCATTTTAACATAAAATGAAGCTGTAGATGCTGAAACTAAGTGTTCCAATGGAAAGATCTCGAAAAAATAGGCTGATTAAAAAAAATGGCTTTGAAAATGGCTTTTGGATGAAGAAGTTATGGCTTTTTGAAGAAAAGCTGTTGAAGATGCCGAAGAAATGCGTGAATGTGTGGAAATGAATGAAAAGGTTATATTTAAACCCCCAGCCTCCTGCCCCCCTCCAAACTTAATTTAATTAGTTCACTTAATTTTTTTTTATGTGACTCACTTTTATAAATAAGTGATAGTCACTTTTACAATGGTACTTTATGAGCTACCCACTAAATTGTAACTTAAATAAAATATAAAGAGGCTTTAAAATTACAAGTGACTCACTTTTTCTAATGGGTGAGAACACTTTTACATAAAGTAACTTTAAAACATAAGTTACATGTGCTTTTTGAAAAAGTAACTCAATAAAAAGAAATACTTGAACTCAAGACCTCTATTTTCATAAAGTAACTTTGGACCAAGTGAGTTAGTTTAAAAGGTTAGTAATTTTTGGAAAAGAGGAAGGGTTTTTGTTGTTGTTGTATTGTACAATCATTGAAGCTTTAGGGTGCGTGCTTACTTGAAAAAATTCTTTTTTGCCTACAAAACAAAAACCACAAAACCTAACACATACATACAAAAAAAAACAAACCTTACAGCTTAAAGTTAGCTTTAGCTGGAAACTAAATATTTTCCTCAATGTTTTTGATTTTCCGAGATCACACTAAGGCGCGGCGGAAAAGAGCATACACATGAGAAAAATCCTTCCTGTTTCTAATTTGCCCAAATCGCATAGAGTCGCGGGGAAAAGAGAATATGCAAAAATGAAAGGTATAGATCTGGTAATAAAAAACAAAGACCTAAATAAATCGAAATAAACAGAGAGATGAATAGCTAGAACTGCAAATAAACACTGTATACCTCAAGATCTTAAAAATGACGTAGCTAGGGCTACCATAAACCTTTTCGCGTGAAATGAAAGGGGTTCCTCACTAGAATAGATGCTCCTAACATAATAGAGCAGTCCTATCGGCTTGAAAACAGTAAGTAACAGTAGATCTAGGAAACGAAAGTCGGATGTAGTTGTATCGGCTTCAGATTTGGATCACCAATGGATGCGGCCCTCAAATAGCTCTGATACCATGTAGGAATTTACAGGGTAAGTTCCCCAGACAGAAGACCAAAGGACATCGCTCACAAACAGATCATAGATTAATACACCAGTGTTCTTGACGTGGTTAAAACCCTCAAAGAGGGAAATAGTCCACGGCCTGAGCCAACGCGGCCACTTCAGGCAATTTATTAATAAAAGAATGAAAATTTACATAAGCTTTCTAATGAACGGTTACCCTATAAATGACCCTCCATGTTCTTTAAGTAGAGATTATGGACGAATCGAGTGTTAAGCCACAGATCAAGTGTCAGTAATACCAAGGAGAGAAAAAACCATTGGATCACTACATATCATGACTATTGGATTGTAAGTTACAAAAGTACATAGTAAAGAAACACACTTTACCTAACTCTACACTAGACCAAGTTATACTTAACTATTTCCTATGTGTCGGAATATCCTAACATCCCCCCTTAAGAACAACTTGGGATAATATTGAAGGATGTGTTAGCGCTTGGAATTCACCTAGGCTGAGATAGACAAACTCTCAAGGCTACATCAAACCATTTCACCTCGTAGCTAGCCCTACGAGGTATGAGAAGGCTCTCTCGGGTCAGATTTGATAGATCTTTCAATATGATTAGGCTGACCAATTAAGAGTAAAGATTTTAGGCTAGTAAATTGATAGGGGGGTTGATTTAATGATTTTTGGGGTTTTTGGTGGCAATTGGAGGGAGTGCAATTCAGGGTGCGGGGATTGAGCACAGTTTTTGCAGGGGGATCTTTGGGGCAAGGTAGGAGTGAGCGCTGATGCCTTAATATGAGATGGATGATCAAGGATGATAGAGGAGGAGCTAAAGAGGGCAAACAACCATTTTGAATCCTCTCTAGACAGTGGAAAACATAGATATTGAACAAAATTAAAAGCTGAGCATGGCATGCATGAATTCAAACTTTATCACTTCATCTGTTCAATTAGCAGCAAAGAAAGAGATGGAACACATAAACACACTTACAATAACATGTAGAGAACACACCATCAACACAACAATCCACAAGAATCCACAATGATGTCTGCAAAACCCTGGCCTTCCTTTTCCTTAAATTGCAGTAATAGATGTACAATATGCAATAATACTTCTCCCACAAGAGTCCAACCATCAAAATGAGAAAGAGAAGGCATAATATAGGAGATCCAACTCCTTTCCCCACCTCTAGGGGTCGAGCTCAGCTTCCTAGGAGCTGTTGCAACTAATTCTAAATCAGTCACTAGATAATAGGCCAGCTCAACAACTTACCTCTAAAACTTAGGAAGCCTATCTATGCATTAAATATTCACTATTTACATCAAAGAAGCTTCTAGAAGTGGTAAAGAAGAGTAAAAGTATCTAATGCCATGACATTTACACAAGAATCCATCATTTACATGCCCAAATAGTCAACCAAAGTGAAAACAGTGCTTTGCTGGCCAAACTGGTCAAAAACTGGCAAATTTTGCCTGAGTGGTCGCACCTCCTGCTCGAGTGGTCGCACCTTTTTGAAGCTCTGTTTGAGGGCCTTCCCAGAATCCAAATCAGGTGCAGGATAGCTCGTCGGAAAGGTCTGGAAGTCTACTTTCCAACCCAACCAGAATTTCTGAATTTGGAGTTGATTTGACCCCTCAAAAATCAAATCTCCCAAGACTGCTTTCTGCAACTCAAAAAAGGGGCAGAAAGTCAAAATTTGCATGTATTTTGAGCTTTTGGAGGCCCAAATCTCCATAAAAACTTGACCCCATGCATCGGCAAGTGTATTTTTGCATGAAAATTCCAAAAATGCAAAGTTTTTCTCATTCTGAGCTGTCCCCCCGAGTGGTCGCGCGCGGGGTGAGACCACTCCAACGGCCAAAACCTGTAAATTTCTCAAAAATGTCAAAAATGCTCCAAAACTTCTCAAATTTTTTGGTTTTGCTGCTAGAAGAAGGCTAGTGAGTATCATGGTGAGTGAGAGAAGCCTCGGCCAAGATACTGAGCGGGTTGGTCTTCTTCTTCCTCTTGCGAGCCTCGGTCAACCTCCTTTGAAACATTTTCATCTTCGCCTTGCAAACATGCATCCTAGCCCAATATCCTGTGATGACCGCCCCTTCCACCCTTATGAGGCCTCCTCTGTACCTCAACCTCTGTAGATGATGAATGGTCATCACCTTGCTCATAAGTCTCAGTATCTGGCATGGTTTTGGAGCAAGATGGGCAAACTGAAGGACAAATTGGACTGCTGCCTCTGCCTGCAAAAGTACTGAACTCTATGCTGTTTCAAGGGGAAAAAAAAAACATGAGGGGAATGTTAGGGGAGGGAACTTCTTAACAAGGAATGGGAGTATATGATAATAACAGGGAATCTTCAAGGGAAACTTTACACATTGTCATGCATATAGGAACCGTTTTAACATTGGGAAATCACTTGCCAAGAACATCTCATATGGGACAAAACATGTATGATAATGAACATGGAAGGGGCATACATGAATCAAGAGGGACATAGGGACACCATACACCAAATTCACTGAGGAGTTCATGTGTGTTATAAGGCAGATTCTGCTCTTTTTGTTCTTTAAGAGTTACATGCACATTAAGGAGTACATACTCATCATTTTCACATGAAGGGAAAGTGTTTCATGTATAAGGGGATGTCAAGGATATATAGGGGTTTGTACATGCTTTTAAATATACAGCACATTAAATTTACATGACTCTCTTCAGTCTTTACAATGTATCTTTTCTTTTTGTTTTAGTTTTTTGCATGTGTATGGTAGAGGAAATTAGGGTTTGAGTGCTTGTGAGAGGGGTAGGGTTTATAACTTAGGGATGGGAGTAGGGCAACATTTATGTGCAAATGAAATAGGACAGAGATGCAAACATGATTATTAATGAAAGAGTGGAAAAAGGAAGGGATCAATGGGACAATAAACACTTGAAACAGTCACAAAACCCTAGCATTTTACAAACATTAGCAACGGCCATATTAATCCATTCACTTGCAACTTTAAATGATAAAACCATGACACACCTCATTATTTTCACCATCCATATCATCATTCATGAATTGAGTGCCTACCTTGATCAATTTAGCAAGCAAGAGGGCAATTTAGTAAATTTGGAGTGATTCTGTAGAAGACAGCTTGAGTGGTCGCACCCTGCCTGAGTGGTCGCACCCTTGAGAAAAATACACTGCAGAGGGGTCACTGAGTGGTCGCACCCCGCCTGAGTGGTCGCACCCTTTCACAGCCTTGTTTGAGGGCCTTCCTGGTGTCGGAATCGGGCGCAGGATGGCTCGTTGGAAAGGTATTTGAGTCTACTTTCCAATAAAAGTGGAATTTTTCAATTTGGAGTTGATTTGACCTGTCAAAAATCAAATCTCCCAAGACTGGTCAAAAAGTGCCAAATGAGGCTGCTTCAAGGAAGAGTGCTGTTGCAGTCAACTTTTGAATGCCTTCCTCAACCCCAAATTGAGCTCATGATAGCTCATTGGAAATATCTCTTTGTCTAGTTATCATTTTACCCATCAATCAAGTCATTTGGCCAACCAAGCTAGGAGAAAACTTGATTTTCCCAAGGTCACTTCAGAGGTGTCTTTGATTCTCCTGAGGCAACGGTATTCTTGACATTTCTCTCAAACCATGACACCTGTGTAAAAAGTGAAGGAGGTTTTTCTTCTTTGGCATGTTATGGACAAAAACCTCTCTCAGTTTCCCAAAATTCATCTTTGACTGATCTGAAACATCATTTGAGTGAAACTTGCCCCGATGTGTGAAACAAGGAATTTTGTCGAAATGGAGCGAAATGAAGGGGATAGGGGGCTTCTAAATTCTTGGGGAAATTTTTGGGAGTAGGGAGGGATGTTAGGAAGCAGGGGAAAGTGGAATCTCAGAGATTGAGTGAGGGGAAGGGGTCCAAAAGGGCAAAACACAGGCCCAACCTAGAAAATTGCCAGGTTGTAGCTAGAAACTAGGATTTGTGGAAAAATGAGGAATTTGGCGGATCTAAGGGATGGGAAGTGTTTTATAAGGTACTTTAAGGATAGGGGAAGGTGTATGAACATCAGGATATGAGTTTTGCTGATGATTTGGCCGCCCAAGAGAAATTACCTTCAAAACCCTAGGAGAGGGAAATGAGCTTGCCTAGGCACAACTGAAGCATGAATAAGGTATAAAATGACTCATTAGACACTGACATGAAAATGAAAACCCTATGAATGATGATAGGCTTAGCTGAATGATGACATGGACTGACATTTGGGCAAAGCCTAGACCTAATGCCTAGTGACCAAATTTTGCTTGAAGACTCACTGAAATGACAAAATTTGACCTTGACACTTCAAAATCACTTTTTAAGAGCATATTTGATCACCGAAGGAAGGCTGGAAAGACTGACACTAACAGGATGTACAAATATGACAACGAAGATATGACTACTCAAAGGTGAGTCGCTCAGCAATGAAAGTAATTCTTCCAGCTTCAAAAGTGAATAGAAATGATCAAAGTGCCAATCCCCATAAGATATCATAAGGTCTGGTTGTATGGAAGAATGCAAGAGGGGAGTTCAAAGGATCTCACACTGGTTGGTGGTTGTGGTTGTCCAACTGACAGTGTTTCATCAGTAGGTTTAAGTAGTCCCTTCAAATCAGAGGTTGTAAAGTGGTATCTGAAGTAAGTGTTGTCTATGCTTGAACCTGAAAAAATAAGCCTAGCTTTGCTTTGTCCACCCACCCACAAAGTAAAAGTAAACATTAATTCGCTTGCAAGTCTGGGTCAAAAAGGGAAGTTGATAGGGGTCGTAACAAATGTCTGTCTGACACCCCTTCCTTGATCATATTGAGCACGTGAAGCAAAAAGTGATTGCTCTAAAGAAGAGCAACCATTGCAGTGGAGGTGGTCTCAAAAAATTCTAGCAATAGAAGGAGGTTATGAATACTAGTCCCATTCCGTAAGAGAAAAAACAAAATGTGAGGTGGGTTTTCACGCGAAGGGTTCTGAAGAAGACAAAAAGTTTCGTCCTATACTAGCCTAAAGGTGAAGTCCTTGCTCACGCAAGAAGACAAACACAAAAGTAGAGGATCGAAGAGGATGTGTAAGAAAGCTCGACTAAAAGGAGAGGAGCGAAGCCCAAGTCCTAAAGAGAAGGTGGAGTAATAAGAAGCATTTGAGAAATGCGAAGTAAAGGCTGGCAGAAGAGAAGACTTAGGAGAAACCAACTAATGGTCAACATAAGAGTTTGAAAAGAAAAGGTGGTGGATCCAGGATTGAACTTCCGACAATAAGAGGAAATACTTAAGGCAATAAA
Source organism: Pinus tabuliformis (assembly GCA_031772625.1). Classification (NCBI taxonomy): domain Eukaryota; kingdom Viridiplantae; phylum Streptophyta; class Pinopsida; order Pinales; family Pinaceae; genus Pinus; species Pinus tabuliformis. The sequence continues at coordinate 342,760,844 of CM062816.1, forward strand.
AATGCTAATGCGCCTGTTCACTTTTTTTCTTATTCTGGGCTTAGTGGGACAAAAATATACCATGACTTTATAGGTCTTTCCTTCTGTTTCGAACCCAAAACATCAAAATGTGAATCCAAGGTTGTTTCAATAAGGTACGGAGTAAGGCATGCACTAAAATGAAGTGGATAATATTCTCTCAAAGTAGTTTGTCTCAATTAAGAAATTATATCTGGTTGGTCGGGTTCAGCTTATCCTGAACAAAAGCACTAGGGCCTAGGAACATAGATTAATTCAGGAAAGGTCAAGTCCAGGAATGAATGGACTAAGGTCAAGCTTGTGAGCCGGTAATATCAAGATTGGTAAAAGGATAATGTAGGTCCCACTCGAATGAATGGAAAATAGGCTAAAGCAAAGGTGCACCAGCAATGTATGTTTTTCCCAAGCAAGCAAGCCTGTCCATCCAATGTAATCAAGTTCTCTGATTAACCAACCATAATTCCACTCGAGCCATTCAGTAGTTCCACTATATCGGCGAAAGGTCAACCTTCCCTATTACCTAATTGAAAATACATACGACCCATCATACATTACGTCATGTATGGCTTTCTTTACCTATCTCTTACCAATCCTACAACCCAATAACTCATTACGTTGTTGAGCCAGATACACCCACAAGCAGAGATAACGCTATACTTTAGAGCGAGAAACGAGAGATCTTGCTAGATATATAAGAGGCTAGCAGCGATCATCCTTCCATTAACCATATGTAACAGTCCAAAAAAATAAATATCTAATTTAACATTAATTTAAATGAGAGTGCCACTTACCTAGCCCAATAACCATGATTTTAATTAACTAAATGCAAATTGAATGAATAGTGCTTACCTGTTTTCCTGTGGTCGAAGTAGGCTTACCGCAACAAGGTTTTGGGGACGACTCTCCACACAACCGTAGGCTCAATTGTGCAATGTCTTGCTACAACTGGCCACCCCCGAGCCCTCAATCAACGTTCTACTGCCAGTGACTCCTAGGTCTTAGTATACGATTCTCCCAAGAGAATGAAAGATAGAATCTCGGAAAGATGGAATGCCCCCTTCTCATCTTCCTCACCATCTATTAAATAGAACAACGTTGGAAGGGGAACCACATGCACACACTCCATGTGTCTACATGCAACTTCTTTTGATTTTTAGCTTTCTTGTTTTATTTCTTTACTTTTCTTTTGATTTTTAGCTTTTCTTGTTTTATTTCCTTCTTTTTGATAGTTTTCTTGTTTTATTTATATTTATTCTTATTTAGAGTTTTAGTATGGTTATTACTATTTTTATTTTTATTATTTTTATTTATTTTCTTTGTATATATTTTTAATATCATTTATTATTTAACATTTATGATTTATTATTTTTATTATTTATTATTAAGTGATTTATTTTTTATTATTTATTATTTCTATTATTAATTATTATTTTTATTATTTATTATTTATTATTTATTATTAAGGGGAGGGATATTACACACTCTCCCACTTTAAGGAACTTCGTCCCGAAGTTAAGTTGAATTATTTATTATTTATTATTTATTAACTTCATGTTGCCAACACCCTCTACTGAACTAGTATAACCAACAGGCATCGAAAGTCCCCAACACCCCGGGAAATCTCAAGGAATCTCTGTCCTTTTTCCCACTTTCGGCACCAGGCTAAGCCTGACCCGGTCTGTATCCTAGTCCAAGGCTGGCCCCAAGGCTCGCGCCTGACTCAGACCTCATCTGCCCCAAGGCAGGCATCCGGTCTGGTACTCAATGACCCCGGGCATCTGGCAAGGCTGGCCCACTCCCTCCACAACTACTAAGGCGCACAGCCCCAGGCATCGAAGTCCTTTACATCCCTTCCGGACTTCGGCATCCCAATCCAATAACAGGCACCAAGCCTAGAACATCAGGCACTTGGCCTCCTCAAGATGGTCCCATAGCTCTTCTAGAGCTATCCATCAAGAGCTATACACAAGAAAAAGGAACCACTGGCATATGTAGTGTTGATTGAGTTTTGTCCCCAGCCCATATGGTGTTACTTATTCTCCCTCGTGCGTATGGGCTCGCACGAGATCATCAAATAAACCAGCCCTCTCGGCCCATTTGTGATTTCCTGTCAATCACCACATCTCAACATGCAACCAATGCATTAGCTATACCATCATAGTATCATAGAAAATAATCCACATGCCAAGTCTTGCATGTCATCATGAGAACATTCATCATTGTTAATCACAACATTATGGATAATAACGAACTGCGTGCTCATGCATGTCATAAATTTGTATGCAACTATCACATGCTTCACCTCATGAAATACCATCATAAGTTATAACATCAACATATTTGCATCAAATACATATCATGAATTCACATTTTAAATGAACCACATGTCAATAAACCTCATATTATAGCATCATAATTCCTATGCCACGTTATGCATATCATATCCATCATGAGTATTCAACATTAAATACCTATCATCACGTAGTAAATGAATATGTCAATATACCTCGACATAACATCATAGTGCCTATGCATATCATAATCATCATAATTATACATCATCACTATTGTAACAACTATATAAATATAAGCCACAACTTCATAAAATTCATCTTCTTTGTTAATGATATACAATTGTTATCCTTTAATATTTTCCTATAGACATTTTCTTAGTCTATCACTTGTCAACTTACACCAATATGAGTGTTCTAGTTCATACTTTCTATCTTGGCCATTTGAAATTGTATAGGTCATCACTATGACCCTCACTAATCATCATCAATCATCATTCACTTGTGATTGCCAAGCTATTCAATTATGATAATTCCTAAATCCAAAATCTTCCCTCTAGTTCTAGAAATGACTTCTTGTTGATTTATTACACCTATTTATGAGACTTTTCCTTACCCGCCACAAGTATCATTCTATTATTCTTTTCCATTCATCTCAACATTCCATGTTGGTTATACTATCATCAATAGAAAATTGTAAGTTTATCATTTTCCCTTCCCTTCATAGCATAACTTTCTTAGTTATGTACCACTAACTTTAGAGATCAAACTTATAAACTTTTCCTCCTTTCTCACTATCCCTTCGATATTAAATGGATAGTATTTTAAGGGCTATAATTATTTCTTCCAATTTGACTTGATTTGACATGTACTCCTTAGGGGGGTGTACTTCTATTCTCATAGTTGTGTAAGTAATCAAGTATGGTTCTCATCCTTGCACGTTTTCTAAATTCAAGTATTACGAATGTGAAAAATACCTTCATAGTTTAAGATGTATTTCCATGAATTCATCACTTGATCTTAATTTCATGGAAACATCATGAATTTATTTCCTTTGTTCCATGTTTATATCTTTGTTTTAAATCCTCATAAAAATATTAAAATCCAAACTCTTACCAATTTCAAAAGTTCACAAGAATTTTAATAAGTAAGATAATTTAATTTACAGATGTATAGTTTCACTGGCCATCAAAAGTAAAGTAAAACCATATTTCTATTATGCTACTCTTGTCATAAATTGGATTAAAATAAATATAATTCTAATAATTTACCAATTATAAAAGTAAAATAAAAACTACATAAATATATGTGATTTGTATCTTATCCTCCCAATATTGTTATAAACTTACTTGTTGAGATATTAAACAATGTATAACACATCATAAATTTTATAGACATTGAAAAGTCATAATATATAAATACTCATTAAAATAATAATTATCTAATTATGAATTTAATAAAGTTTTACCTTCATTAAATTATCTCATCAATTTCAAAAATAATTAAATATATTAAATATATTTATTTTTCCAAAATCACTGATTAAATATATTAGATGTGTCTTAAATGACCAAAGTCCGCTTTCATTCCTGAATATATATTATTTTTATACACTTATATTATTAAATTATATCTCTTAATACTGTAATGGAGAATCACATGATATACTTGCATCTATCTAGAATTCAGTGCTCAAAGGGTTTCCCCTTCGAAGGAGAATAGTGACTGAGGTAGCAATATTCACAACATAGAGTCCAAGAAAATAAGTGGATATTATTGTTGTTGCAGCCATTACAATGGTAAAATCAACAATAGATATGAGCTCAACATATTATTTGTATAAATTGAACTTAAATTAAGTGTAGAGGATAACAATCATTTTTTTGACTAACAAAGATAAATCTAATTGACAATATCCTTCATAATTATCATTAAAAAGATGTGAATTAAAGAAAAAAAATAAAACTTGAATCATGAACTACTCCATAGGAAACATGATCCAAGCAAACAACACATAGATTAGTAGATGCGCACATGGGTATCTCTTCAACAGATATAGTGCCACTATCATAGAAAAAGACATTACTTCTCATGCAAGAAATCTCTACCACTACCAACTTATTTACAAACCAATAGTGTACATTGTATACCTAAGTTCTAACTTTCAATACAAAAAAATGCAATTTTCATTTGAAGGCCCATCCTGACAACCATATTTATTATTGATATTTTAAAACTTAAGACTTCTCGCCCTCACTTCACTCACTAGTTTACCAAACATGAAAGATCTCTATCTTGCAAATTGTTTATCAAAAATGGAATGACAAAAAACACTCAGAACGTTTCTTTAAGACAAGCCTACGTATGCTCATTTATCCCTTTTTCTTCCTTCACAAACCAATAAGGTCAAATTATCCTCTCATTTACCAGGATTTTCTTCTAAAAGGATTGTCAGAAGCATTGCAGTAAACAGATTTCATAACATATTTATTGTAATTAAGATGTATTCAAATATTGAATTAGGATCTGGGTATCAAAATAAAGTCGTGCCCAAAACCTTGTAGCGGTAAGTCTACTTCGACCACAGGAAAACAGGTAAGCACTATTCATTCAATTTGCATTTAGTTAATTAAAATCATGGTTATTGGGCTAGGTAAGTGGCACTCTCATTTAAATTAATGTTAAATTAGATATTTATTTTTTTGGACTGTTACATATGGTATCAAAGCAAGTTCAAACCCTTCAGGACTTTATGGATTTAAAATTTAGTAAAATTTACTTAGTAAAACACAGGCAAAGAACTGTGCACTTCCTCGTGAGTTTGCGGCCGGTAACCGTATTTACCTGTTTGAGGGTGGCTTATATCCTGTTTACCTGTATCAGAGGCAGGTTCAACTCTCACGACCTATAAACATTTTAATGAAAGAAAACTTCAATCTATGATTTACGGTGTTAGGGTTTTCATTTTTGTTTTTATTTTTTAGAAGCAAGCACAGAGTTTCGTTTGGAAAATAGGCCTATCTGTGGCTAGAAACTTGTGGTAAACTGACTATTTTTAAAGTATAGCAATATTACCATAGCAACTTATAAAGCTCTTTAAAATGAGTTTTTAGAGACATTCGTAGAACCGCTAAAACAGGTCAAACCAGTCGAGCAGACGTTTTGCTGTTATTTATTTTTTTATTATAACTATTTCTATTCTGGCAGTAATTCTAGAAACATGTGCCCTAGGGCTGTACTGCACAGAGTAGTTCTACCTTTGCGTGCAGTAAGGGTGCATTGCGGTTCCTCCGCTGTACTGAATCTTTATCCAATGCAAGTTTCCGCTTTGGCCTTCTTTGCCCTCTGCTTGCCGCGAATTTTGTTTTTTAAAGCTTGTGCTTGCTACAGATTTCATCCTTGTATTATAATTCCCCAATTTGTTGTTGCTCTTAACAACAGTCCGGGGATCAGAGCTAAATTTATGTGCAATCTCCACTATCCAAGTTTCCTAACTTCTCGCACACAATCTACAACAGAGCAGTTTCTATACCCTGTCTATACCCTTTCTATGTGTGAGAGTCCGTGATCATTGCATTTCTATACCTTTGTTTTTTCCAGAATTAGAACCCAATATGATTTACTATTCTTTTCAATGCTATCTGTCTACTCTCCAGAAATTCAAGATTTCTGTTATCCCAAGGATTTCCTTCTCAATCAATGGTTAAAATTTGCACTCTATTATATTTTTCAAATTAACAATTAACGTTTTCTTTATTATTCTTTGGGTACTTTTCAATCTTTTAAAGGACTATTTTTTTTTTGTATCACAGGTTTCCTTCTTGCACATGCAAGAACAAATATATAATAACTTTGTTCCTAATGGAAAGTTAGGACTCGTCTTTTTACAAGTTGCAATTATCCTTAATCATGAAGACTCATAATACTCTGTTCCTAATGACCAGAAACCTTCTTCTTTTAGATGTTCTCTCCAATTTATTTTATTGCAAACAAATACATATACATCGACATCTGCGAAGCTCTAACTAGATACTTTGAGTACATACTGCACCAGCTTTTAACAACACACATAGAATGGGAATTTTTCTTTCCGCTAATAGCCCAAGAGAGAATATATATTTAGTGGATGTCATTGCACATGTTTGCCATATTCTCTTTCATCCATCTTCTCTTTCAGTAGATGATGGCCAGAGGAAAATTCTTCTTTCCACACATGAATATTTTATTGTGTGTGTTCCTATTTTTATTATTATCTATTTTGTATTCCAAGAATATTGATACATTAAAATAATTCACAAAATTTGATCCAAAGACGATGAAGATTAAATTTCATGTTAATCCATTAATCACTCAATCAAATTCAAACTTGGATGATAAAAACAACTTGATATCAATTATAGTTCTTTTGAAAGCCATTTTTATCGTTTTAAAATGAGCGCCGGAATATTGAAAAAAAAAAAGACAGCCGGATTCAATGTATGAGATATCATCCCAGTTGGAGAAGGACGAGTAGATCCACAACTGTGAAGCTTTAAGTAGACTCCATGATTTACATAGTACACTTGAGCTATTTTCACAGGGTCGATCAGACCACAGAGACAAGGAATGTTTTTTTTTTTCAAAATAATCGTTAATGTTACTTCACATGCTTGCATATTCTTTTACAAAGTAACAGGTGAATTCTGGTTTACTTGAGATGTTGCCGTAGCAAAGGGTTGTTGCAGCGCATGATGATTTATTTTACATACAAACTCTGATAAATAGGCATGTAACATTTCAAACATTCCTAGGTTTTACAAATTGATAGCGAGCTATGAAAGAAAAAAAATAAAATAATAATGAGATGATATAAAACAAAAAATATACACAGAATTGTCGTATTCTTGTAGCCTATAACCGAAATAGCATCCAATGCGCTTTACAGGATTTCCATTGAAATGTAAGGTGGTTTATGTCCGGAAATGAAACACTTAGAAATGAAGCTTAGAACGTTTTCAGATAAATACACAGTTGCAATATTTATTTAGCGAGCCAGAAATTCAACATTTTCAAATTTAAAAGACTTCTCTCATATGACTAAACCAAGCCTACTTCGACCACAGGAAAACAGGTAAGCACTATTCATTCAATTTGCATTTAGTTAATTAAAATCATGGTTATTGGGCTAGGTAAGTGGCACTAAAATCATGGTTATTGGGCTAGATAAGTGGCACTCTCATTTAAATTAATGTTAAATTAGATATTTATTTTTTTGGACTGTTACGCCATAGGCAATCTCAATGCTCATCAGCATCCTCAATTGATAACTAGCCATGGATTCCCGGCATGTGCTCTCTATTTCTTTGTACTTCACTCCTCATTATCAGTTACTGGTGCTCATTCCTAATCAATGAGTAGTAGCAGTAGTGGGGCGTATCGGTAGGAAGGGTGGGTCGGGTCGGTAGCGCTCTCAATGACCAGGCTCCTTTCCTTAGGCAAACTCCTCCTTGTATTCTTCTTTGAAGCTATCTCTTTGAACTAGGGCTATTTCTATCTAAAGAGTTGACTATTTTAACCAGGCTTTGAACCAGGCTCCTCTTTTGGTTCCTCCTTATAAAGCACTCCCTCCTCTTTGGGGCTCTTATTTCCAAAATTCTGTCTATGTAAACAAGGCTCTTTCACCGAGAATCCTCTTTCAATAGGGCTCATTTTTCTCATCAGGGCTATATCAACAAGAGCAAAGGCAGTAGGTGCAAAAGTATTTGTTTCAGGTCTCCTGAGGCTGAAGGCAGTAAGGTAGAGTGTAAGTTCCATCCATAAAAAGGGTGAGGTCTGATGATAGGTTCTCGAATCTATTCCCAACAAAGTATGATTTCCTTCCAAAGGCTATTCAAAAGGAGGAGGTGAAGTTCCCACCTGAGGAGGGCATAGGCTGTAGTGATGAGGTTACAAAGGATAGTCCAAAGGTTGTTTCCAAGAAGGAGGTTGATGAGGGTCCTAAGGCTGAGGTATGATAGGTGAGGTTTGAGGTCAGTATGATAGTCTATATATAGGTTTCCTGGATGTAACTTCATTTCATGTATTAACTGGCTTGAACATCACATGTCTGCTTGAACTCCTGTCGCTCCATCCATTACTTAACATCTATCATTTGGTCTGTTAGCACCTGATAATGCATGGAGAAGTTGTAAGGTGGGTGTACCTCACACACACTCAGGATGGGGTAATGATTTCACGTATATGGACTTCAGGTAATTTATACTTTCTCAACTGAACGTCTGTTTGAAATGGTTTTTCATAGAATGGGTATGCTGTAACTCTTATCCATTGGTTCAAATCTCTCTTTATTGTGTGGGTTCCTTCACTGTGGTCCTCTGGTGGGAAAATGTAATACGTTTCTCTATCAGTTTTAAGGGATATCGGTGCACCTCCACAAAGGTTCATTCACATTTGTCTCCTCTGTCCGCTCTTTTTAGCCAACATTCGTATAAGAATTCAATTAGTATCTGTGCACCTCACTCACATCCTTGCAGTGTTTTCAATGTGAACCTTGCTTGTTTATGTCCCTAGATGGGTTGTCTCAACTCGCATGAGGGCTATTAGAGACCCGTGCGTAGTAAATCTCTAGTGCCATACTGTGCCAGGTCTTTTTCGACGTCATCTGTAGTCTCACCCCTTTAGGTATTTGTTGGCAATCGAAGAAATCAAGATCTCTCCAACCCATCCTAGTAGGTAGCACAACCTCGTAGAGTGTCCAAGTAGATTGTATCAAAGCCTATTTCTTCTCCAAGCCCTATTATCCAAGCCTAGTCAAGTAGCCGAGTAAATCAACCGAGTATCCAAGGAGCCCTAGTGATGCAAACTGTGAAGGCCCCACCCATGAGCCAAGTAGTCCATGCCATGCCTCCTTGGGTTCTTTATATTATAAAAAGGCGCTCGACGTCAAAGCAAAAGCTTCAATCTGCGAGAATGTAGGAGGTTTCTGAAATGCTATTTTTCATTAACAAGAAATTGTTTGGGGGACCTGTGATTGGGAGGTCTCCCCCACGGAAGAAAAAGGATATTTATCTCGATGAAAATGATGAATGATAACGGGCGGAGAAAATCTGGTCTACACCAATTTATTGTCCTTCCAAAATTGAGATTCAATATTTTTTATTAAGAAAACTGCTTTTTTTAGGATATGAGTATGAATCATCATCGGGGCACAGAAGTGGATTTGATTCTTACTTCAATAGGCAATTTCTGAAATTTGATATATAATCGGTGGGTTTGAAAGGCTTTACAAATTCACATGATGTTGCTCCAAGCATAGTCCAAATCCAACGATGCTACTCGAAGAACCTGGTCAAATTGAAGAAAGTTGGTTGAACCCATTCGTTGCTTGATTTTTTGACTTAATGGCAACTCTATTCTTTTCTTGACTCCTAGCTTGGATATGAACCCCACTGTACATACAGAACAGTGGTTACTACATGCTCCACACTAAACGAGACGAAACACAGGGTTGGTTCCTACAACTACTCACAAGGAATACAGGTCACGAGGACTAATCCACATGGAGGGAACTAATATATAGCTACAATAGAGTACTCAGAGAAGACACGACGAGGTTACACAATGTGATTATAAGGTTACATGTTGAGTACTCATTTAGATCCATTGAGTTCAATGGATTGGATTGGATTGGATTAGTTTGATGATGCTAGACGGAAGGAGTGGCTGAAGGGGCCTTATTAGTCTTCCAATGAGAGTGGTGTTCACAGACACGATGAGGACACGTAGCTGATGACACCATGGTGATTACTCATTGAAGACATGCAGAGGAGAAAGTGGAGTATTCATTGAGCTACAACATAGAGTACACATAACGATACACACAGACTTGACAGGAAGTACGTATCATAGCCAATAGGAGATCCAGGAGTCATGGTAATCCCTAGTCGTAGTAACCCATCGTATGACTAGAAGGGACAGCTTGAACTCAATGTGCGTGAACTATACGACATGACCAATACAATATACCCCACTAGCCCACATATTAAAACACAGTCATACCAAACAACTACTTATATCCCATATGCTTATTACTCCTTATACCATAAAAAAGACAATCTCAAAAGTACAGGCACTTGGGTGCGTTTCTTACGTGGGTGCTTGGTGCGGTTGTTGCGGCTGCTCTACATGGGATGGTGGATGGAATGATGATGCATTACATATGTTAATGAACTTTTTTAGGAAGGATCTGACATACATAGATATCATAAGAAACAGTCATAGTCACTTGCCAATCATTTCCTTAGAGACTGTAAGTCATAGAGAGTGAAATAGAGTGAAGAAAGCATTATAGTGAAAGACTTCCTTCGATAGATTACTCTACTTGCCTTGGGCGGGGGTTACTAGCTCAGATGCTTCCTTTTTTGTTGGTGACTATCCAGGTTGACCGAGAGGAATTGACCATGCTGCAACTAGTTCTCCCTATGAACAATCAACTAACAACTATGAATGATGAACTAACAACGCGGGCTATGGATCTTTCTATGCCATCATGTTATTTGCATAAGAAACCATCTACGAACTGCATTGGTCAATCACATAGTAGTTATGCTCCAATTGATCAATTTATTATAATATGATGCGGTGGTAGCCGGAAAAATGGGTCATTTATCATCAGAAGTATTGTCGTCACCATTGAGAAAATCACTAAATTAGCCATTTCATTTGAGATCGGGACTGAAACTAGGATATCCCTAGTGAATCAAGAAGAAACTACTCGAAAAAAGTAGTATACATGAAATTAGAATGGAATGGCGCAAAAAGAGGGCCTTCCTTAGGGCACTCGTCCATGAAATCAATTATTTGATCAAGCGTAATTACATAATTTGGCTAAATGAATTCAGATAGAATATCAACGTTTCACAATAATAGAAAAGGAACTGATTGAAAAAACTATAATCCAGCTTCAGATAGAGTGACAAGACGAGGATAGAAGTTTATACTTTGAAAGCATTAAAGTAAGGATAGAAGTTTATATTTTTGGTAGAAGTGTCTCTTTTTTATATAAGTTTAGATTTTGAAAACTTTCTTCATCTCCTCACATGCTTAGTGAGAGGCACATGAGGGTTAATCCTTCATGTGCTAGGGGGGAAGACAAGGGATGACTGCTCTTGCCCTCCATAAAAGCATTAATCCCTATTTTATAGTGTTGAGAAAATCGCGATTTTTTCATTTCAATGATAATATCGCCTGATTATTACGCATTTTTTTCCCAAAAAAATCGTCGAAAAAATCGTGATTTTTTTTTCGAAATAAGCGTGATTCGATGGGAAATAATTGGTAGGCTCCTAGACAACACGTTTTATAAGGGAAAAATGATTTTTTTTGTCATTTTTAGCAGACAACGGAGTTGTTTGAGAGCTGAGGAGGAGAGGAAGGCGTCTACTAGGGCAGAGGTGGAGAAAAGCCAGGAGATTTTAGAATCCCAAGAAAGAGAACTTCGTCTTTGGATCAAATTTCTTCAGCAAACCGTGGTTTTCAGGTATGGGCACCAAATTTGGCCATTTTTATTTGTTTTTTTCTTATTTTTGCTTGAGTTTCTAATATCAATAACTCATTGATTATGAATGATTTTTGAGTGGTTTTTTTTCTTGTTTTTGCTTGAGTTTCTAATATCTATATCGCTCGGGTAGGTAAGCAGGTTCATTCGCTGGCTTTGGATCAATTGCATCTGGCTCTTTATACTTAAGAACTGGGTTTGGGACTATAATAGGATCTGCTATTCAATATCCATCTCTACCTAGGACCTATCTAGCTTCCACCTTTTCCCCTGCCTAGGGCTATGCCTTTCCTACTACCTATACCTTCGCTAATGGGTAAACTGATGCTACTTAATGATGTTGGTTGATCGATGGGTTCAATTGTCGGGATTGGCTTTGTGATGGGTGATGCCAGTGGTTATGGGCAGTAAAATGATACTACGACCTGTTCCACATTTGCTTATGGAATCAGATAATCTTCAATTGGTCATCGACCGATCCTAAGTGATGTGATTTCTTTAACCCTCTTTGTTATTGCGAGGAAGACGATGTCAAGTTTGTTGGGGCTCCCTCGATCAAAAAGAAGGGGATCTAGTGACAGTAACTCAATATAGTGCAAATGAAGTTTTTTCTTCTCCACAGTGGATGGAGTATAGAGTCCTAATTGATGAATACCACCCTTTGCACTACACTTTCAATATTGCCCATCATAGCTTCTAATTGATAACCGGGTTTCTAGTTGAAATTAGCTCAATAGTTGCTAGTTTTGAGCTCGGCCCCCCTGTACTATCTATTTCCAGTCTTCCCCACCTCAAACCAACCAACAAAGAGATAGAGGTACTCATTAGCTAATTAGGGAATACAAAAATAAAGGGAGAGGGTCTAAACTCTTATTGACCAAGACCAACATCCATCCTATATAAAGAGAATCCGGATATCGTAGTCTGGATAAACCAACCCAACCAAGGGAGGGTGTGTCGACATCTAAGGGAGAATCTCACATAGTTGCTTTACAATAATGCATGCCCTCGAAAGGGAGAGAGAGAACATATGGGACATATATTCTCTGATCCGAGTGAATCTTTCTATAACATAGATAGTAGCTATCACCTATATAACAGAACTCTCTGAGAGGTAGGGCTCTAGTAGTCTGCCCTTCCTTCTCTTTGAAGAGAGAAGTATTCTCCCTGATTCTTCGAGAAAAAGAGTCTTTTCAGACCAGGAAGGACCGTAAGACGAAAGATAAATAGATTTCTCTGGGGAAGTTTCCATCCATACATCACCTTCCAGGCTGGCAAGCATAAACACATATATAATCTAAATGCCACTCATCTAGAAAGAGAAGTAGTAGTCTTTCTCTCTTGCCCAACTACGTGCGTCAATGACTTAGGAATAGAACAAGAAAAGGCCTCAAGCCTAAATCCCCTCAAGCAAGTAACATAAAGCCTCAATTCATCCCACAAGCAGCCTAAGGCCACCACTTCCTGCGTGCATAAATTGAGTGGTCCAGAACTAACTGAAGCCTAAAGCTAGTCTTTCTTCCTTCCCACAAGCCAATGGGGCAAGCCAACCTTCCATGTGGAGAGAATCGGTGGGTCAGACGTTTGTACTCCCTCTGTGGGCCATGTATTGGGAGGGAAACAACTAGGAATGGATTGCATGACAGAGGGAGGAGGGTGGGTATGTAGTGGGCCTTTCAGTCAGAGACTGGTTGAGCCTACCTCAAAAGATGTGGCTAGTAAGTGGGGAAACCTCCCTGCCGAATGAATATGGTGTGTTGTTTATTTCCTAATTTTCCATCTCACTTGCTAGTAAGAATTGTGTGCCCACTCATCGCTACCCCATCCAGTAAGGTAAACCCCATGCAATGGCTTATTGAATCAAGGAGAAAACGATCATACGTAGTCAACCATGTTACCATTCGTTGAAATAGTTTCATCCAACCCTACACTGTGCTATTATGGTCTGAAGCCTTCTCTATCCATTGGAGTGAATTCAATGACTGCTGAAATCAAACCTGTATGCATGCCTAGATCTACTAGTCAATAGCGCCCCTCCTGATACTACACTCACCAAAGGCTCCTATCTCTTTGAGATAGTCGAGTCCCTCGGAACAAAAATGGTTTTGTACGTACCTAAAGGTCATTCATTGCATTGTGGTCGAGTGTGGAAAATCTATATCTATCTATCATTTAGAATCACTAAAAAAGTCTAGTAGCGTAAATAATCAAGTGGCTAAGATGCGTATAGTAGTAGTGAGAATTGTTTTGTGGCGAACAGTGTTTTCACCTGTGTTTCTGATCCCCATGGAACCAGCTTACCAACCAATCTATATGACCCCCGCTTTGTTTAATGTTAGTTCAAGAAACTCGTTAGTGAGAAAGGATTCCTTTTGGGGAGAATCTTTTGGGCGTGAAAAGCTTAAATATTTCTTTTGGGTGGAGATCTAAATCTCAAGATAAAAAGAGTTGAATTATGGCGAACTCGATAAAGGAGGACTCCTTGGCAGATCTATTTTTACCAAAAATTGAAGGAGCGAGGCTAGTGGATGTGGATCCCATTAAGCTTTCTCCAACTTGGAGGAATCTAAGGACCAGGGATGAGATAATAGCCAAAAATATTTTTGTATTTATGGTATTAGAAAAGGATTAGGTCCTAGGTAGAGGTGGATGGGGACTCAAATCACCTCCCAATCCTTCTTCAGATAGAAAAGGAAGATGTCAAACCTTCCATCCCTTTTAGATTGAATTATTAGTGGTTAGAGGATGAAGGGTTTACCAATTTGATAAAGGCAAGAATGGGTGAAATATGATTCTTCTGAAGGGGAGTAAACTATTCTGAAACTAGCAACAAACTTGAAAAAGGTCAAAATGATTGCATCAAAATGGGACATTCAAAACTCTTACCTCTAGCCCCAGCTCTGAAGTGTACAGAGTCGTGCCCAGACCTGAATCAAGAGTCCAGGAGTTAGTAAACTTTCAATACTTTTTCTTCCAGCCAGAAATTCAACAACCCGATCTACCCCTAGAATCAGAGAAGATCAATTCCCAACCACAGGTGCTGCTCCCATTTCTTTCTCTGCTACTGTACGCTGTGCTTAGAATATTGTTTTGAATAAATACAATCCCAACCGAGATTAATGCCCGCCTAACGCGCATAAACTCACCTTTAGAAAGCTCACAATATTACTTTAAGGTACATCTTTGAGGGTCTATGCCAACCCAACCATTAGTAGTCAGAGCAAAGCCCGTGCATCGAAAGACATATCTTGTGTTGCAAATACCTACTTCCATGCTTTTGTTAGAGCTACCACTTCCTTAGTCCCAGTCGATCCAGCACCAAAGGACAAATAACCATAGGCAAGGGCATCAGGTACAGTTTACCTAGTCCAATAAAATGCTTTTCCACCAACAACCAAAGCATGGGAGGCTTCTAAGTGTAGTGCCCACTCTAGTTTCCTAACCCTAATATGACATTATCTTACATACTTTATTCTACGAGGACCTCAGATTGAGGATCTGGACCCATGACACTATTATTAGCGATTGAGATATTCATGGTTGGGATGTTTATGAATGCTTTCCATTGATATTATGATAGCATGAATGGTTATGTAGCTTATCTATCAATATTCTGATGATTGCAATATTAAATAGTTAAGTTGGTCTCTATTTGAATTTATGATGAGGGTAGTAAAGAATATGTATGCGCTCTACTAAAAGCATAATGAGGATAAATTTGATGGATAGGTATATTTCTACGATGTTACGATGTTGATAGCTTAATGAATATGTATGTTTCCATTGATGATTATTGATGATAGCCATGAGGGATGTGTCCCCTATGTTACCTACTTCCTTTAGTTCAGACTTACAATGGACAATGATGTGAATGACCAGGAACTGCTAATGATGCTAGTATGATAATTGACTAACATAGAGAAACCTTGTTACTGATGATTATTGAGTATGGCAGGAAACCGTCAGAGGCACTCGCATATGACATGTCGATGACACCTGGTTTGATGAAAATTCATATTATTTTACCTTTTAAAGTCTAAGTCGATCTTGAAATCTGCCATATATGTTTAACTATATTCTGATGATATGTTAATGGTTGTAGACACAGATTAGTTGCTTGACCGAATGACCCACATATGGGTGATGGGGTTGTACAAGTGGATGGAACTACATGGGAGGGGTGGGACAGTGTCCCTGATCTCACCCACTAGCACTCCCACCGTGACTTGGGTTGGAAGGGTTGAAACACCTTCGCCTTGAAGATCACGATGCCATGAGGGCAGGTCCCAAAGTTGGGTTGCTCATGAGGACTTTACCGGGGGGCGCGCATCAAGGCAGATTCCTTGATCCCCGACACCATTAGTCTCACTATAGCAGGCAACATAAGAGATGATAGTGGTCTATGACGTTGCACGATACTTTCCCCTCGTAGTCACTGGATGCTTGAAGGGCAAGTGGTGTGGCACCCTTGGAACTTCAGGGGAATTTCTTGAAGGGCACGACCAACTTGGCACCCTTGGCATCACAAATAAACTACTAGGTGTGGCACCCTTGGAACTTCTAGGGAAGTTCTTGAAGGGCACAACCAAACTGGCACCCTTGGCATCACAAATAAACTACTAGGTGTGGCACCTTCGGAACTTCTAGGGAAGTTCTTGAAGGGCACAACCAAACTGGCACCCTTGGCATCACAAATAAACTACTAGGTGTGGCACCCTTGGAACTTCTAGGGAAGTTCTTGAAGGGCACAACCAAACTGGCACCCTTGGCATCACAAATAAACTATTAGGTGTGGCACCCTTGGAACTTCTAGGGAAGTTCTTGAAGGGCACAACCAAACTTGGCATCCTTGGAATCATTAAAAATAAATAATAATAAATAAATATAAGCAAGGAATGAAAACTAGGTAAATTTACATCAAGGGTAAATGATGATTAGAAACCAATGTAATTAAATCAAAAATAAAACTTGGAATAAGGAGGATCATAGGAAGAATTAAAATAGAGTACCTTAAAAACTCTACCCTTCCCATTTTGGAAATACTAGGAAGATTATGTGGTTTAATTAGGAAAAAGGGGAAGGCAAACATAATGGTAAGGATAAAGATTAATCCTAAACTAATTTAAACCTAATTAAGAAAAGAGGAAGGTGAATTAAAATGAGAATAATAAATTAAATTTAGAGAAATGTAGAGAAGCTCCATGTGTCAACAACCAACATAAGAATATCCATCTACGAGATAACCTGAGTTAAATTAGGGAGTAGATTGGGGATAAAATCTTGACTCATTAATTGACTTCAAGTAATGAACACAAATTAAGGAATAAAAGGGGGGGAATAAAGAGACAACTAGGAGAAGAAATAGGAATCTTGTTGAGGTGAGCAAATATTAGTTTTCAATAAAAATTTAAGTAAATAATTTTGGGAGACCCTTGATATGAGAATGAAACATGGGTGGGTGAATAATCAAGCTATTGAATTATAAAAAAATAATTAATTATGCATGACATGAAAAGTGTCACCTTGAGGACTCATATAAAAGAAGGGGCAAGCCATGGGAGAAGGGACTATTGGGAACCCTATTGTTGGATGGATGAGATGATGTCAGAGCAGTGATTACGAAGCTATAGTGAGTTTGGTGAGGTAGAGGATTTTAGAGAGGGGACTCTGGAGCCAAGGTGTGCTCTCCTCTACCAGCTAGTGCTTTCCTCCATTGTACAACCCCATTGCAGCTCGGGGGTCCGCGGGGAAGAAGAGTACCCAAGGAGTAGGCTGGGAGGTTAACCGGTGGGTCTTCGCATTCAGATCAAGTGCGTCATCATTCACTCGCGGAGGTGACCAGCTACAAGGGAATACCAGCAACAGCAGAGCAAGTGGAGTCTCGCCTTCTGGTGAACGGTACATATGTATTTCATTACTATTGATCTTAGTTAAATATATGAAAATGTTATGATATGTTTCCTGAAATATGTGTGTGTTAAATAAATTTGAATTTCAATGCGTTTCTTTTCTGGCTATATTTGCAAAAAAAAAAAAAAAAAAAAAATGTACACAGTCTGGATATAGTCCTTACACTAAGTCAGTAGCTTACCCATCACCGATAGAAATATATACTTACACCAATCACTAGATCACCAACCAACTCTATTTAAGTCCCATAGCTTGTTTCAGAATGATCAAGATAACCGGTTACAGCCAGATCAATAAGCATCCAAGCTAGTAGTGTCTTAAGCACCAACTGTTGTAGAGATAGCTTTTGCAGAGGCAAAAGTAGTCCCTCCACCAACAACACCTTGTACATAACCAACAATAACCACAAATCCAGATACAAAGACAACTCCAGTATAAGAGACAGTTTCAGCACTAGTAGCGATTAAAGCAGATCTATAGAGGTCTATATTCTTTCTTTAGTTATCGAGATTCATATGTTCACGGTCGAGATTAGGAGTCCTTAGTACCAACGGTTTACCCAATTGCTTGAGCCAAATACGCACCAATAGGAGCACCCACCCATAGTAAAGACAATTTGTTCAGAAGTCAATTCACCATATATTCTTTTTATGTGCCGCTTGATTATTCACCAGTTGCTTAAGCATAGATGCAACAGATCTATTTCTTTTGAAATTGAGCTTTCGATCCAGTAGTTTAAGCAAGTTAAGAATCAATTAACCTCATTTACTCAAAACCACTAGAAAATTGAGATCAAGACCAAGTAGCATTGATAGTTGGAGCAAAGGAAGTTCCCAATCCAAAATTAGTTGATATAGCAGTTTCAGTTGAATCAGCCTTGTTGCTTCTCCTGCCCTCACCTCTGTTGCTCTAGCTCTCACCTCCGTTTCTGATGGTGGGATTGTGACTCGATTTGCATCTGTACTTGGATCTGCCTCTTTCATGCAAGAAACTGACTCTACCTTCTATACTTCTGATGCTGCATATGACATAGTAGGAGAGAAATACATTGTGGGAGTATACCAAGCACGAAGAAACGATACAAACACGCAGTGATGCAATCACCAACAGGCTTGACCCTTAACACGATCCATCGAGGGACAACCGAATGAATGAATGAATACAACTTAGCACCCATCATATAGTCCAGCACAGATCCCCCATCCATCCAATCCAATGAGTGTCTGGGACCTATACAATCCAATGCCCGTATCCATCCAAGGTGAATGGCTAGAAACTCTCTTTATACCCCGACCGAGGACCAATGCCAACTATAACTCGTCACCTATAGTAGCGAAGCAATCAAACTCCCATCCAATAGCCAATAGTCGGGACCTATATAATGTAATGCTATCCATGTCCATCAAACACCCCCAACCTATTACGCTGTGTAAAGAACCATCCATCTCAATGTCTAAATGGCTAGGTCAACGAGCTTCACGATGAAGAGTCGGAAAAAATGCCCAGGATCTATGCCATGTCGTACACCCGTCCAATGCTCAGGCTCTCTATCCAATGGCTGGAAACTACACCAACTGGCACACCCTTCTGGTTGTTGGGTCCCACCCAAACATAGCACATCCATCCCATTGCAGAAGCAAAAACGAATAGAACCTAACCACCTAACTGCCCACTCGAAACTAGCCAACGCATCCCTAGGGAAGGCCTAGGAACTGTAGAAACATAGTAGTACATCCAAACGAATTACACTTGCTTACACGTAGTCCGACACCCACACGCTCCGCCCAAGCTTATGGCTATCGACCACGACACAAGCTACTCGTTAGTCATAGGGGTGCAGAGATATTCTAGGAGGGGCACCGATATAACGAGAAAAGGGCAATGCGAACTATTTCCCAGATTGAAAGCAAGAATTTAAGTTGTCTTCATATTTTCTTTCGGCTAATGAGCTATAGATAGCTAACGGTATCCTCATAATCATTGGGAAATGTAGAAATGGAAATAGGCACATGATCACGAGGCCAACCGACCAACATATAATTGCCAACATTTGGATGTCACTTCTCTTCTATTCCACCCAATTCTAAACTCTTTTGCGAGCTATTCCAATCATTCAACAAAAAGCGAGAGTAGAACCAACACGTCAACTCGACTCTCTAATCCTTTTCTAATCCTACCCCTATGATCTCCCTATCATATGTTGGTGGTTCAACAAGTTGACTCGGTTGTTGGTGGGTTGGTCCTCTGCTACTCTACTGATTCCCTGTTGTATTGGTTGGTTGTCCGCGCATTACCTTTACGAGCGAATATCTCCCTATCTGTCCTAGGTGCCCACCGGCCAATGAATGAAACTACCTCTTGTTTTCCTGCCAGATGATCTTCTCAACTCCAACTTCTCTTTCACTTAGAAATTAATGTGAGTGATGGGTTCAATTTCTCTCTCCTCTTGGAAGTGGATGTTTTGGAATCTTCTATGTTTAGTCTGTACTCCCACCCCCCGCTCTCTCTCTAATAAGAAAGAGCCAAAAGGAAATAACCTATTGCACACACTACTTGCAAGAATACCATTGTCGTGAGCACGTACTCCCAAGGCTTACTTCGCTAGATATTTCATCACCATGTGTTATTCCAAATGATGCTTCACTCTTAGCCATGCAAGATCCTATATCATTGAAAGAATGTAATATAGGTGCTTGTGATGTAAAGTGTTGTTTAGTTTACTATGGGTTTGGTTCAATAGTGATTGCTAGACACTACTGAAATTGTGCTACGCATGGGATAATTGTAACTAGGTCCATATGTAGAGGATATGATTCCAATGAGATTGCGTCTATGGGTATCGTCATGTTACTTATCATGGTTGGTCCTTCTAATCTGGTCATTCCAATTCTCATTATTGACAAATTCTTCCCTTGTTCAATAACTGGATGTGCTTAGATCCATTGCATGTAGATGATCCCTTCCACACTACTCTTTCTAGTAGGTTAAATTTGTGTCACAAGGTAAAGTTTATTTCATTTGGGATGATCTAGACCCATTAGAGGAAACATCCTATTCTACTTAGGTACAATGAGAGGATGAATACCATTCTTTTTGCACAGGGCATCTTATCCTTTTCTCCACCAACAGAAAAGCCCCGACTAGGGAACACTCATCCCTAGATTTCTCAACTAGCATTGATGGGATGGCGCATTCATATATTAAGACATAGCAAACCCCCTTATCTAAGAGGCATTCTACCTTTGCTTCAGTAGGTGTTTTTTTTCCTATTTCCACTCATTGATAGAACCTTGATTCATTGATCTCGGCATAGGTAATTGCAGGATATCTGGATAGTCCACCTGGGTCCA
Organism: Pinus tabuliformis; assembly: GCA_031772625.1. Classification (NCBI taxonomy): domain Eukaryota; kingdom Viridiplantae; phylum Streptophyta; class Pinopsida; order Pinales; family Pinaceae; genus Pinus; species Pinus tabuliformis. The sequence continues at coordinate 342,781,948 of CM062816.1, forward strand.
TGCACAGGATAGGGTTGGGCTAATCCATCCATGCAAAGGTCACAACAAACTAGGGTATCGAAGAGAGACCAAGCCAAGCTACCCCCTATATGAGTAAATCCAGGTTAGCATTAGCAATCTAGATTGGGTTGTTCAGACTGCTCAAATGGAAAACACTAGCTAGGGTTCCTAGCACATCGGCTATGTCTGGTCTATTTCTGTTGACGGGGTTCAGATAGCGGAGTAACCTATGCAATGAATGATATAGAATAGAAAAAGAAGGTTTTATATTAGCCAGTAATGATATGAAATCTGGAGCGACTTATTTAGAAGGTGGGTATTGATAGACAGGTGTGGTTTGGTATGCCTATGCCATGCTATTCCATGATAGATGATAGAGAGAGATCTCTAATGAGTTCAGTGTCATAATCACTCAACTTCATTGGCTAGACCTATACTATAGGGAAGGAATTGGTGCATTCACTAATCCGACTCTTTTATATGAGAGACCATTAGAATATAAGAAAACGTCGGGAATGACAAACCCTTCTGGAAGCTTGAACCAAGGTGGGGTTGTGCTTAATTTGCGTGTTCTTAACAAAAATGAAGAAGTCTGGTAGCTAAGATTTGAAGTAGCTTATACCTGTATGATTTTTGAGTTGACACTTCGAGGATTGGATAATTGATGAACTAACTCATTGGCCTAGTTGTCTTGCTCATCAGACCAGTGCTTGGAAACCTAGCTAGTGTATGCTAGTCTACAAGCAGGCATAACTCTAGGTAGAAGCTTCTACTTTGACACGGGAGGCTAATCAACATCTCTCTCTTGAAACCCCTTTGATTTTCTAGTTAGGTGTATGTTATGCAGGTTTATATTCTCTGATACACAGACTGGCCGATGAAAAATGAGACAACACCCGGAGCTAAGCTTCATTCACATGAGGATGGCAATCCCCGTAAAACAAGGTTAGATCTCTAACGAAGCACCACTAATTATGCATTATTCTAACTAACAAAAAACTAGTGGAGCCCCAAGGGTTAGCTCAATTGGTCAAATAAGTGCCTCGGCTTGATACTCTTGATCAACGTCAGATATTTCCGGTGGACGTAGCGGCCGCCTAGTGACTGCGGGTGTCTGTGAACCACCCTGACCAAAAAAAAAAAAAAACAGGAACCCCAGGAAGGGGATATCTTTTATTGATTAGATAACCTCGACTTGATTTCCCCCCACCCACACCCTGTGCAAGTCTGGTTGATGACTTCTTGGATAAACAATTGATTCATAATTAGTAGTTAGTCCTTTGTATGAAAAGCAAACAAACTGTAACTTTGGCCAATTGACAGGGGATTTCCTGATGAGATAAAAGTATGTCCTAACGATAAGCTCTAGTCGACGGTTGCCAAAAATTTCTAGCATAAGGTTTCCCTACTATAATAAAGGGTAGGTGGAAGGTAAACCTATTCATCCTCTTTCCTTTATACAGAACCAAGTAGCTATTGCCTGAATAGGTTTTATGGACTGTGTCTGAACCAGACTGAATAGATTGGTTAGCAAACCCCTTTTCTCACTATTATGCAGGATCAAAAACTATCCCAATTGATGATTGCCTAAGAGTCTGAAGGAGAGGTCCAATATAAGATAACGCTTCTTTATCTTATCAGAAAGAACATTTGATACTTCATACCTGTGGTTCCTTGCTTTCTGGAAGAGTCAGCTATTTCCTTGATGATCTGCATTACCTGTCATTCCCCCGATCATTGAAGATGTCCCTGGAATGATCGTTATCATCATCGAGTGATGTGTCCCTACCATTCGAACACTCCTCAGCATAATAGTTGAACTTATTACAACCAAGGCATATGCCTTTCCTTCCACCCTTAGATCCAGACTTCCCATTGAATTGATCTTTAGGTAGGTCATCAGAAGCTTCCGTTGTGCCATTCTGATAATATTCTCTGCTTCGACTTCACTCTTGGTGAATTTGAAGAGGGATGAGGAATCCACTAATCCTATTGTCTGTTCCCAACTATCTTCATTGATCTCTCTTTCACTCTTACTTGGCCTTTGTCTTCACGTCAACTCTGATACCATGTTAATTTTAGGTATGTTCTATACTTAGAGAAATTTATTTCAATTTTCACAGTTAGCTCAATATTTTTCCTAGATTAGCAATCACATCAACATTAAAGTAAATTGCAGATAGAACATAAACATAGATCGCAGAAGATGAGCCAAGACAAGAGGACACAAGATGTGGCACTAGCCAGGGACAAACCCCAATGTGGGGAAACCCTTGATCAATTATTCTTATATGTTCTTCAATAGTTCAGCAAATAAAGAGAGAGATAGTACATTTACAAAAAAAGTCAACACTTTGACTTATCTAAATAAGAGCATAGATCATCTCTAAGTAGATGATACATGAGGTAGCTGAACTCAGTTGAAGACATGCTACTTCAACTAATTCTCTCAGGTGACTCCATCACCATGTTGCACCTATCAATGTGTTGCTCCTCATCATCATGTTGCACCTCATTGTGCTGCACCATGCTGCACCCAACATCACTATGCTGCATCTCATCATGCTTCATCAATCATGACAGTACCCATTGCTGTATTGTATCATGTACCATCATGTGCCATTGCTGCACCATGTTTGCCACCATGTGCTTACTGCGCCTTGCTTACCATACTGTTGTTTCATTGTAAGCATGCCTTTGCTACTGTCCCATTGTTACATTGCTTTCCCATGCCATCATTGTAACATTGCTGCTATCATTCTGTCATTGTAATCATGATGCCCATGCATCTTTCTTACCGTACTACTGTCCCAATTGGCTATTGTTGCTGTCCCACACAACTGCTATCCAAATTGTGCCATGACATAGCTGTTGTCCCAATTGTATTGCTGATGTCCCATCAATTGTGCCATGCCATAACTTCTGTCCCAATTGTATGTGACTGTTGCTCCTATGATCGCTTGCTGTCCCATTTGTGTTTGCAGCACCGTGCTTGCTGTTGTCCCATTGTAACCTACAACAACCCAACATACCTTAAACACTAGTGTTCTAAGTCTACTTTCACAACTGTTTATATTGTGATTGGTTAGGGCATCTAGTCATGCTGCAACAACCCTTAACCATCCACCAAAAAAACTCTTAATCTCTGCGGTCCTACTAAGGAAGAGTCCTCCACATACGTGTTGTTGTTATGGGCACAAATCTAGCCCAAAACCTCTCCACGTTGTCCCTGTTTTGAAGTGGTTAGGTAGCTTACTAGTACGAGCAACCTCATGGTGACATCAGTAGTAGAAGCTATTTCACATATATTGTATAATGAATATAGGTTCTTATAAAGAAAAAGGGTATATAAGCTTATATATTACTAATACCAGTTGAATACATATCTTACCTAAGTAATCAACTTTAATAAACACGATAAGATGAAGAGTAATGTAACTAGTGTATATCCCTAATATAGATGTGAATAACAAGGTCCGGAGGTCTTGCGCTTCTGAGGGCAAGGATAAATAGCTATGTGATAAGGTAAAGGTTCTACACAATGACTGGAATAGGTCTATGATATTCAAGCAAGTACAACATTGTATTACTATAACATCATAGCTGCATATCTTATGGAAACACCTTGGATTACATCTTTCTAACCTAATCTAATTACAAAAGCTTTTGTTAGCTTAAGCTAAGCTTGATTGAATAAGTACTCTATCTAATATGCGTATATTATGTAATTACTGATACTCTATTACTCGTATCATTCTGTAAGACAACTGCTCTTTTCCCTAATCTAACCACCATTTTTGAGTATCCAACATATACGATATCCTTTTATCACCATAGGTTCACTCGTATATCTAATACTAGTACTATAAATGGGGCTATCATAAGGTATAACCATATCCATATATTATGGGAAGTATGTGATATACTTTACCCATATGGCCCAATTTGACCAGTTCAGTATTCGTATTTCATTGGTGACCATGGGGAGAGATTCACAGTACTGATACTTCAAAGGGCCTAGTATAATAATAAGCTTTCATTAGGTAGATACTTAAGCAATGGGATAAGTACTATTCAAGTAAGTAATGGTTGTTCTATTATGTAAATAAGGGTAATCATTACCTATGTGATAGAAGTTGGTTAGAATAGTAGTTAAGTGTAATTAGCTAGTATACATCTATTATGGAAATAAGGGATAACATATCCGTAGTAATCCATATAACTTACATATGGAAGCTTAGAGCTTAGTCGCAATAGAGTGTACTATTTCGATTGATATGGAGGCTTAACATGCTATGGAATATGGTTCAAGCTTGTATGGTCTCCTATCACACTCAGATCACATATCAACTATCTACATAATGAGTAATGGTGAAGTAATATAGTCAATTACCATTCAAGCTCATATCCAGCGTAGAGTGTCCTATCTCATAAAGTTAAATACATGTAATAGCATAATAACTACAAGGTAAAGAGTATACAACACCAATCATACTTAAGCAATGGTTGCAGCTATCATGAAATCCATATCATACCATGTTATGACATGTTATCCACATAATGTAATAGTGTTAATTACAAATATTATGGACATGAACTATTAGTAATACATGCTATTAGTTCCAAGCAGTCAACATTCATCTTAATTACGAGAACACAATATGTTTATCCTTTACCTTTAACTCATACTATTCCCATATGTTTCATTCATATTACCTTATTGTTAAATTGGCAACTAGGGCCAAACTCCATGTGGGTCAGCTTATTTATGGCGGCTAATATTTTTATTTGGATCCCTCTTGTCGAGAGGTGTCGGATTAATCCAAAGATCATCCGATTCCGATAAGTATTTATGGAGATATGAATTTATTTTGATTATGTAATTATTATCAAGCCGACCAACTCTTATGTAGGCTCTAGAAGCCCAAACGTCATGTCTATTCAACCTATACATTTTTGGTATAAATAGAAGAGGATTTGATGTCATTAGGCACACACCTTCATGAGTAGTCTCCTCCTCTCCACGTCTAGGTTTTTGGTGAAGGAGAGAGACAACATGAGTGATATGCTAGTCTTCAAGTGATGCCCTAGCTATTGTACGTTACCCTAGCCATAGAGATTTGGCCGCAGTAAATGAGGCCTCATATGCAACCAAAGGAAAGGCCCTATCCGCATTAAGAAGACTCTAATACGCTGAAATGCCCAACAATATATGCATGGGAGGGAAACCTTACGCAGTTAGACATCCACACAGTATACGCTGTCATGAGGACAATGTACACACAGTTTTGGAAACACTATACGCTGAGCAGGCAATGTAGATATCTACGCTGTTCATATATCTTGTTCTTTACGTAGGGCTGAAAGATTCATACGTTGTCATGGTGACACTTACTATGCTGTTCATATACGCTTTTCATACGCAGGGCACAGAATCATGAATCCGCTGAGATGTATTCATCTACGAATTGAACCCTAACACGTTGATATGCTGATATATTTATGGTACGCTGATGTTGTAAACCCTAACACGCGTAATGAACGCAATCAAGGCTCACAAGTAATGAAGGCAGTATACATGTGAACGCAGTCACATATATATATATGGAACGCAAACATCTATTGAAGACTGTACATATGAACATAGTCAAGGTAATGAACGTTGTACATATGAACACAGTCCAGACACTTAGTAATGAAGACTGTATATATATACACAGGACATTAATATATATATATATATATATATATATATATATATATATATATATATATATATATATCTACGCAGGCCCTAGATCTGGTAGCATGGTCACACACAATATACGCAAATATATAAACGCAGGCCCTAGATCTGGCTGCGTGGTCACACACAATATATACGCTGGGGTGATACAAGTTATACGCTATGTATGTATATGGATAGTGATATGTTGTATATCAAGACTCATATATTCTGACCTATGCTCATATACGCAGGCAAATCTGCAGTACAACATATATACATGGCAAGGTATATATATGCAGGTTATGGAAATAAATATCTATGCAAGCAGAAGGACGTATTATCATAAGGATGCAGCGATAATATAATGATGCATGGGCAGCATGGGCAACGTGAAGCATGATGATGCATGATTAGCATGAAGCATGATGAGATCATGGGCAACATGGGCAGCATGAAGCATGATGATGGATAAGATCATGGACATGGACAACATGATGATAATCATGATTAGTGAAACATGCAGTGGTGTAGCAAGTGGACCAGATGCAGCACTACGATAGTGTTATAGATATTTTTGTGCCTTACAGCATTGAGCATGAAATGTCCATAATCTAAGGGACCCAAAGTCCCTAAACATGTTGTTCCTACCCCTAGAGGAACAAGGCTAACAAACCACAGCAATTCACAGAAGTTCTCCACCTGAAACTACTCAAAAACAAGTCAATTCAGGATCATTTCAGTGGCTACACTAGCTGTCTGCGCTGAATGTCAAAGCCAACACTGGCTACCTGCGTTGAATGTCAACTGGAACAAAGGCTACCTGCGCTGAACGAGAATGGACAAGTGGCAGGCTCATTTCGCAAGGTGTCAAGACCCAGGAAGCTTCCAAAATGACACTTGCCTCAGGGAATTCGACTGGTGATGAGTAAGAGGTTCCAAATCTCCAAGTGGAAGCAAGAACCTCCAAGTCGACTCAAGAATTGATAGAGGGAGAGGACACTAGTCAGATCTCAAGTTGACTCATCCTCTCTCCAAACATCTATATATGGATCTCTCCTCCATGAGATCCGGAGGCTGGAATTTTGTTATTGCAAAGAATTGCTGTTGGTTTGAGACTGGAATCATTGGGTGCTTAATGCTTTGAAGGGGCTAAAGATAGGAATTCCATTTGCTGGGAAGGAGATGCTGGATTGGAGCCCTCTGGGTTGTATCTCTTCCTGAACCTTGTTATTCATCAATAAAGCTATCTTGGTTTCTCCTATATGATGATGTATTTTGATGTATGAATGTATTAGTGTATTTGGTTTATTTCTAATCCTAAACTAGTTATGAATGTGAACATCTGTCTTTGTGTAGTGTTCTTCTCTTGTCTCAAGTAGTTGTTCTCTTGTCGCAAGTAGCTGTTCTCTTGTGATCTTGCAGGAAGTTGTAGCTGGATAAGCAAGAAGGCAAGTAGCTGTGAACACCCAAAGAGAAGGGAGATTGGATTGAGGGACAAACGGAAGACACCGGTAAGTCTATTGATCTCTCTTCTTTCACAATTCATAAAGGAAGAAACCAGTATAGCTGTACTCGTTTGTTGCTAAGGCACTGTCACACCTTAGGTGGATAGGATCGTCCTGCATAGGCATTTTTCCCCACAACAAATTGGCGACTCCGCTGGGGACATTTGTTTAGTCATTTTATTTGTGTTTCTATCATTGTTTGCATCATAGACTTGACAGCAACAATCGAACTGCATCTTTCCCGGATGCAAAGTAGAAAGTTGCTGCTTTGATCCAATTGCTGGACTTGTCTATGATCTGAACAATGGATTCACTAATGATTTGATGATCCTTGTGATAGATCATAGTAGCCTCTCAAAGCATCCCTTTGATTACACCTTGCTTGTTGCTTTTATTTGGCCTAAAACAGTGAATTAAAGAGCAATCTGTGACCCAGAACCTGAGGGAAACGAGAGTTTCCCCTTCAGCGCAGACCCAGTGAAGGGATTCTGCATTTCAACGCAGGTCCCGAGAAGGCTACCTGCACTGAATGTCAAAACCCCTGTGTTGAGGTTGCGCTGAACCAGTTTGTCCTTGTGCAGCTGGGGTTCTCTGCTCTGTTTTGCCTTGTTTTGATCTCTGTTTTTGCAGCCTGTAACCAGCATAGGTACCAGTCTAATAACCCCTTTTCTCTGCTTACATTCTGCCTCCTTTTGTACAAAAAGACTGTGAGTGTTTTTATGTGTTTGTGGCGTCATTTACAGTTTTCCTTTGCATGAGTGAAATAGTCATCCTGTAGCCCTTGATTCAGATCTGTTGATTGTGATCTTAGAAGAGAGTTCATTGGCTGTTTGCAGATTGATTATACATTTACTTTTGCTTATTGGTTTGAATTTGGCTCTTTTAAGTGTCGAAACAAGTCTTTATTTCGAAAATCGTTAAGTGTTGTAATCTCTTCTATCTTCTCTGATTTCGAAAAAGTAAACTTGTTTGTATTGATCATTTAAAATCAAATTCAAAGTTGTACAAAAAGCTTTCTTTGTAGGCATCAATACTAAGAAAGCGGAAAACAAACACCTGCATTGTGCATTTGCATTTGATAGTTTGCGTGTTGGATTTAGGAAAAGTGCATTAGAGTGTGCTGATTGCTCTTTGAGAAAAGATGGTGTCTTTCTTTTCCCTTAGTAGCTAGGATTTCAAAGTTGAAAAGATATAAAGCTTGCTTATCATCTTTAGACTGCATTTAGGAATTTGTATCATACATCTCGTGGTGAACCTTGAAAGGCAAACTTTAAAAAGATCAACCTAAAATAAATTGAATGAACTTAACAACGCTTTGCAACATAACGCACAACATAGAGGTCTAGGCTAGAGACGTGTTCCGGCGTCGTTAAGCCTGGTGACTGTCGATCTCGTGGATGGTGGGTGATTCCTCCTGAGGGACGATAGCGCCAGTACGGATTGTGCTCCCACGTACCGTCGCGTATATATTGGGAGACCCCTATAGGCATAAAACCTTTATCCTTAGGAAGCCGTGTCGGCCGCCCTACTGATCGCAATGCACTGAACACAGCATTCAGGAAGATCGACCGCCCGTACCCTAAAAAGTATTCTGCGGTTTTGCGAAAAGTTTGGCACACCCTCTGCCTAGAACTCCAGAGCAGCTCCTTTTGGCCTTTTTCAGACTCTATAACAGAAAAAGTCCATCCGAGCATTTGTCACTTCGGGCTCGTTAAAACATCGAAGGAGACTAGAGTCATCTTTAGCTTTTTCTCGACTCTTTAAAACTGAAAAAGAAAGTTGTGTCTAAGCGTCGTTAAAAAAATTATTTTAAACGGAACAATCACCCTTTAATTCCTGCGTTGATCTTTAGGTTGAAAGATGGAGCACACCAACCAAGGAATTCCCCTTGGTGGAAATCCTAGTCCCTTCTCCTCTTGGGGAGATGTTGGTGCACCCCACATGGCCACATTGTCGCTTCCAGGACTGACAATTGGCCTGCCACTCTGGCTCTTTTCAACCAATGTCGTTCAGAACACCACCATTCCTGAACAGTCGAGTCAACAGTTAGACCAGACCAGAGTTGCCCACCAGCCTTCTACTTCATCTTCTTCTCCTCCTTCCTCTTCGCTTGACGGAACTGGTAAAACAAAAACCAGGTTCCTAAGGAGAAGAAGGAAAAGAAGAAGAAAGAGAAGAAGAAGAAGGAGCCAAAGGCGACTGGGGGAAAACAAGTGTCGTCCGACAAAAATCCACACACAGCACTGACCAGGCCTAAATCGCCATGTTTCATATGCAAGGGAGACCATTTCCATAGAGATTGTCCCTGTATCCCTCGAATACTAAGGGACTGGTCTCCCCGTTTGCACAATTCGGTAGCATCAACCTCTGATAGCCATGTTGACTGCTCACCGTCGACTAGTGAAAGTGAAGTCCCAGGACAGAGAGGGAAAGCTAGATTTCCCTGCAAACTGTGTGAAGGCGATCACGCCATCCACCGTTGTCCCTTCTTAGACGAGGCTAAAAGAGTTCTGGAAGATCGCCCGATTTTACGAGCGCAACTTCCTCCTGGATATCAAAAACTCCTGCCAAGTCCTTCACTAGTTGAGAACCCGGCCGGCCCACCCAGGTGGTCAGCCGAAGCGCCTATCATTGAAGATGAACCGTCTGGATCCATGCCTGACGAAAGTCAACAGGTTGATACGGCAGTTGACCCGGTTTTGCCTTCAGAGGCTCTATCTTCGAATGATACCATCACAGAGGAGAATAAAGACGACACCGTCCAAATTCTCTTCATCAACACTGACTCTGATGAACAAGGGGGCAATGCCCCCATTCCTTTATCGCAGGAAGGAAGTTTGTCAGAGCGGTATCCGGCCGTTTATTCGGTCCCACCGCCAAGCAACCTGGTTGTGTCCTTTGACTGGAACCAACTAGGCAGACCCCGGTTGCTAGCAAGCATACCATTCAGAATTATCATTCAAATATACAGAATGGTGATGGCTGGCACTATCATTGATGAGGGGGCATCTGTGAGTATCCTTTCCTCTATTGCTTGGAAATCGCTTGGTTCGCCAGCGATTTTACCTGAAATGAGAAATCTATCAGGTTTTGATAAAGGAACCAGTCGACCTTTAGGGATCCTCCCCAATGTGCCCATAACATTGAAAGGGAAGACCGTTCAAATGAACGTGATGGTCATTCAAGGACCCTTGGATTATAACCTACTCCTTGGACGAGACTATATATATTGCATGGGAGCCATCGTCTCCTCACTCTTTAGAGTAATGTGTTTTCCACATGAAGGAAGAGTGGTCAAGCTCGTGGACCAACTTTCATTTCCCGGATCACGCATCGCAAATAGTCTTGTACCATCCCTAAATGGTCTATTCACGCAAGAAGTGTCTCAACCCACGGTCCATCCTCCTGATGAGCGCGAGTAATCCGGAGGATATGAGTAGAACCCAGGGGGCATGCGTCCTGGTCTGCTTTGGCAGGGAAACTTTGGGTATAAAGTAGATTTCCGCGGGAGAATATGACTAGTCTGTACCCCGTCCGTCTAGGAAGAGGGTTATTCTAGAATAAGATTCTTTTGTCAAAGTTATGTGAGAGGACGGGACCCGTCGCTCACCTTTTTCTATTTCGGTAGACATTGCTGAGGAAGTGTTTTTTTTGAAAGATTAACGAGACAATCTTTGGGTAACTTGAAAGAGGTAGGCCTCTCTCGGTGAAACGAAAGTTTTGATGGAAATGAAGTAGGGGTAACCTTGAAATCATACTCTATACCTGGGGGCATGCAAAACTTTTGGAGTGCAAGCAAAGAGCGGTTATTTATCTGTTTTTTAGGTTAGCCGTTTCCTAACTTGCATAAAGAAAGGATGCGGAGCAAAGCTTCGTGAGATGAAGCTCCATAAAAAATAGAATCTCAATGAGACACTCTTATCATATGACTGGGTAATCGAGCAGTTTTAGCACAAAGTTCATGCTCGTTAAAAAATAAACGCAAGATCCGAGCAGTTTTAACACGGACTTCATGCTCGTTAAAAAATAAACATATGCTCATTTTAAAATAAAAAATGAACCTATCCCGGTAAATAACCACTGTGAATGTAATATCATCAGCCATTAAAGCCTTGGTCGTGTTTGCACCGTCACCTCCACTTTTCATTTGGCCGATCGTTCACCTCCATATGTTTGTTTACCCATTTTGAGGAACAGCTGCGAAGAGTGATTTCACCTAGCCATCCTTGTGACACTGCCGTGATTGGAAAATTCCAACCTGTACCTGGAATCAGCTGCTAACCCTGTTTATCACTCGTTCCTCAAAAGACGAGTCTTCTTTAAGCTCTTTTCAACTGACTCGTAAAATATGAAAAGATTGCCGAGTCCTTGGCCTTCCAACTCGTTAAAGGGACAGGAAGAGCTATCCCTCCTCTAGATTTTAATATTTTTGGACCTGAGGGATTATTGCACAAAAAGATCGAGCGCTTGTTTTATTCGGCTCGTTAAAACTATCGAAAACTCATCCCTTCTGTATTGTTTTATACTTTTTCGGACTTAAGGGATTAGATGACGAAAAAGGGACTTTTGGAGTTAACTTTATGTACCTTTTCAGACTCTCTAAAAATGAAAAGGACCGAGTTATCCTTGTCGTTAGACTCGTTAAAATCATTAAATAGCGACAAACTTGTCTTTAGACGAGAACGAGTTTCACTATCGCTAGGCTCATTAAAACATAGTGATGGGCTTGCCCGAAGGGCAGGTTATAGAACAAGCATATGTTATCCTCCTCAAGCTTGACAAAAATAAAGAGGTACTGGTCAGCAATGACTGGGGAAAAATTGGGAGAAACTAAAGAAAACTTTGATGGTAGCAAGTCGCTCTTGAACATGACACTTTTCCTCCGTACCACAATCGGGTTGGGTTGTTTCATTCACCGGTCACATCACCATGGTCTCACCATACCATCCATATTTGGGGTAATGCTACCGATCCATCGCATCAGTGTCACCATATGTTCAAGAGAAGTCGTTCAGAAAGAGTCAACCGTGTCCCATCCACTGCCATACATTATCCTTCATCCATTCATGACCGCCACCCTGAATCATATGTCACAGATCGTTTTCACCTCCATTAAAATCATTAGCTCCATTCCGTGTCACTGATGTGGGATTCATTAAGGACCTCCTTTGACGGATCGCTTCTTGTCGACATCAGCTCATTATCCAAGAAGTTGATCTAGGAACAACCCCTTCAGTACTTTGAAGCTTGCATGCCACAATGGCAAGTTTCTCACTTCCGGCGACAGGTATACATCAATGACCTTCGACCGAAAGATTTTGCGTGGTGTTCGATGTCAAGTCCTTTATTCACACCACGTGAATTGTACTGCAGTACCTTGAGGGTCATTATCATTATCGGTGATTCCTCTCGCGCTTGTTAACGGTTTTCATCATTGACCGGTAATCAAGCGATGTCTTTCCATGTTCGACTTCAGAACATTTCTCACATGGATCGACTTGTACTTAGAGTGAAGATTGAACGAGTTTGAAGACCCCGGATCTAGTCTCATCCATCCGGGCTGCGATATATATTCAGGAAAAATAAAGACATTGACATGTACATCATTGCAGCAGATAATCATCCTACTCAAAGGATGATAATTTCATCAAAATTATCAGTCTACCATTAGACGATTGTCTGTTCTATGTACAGAAAAATGAATTTATAAAGCTGAGCATGGGAATGCCCGCCTCAGCTAGATCATGAAAGCAGTATGAAAAATAATGTATTGTATTGTATCTTATTACAGGTCTCCTCTCAGCATTGGATGAACTTCGGATCCCCCTGATAAAGCATTTCGCCCGATAAACAGCCTCATACTTTAGGGGGCAACTGTTATAGACATTTTTGTGCCTTACAGCATTGAGCATGAAATGTCCATAATCTAAGGGATCCAAAGTCCCTAAACATGTTGTTCCTACCCCTAGAGGAACAAGGCTAACAAACCACAGCAATTCACAGAAGTTCTCCACCTGAAACTACTCAAAAACAAGTCAATTCAGGATCATTTCAGTGGCTACACTAGCTGTCTGCGCTGAATGTCAAATCCAACACTGGCTACCTGCATTGAATGTCAACTGGAACAAAGGCTACCTGCGCTGAACGAGAATGGACAAGTGGCAGGCTCATTTCTCAAGGTGTAAGACCCAGGAAGCTTCCAAAATGACACTTGCCTCAGGGAATTCGACTGGTGATGAGTAAGAGGTTCCAAATCTCCAAGTGGAAGCAAGAACCTCCAAGTGGACTCAAGAACTGATAGAGGGAGAGGACACTAGTCAGATCTCAAGATGACTCATCCTCTCTCCAAACATCTATATATGGATCTCTCCTCCATGAGATCTGGAGGCTGGAATTTTGTTATTGCAAAGAATTGCTGTTGGTTTGAGACTGGAATCATTGGGTGCTTAATGATTTGAAGGGGCTGAAGATAGGAATTCCATTTGCTGGGAAGGAGATGCTGGATTGGAGCCCTCTGGGTTGTATCTCTTCCTGAACCTTGTTATTCATCAATAAAGGTATCTTGGTTTCTCCTATATGCTGATGTATTTTGATGTATGAATGTATTAGTGTATTTGGTTTATTTCTAATCCTAAACTAGTTATGAATGTGAACATCTGTCTTTGTGTAGTGTTCTTCTCTTGTCTCAAGTAGCTGTTCTCTTGTCGCAAGTAGCTGTTCTCTTGTGATATTGCAAGAAGTTGTAGCTGGATAAGCAAGAAGGCAAGTAGCTGTGAACACCCAAAGAGAAGGGAGATTGGATCGAGGGACAAACGGAAGACACCGGTAAGTCTATTGATCTCTCTTCTTTCACATTTCATAAAGGAAGAAACCAGTATAGCTGTACTCGTTTGTTGCTAAGGCACTGTCACACCTTAGGTGGATAGGATCGTCCTGCATAGGCATTTTTCCCCACAACGAATAGGTGAAGTCATCACCTTGGAGAATCAATTGAAGCAGAATGTCTTCAATTGATCTCATCGTTATATGAAATGATCTATGCTAGATCTAGATAAGTCAAAGTGTTGATGTCTATTGTAAATGTACTATCTCTCTCTCTCTCTCTCTCTTTCTCTGCTGAACTTTGAAGATAAAAGATGATTTGATCAAAGGGTTTCCCCACACATTGTGGGGTTTGTCCCTGGCTTGCGCCACATCTTGTGTCCTCTTGTCTTGGCTTGTCTTCTACGATTTATATTCATGTTCTATCTGTAGTTTACTTTATGCTGATGTGATTGCTAATATGGAAAAATAAACTAAATAAATTTCTCTCGCACAGAACATACCAAAATTAACATGGTATTAGAGCTGAGGTGAAAACAATGCCTAAGCAAGAGTGAAAGAGCAATCACCAAAGACAATTGGAACAGGAAAAAAGGATCAATGGGTTCCTCATCCCTCTTCTAATTCACCAAGGGTGAAGTCAAAGCAGAGTATATAATCAGAATGGTGCAACGGAAGTTTCTGATGGCCCATCTAAAGATCGCCTCATTGGAAGACTGGATCTTAGGATGGAAGGAAAGACAGATAACTAGTTCGGCCATTATGCGAAGGAGTGTCCAAATGGCAGAGACACATCACTTGATGATCATTCCAGGGACATCAGGTAATACAGTTCATCAAGGAGAAATGGTCGACTCTTCAAAGAAAGCAAGGAACCCCAGGAATGGAAGTCAAAAGTTTTAAGGTGGCATTCGTCGATGGAAAGGTATGTGTTTGAAAATTGAATTTTCAAAGATGTTTTTGAGTTCAGGGTTGTATTAAGTTACAGGAATTCCACTAGGAACCACGTCCATTGACACATAGAATCAAAGGTCTGTGAGTCAGATGGTGACAGGGATGCCTGAATTCAAAAATAGCATGAGGGCACATGTCTGAGATGTACCGAAAGAAAATCTTATAAGAGGACCATTCCCCTCATGCCACAGGTCCATAGGTTTGGAACAACCTGAGGAGTTTGAGATTCATGATTGGGAATCTCATGTATGCAGGTGGGAGAAATCCCTCTATGGCTTGAAGAAAAACACCTCGGGCATAGTATGAAAGGATTGATAGCCGTTTGATGAAACTAAGATTCACTAGGAGTGAAACCGATCCAAACCATTACTCAAAGGTTGTGGATGATAGACCTCTCATACCAACACCTATGTCTGATAGGTGCAAACCCTCTCATTTGTAGGAGATAGAGGGAGTTGGATTCTGAATGTGAAAAGAC
This sequence comes from Pinus tabuliformis, assembly GCA_031772625.1. Lineage (NCBI taxonomy): Eukaryota > Viridiplantae > Streptophyta > Pinopsida > Pinales > Pinaceae > Pinus > Pinus tabuliformis. Next base: position 342,797,435 of record CM062816.1, read on the forward strand.
AAAATGAAATCCTGTGACTACGTCGAGGATATTAACTTTCATAAGTTCTATGGTAATGATGTCGGACCAGATTTGGGAAATGCCTCTGAGTTTCATAAACTCATTCGCATTGATGTTCTTGGTGAACCTCCATCCAGACATATGTTCTATAGTTAGTATGGTGAGCTCATATTTGGTTGAGCTTCACTGGATTGGTGCCTAGAATCTTATAAGATATCTTCAGGGCACAATCTCTCATGGATTGAGATACACTGCCGAAATATTTCAAATGTTGAGTGGGTAGGCAGTGTAGAGGATCACTAGAGTATTTCTCAGTGCTGGTCCTCCTTGGGATCTACTTTGATATCTTGGTTGAGCATGAAGTAGAATTCGGTGGCTTTGAGCACCACCGAGGTAGAGTATATTGCTGCTAGCATGGCTACTTGAGAGGCAGTCTGGTTACAAAAGCTCTTCAGTGAGCTGTTTGTCCACATGATGAATACCACTGTGATTCTCTGTGACAACCAGAGGTGGGATTCGATTATAGAGGAATCCCATAGTCAATGATTGCTCCAGCAGATAAAGATTAGATGGTGCCTTATCTGGGATATGGTAAGTCGATGAGCAAGGAGGCTCCATCGCATTGAGATTGATGTACAGGTCGCTAACATTTTGACAAAGCCCCATGGAAAGATCAAATCTGTGATTTTCCCATACGACTTGGAGTCGTCAAGCGACCCTTGTAAAAGGGTCCTGCATGTTGCATATATTGAGCTCTGGGAGCTCTGAGGGCTTGTGATTCTTACTAGAACAACATACAACTACAGGGTGACTTACCCTCCCCTAGTGGTGCGTACTGGAACAAGATGATTCGCTCTCTTGTGGGACAAGATGATTCGCTCTCTTGTGGAATAGGATGATTTGCTCTCCTGTGTAGCAGGATTGATGTGTTCTCCTGTGACGCCTGGATTGATGTGTTCTCCATGGCGATTGTAGCAGGATTGATGTGTTCTCTTGTGAGGACAAGATTGATTAGTTCTCCTGTCGAGGCACCCTACCCATGCAGTCTGGGACTCATGTGAAGTACCTCTCATCTGATCAATGAGCAGGGAAATGAAGTTAGGGACCATAGTAGTACCGATGGATGCATCGCTGTATCTACCGTACTCCCCATGCTAGGATGACTTCCATTGATCTGGGATCAATGATACTGGTCTGGGACCAGTGGTAGGAGTTGTACCATACTATGACGTTGACTTCGGGTCAGTTGAGACTGGTCTGGAACTAGTGGTACATACTCTGAGACTGACTTTGTGTCAGTGCAGTACTGGTCTGGGACCAGTGAGAGTGGTACATACTATGACACTGACTTCGGGTTGGTTGAGACTGGTATGGGACCAGTGGTACACTCTCTGAGACTGCGATATTGGTCTAGGAACAGTGGTAGGAGTTGTACCATACTATGATGCTGACTTCAGGTCAGTTGAGACTAGTCTGGGACCAGTGGTACATACTCTAAGACTGAATTTGTGTCAGTACAGTACTGGTCTGGGACCAGTGAGAGTGGTACAGACTATGACACTGACTTCGGGTCGGTTGAGACTGGTCTGGGACTATTGGTACACTCTCTGAGACTCTGATACTGGTCTGGGACCAATGGTAGGAGTGGTACCTACTATGAAGCTGACTTAGGGTCAGTTGAGACTAGTCTGGGACCAGTGGTACACACTCAGAGACTAACTTCAGGTCAATGGAGAATGGTATGAGACATTCTCGGTCAATTCTTCTTCTTCATAGTTCAGCAAAGCAAAGTTGAGCAGAGCATAGCTGAGCAAAGAAAATTTGAGCAAAGAAGAGCTAGTAGAGCCAATAGAGCTGAGCAGAGCAGAGCCAGTAGAGCCAACAGAGCTGAGTAGATTAGAGCAGATCCAACAGAGTCAGCAGAGTAGGACAGAGCAGTGCAAGGCACTAATGGCCGAGATAGTACAATCAGACTTATGGATCACCGGATGGAGTTCTCCCTAGTTGAGAGGGAGTGCTAAATTGGAAAATAGGGCCAAACTCTATGTGGGTCAACTTATTTATGGCAGCTGATATTTTTATTGGATCCCTCTCGTCGAGAGGTGTAGGATTGATCCAAAGATCATTCGATTCTGATAAGTATTTATGGAGATATGAATTTATTTTGATTATGTAATTATTATCAAGCCGACCAACTCTTATGTAGGCTCTAGAAGCCCAAACTTCATGTCTATGCAACCTATATGTTTTTGGTATAAATAGAAGAGGATTTGATGTCATTTGGCACACACCTTCATGAGTAGTCTCCTCCTCTCCACGTCTGGGTTTTTGGTGAAGGAGAGAGACGCCATGAGTGATATGCTGGTCTTCAAGTGATACCCTAGCTTCTGGAAGTTACCCTAGCTGCAGAGATCTGGCCGCAGTAAAGGAGGCCTCATACACAGCCAAAGGAAAGGCCCTATCCACATTAAGAAGACTCTAATACGCTGAAATTCCCAGCAATATATGCACAGGAGGGAAGTTAGACATCCACGCAGTATATGCTGTCATGAGGACAATGTACACACAGTTTTGGAAACACTATACACTGAGCAGGCAATGTAGATATCTACGCTGTTCATATATGTTGTTCTTTATGCAGGGATGAAAGATTTATACGTAGTCATGGTGACACTTACTATGCTGTTCATATACGCTGACACATATACGTTGTTCATACGCAGAGCACAGAATCATGAATCCGCTGAGATGTATTCATTTACGAATTGAACCCTAACATGCTGATACGCTGATATATTTATGATACGCTGATATACTTATGGTACGCTGATATATTTATGGTACGCTGATGTTGTAAACCCTAACACGCATAATGAACGGAGTCAAGGCTCACAAGTAATGAAGGCAGTATACATGTGAACACAGTCACATACATATATGGAACACAGTCATGTATTGAAGACTGTACATATGAATGCAGTCAAGGTAATGAAGGATGTACATATGAACGCATTTAAGGCACTCAATAATGAATACTATGTATATATACGGAGGACAACAATATATATATATATATATATATATATATATATATATATATATATATATATATATATATATATATATATATATATATATATATATATATATATATATGCAGGCCCTAGATCTGGCAGTGTGGTCACAAACAATATTTACACTAGGGTGATACAAGTTATACGCTATGTATGTATATGGATATTGATATGTTGTATATCAAGACTCATTATTCTGACCTATGCTCATATACACATGAAAATCTGCAGTACAACATATATACATGGCAAGGTATATATATGCAGATTATGGCAATAAATATCTATGCAGGCAGAAGGACGTATTATCAGAAGGATGCAACTATGATATAATGGTGCATGGGCAACATGAAGCATGATGATGCATGAGTAGCATGAAGCATGATGAGATCATGGGTAGCATGGGAAGCATGAAGCATGATGATGGATAAGATCATGGACATGGACAGCATGATGATAATCATGATTAGTGCAGCATGCAGTGGTGCAACAAGTGGACCAGATGCAACACTACGATAGGTGAATTCGTCACCTTGGAGAATGATTTGAAGCATAATGTCTTCAACTGATCTCTTCGTTATAGGAAATGATCTATGCTAGATCTAGATAAGTCAAAGTGTTGACGACTATTGTAAATGTACTATCTCTCTCTCTCTCTCTTTCTTTGCTGAACTTTGAAGATAAAAGACGATTTGATCAAAGGGTTTCCCCACATATTATGGGGTTTGTCCTTGGCTTGCACCACATCTTGTGTCCTCTTGTCTTGGCTTGTCTTCTATGATTTATATTCATGTTCTATCTGCAGTTTACTTTATGCTGATGTGATTGCTAATTTGGAAAAAGAAATTAAATAAATTGCTCTCACATAGAACATCCCTAAACTTAACACTTATCTCATAGGGTTAAGTGTTTCAAGCATATACCTAATCTCATAAGGTTAAGTGCTTCAAGCGTGATAACAGTGAAAGCTGTTGAATACTGTTCCATTTGGCTATCGCTTTACACTAGAAGGATATCACTAGGTTAATGGGGTTACTACTACTTCTCTAATGATTACGGAATATGTATAGATAAGTTCTTGTATTACCATTGATTCCTAGGATAATACACACCTATGAACATACTAAGCTTCTCTATTACTAACATAACAATAATGAACCATATTAGATATAGTATTAGATCAGTGTTATTGCTTAACATATAAGCCTTACTATCATTGCCCGTATTTCTTATAACTTATACTCAGATTTGCTCATAACAAAGGTGTTCATACTCTATAGATTATACATGTAACTTATACCTATACTGTTCAAGCTATGCTTCTATGTGTAAGTATTACAAGGAGAAAGGTAAATCCATAACCAACTATCAAGTAATGGGAAAGCCACTAGTACAACAAGCTTAGCGAGTTGGTCTGAACTTTGTTCGGTGATGTTATACCTTTATGTCTCCCACGGGTGAAGGGAGGGATGGATAATCGAAGGCAGCTTTATAAACTGTTTTCTTAAATGCAACCCTCCTAATTTGGAGATAGATGTGGGAAGTAGCTTGATCCCCCATCATGCATGCGCCCATCAAACCAGTTCTCTCTCTCTCTCTCTCTCTCTCTCTCTCTCTCATAGTTGAGATCTTTCCCCTAGAAGAAATAATTGAGATGTTTGTTCTCCACACCCACCCCCTTATTTATATAGAAAGGGGAATGGGATGGTTGAGATACCTATCCCTGATATACCAATGCTATTTACGAGGTGGGATGGAGAAATAGATATATGGAAAACCTGGATGAGAGTATGTACTGGTAACGGGGGAATAGGAATGGTGTTCGTGGGTGGGATATGGAATTGGAACGAACTAGCAAGAGGAAATGGCAAATGTCCTATGAAATTATTATATAGAAAGGGGTGGGGTGGGCGAATGGGAAGAATCCATTGACATACACTCTCCCCGAACATCCACATCTATCCCTATAGAAGTCTTATTTCACGCATATCTAGTTACCTCCATATAGAGTATATCTATGATTTCAGAATGAAAAATATTCTATTGATTTTGGGCCAATCAACTAGGGCATAGGTGGGCGAAACTAGCAACTTTGTCATCTCCTCTCACTAATTAATAAAGCGATTGAGATGGGGGTTTCTTACAATTAGGAATCACTCCACCCTTTTATATATATATATATATATAATTGCTAATTGGAAGAAGCATGCTTGCTCTCATGGGCAGATAGGATAAATTCACCAATTCCGATTAGACCAATCAACATCTAGTGAGTCCCTCTCTTTCCATACTTTCTTTTCCACCTGAACCATTAACTGCCCCATTACTCTGGTTTCCTATTCATCGACATATCCTCAGGGGAATGAAGAACTATAGGAAGAGACCCAGCTTAGGTATTAGGGGTTTGCCCGACCATACACCACAGATATATACCAATCACCTTATATACATCTAGCAAAACGATTTATTAAGGGTAGTTTCCTTGCAATTCTGAACTAGACCAAGCCAATCTTATAAAAACCACTAAGTTAGTAATATTGGGATCCCATCTTTCTGCTTGGCCAACAAGATAAAGTCCCACATCTATTCCCTTATTATTATTTAAGTACAGGTTAAGGGCTGGGGAATGTGTTGGATCCTATAGTACCTCCAAGTCCAAAATCCGCTAATCGTAGGGCAAGAAAATAGAAATATAAGACGAATACCACTAGCAGTCATGGTATACTCCGTTATATCCAATACTACTCTGTTGATTACAGAATTAGTACTTGGGCTTACCCCGGCCCCCGATGGATGGACCTTTGGATAAAGTGGGGTTTACGGTTTATCCTCCTCCATTGAATAATGGACTTATTCTTTGAAGGACCTGCTTATGCTTGCATGCTAAAGTGCCATCCCCCCTACTATGATTTAAGATGATTCGGTTGGGAGATAAATAAAAAACTGCATGATACAACATGGTGTATGGGGTAGAGAGGCAGTTCCATCAATTATTCAGTTCTATTTTCCCTTTAAAGTTTTTTATATAGAAAGGGGGATCTACCCAACCAAATATTTGCATAAATTGGCGCTCAACACAATTTGAAGTTCCTAAAGTGGATTTTTTTACCCCAACCGCATACATCAATAGCATTTGACACATCTGATAACACTGAGCCATCTCTTCATTCCTCCACCACTACTAAATTCACAAACAGAGATACTTCCCATTTCGACCTTGTGGATGACAAAACCATAGAGTTATTACATCTTCTCCTAGGATTCGATGTCGAGACACATCAAGTTGACTTAACAAGCGATCAATCTGATATTCACTTTTGAAAAAAGATTGTGTGCCACATAGAAGACCGTATCAAATGGTGGGGGGAGGTGAAGGAGCAACCTTTACTTCGAGTCTTTAAACACAGGTTGTGAGATACAAGAGTCTAAATAAAGGAATATAGGCACTCCCTGATCAAGAACTGGGTGGAATCATTGGCTGGAGTAAAGCCGGGTACAATGAATAGAGTGAAAGGGATGGGCGGAAATTCCTCTCTTTCAATTAGCTAATACGGGAGTATGGCAATATTATCACTTGTGCTTGCGCCTAAACCAAAGGCTCTTATTCCTAGACTTTGGACTCCCACTTTATTTATTTGTTTTCCATTCACTCCCATACGGATCCACTACCCACATGGAGAAAGGTTCAGAAACATTCGATCTACGGGCCTACAGGCCCGAGATTTTAGGCTTTCCTATCTACTACCACATGCCCTTCTATTAGATTCTATTAGAGGGTCCCCCACTACCCATCGCCTTGAGCTATTAGTTCTTCCCTCTCCCACAATTTCCACACTATAGTAAGTCTCGGGATGATGAGCTGAGATATCATTCTCCTCTTTCATTAATCTTCAGAGTGCTACTCTATTTTCCATCGGAGAGATCCGTCGGCCTATTTACTACCTTCGGCTCTCCACTACTATCACGGGTCTATTCGAAGGACCCACTATTGTCCCTATACTCACTTAGGTAGGCTCAGGGATATCTTTTGATGACCATGATTATGAGGAGCACTTAGACCTCCTACCCCTTAGTAGGGTGCTAGCTAGGCCCAGATAGTCAAAACCTTAGCCCGACTTCATTCTTCAATTGACAAAGCTTGGTTCGAGCATGCTAGTTGGTCGTAATTGATAGTGCCTTGTTTGTTGTGGTCTTCCGCGACCCTTTCCCTTAATTTACATGGTCATTGCATCAAACCCCCCCTACTTATTATATTGTCTAAGAATCAATCAATAAATTCTTCGCAATAATATAATAGAAGGGGAGGGCAGGTGTATAAGTGGGCCCTTTTGGTGGCCCCTACTTATTATATTATAGGCATGATAGGGATGAGGGGCCCATATTCATGCACCAAGAGTGCTTTCATCAGACCAATGAGTGTCACTATAGGCTATCTCGATCAATCTGAGCCCTCTGTTTCGTTGTTCTCATCACTTTATCATTATGTTCCACATCCTAGAATATCAAAGGTTCAATGGTTCTTCGAGGTTGGTTGTTAGTTCCTTTATCTATTCCCTTCAACGTGTGTTGGGGTTGCGAAAATGAAGAGATGGCCTTTTTCCTTATTACTAGGGCTGCTATTATAATAGCAGATTGGATTCGATACCATAATGACATATATAATAGCAAGAAGAATTACTGCTATAATGAATGACATAATTACGTATATCGAGTCATGACTGGAATCACTGGTCGAAATGAACCAAATCGATCTCTCTCATTTGCATCATGTCAGGTCAGTTTTAATCATGCTAAGTGCTCAAGCGTAATTACGTATATAACGAATGAATGCATAATGACATATATAATAACAGCATTGTCGAATGAAATAATCAGAAATGCGTAATGACATATATAATAGCAAGAAGAATTACTACTATAATGAATGACGTAATTACATATATAATAAATGCATTTTCTGGTGTAATTACTGCTATAATTCCTCTCCCTTATGGTCAATCCTGCTTGTGCATCATGACTGGAATCACAAACATTTTTCAGTCCTGAGTGATTGATCGATTGATGGTAATTTGGTAAAGAATCAGTAGAGGGGTGAGAAGGAAACGAGCTGCTCTTTTGATCTATTATTTGAGAAATGATTTGATCAATTATTTGAGATAACATAATTACATATATAATGAGCATCATTCAATCTCTCAAGAATGACTAATGACTCACATCGAATCTAGTATGACACATATCTCGAGTCATGACTGGAAGAAATGCATAATAACATATATAATAGCAACATTGTTTGCTAAAGCATAATGACATATATCAAGTCATGAATGGATACGATACCGTAATTACATATATCAAGTCATGAACTGTTGCATTTTCAAAATTCAAAAGGTGCGAAGCCGCTTGTTCTTCCAAGAACAAGGGCATTTGATGCTCAAAATAGATTCTACTAAAAAAAAGAGTTTGATCCTGGCTCAAAACGAACGGTAGCTATATGCTTAACACATGCAATTTGAACGTGGCTTGCTTCCCCATCCATCCATGTGGGGGCAAAAGGGCAAGATGAATGGCCCCCTCCCAGCGCGTGCTCACTCACTCAAATGGTATGCGAGTGGTACACTGGGCGTGGGGCACAACAAGCAAAGTGGCGAATGGGTGTGTAACGTGTGGGAATCTATTGAATAGTTCACTCCAAATCCTAAATAATTCATAAAGCAAGCTAATTTCGGTTGTTCGATGTTCCCACGTAGTATCAGGTAGTTGGTTAGGTAAAGGCTGACCAAGCCAATGATGCTTAGCTGGTCTTTTCAGATGATCAGCCACACGAGGACTGAGACATGGCCCAAACTATCTTAGGGAGTAACAATGGGGAATATTGGACAATGGGCTCACGCTTGTTCCAGCAATATCACGTGGGTGAAGAAGGGCATCGTCGCTTGTCAAGCTCTTTTGTTGAGTTTCGATCATGACAAGACTCGAGGAAGAAGCCCCGACTAACTCGATGCAAATATCTGCGGTAATACCAGGGGGGGCAACTGTTATTTGGAATGACTGGGCATAAAGGGCACATAGACGGTGAAAAGGATGGAAAGTGAAAGTTACCAAAACATTGGCGGGGTGCTTTCTTGACAATTTCACTTGAGTGAGGTAGGAGAGAGTGGAATTTCGTGTGGAGGGATCAAATCCTAAGATATACCATAGAACGCCAACTTCGAAGGCAGCTCTCTGGGCCCCAATGATGCTGGGGTGCGAAATCATGGGGAGAAAACAAGATCAGATACCCTAGTAGTCCATGCCGTAAGCGATGAGTGTTCATCCTTGGTCTACTTGCCTAGTAGGTAGGATTAGGATCAGGGGCCCAGCTAACATGTTATTGACCACTATGTGTCAACGACCCATAACGGTACACCCCGTTTTTTTGAAAAAGGGATAGCGCTTGATCAACCTGTTCGTGTCGTTCGACTATCATCATCAGCTTGATCATGTTATATTGTAAACCCTTTCTGCATGTGTAAATTGTAAATAATCTCAGCAGATCTATGTTGTGTATGTAATTGCCTAGGTAAACCTAATTTTGTGATGATGATCTACATTCCGAAAGGTTTTTTGTCTCACCAATCCGTGATCGGGAGAGTTTTCCTCCAGCCTTACCCCAAAGCCAGAATGGATTTTGTCACCAGAATGTTAGGGGAGTCCTAGTGAGCTAGATTGAGTCTATGTAAAAGTGATTTGGGAATAATCCTAACTATTTGGTTAGGTTATTTTATTACAAATTGCTTGATCTGCTAGATTATATTTGTGTCACAGAAATGGGTAGTCTATGAGGGTCTTGGTCAAAAGGGTTTTCCCCCTTGAGATGTAAAAAATTTAAAAAACCATGATGTAAAATTTCATGAGGGTTAAAAAAATAATTTATTCCCTCATAGGTCCTAGGTCCTAGGTAAATTGAAATTTTCTAGTGGTAAAATTCGTGGATCCTTTAAAAAATTAAATCTTAACTGGTCCAGGGACTAAGGTTAATTGATTATTTTGCTAAATTTTATGTCTTAGGTCCCTGGGGTTAAGTCAAAGTCAAAGTTTTAAGGAAATAAATGCTAAATTTTAAGTTTTGAATATATTAAAATGCATTTAATTGAAAAATTCGAAATTTCCTCAATATTTAAAATTTCGACACATGAGATTGAAAGAAATTTTGATCCTCATCAATGGTTGAGATCACTTTGACAAGAATCACTCGAACTAGCCGTTGGGAAATTTATCTTTAAATAGGGGGTTAGTTGTTAGTTGAGATCATCCGATCTTTTGATCGTGTACTAAGTGAAAAGCTCTCTTGTAATCCTTTTATGAGTAATAAAGAAAGGCTTTAGGGTTAATTTCTGCTAGTGTTACTCTTCATGGAAATTCTATAAGATGTACTATTTTCATGCATATATTTCTTTTTGGCCATTGATATAGCTTTCGAAAGAGCGATTTGAGTACAGGTATCTTGCTCAGTCGTTGGGGTTTGAATGATAATTTAAGTTTTGAATATAATAATAGGTATCTCTATTAAATCTGAATTTTATTATCGTTTTCTCGCTCTATGTTGACGGTTGAATCGAGTTTTTCAGGAAAATCCTTGATTATTAGATCATTGGGCGTTCATGGAAGTTCTCGGCTGAACCAACCAACTCCCGATCTGCATTTTCTGAAGAGCCCAACTTGATTTTGATCTCGAGCTTATCATAAGATATTTTTATGGGTGATGCATGAAGGGTTTGAAGCTTAGTACCTCCTCTAAAATTCAAAAAATTTTAATTTTTCTGTGCTAAATCGTTAGATCTCGCTGTTGAGAGCCACAGATCATCAGATCTGGGAGTGGCATCGGACTCATACTCCCTAGATCTGATAGATTTGCCATTTTTGTGCATAGATCTAAATTTTTTTAGGTTGGTTTTCTGATTTTTGGTCTTTCAGGGTTTAGTTTTTTTTGGGTCATTTCGTTTGGGTATTGCAGCTACAAATCTGAAGCTGAAAGCTGTGCAGAGTCCAGATCTAGGCCCTGGAGGGTAAGATCTAGATCTCTGGAGGTCCATCAACATCATTTTTACAGGGAATTAATTTAGTTTTCAGATCTGGAATTTCAGTGAGGGTTTCAGGGTCAAATCTAAAGCAGATGGATTTAATATTTTATTCAAATCTGGAAAATTTTCAAGGGGTTCACTGATAAATCTGAAACAGAAATGCAGCATTTTGATCAAGGTTTTATGGAAATTTCTGGGTTTTTCTGGGTATCATCTGTCTAAGTTTGTTGTTTTGCTGGTTGGGTTTTTATCTCGTTGCAAATTTCTGAAATTTATTTTACAAAACCCTCGCTCGCAGCCATACCCGCATTCCTTTGCAGCACTGTCGAAATATTTTCCATCCTCGCTACCTATCCTCATTGCATGTTGGCCATTCTCCATTCTTTGCACTGTTTCAATCCCTTATTCCATATTCACAACTGCTCCCTCATTCGCTCTTCATCGCAGTCAAGTTTTTGCTTCACCCTCTACCCTCAGCCATCTCTACGTAGTCTCAACATAAACCTGCGGCCTCCTCTTGCTGCCTTCTCCACTGTGTATATCTTTCAACCTACAAAATCTAAACCCTCCATCGCTACCAGATCTGCACGCATATCCTCAAGCTGCCATTCCCCTTTACGCAGCTCCCATTGCAGCCTCCTCTCCCTCACGGCTTAACCTTGCTCCACTCCACTCTATCCATTGATTTTCCATCGAACTCTTCTACCTCCGTCCAACAAACCTTCGAATCCACATCTCTGTCATCCTATTCTCCATCTCCACACTGCCTGTCCCTCACACACATCATAGTTCCCTCTGTCCTTTGAGCTCCTAGGTAACTCTCTCCACGTAGCCTTCAAAACCTTGCCGCCGGGCCTGCAAACATACATCCAAATACCATTCGATCTTCTTTTACTTGTATATATGCGTAGGTTTTATATCATGTGTTAGATTTAGGTTTAGTTTTAATTTTTTTTTTTTTTTTTTTTTGTATATGCATTAGGGGTTTAAGGTTAGAATACCTTTTTCATTTTTGATTTCATTTAAACAAGTTTTTTTTTTTTTTTTTAAAGATTCATTAAAATAAAAAAATGAAATAAAAAATTTTGTTTGCCCTTATAATTTCATTTTTTTTTTTATTAAAAAACATAAAAACAATTAAAAATCCTAAACATTAAAAATTTTAAATCTAAAAAATATAAAATTTCAAAAGTCTAAAAAAATCTAAAATATTTAAAATCCTAAAATTTTTTAAAACTTTGGTGACTAAGGATTTTAAAATAAAATAAAAAGGGTTTGTGCTTTAACGTTAAGAAAATTTAAATGTGGCCTATGGCCCATTAAAATTTCTATTTTAGGCCCTTTTAATTTTTCCGTTGCATTAAAAGATTTTAATTTTTTCAGTTACCATTAAACATTATTGCCTAAGGAATAATTTAAATTTAAATTTAAATTTCATTAGTGTTATTAAATGCATTTCTCATGATTTTTCTATGGTCAGGGCGCGATAGATCATATTGACTGCTCTAGATCTTGTCATTAATAGTAATCATTTTTAAATTTGGAATTCTCTTGCGTACTACAGTGTTGGGCATTTATATGGATTATCGTCACTATTTCATCACATATTGAAAATCATTCTAGGTAACTTGTTTTATTGATGGTTAATTCAAATATCGAAGGCACTGGTCTAAAATTGTTTTTATCTTGTGGTCGTGTCTTGTTTACTTTGGCGTTTAATCTATCAATCTAATGTAATCATTTATATTCATCAAGTTATCCATCATTAAAATCTCCTAGAGTCTTTTTTTCATAAGCTATCCTCATCTATTCACCCAGGGACTACCCCCCTTGACTTGTCTAGGAGAGAGTCTAAACGGAGTGAATAAGGATTTAAGAGTGACAACCCTTACTCTGAGCGTTGTCGCGCTGTCTAGACATTCTGTGCGACAACACACATGAAACACTCCTCCTCGGGAGTACAGTCACAAGACTGAAACTCAAAGGAATTGACGGGGTCCTGCACAAGCGGTGGAGCATGTGGTTTAATTCGATACAACGCGTAAAACCTTTCCAGCCCTTGACATATGAACAAGTGTGCCTGTCCTTAACAAGATGGTGCGAAAATTCATACTGGTGTTGCATGATTGTCGTCAGCTCGTGTCTTGAGATGTTTGGTTAAGTCTTATAACGAGTGAAACCCTCATTTTGTGTTGTTGAGACATGCGCTAACGGATCAATGTCATCGCCCCTTCTTCACTTTATTTAAGGAGTATGGGTGGAGAAATGCGGGTTGCTGTTGGGAGGTCCAACCCAAAGCTTGTCTCTTCGACCATAATTCATAGAATATCTAATGGATTTTCTCTTCTGTTCAATTGCTAAAAGAGTCATGATTACATTGACAAATGATATTTAGTTCCACGAATACAAAGGAGGGAAAGATGACATTTGTTGGTATTCCATTCATTCGTGTCTTAAGTTCGAAGGGGATCTTAACATGTCATGAAGAAACGATAGTAGCTCGTTGTTCCATAGGCTTTCTCATAATTATTCAGAGGAGTTTTGGTAAGACTTCCAAAGTGACTTTCGATGGGAGAATCAGAGCTATTCAGAGGGAATTGCAGCAATTCCCCAATCCTCACGAAGTTGTTTCTCTCAAATCCAATGAACAACAAAAATTACTTAGGATCAACTTGCATTCAATAATGCTAGAAATTGTCGAATCATTACCAAATGAGACGACACACTGTGTGCCTAAGTTTGAAAGGATAGTGCAATCTATTTCATGCTCACTGGCCAGAACTTGGAGCCGACAAAATGAATAGGGTGGACATTTTGTATGGATTCTTGTCCATCTCTGTCAACACTATGTATCATTTTTTATATTTTGATACTTTAGGAACAACTTCGAGAAGGCCCTCTGCCAACCCTTTGATTTTGGTTCGCTGGAAGCAATGGTGTGCTCGCCTGAGGTTTCCCTCGTCGATTGGGAAAATCTTCTAGGTAGGGGAATGATACTGTTGAATCGGGGATTTCTGCTCCAAGGGGGGCTATTGTCCCTGAAACAGACGCATGCCCGACCTATCCCTTGATAAGGGATAACCCCGAGAGACCTTTTTGGAGAAGTTCCAAATCCCTCAAAATGTCATGGAGGAACTTGATTGGGAACTTTGTCGGAAAACTATTCAAATAAAAAACCTATTTATGGAAGAAGGGTTGGAAACCCCCTTTACCAACCCTTCTTCGGGAGAAGACTTTTGGTAGGATTGTTTTGACCGGTGGAGGTATCAGTATCTAATTCGAGCCAAATTGTTGGTAATCTTAACAATGCATTTCGGTCTAAGCGATGAGGGCAGGTGGGACCTTTACCACAATCTGGACAAAATCCTTACCCACCCGAACATATCACTCTAGGAGCGGGACCTTCCGTTTTTGGCCGAACTATACCATCGCTTATTTAATGACGAAACGTTGTTAAGGTGCACACTCAACTAGATCCAAAATATCCTTTCTGAGAAGTTCGACCTAAGGAGGAGGTGAATCCTCCAATAGGGTGAAGCGTGCAATTCGAGTTGTCCATGTAAACTAGTAGTGCGGGGGAGACCCGAATGGGGAATGGGTCAGTACAGTGAACTACACACCCTCCTCTTTTGAGATGGAGAAGTATCACGAGTCATCTGGGACGGATAACAAGAGATAAACGGGTCTTGTAGATCCAATTTGAGGTCACCATTGACTTCTCTTCGGCATAATCAAAATATACTTCAAACCTGTTGATTTGCTTGCTCCCTTTGAACTTGATCTCATCTAGTACAATACACATCATTGATTCTAGGAAAGTCCTCTTGCTTTTCTTCATTCTTCCACTTCCATCTGTGTGCCAGAGCCGTAGCAGCTTTTACTATGTACCTGCAATCCTCACTAAGAGGCCATGGAAGAACAATTACAACCAAGCAAAGGATACACAGACAAGAGAATAGCTAATGACATCAGTAGTGATAATCAAAGAAGAGAGATAAAAAATACTTATCTTTGAAAAAATTATAGGTAATGTTAGCTCCCTCTTGATCTTAGCCTTCGTGCATCCACTTTGCAACTTTAACGTCATCTGCGTCGTCATGATAATGTCATTCCCTCCTAGCATGAGCTAGGGTTTCTACTTTCAGCAGATAGATTGGTCTAGATCCAATTCTAGGGTTTTGTCCATAAACCCTAGAGCTTTCTTATTCAAGCACTTTTTCCCTACTATTGTTTACAAACCCTAGTTATCCAAAATTTCTAAAACCTTAGAATTTTTCATATCCAAGACTTTCAATTTTCCAACCCCTATTTTTAAAAGATCCATTTTGCACCTCTTGCAAGTTCAACAGATTTTTCTCATATTACAAAATCCATACAATCCCCATGCTTTAGCAAACAATGAAGAATATTCCAGACAAGATTAGGTATCTTCCAATGAGATGACTTTATGACAGTTCCACAAAATTTTTATCTAAACATCAATTTTGACTTTTTCCTATTAGAAAATCGGAAAGGCATAAAGATTTTCTTATGTTGACAATTACTTGTGATATTTTTATATTCCTATTAGCTTTATTTATGTTCTTCTTTATCTTCTTCTCATGAAGCAATCATCAAATCAAAAGCATGAAGATCAATGACACCAGAAGTAGGCACTCAGCCAAGGCCAAAACCACTATGCAAGGGAAAACCTAGTCAAACTCTTCCACTAATTGATTCAAATCAAATTGAGATGAACAAAGACCTTTGACTAGACCAAAAGACCTTCCTCACTCCAACAAGTAAGCCTTCCAAGATGAATATGCAAACTTCAGTAGTCTCTTCTCGTCAACCAGCTTTAATCTAGTTTCTACACAGAATTTTGGCCCTACTGTGGATCTGAAATTTCAGGCCCTCCTGCAGTTACCCAGAAAGTCGCACGTGTCGCAAAAAAGAGAGATTTTTTACTTCTTTTGGCTTGACAAGTGTCTCCTTCACTAGGGTTTTCTCCTTCACTTTAGGTATTTCACTCTCCTTTTTCTCCTCTAGTAATTGCAGATCGAACTTGCTTGTCTTTTTCTCCAAATGAGGTCAAGTTGCTACCTATATATAGTAGTTTTGGGCTCTTGTTGAGTCTGTCTTGGTGGAGGAGGTCTATTTGACTCAATTTACATAAAAATACAATTTCCTTCTTTGACAAATAAAGTGCAAGAAGGATCTATTACATGAAGACATGGACTAGGACTTATGACATAAACCCTAGAAGCCTACAATGGAGGCTTTGACCTAAAAGTAAAATAATAAAGCATTAAACCCATGCTTAATAAATAATTATTCTTTTATAATAAAAATTATTTTTCTTTCTTTTGACAAATAAATTACATCATGACTCAAATACAATTATGAAGACCGACACTAGTTACATTCTTCAACATTTCCAACTTAGGGGCTTATCAACATAGCAAAAGTAATAATGAAGACACACCAATTTCTGCAAATCACTATCTTTCTCCAAACTTTAGGTTTGTCATGTCCAAAACAGACTTACTCCAACAAGGTGTGTTGTATGACAGAGATCCTTTTTCAAGTTTTGACTACTTTGGGGTGTAAGGAATAGACTCCATCACTGAGCATCCATGCTTCATTTTTGCAACGTAGATCTCATACTTGACATTATACAAGACTTCGCATATACTTACAAAATGAGTACTAAAAATTGCCAAAGCCTCCTCAATAGGAGGTCAATACCAGCAACATGTACTTCATGGATTCATATACTATTCATGGCCTCTTTTTCTAATATATGACATTAGCTTGTTTGTAAGATAGCTAAGTAAATACCTTGAGTATTGTACACATGATCATTTAGAGAGCTTTGCAAAAACTTCTCTGCCTCCAATTAGCAAGATATGGTATGTCATGATTCTTGAAAGATGATCCAGCATCTTTTAGATGGTTTCACTGTCATCAAGCTCGTAATGTCCTGCTTCTGAGCATGTGATACATTAGCTTTAAAAAAATATTTGTTAACTGACACTTAATTTTCTAGTATTGGTCTTTGAGTAAGAACCTAAATTATAATGTTGTCATTTGAGATATCAAATTTCACAGATCATGCGTGATTCCTTCAATAGTCATCATACTTGTCCTTGATGGATTTCAAGGATTCCTCACAAATCGGACCTCAAATATATTCTTATAATCTGACTAAGTAGCAGATCACAACTTTGATACAAGATTTTTTGATCAAGCATTTAAATGGCCATTTCCTCAAGCTAAGGTCTATATGAATGTTGCCAAAGTAAAATTTTGACTTCAAGATTTCTCTGAGCAAAAATACATACCTAGCAATGCATCTCCACTTTGTGATCAAATCTTTTATTCTGAGTATTAACCACTGGTTTCTAGCTTTGCTCGTCTCTTTGTCTAACTCATCACTGTAGTGCTTGAATAGCGACAAATGCCTGCCTAGATCTCCAACACTTCAACCATGCAACTAAGACATCAGTCCTTTTTCTTAAACTTGTCATTAGTCCATTTTAGTGCCTTCCAGACATATCTTTAGACAGAATTATTTTGAACCTTCTCTTAGGGTGCTTGATGACACTCCTTGGCCTTAGTCATAGAGGCTTCAAATAAAATAGGTTTATGCTAAGGACTTTCGTTGTAAACAATATATGCTCCAATGATTTGCCTTCTAAAACATCAATCAAATTACAAAAAGGATTATACACCAAAAATTGTATTGACTATGATATTTCGGGTTTTCTAAAGTCATTTACTCGGCCTTATATCATTAGTCTCAAGGCCTTCTATCTTCCTGAGATTTATCCTGAAGTATTTTGGTCTGTTGAGATTTGGTCCTGAGGAATTTCGTCCTTTCTGCAACATATGATGTCTACAAATTCAAAGACCTTTGCATCTTCCAATCTAAGGTGATTCGGATAGCTTTAGTAGATCCTAAGGTCTTCTTGTCCCTTTGTCTCAAGATCTGAAGCTTGAAGACTTTGGCACTCCTTTTCTGTACACAGAACAAGAAAATACAAAGGTTTTCTCCTTCTTTTCATTACCTGGACAGACCCTAGTTAGGGAACGAATTACATAGTGGCATTTCTTCCTAAATGTGCCCTGAACAGAGAGATAAGCTTTTGTTGCTAACTCAACTTCATTTGAAGTGTGTTTCTAGGGCTAGTTGACAAATCAAGCCCTCAAGGATGGCTTGAAACAAAGATGACTTCCTTTTCAGGGCTGCTCTTTCACCATAGCTCTAATACTATGTTGATTTTTCAATTATCCTCTAACTGATAACTACTTCTTATGATTTCTTGTAGGTTAATCTTTTGTTTCATTCATTTTTTATCATAAAGAAATTACATAGAGGATCTTCAACAATAAACTAAAATTCCAATGGGATCATAAAGAGACAACCATACAAGAACACAAGACTTTACCATGGGAATACACACATGGGGGAAAAACCTAACAACCTTTTCCTTAGAGAAATTATTCTTTTCAACAAGAGACACACCTAGACATCCTAGTCATTTACAAGGTCAAACTGACCAAAAGAATAAGATTGGTCAAACCTGGTCCATCAGCCTCCTAGTCAAGTCAACTGGTTTCCCAATAAATTCAGTCTTGTCTGCTCTGCTAGGGCAGAACTTCAATCTACTCCTGTACTTAAGAATTTTTGTTTCGTAGCTTTTTTCTATCTCAGAAAGAATTCATCCTTCCTTTCATTAATACTTTATCAGAATAGACCTCAGAAATTTGTCCTTGACTTATCCTTGCTCTACCTCAAAAAAGAATTTGTCCTTCATTTCATCAATACGTCCTCCTTTCTCTTCATCAGATCACACCTAAGAAATTAGTCCTTGACTTTTCCTTGCTCTGCCTCAAACCTTATTTACTTGCTTAGATCTTGTTTGCATGCCTTAGAGCTTCTTTGCTTGCCTCAGACCTTATTTTCTAGACCGAGTTGATTGCTTGCATGGGAAGGAGGTTGAATGCCTCATATATATAGTATTTTGTTGGGCCGAATGGTGCCTCTTAGGTTGGGGCCGACTTGACTAGGAGGAAGGCCAACTTGGCTTCTTTGGAGCCAAAAATTCAAATATTTTTTTTTAAAAGCCAATAATTATGAAGACCAATGATAGCTACAAAATTCAACAAGGAGAAGATCACCAAAGGGGAAGCTGACATTGTCACGTGATGAATTGGCAGTATCATTTTCATGTGTTGCTCACTTCATCTTATCAAATGTATAGGTCATATATTGTATCATTGGTGGAGGTTGCTCCAACAACATGTCATGTATACTCATCTTGTTGTAGGTGTTGCTCCATGATTGATCATTAGTGAAGAAATCTCATATCTCCTTATCATGTGATCATAATATTTTTGTCATTATTTTTTCTTGGTCATTTCATGGTGGGTTCAAACCTTTCCTAGTTGCAGTTTCTGCTAAATGGATGGTGTACTTCCTAGTAGTGTGTTTAGAAGCATGTCCCCTTTCATCACCCATCCATCATTTAGTCTAGGTATCACCCATTATGCTATCACATTTCCATTTTTCCTAGATAATTTTCATAGAAAACTCACATTCCATCATTTACCCTGTCATATATGGCACACGACCTATATTCACCATTTTCCATGTAGTTTTCCAGCATAACTCTCATTTAACATATTTCAATAAAAAACATGTTTCCATGTGTGAATGTGCCAAAGTGGTTTGGGATATTTTGTTGCTAATTAATTAAAACCCAAACATAAGCTTGAAATGTCACATTATTGGCTGAATTTATTACAGATATCTAAACCTTAATCAATGGGATTATTTCTACAAAGTGGCTCAAGTAAAATCAAAGGGATTATTTTAGCCCTGCTCACACTCACATGTGCCACTTAGATGAGTCATTTACTTCATTTGAAACACATATTGAGAAGTTTCTTGAGATTACACATCCTTTGAGAGTTAGTTATGCATGCAACCTCCCTTCATGTCTACTTCCACCTCATTAAATAAGTTTTTTATTCACATCTTCCAGACATGCTATTTTAGGTGGTGTGTTCCACTAGATAATCAATTTCAGCTTTGAATTGGTTTCGTCCACATCTTGTTTTAACCTTAAAGAGGATATTTGACTTGGTAGTTAAGCATATTTACTATATTGAGGAGATTTTTCACACATTCCTAGATTTGGATGGAGTAGTCATCACATGGATAATAGTTTTGGATTGAGTAGTCATCACAGGGATACAATATTTTTATTCTACAAACTTAGTCACTTGTTATTTTGAGAGAGGTCCACCTACCTTGGCTAACTACTTTCTATTTGAAGACATTTCATTGTTAGTTTTGACTTCTCTTGGATAGTGCACTTTTTAAAGGCCATTATTGCTATTTTGTATGGTTGTTACAACATTCTTGCACCACTCCCAAGGGCACACTTCTCTTAATTCTCATTTTACTATTATTTAGTGGATTTCTCTCTTAGGCATGTGCCATAGGGTTTTTTACTATGCAAAAATCCTAAGTGGAATTTAACAGTAAATACCAAGGTAATGGACTAGGAACAACAAGATAAATTAAAAAAAACAAACACAAATCAGTACACCAAGAAAGTCAACTGAAAAAACTAAGCCATTTTATTAATGATGAGAACTGGGTAAATAAAATGAGCAAGAATGATAGAACCCGGACTTGCTATGCAAGCTATGCAAAACCCAGGTGAAATATCTTGAAGCCAAATGAGGAAACGTGCACTACCTAGAAAAGACTAACGTTGTCTTCCAACTGGAACTAAAGATTCTCCTTTGAATACTACTCAAAATGCCATGAAACATTAGCCCGAGACTCCTCTCCTAAAACCCATAAAAACTGGGAAATTGTTTGGGTTGATTATGGGTGATGAGAAAGTCCTCCAAGTGGTGCAAGTGTCTCTCTGGTTGGATATACACACTATTGGAAAACACTGCTACTAAACTACCCTCAAATCCACCACTGAATAAGTCTCCAAGCTGCATTGTGAAATTATCTCCGGAATTCCAAATCCTTCCAACCCTTGGCCCTTTGAATCTACTCTTCTATACCTGTGTCGGCTCTACCCAGAAACCCCCAGGCACTGGTAGAAATGAGTGAATTCATCCCACAAGAATGGCTCAACACCAGCCCTGTAAAATGTCACCAAAATTCCAACTCCAAGAAAGGAAATCCACTTGCAATTTTTTGGCTCACCCAAATCACTGTAGCTAGCCCAAATTTTGCTACTCGAACTACCGTTGCACCCCAGTAATACACACCACAAGAAATTTTGCTGCAAATATAGCTTTGTGGAAACCCAGGAATGGACTCCCCAAATTTCCAACTAGGGAGACACTCGAAGTTCTCCGAAGGTTTTGTGGAATTTGTTAATTTTCCATTATTCGTTCTATGTTGCAACTAATAATTCAACAATATCTAATAGCATCCAATTTAACAATTTCAACTTCTTCAATTAACCAATGAAAATATAGCAATAGTAGATAGAAAAATTATACAAATGCACAATGAAAGACTGCCAAGGGACAAGAGACACAATATTTGGTCAATGACCAGGGAAAAACCCCACAAGTGGGAACCCTTTGCAATTCTTCTTCTAATGGATTCTTCTTCCATGGGATCAAGGTCTCTGGCATCTAAATGTGAGCTTCTCCCAGAGGTGATTTGCCATGCTGCAGGAATCCATTAGGTGCTGAATATTTTCTTCATTGTTTCGATAGTTGGGACAGTAAGAAGGACCATGAAATCCTATTTTAATTAAGTTATCCCATGTGAGAATTCTTTGATGATACAGCAGTCAGATAAAAGTGAAGACTTTGGGCCAGATCCCTGTAGTCCATATACGTTGTCAGACGAGATCAATTGGTTCCTGAGTTTGGCATAGTATTTGGTATGCCTCTTTGGTGGTGTATGTGCCTTTCGATGTGTAGCCCCATCTTAGAACATCACTTTTTGTATGGACTCTGATTCTTCTATTGGTAAGCTCTTTGTGTAGCTCCAAGTGATACGCTTCTGTTGCTTGCTGTACTATTTGCCTTGCCGGTTTCCATTGCCTGAATCCTTGTGTAATCCAGGAGTCCAGAATTGTGCAACATTGTCTGCCTGGTTAATGTGATTTGCATGATGGCTTGTATCTGGTCATATATTCCACACAACCTATATTCACCATATTCCATGTAGTTTTCCAGCATAACTCTCATTTAACATATTTCAATAAAAAACATGTTTCCATGTGTGAATGTGCCAAAGTGGTTTGGTATATTTTGTTTCTAATTAATTAAAACCCAAACATAAGCTTGAAATGTCACATTATTAACTGAATTTATTACAGATATCTAAACCTTAATCAATGGGATTATTTCTACAAAGTGGCTCAAGGAAAATCAAAGGGATTATTTTAGCCTTGCTCACACTCACATGTGCATCTTAGATGAGTCATTTACTTCATTCGACACACATATTGAGGAGTTTCTTGAGATTACACATCCTTTGAGGGTTAGTTAGTGTCATGCGGAAAGAGTCGATAATGCGGACAAAACCGACCTCCCTAGAAGCAAAGGCTTTCTAGTGACAAACAAGACAAATAAACACTACCTTTCTCTAAACATGCATTTAGAATACAAGTAATTAGGTGATTTTAACATACCTTTAGTCCAACGCTTTGTAGTAGTCCAGCCTCGCCGGTCCGGATGAGCTCCTCCTTCTCTTCGAAACCTGCATTCACTAACAAGCCAAAAGATTAAATAGCACCTGATAAACTCATAAAACAATACATATCCATCATATAGACCAAGGAGTATATGAAACAAATCATGAATAACAATCTGTTGAGAAAAATGAGTTCATTTGTATTAAGTGGAAACAAAAGAAACCATTACAACCTGAGCCTTGGTGTTGTGCAGGTCCCTCCTAGGTTCCAGCAAGAGTTTTCCTTTACTTTGATCAACTCACCCACTCTCAAATAAGGCTAGGAAAGGATGGGAATCTCTCCTCTCAAGCTTTACAAGGGAGTCCTAATTCCAGCAGCATCTACCCTTAGGAATGTTCAGCTTTCAACCTCCCCTCCCTCTGGCCCAATGCCTGTATTTATAGTGCTCTAGAGGAAGTTATTCAGGTCCACCATCAATGGGATAAGCCCCTCTTTGGATGGGATAGCTCCCCTCTTGATGGGATAAGTTCCTCTTTGATAGGGATACATGAACCATCTGGAGGCGCTCCATACACGTCAAACAAGCTTCTAGAATGCTCTAGAAATGACCACAAGTAACTTTTTTAGAGTGAAACTTGCGCCTTTTGACCTTTACAGGAGTACGCACCCTCCCCTTTACAGACAGAGCGTACAAGTACGCAGGTATTGTGAACTTGGGGTGCGTACACGCAGGTAAGGCTAAGAGAAACTACGTACCCAGAGATATATAGATTTTTAAAGACTTTCTCTCATTCTTGGAGTTTGACATGGAGAGCAGAGGTATGAGACTTGCCAAGGAGGATAGTATGACAGTTGATGGAGCCATACTAACTGCAAATAGTCATGGTGACAAATTTTAGTGTAACAGATTGCCCCCTAAAGTGCGAAGCCTGTAGTAGATAAGGGTTTCATATCATCTAGGAAGGGTGAAGTACTTTATCATTTCAAGGATTATCTTGTGGAGAGCCCAGTCAAAACCTGCAAGTATTCAACACAAAATACATATATAAGATCATATCATCGCTGAGGTAGGCATTCCCATACTCAGATTGAAAACTTTAACTAATTAACTATCTACTGCTCTGATACATGAATGATTTTGCAGTACATCATAATCATAGACTTTTTGTAGACACAGTATGGGCGCAGCCATCTGTTTATGATTAGTCTACTGTATAATGAATACAAAACTCCTCGCAGCCTGGATGGTGGAAACTAGATCCAGGGTCTTCATTTCTATTTCCCGAAAAGGTACGATTCTATCCATGCGAATAAATGAGTTGATGTCGAACATGGTAGAAACCACTTGATTACCAGTCAATGATGTAAACTGTTAACAAGCGTGAGAGAGACCACCAGTGATGTCAATGGTTCTCAAAGTACCCAGTACAATCCATGAAATGTGAATGAATGAGTTGATGTCGAACATTTCACGGAATCCTTCGATCGAAAGTCAATGATGTAAACCGTCGTCAAAGGCGAGGAACCTGCCATTGATGCATGCAGATTTCAAGGTACTGACGATTTCTAGGTCATCTTTCTAGATAATGTGCTGATGTCGATAGAAAGCGACCCGTTGCAGGCAAGCCCACAACACGAAATCATAGATCAAGTTGAAGAAATGTAGCTGTAAGGACTGACTCAGGGATGGTCAAGATGGATGACGGGTATTTTGCAGATGAATGGTTTATATGCAGTGACCTCTTGAACACATAACGACACAACAGATGGCTTGGTGACATTTGACCCAAAGTTAATACCCGGCTGAAGACTTTCAATGTGGTTTGATCAACTGTGAGGCAAAGGATTTCCCAACCCAGGTGAATGAAAAGTGTTGTGTTCAAGAGTGGTAATAAGGCTTCTTCTGAGACAAAGGATAACAAATAGGCTCATTCTTCCCTCTTTTCCCCCACCATTTCTGGCAAGTACCTCTTTATTTTTTACAAGCTTGAGGAGGATAACATATGCTTGATTATAAGCTCATCCTTCGGATGAGTCAAACTTAGTTTTGATTCGAACCCTAAGAAGGAGTGGTCCGTTCCTATTTGTAATTAAACAGGTCCTTTACTGTGAAATTTTAACGAGTCCAGTATAGGAGAAACTCGGCGTTTTTCATTTTTAGAGAGTCTGAAAAAACTTAAGAAGACTCCAGGTTGAACTTTTTCGTAAAGTTGTGTCTCCCAAGCCCGAAAAAGTATAAAATAATACTTGAGAGAACCGCTTGATCTTGCGACCAAGGATTACTTTCATGATTAGTGTCTTTGACCTGAAAAGTAAAAAGCGATCAAGGACACGTCGTTTTATTTCCAATATCGAATTTGAAACGACAAAAATCCGACAATCTTTTCCTGTTTTTACGGTCAGAAAAGGGCTATAAGGGGACCGTCTTTTAATTCCGTTTTAACGAGTGTAAAAGAAACGCTCGGCAATCTTTTCATGTTTTAGGAGTCAGAAAATGGCTTAAAAGATGACTCTGATGTTTTTGTATGTGAAAAATGACAATTTTCCCTGAAAATCCTTTTATCCTGCACAAAAACCAACACATTAGTCATACCTATTTAATATAGATAAAAATACTTTGAAAAATACCTTTTCATGGTGGAAAATAAACAAATTTAACATTCATTTACTCAAAAAACCTATAAAAAGGGCTTATACCATTTCATTGTTGAGGAGAGAAAAAGGGCTTTTGGCAAGAAACTTCCCGTGGTCGTTGCGGAGAATCCGACCGTCGAAACCGACCGCCGTCTCATCAGGTATTCTACAACATCCTCCCTTGCATTTCCATCCATTTAGAATTCATTTTTAGGCTTTAAATTTATTTTTTGGAGGCCTTGGGGGTTTCAAGGTCCGCTTTTCAGGGTACGCAGGTGCCCCATGGGTGATCTGCGTACCCCGACATTTTCTCCATTGGGAAAATGTCGGGCGTACGCAGCTTGCCTTAAGAGAAGGTGCATACATACGCCCTGTCTCTAAAGGGCTGGCTGCGTACACTGCGGAGTGGATTTTTGAACTCCAAAATCTCCAAAATGAACCAAAAATTTTCATTTTTATGGACTCTAACAGATGTTTTATGGTGTGTAAATTGCCCACCATGCTTGATTGGCGCGAGAGGGAGCATGAAGATTTTGATTTGGCTGCGATTAATCATCAACCTTCCATTGATGCTTTGAAGGCATGCGGTCTTTACAAATACTGGGCCATACCTGGCATGAGGGCCCAGGTGCGATTTCTAGAGTGGCTGGTCGAAAGGTGGAACGTTCAGGATTAGTGTTTTTACATCAGAGGGCACCAGCTCGAGATAGAGCCCTCTGATATCTACTTTCTCACTGGTTTGCCCAAGAGGGGCGAACAATTGACTCTGTCCGGGACTAGGCCGGGTGGCCAGTCCATTGCTAGCCTCCGGCTAGAGTGGTGTAACAACCAAAACCAGGATAAGGGGATAGAAATCAAAAAGATATCCCTACCTAAACTTATGGTAATTGCCTTTACAGTTACCAGACTTTGCGGCGCTACCGCTTTGCACATTGCCACCGGGTCCCAAATGCGGATGGCGATTGACTGCTATCGGGGCACCATTTTCAACTGGTGCGATGCTGTGTTGGCCAACTTAAAGGGCCAACTGACTAGGACTAAAAACGGACAGCTGAAGACTTTTGGTTATGGGCCTTTAGTTGTGAGTTTTGCCCTAGAGAGGGTTCCGATGCTGATCCCACAGCATCTCACTGTTGAGGTTGGGCCTCCCCGAGAGCCTAAGTTGATGCGATGGGTTGCGGTGATGGCCCGTCATCCTGATGAGGGCACGGAGGTTGTCCGATTTAGACCAGAGTATTTTCACTGGTTAGAGAACCAGGTCTTCTCGATTCAGGATTTTCCGTATGCCGGAGTTGATTTTCGCGGAGATCCGGACATGATTCTTCCAGCGGGAGAACAGTGGGACGACACAGGTACTTCATTTTCCACAAGTTTTTAAATTATTTACTTTTTTTTGTTTTTATATCGTCTCAAAACTGACAGTGACAATTTTCAAAATGCAGATGTAGGTCCACAGCGTCCGGCCAATCTCCGGCCTTTCGAGAGGAGAGTACCAGTTGCACCAGCACCAGCCCCACAGGATGCGGCCGCAGAGACCCTAGCTGAGTTAGAACAGGACCTAGAGCGTCTTACGGCAGACATACCAGAGACGACTATAGATGATATCCCTATCAGACTTCAGCGCTATGTGGTCGCAGTCCCAGGACCTTTTAGGAGGTTCTTGTGTAGGGTAGCGCGTGCAGTGGTGTCGTATAGAGAGCACCACCAGTGATTGGCTAGTCACTTTTTGTAGACACATGTGACATTTTGATTTTTTGTACTTATCATTTTTGCCGATCATAAGGTGTTTTTCAACCTATAATCGAAGACGATGTATATTTTGACACACTCCTATCTATATATATCATTATTACCGGCTTATCTTGTTAAACATGTGTGATGAAATGTTTTTAAATTTACATGTATAATTATCGCAAATGTCTGTCTAACCTTCGAGAAGCAATTGCATTTGCTAATGTATTTAATGACCTTGGAATATGCTGATATTCAATGTAATCAAATTCATGTTCCAAGAGGCGCACTCTCAAAAATAACCTTAATAACACTGGATTTCTAATGGCATATACTCTATTAAGCTGTAATACAACGAGTTCAGAATCTAACCTCACTATCAAACTCCGAATCCCAAACGAAATAGATTCAGACAATAACTCAATCACTGCACTGTATTCTGCAATGTTGTTTGTTGTTTGACCAAGGCTCACCCCATGCATAGAAACTAACTCGTCAGAGGGCGAATAGATAACCCAAGCTGCGGAAGAGATATTCCGTGTACTACGACAAGCACCATCAGCGAATCCAATGTACGTTTGGAGAGGCGTCGACATCTGCAATATCAAGAGTAAAACCAAGATAAGCCAGAATAACGACGAAAATCACACTCTCTAAGCTAAGCACACTGTCTATACTAACAAACACACTAGCTAGAAAGAAAAACTAACCTAACTAAATCTCCATACCCATTATTTAAGCATAATACCTCTTTAGGTAAAGTCCATTTCTGGGCTTACCCAAAGAGTCCCCATCAAAATCTACCAGCTCATAGGCCCCTTTTGCTAGCTTTCGCTTGACAATGTAGGGCCCATGCCACATAGGAACGAATTTTCCAGCAACTAATTTATCGTTAGCTTGATCATATAATAGCACTAGATCTCCTTCCGAAAAATTTTGAGGGGTCACGTTGCGATCATACTGAGCTTTCATCCGTTTTGCGTGAGTCTCGATTGCCAATGTAGCATCACGTCGAGTCTCATCTAATTGAGCTAAGTATAATAGACGCTTCTCCTCTTCGGAAGTAGCTGGAAGTAATTCGACAGCCATTTGAAGTGACGGGATTTCGCATTCAATGGGCAGCACAGCTTCCAAACCATAAACTAGTTGGAAAGGAGTGAACCCTGTTGATGTTTTCACTGAGGTTCGGTACGCCCAAAGCGCGGAAAATAACATGTTGTGCCAATTCGACCGATGAATACCAATGATTCGTCGGATCATGATAACTAAAACTTTGTTGATAGACTCAACCAGGCCATTAGCTTGTGGATAATAAGGAGTTGAGCTATCGTGACGCAAACCAAGCTGGCCTGTAAGTTCTGTCATCATAATGTTTCGAAAATGGCGCCCATGGTCAGTGATTATCGCTTGTGGGACACCAAACCTAGCAATAATATGATTGAATACGAAAATCACAACTGTCTTGCCGTCTGCCTCGAATGTAGGCATCGCCTCGGCCCACTTAGTAAAATAATCAACCACAAGGATGATATACGCATGCCCCCCGGCTGAGTGAGGGTTACATGTAATAAAATCGATACCCCATTTAGCAAAAGGACCAACGACAATTATAGGGTGGAGAGGAGCAGGTGGTGCGCGCATCTTGTGATCAAACACTTGACAGTTGTGGCATTTCCGGACCGCAATAATATATTCTTTAAACAAAGACGGCCAGAAGTAGCCAGCGTGCAATATCTTTTGGGCTGTGGCATACCCAGACATATGACCGCCACACGCTCCAGAGTGACAGTCATTCAAAACCCTTTCAGCTTCCGCATGAGTTAAGCAACGACGGAAAACCAAGTCCGCCCCACGGCGATAAAGATTATCTCCTATAATTTTGTACTGTTGGGACTGGAATCGAATTTTCCGACATTCCGACTTTGCAAGTTCGGGCCGAAAGGATTGGGTTTGGAGATAGACAATTATATCCCCATACCACTGATCTAAAGTGCTGATGAGAAACATAGATTCGTCTGCAATGGGTTCCTCTGCCACAGTTTCCATGTCAGCACGCGGGAAATCACACATCAATTCCGCAAAAACTAAAGATTTCTTAGACTTAGACTTTTCAAATTCCAAGTCGAGCTCCTGCAGGATAACGATCCATTTAGAGTACTTGCCCCCTAAAAATTGTTTAGTCAAAATGTAGATCATAGGGTTGCAATCCGAAATGACTGTAGTTTTACGGAGAAGAATGTAGTGATGAAAACGTTGGACAGCTTGAACGGCTGCCAAGGCCAATTTCTCCACATGTGAATATTTGAGCTCAGTGGGATTTAACTTCCGACTAAGATAATAGATCACATGTTCCATTCCGAATTCATCTTCCTGGACTAAGACTATTCCAATGGTGGAATGAGCGGCGGCGAGGTACAAAAAGTAATCATGGTTGTAGTTGGGAGGATGCAGCAACGGTGCATGGGTCAACGCGTGCTTTAGCGCATCAAAAGATTTCTGAGCTATCTCATCCCAAGAGAATTGAGCATTTTGTTTCAACAACCGAGTAAACCCTTGGTAATCTCGACGTAGTTCGGAATGAATCGGCGTAAAAAGTTTGCTTTCCCCTGCAAACTTTGGAGTTGGCGCAAACTCGAAGGAGGAGGCAATTTGATGATAGCTTCTACCTTCGAGGGATCGACGCGAATGCCGGCTTTTGAAACTACAAATCCCAACAATCGTCCCACTTCTATGCAGAAGACACATTTATGTGGGTTCAACCGTATACGATAATGCCTACACCTCATAAAAATTGCTCGTAAATGGACAAGGTGATCAGCTCGATGTAAGGAGTGAGTGGGCAAATCATCGAGATACGGTTGCACAATGTGCTTGATGTCATGAAATGCATAAGACATCACCCTTTGAAAAGTGGCTCCGGCATTCTTAAGCCCAAAAGGTAATTTGCAATAAGTAAATGTCCCCCATGGACAAATGAAAGCCGTTTTTGGTTGATCGGCATGTAGAATATTGATTTGGTTGTAACCGGAAAAACCGTCCATAAAGGAAAATATTTCACTGCCGGCACAATCATCAATTATTTGATCAATATAGGGTGTTGGATAGTTGTCCTTGGGACAAGCACGATTGATATCCCTATAGTCGATACATATTCTTATTGTTCCCTGTTTTTTGTTAACCGGAACAATATTCGATACCCAATCCGTTAACGGGATCGGATAAATGAAACCTTCTTTCAATAGCTTCTCAACTTCTGCTTTAATTGCAGCCGCTTTTCGTTGGTGAATCTGACGCAGACATTGCCGGACGGGTTTAGTGTCCGGGTAAGTCTTGATTTCATGGACAACAATGGCGGGATCAATTCCTGGCATTTCCTCGTAAGACCAGGAAAACACGTCGCGGAATTCTTGAAATAGGGCCTTGTATGTTTGAATTTCATCATCTGAACACGAGGCACCTATATGAATGTGTTCAACAATTCTGGGCTTCACTGAAATGTCAATGGGAATAGTGCGAGAAATGTTTCCCAAATTCAGCTCTGAATCAAGATGTTTCATTGGACTCTGAGCGTCTTTGACATATTCAGCTGTAAATATTGATGAGAAATCGTTTTCAAAACGATCATCCTTAGGTAAAAACGAAGATTTATGATGGAGATCTTCCCATGGTAAATCGTCTATGCATAGGACTTCAAAAAGTTGTTCGTCAGATGACACAACTTCGGGAAACGTTATTAATTCCGAGGTTGACGCGAAAAGGGATTCCTCATGGACCACATTCATTTGGTCGATTTTGGTTGAACTTGGGTCGGTAAAAGACTGCACGGCTTCATAGGCTATTTCATATGGACTCAAAGGCATTGCATCACCGAATGAGTCTATCTCAGATTCAGAAGGAATGATCCAAGGATCGTCGTAAATAATAGTGTCTGAAGTAATCATATGAATAGATGCAAATGAAGACACGACGTTGATTGGAGGAAAAGGAAAAATTCCCAGTAAACCGGCATCTTTAACTAATCCTACGCCAACATCCTTATAAGCGATAGTCGTTTTACCGACATGCTGGATACTCTCTGAAGAGGCTGGGTCGGATGAAAATAAGCCAGCTGGTCTATGGTTACGATCTTGCCATTGTGTGGAAACTTTATTACTCTGAAGACCGATGAAACGACCGCTGTCATAGTGTAAGACCAACTTCGACCCAAAAGAAGGTTGTAGTCTAGAGGGGCATCAACCACCTCCACATCTAGACTAACGGTTTTTCCTTCAACCCCTATAGGCAAATCCTGTAGAATGCCAAACGGATGGAACCCACGGCCATCAAAGGCCTTAAGAACTGTCGGGGATTGATTTAGTGAAGGATAACCAAGCGATCTCCAGCACTGTATCGACATAATACACGTGGAAGCTCCCTCATCAATTACAGTCCGATGAATAGGCATGTTTTTGACTATCACTGGGATCTAGAAAGCCATTTTATGAGGCAAACGCGGTGTACTATTTTCTAGACCAAATATTATTAGGTTCGGGTCCTGAACATCAACAGCTCCTATAGCCAACAAAAGTAATTTTCGTTGTGCCGGGCATGATTGTAGCACTTCTAAAGCCAACATTGCTGAGGGTGAAACAACTAAATCCTCAACAATGTTGTGATTCTGGGCCGCTCTCGCATGTGGATTGAAAGCAGACCTTCGAAGTACACCCTTGGTGGGCGGTTTGATTACTAAGTCAGGGTTAGGTTTCTCGATCTGTAGTGGATCGGAACCGGGAGCTGAGGTTGATGGATTTGAATGAGAAGATTCTGCTTCTTTCGATCCATCAACAGGACTTTTAATACCATAATCTTGCGATCGAGTCGCAATCCTTACATGATACATCATCAATATGGGTTCTTCAGTGGCACTCGAGGAAGAACCTATCATCTTACTCTCCTGCTTTGGAAATGGATCTTTCAAAACAGCAGGAGTTGAGGAACCTTTGACGATTTTCACAACCTCGGCCCGATGGGGGCGATCTCTTGTAAAATGATCCTCTTCACAAATAAGAATCAGTGAAACCAACTAACAGAGGAGCTGCTTTGGCACTGTAATGAATCCCAAAATGTACTGTACCGACACTTGATCCGTGGCTTGACACCTGATTGGTCCATGAGTTCTATTTAAAGCGCATGGAGGGTCATTGTTCGGGTAATCCGTGCATGAGAGAAGCTTATGTAAATTTTCATTCTTTGATTAATAAATTGCCTGTAGTACCCACGTTGGGACAGGCCGTGGACTGTTTCCCTCTTTGAGGGTTTTAACCACGTCAAAAATACTGGTGTATTGATCTGTGATCTGGTTGTGAGCAGTGTCCTTTTGGTATTCTTTCTGAGGAACTTACCCTGTAAATTCCTACATGGTATCTGACGAAGCCACAAGGCTTCCTTACTAGCTTCCGCGGCACCACGATACTCTGCTTCTGCTGACGAAAGAGAAATGGCAGCCTGTTTCTTACAAGCCCATGTAATAGGTCCTGAACCAAGAGTGAAGACATAACCGGCAGTAGACTTCCGATCATCAGGGTCACCAGCCCAATCAGAATCAGTGAAACCAACTAACAGAGGAGCTGCTTTGGCACTGTAATGAATCCCAAACTGTACTGTACCTCGAACATAGGATCTGACGAAGCCACAAGGCTTCCTTACTAGCTTCCACGGCACCACGATACTCTTCTTCTGCTGACGAAAGAGAAATGGCAACCTGTTTCTTACAAGCCCATGTAATAGGTCCTGAACCAAGAGTGAAGACATAACCGGCAGTAGACTTCCGATCATCAGGGTCACCAGCCCAATCAGAATCAGTGAAACCAACTAACAGAGGAGCTGCTTTGTCCCTGTAATGAATCCCAAACTGTACTGTACCTCGAACATAACTAAGTATTCTTTTAGCTGCTTTCCAATGACTTTCACGGGGGTTTTGCATAAAACGAGCAACAAGACCAACAACAAAGGAAATATCAGGACGAGTATGGGTTAAATACAAGAGTTTTCCTACAAGTTGACGGTATAAGGTAGCATCAACTTCAGGAGAAGTACAAGAGACTGAAAGTTTGACTCCAGACTGAAAGGGAGAAGGGGCTGGCTTACAGTCTTCCATGTGAAAATGACGAAGAATATCACAAGCATACTTGGACTGGGAAAGGAAAATACCCTCCTTGGATTGCAAGACTTGAAGACCGAGAAAATAGTGTAAGTTTCCTAAGTCTGTCATTTCAAATTTATTTTTAAGGCTGGACTTCACATGGTTTATAAGGTTGGGATCACTACCAGTAAGAATAAGATCATCAACATAAAGAACAAGGATGATAAGAGAGTTGCCCACTTTCTTGGTGTAGACAGTATTGTCAGAATGACACCTAGAAAAGCCAGATTCTAAAATAAAGCTATCCATTTTGGCATACCAAGCCCGAGGAGCTTGCTTGAGGCCATAAAGGGATTTCTTAAGTCGACAAACAAGGCTGGAGTCTGTTTGTATGAAGCCAATGGGTTGTTCCATATAGATTTCTTCCTGCAAGTCCCCATGCAAGAAGGCAGATTTAACATCCATCTGATGGACTTCCCATTTTAAAGAGGCAGCAAGGGAAAGAACAAGGCGGATAGAGTTCATTTTGGCAACAGGGGAGAAGGTTTCAGTGTAGTCAATGCCTTCAACCTGTGAAAATCCCTTAGCAACGAGACGAGCTTTATGTTTATCAACTTTCTCATCTAGTCCATACTTGGTTCTGTAAACCCATTTACATCTAACAAGTTTGCGTCCCTTTGGTAGAGGAACAAGATCCCATATATCATTTGTCATCAATGAATGATATTCTTCATTCATAGCTGCTTCCCAATGTGGATGGCCTGAAGCTTCTGCAAAAGTGTCAGGATCATGATTTACTGGAGCTTGAGCCAGTAAAGAAGAGGCTCTTTCAAACTGAGAACGTGTACGTCGCTGATCTGTAGGATCACCGGCAAGATCACCTGCTGCATCCCGAGTAGCACGGACCCATCTTGGAAGTTGAGGATCCTGAGAAGGTGGGGGAGGATTATCATCCTCGCTTTCATCATCTGAAGAAGAAATGTTTTCAAAAGTAGAAGAGATAGGAAGAGGTGGCACATCCGCCGGACTAGGCTCGCAGGCCGATTTATTTTCATCAAATTTTACATCTCTTCTAATGATAACATTTTTGGACTTAAATGGAATAAGTCTATAACCTTTTACATCTTCAGAATATCCAACAAAAGTACATTTCTCACTCTTAGGTTCTAAAGCTTTATGCTTTTCATCTGGAATATGGGCCCATGCTTCACTTCCAAACACACGAAAGTGACTTACATCTGGTTTAATGGAACTCCAAGCTTCTTCTGGAGTGATATTCTCTAGAACCTTAGTAGGAGTGCGATTGATTATATAATTTGCACAATTAATTGCTTCGGCCCAAAAACTAAGACTGAGTCCTTTAGATTGCAGCATACAATTAGCCATTTCCTTTAAGGTGCGATTTTTCCTTTCAGCTACACCATTTTGTTGTGGAGTGTATGGAACAGTTTGGGATTCATTACAGTGCCAAAGCAGCTCCTCTGTTAGTTGGTTTCACTGATTCTGATTGGGCTGGTGACCCTGATGATCGGAAGTCTACTGCCGGTTATGTCTTCACTCTTGGTTCAGGACCTATTACATGGGCTTGTAAGAAACAGGCTGCCATTTCTCTTTCGTCAGCAGAAGCAGAGTATCATGGTGACGTGGAAGCTAGTAAGGAAGCCTTGTGGCTTCGTCAGATCCTATCAGAGTTTGGCTTTGAGCAGCAGCATCCAACCACACTTTGGTGTGATAATCAAAGTGCCATTCAGCTATGCAAAGATCCAGTCCAGCATCAGCGCAGCAAACACATTGAACTACACAGGCACTTCATCAGAAAGCTCATTCATGACCATGTTCTTGAAGTGCAATATTGTTCAACAGATGGTCAGGTTGCAGACATCTTCACAAAGGCTCTCACAGAGGCGAAGTTCACTAAACTTCGATATATGCTTGGAGTTCAGGAAGTTGTCACTAAGGGGGGATAGGCTCTAGTGCCTCCTTCCTTCTCCTATTGTGTCATATTTGTAAATCCTTCAATCATATCCCAAGTTGTTCTTAAGGGGGGATGTTAGGATATTCCGACACATAGGAAATAGTTAAGTTCAACTTGGTCTAGTATAGAGTTAGGTATAGAGTTAGGTAAAGTGTGTTTCTTTACCGTTGTACATTTTGTAACTTACAATCCGACGGTCACGATATGTAGTGATCCGACGGTTCATTCTCTCCTCGGTATTACCGACACTTGATCCATGGCTTGACACCCGATTGGTCCATGAGTTCTATTTAAAGCGCATGGAGGGTCATTGTTCGGGTAATCCGTGCATGAGAGAAGCTTATGTAAATTTTCATTCTTTGATTAATAAATTGCTTGTAGTACCCACGTTGGGACAGGCCGTGGACTGTTTCCCTCTTTGAGGGTTTTAACCATGTCAAAAATACTGGTGTATTGATCTGTGATCTGGTTGTGAGCGGTGTCCTTTTGGTATTCTTTCTGAGGAACTTACCCTGTAAATTCCTACAGATATCGAGGTTTGCGCTTTTCATCATTGGTTTCCGACTTTTATGTTTTCTCCTTTGGAGTCTTGTCTGCTTTACTCTTCTTCTTACCTTTCTTCTTTCCACCGTTTTTTGATTTAGCCGTAGATGACTCTACAGCGTGAATATCAGCGGAAATTTCAGGAGAAGACTCTCCCGTCGGGGAATCTGGTAAGGTTATAATGGGCGAAGAATTCTTTGAAGACTTCTTCTTGCTTTTAGTATTTACCGTACCAATCATACCATCAGCAGCATGAGATCCCGAAGGAGCAGCAACGATTTGATTTGACTTTGGAAGATCTGGGATCTTTTCGTGTAACGTACCTGACTGAGTGTAAACTAAGTTAAGGTACTGCGCTTGAGCAATTACTTGCTCCTCAGTAACTACTCCGGCCTTAGCTACGTCTTCAGTAATCTTCGGTAATAATGATTTAACAAACCATTCAGCTAAGATTTGGTCCGGGATAAAAAATTTCACTAATCGTCGTCGACGTCTCCATTCATGTATATGATCGGAAATATAAGTGGACGTTGACTGTTTTAATGAAGTCAGTAACTCCGTGCCATTATCATATCTGACCGGCAACTGAAAATGAGTTAGGAACGAGGTAGCTAACTGACTAAAATTGTAAAAAGAGGCCCGTGGTAACTCAATGTACCACTTGGCCGCGAGACCAATGAGCGTACGCTGGAAAAGACGTAAGCGGATCGAATCATCCGAGATGGAATTTGAAGCACACCAGAGGTGGTAAGTCATCACATGATTGGACGGATCCTCTCCAGACTTACCTTCGAACTTGGGAATGTCACTGGGCAACTTATTTGGCATTGGCGGCCAGAACAGAAGATAATTTATTGGATCGTTCGTTAGGCACGACAAGTCTGGTAAATCCAAAGTTGCGATAAACGGTAACTGTCGATTAGGATCCCTAAAACTTTGGGTCACAAGACCAGTCCCAGGAGGAGGATATCCATGATAACTTGGAATAGGAATCGCATTCGGGATATTATATCCTCCTGGAAAACCAGGATTAACCGGACCGTACTGGGGTTGCTGAGGTTGTTGATAAGTGTACCCAGGATACAGTTGATACTGGTAAACCGGCTGTTGGACAGCAGGCCCGTATTGGTACTGTCCCTGGTACGGTTGATAAGCGAATTGTGGTTGACTAGTGATAATCGTACTTAAACCAGGTTGTCCTACAGGCATCTGAACTGTAGTTTGAATCGTAGATCCAAACAATGGTAAAGATGTCTGAGGAGTAGTTGTAGAGACAGTAGAAACCAGAGCTGTCGATACTCCAGAAGCAAGTGTGGTGGAAGGAGCAGATGTTGCGGTAGTTGTAGCAGTCGTTTGAGATGGAGTACTAGGTGCAATTGGCGACTGAGTAACTACCGAGGGTACAGAAGTTTGAACATTAGATTGGACTGGTTGCTGGGATGGACCAGCAACTAAGGGTTGTCTAGCTTGAGATGACAACTGTACGCTTGGCTGCAATACCTGTTGAACTTGCGATGGATCCCACACTATGTTCATTCCGGGGTATTGACCCATGACAGGTTGAGGATACTGAGATCCATAACCGGATTGAGGGTAGGATTGATAATTGAAAGGTACATTTCCCGTACCTGAACATAAGATTGACCTTGAGGTGGTTGATAACCTTGACTCGAGTACTGACCTTGAGGTTGATACCCTTGAGGTAAATACTGATACTAGGGTTGACCTTGAGCTATGAATTGATACTGAGGTTGACCCTGGGGTACATATTGAGGCTGGGTTGACCTTGAGGAATGTATTGTACTATGGGTACATACTGTCCTTGAGGTTGCCCCCTAGACGCAATTTGTGTACCTTGAGGTTGCCCCCCAGGCGTTAATTGAGGCTGCCCCCCAGGCGGTAATTGGCCACCTTGAGGTTGAGAACCAGGAACTGAACCTGACATCATGTAAATGTCTCCTACACCCAATGGTTTATTACCATTGTTTCCAGCTAATAACCCATGTTCAATGGGTTGAGGAGATGCTCCTGCAAAAGTACCAGAAAGTGACTGATACCCAGAGGGAACAGAAGGACCGCCGTACAAGAAAGATTCAGGAGATTGAGTGAACACAGACGACTGACCAGACATATTTACAAGAGTATAAATACCTCC
This sequence comes from Pinus tabuliformis, assembly GCA_031772625.1. Classification (NCBI taxonomy): domain Eukaryota; kingdom Viridiplantae; phylum Streptophyta; class Pinopsida; order Pinales; family Pinaceae; genus Pinus; species Pinus tabuliformis. Next base: position 342,835,403 of record CM062816.1, read on the forward strand.
AGGTGGAAAAGGAGTACGAGGTGGAGAAAAACTTATCCCTGAGTTGTCTAAATAATTGGTTAACGAAAGGTACCAAGTAGTACTTCTAGGAGGACTGTAAAAGATGGATTCACGCTCCCTTAGATCAATAGTAGGTTGATCTTCAAGGATAGAAACGCCAAATTCTTCCTCTGGAGCAAGTTCTTCAATAGCTATCAAACCAGCAGGAAGATTTTCAGTGATAACTCTTTCTACCCTAGGTGAATCAGGTGCACTAGAAGTTGGAGTAATAGGTTTAGATATTTCAGGTTCTTCGCCTATATCACTAGTAGATGAAACTACCAGCAAGCTCAAAAACTGCAACAGCTTCGGGATTATAACCTGTTTCTAGACCTTGGTAATCTGGATGGACTACCAACGACGATTCTCCTTCTTCAGGTGAACCTACTTTACTGCTACTAGGAGTTACAAGGACTTTCAAACCCTCGTAATGACCCAAGACCTCTTCAGGAGGTTCGCCCCGAAGTCTACGGGACTTCCTCAACAAATCGGCCACGGTAACAATCTCAGGAGACTTGCCCCGAAGTCTACGGGACTGTCTCGGTAATTCAGCCACAGTTAAAAACTTTTAACTACTGCACACGCAAACAAAGTAAAATCTCAAAGCAAACCACCTAAAGTCTCTAAAGAACCAAACAAATTGAATCACACGCCTAAAGAATCTAGGGCGTCAAACCATACACAAACAGTAGCCTTCCGGACCGAAAACACTAGTTGGAGATGAAACCCAACATCGCCGAATTCAGTACAGAAGTGGTGGGCGGAATAGTTACCCCGGCAACCTGCTTAATGAATAGACCAGCACAAGTTCCTCCACTTTAACCGTCTCGAGTGAAGTGAACCCCCCGAAAAATCCAAGTGAGTCTAGCCGACGTCTGCTCCAGGTACAGTGGGATCTTCCATCCACCGTCACCTTGGTAGAATCCTAAAGATAATGGTCACTAAGGTTACCAACAACAAAAAATATACCTGGGGGAACAGTCTACGACCTGATAGCACGCAAGGGCAGAGTAACAAGCTCAATCCCCTTGCCGGCTCCTTGACAATAATCCAAGGTTTACCGACAAGTGACCCCAGGCTCCTCGACAATAATCCGAGGTTTACCGTTTGTAGTACGTGCGTATCTGGCGTCTTTCCCAATGAAGGAGGATCGATCCCCTCACTGGTTCGGACACGGTCTCGTGCTTCTCCTTTAAGAGGAGCTTTCCCAGAGTACAAATGACACAGTTGGATTTATCCTACCACAAGATGAGATACTTGTTTGGTTTTACTGTCTTGGAGAGTTAATTACTCTCCTACTCCAAGACACTAGCCTGATCTATATTGGTGTTTCAGAGCCCTAGTAAATAAAAAGTTACTAAGTCGATTTTACTTTAAGCGTTAATTTTTATGGCTTTTCTTTAAGACAAAAGGTAGTGGAGATGAAACTGATGGTGTGTAGACTCGACCGAAATCCACTAAAAAGATGCACTTAGGATGATTTATACTAATTTTCTTCTTTTTCAATGAATTCCCTAGCTAAGAGAGTTGGAGAATGCAAAAATTGATATAAAGACAACTTTCTTGGCAATGAAAATCAAAGAAACAAACTCTTTATCTTTTCCAAAACATACAACACATGACCACTAATCACTTCACGAAAATTCCTTTTCCTTCCAAAGACTCAAATGCTACCAAAGCAAACTTTCCTTCAAAAGATATTTTTTTGTATTTTTTCCTAATTAACAAAGCATGTAAAACTTACATTAACAGAAATCAAAATTAAAAAAGCTATGGCAATCAAATCAACTCAATTTCACTCAAAAGCAAATCTAAGAGAAATGCACCTAAAAACTAAATCTAACGAGGCAAAAGCCTACTAAAGATGATTCCTGGATGTTTTACTCAGTCAAAATGTAACTAAGGACTAGTTAATGCAGAACCAAAAACCAGTCAAAAACAAAAATCAAAATCTTTTGTTCTTTTTCTCAAGAATAAAATTCAAAGTTCAATCAACAAACTTTTTCGAGATTTGGCAAAGAGAGAACACAAAGGTAGGTTTCTCGCAAGGGTGGATTCTATGAAAGGCCCGACTCTTAAGAGGACTGAACAAAACCAGGGAGATCCAAAGTTTGACAACCTCTAACGCCAAAGTCACTACAGGACCAGTGCAAAAATCAAACCCTAGGGCAAAATCTCTATGAATTTCACTAAAACTCTCGACACTGACAAAACAAGCTTAGGTGAAGATTTATGGCAGAAAACCAGTGGATCTGGGCAGAAAAAACAAATTAAAAAAAAAATCCAAAAGGCAAAAAAGAAGAAAATTGAAATTTTCTCAATTTTGACAGGGTACGCAGGCAACCTGTTTGCACAGGTGCATGTACGCTCTGTGCACAAAGCTGCAGTGCGTACAAGTACGCACTGTGCTCAACGCAGAGGCTGTATACTTCTAGAAAAACAAAGAAAAACTAAAATCTAATTTAACCCTAAGCTAGCCCACCCAAAAACACAGTCAAACAGCCAAAAACCAGAAAACAAACGACTTTTCTCAGATCAAAATTTCATACAAAGGAAAAAACATTCACATCAATGGATTCCCCAGTGGAGTCGCCATTTTTTCATGCGGAAAGAGTCGATAATGCGGACAAAACCGACCTCCCTAGAAGCAAAGGCTTTCTAGTGACAAACAAGACAAATAAACACTACCTTTCTCTAAACATGCATTTAGAATACAAGTAATCAGGTGATTTTAACATACCTTTAGTCCAACGCTTTGTAGTAGTCCAGCCTCGCCGATCCGAATGAGCTCCTCCTTCTCTTCGAAACCTGCATTCACTAACAAGCCAAAAGATTAAATAGCACCTGATAAACTCATAAAACAATACATATCCATCATACAGACCAAGGAGTATATGAAACAAATCATGAATAACAATCTGTTGAGAAAACTGAGTTCATTTGTATTAAGTGGAAACAAAAGAAACCATTACAACCTGAGCCTTGGTGTTGTGCAGGTCCCTCTTAGGGTCCAGCAAGAGTTTTCCTTTACTTTGATCAGCTCACCCACTCTCAAATAAGGCTAGGAAAGGATGGGAATCTCTCCTCTCAAGCTTTACAAGGGAGTCCTAATTCCAGCAGCATCTACCCTTAGGAATGTTCAGCTTTCAACCTCCCCTCCCTCTGGCCCAATGCCTATATTTATAGTGCTCTAGAGGAAGTTATTCAGGTCCACCATCAATGGGATAAGCCCCTCTTTGGATGGGATAGCTCCCCTCTTGATGGGATAAGTTCCTCTTTGATAGGGATACATGAACCATCTGGAGGCACTCCATACACGTCAAACAAGCTTCTAGAATGCTCTAGAAATGACCACAAGTAACTTTTTTAGAGTGAAACTTGCGCCTTTTGACCTTTACAGGAGTACACACCCTCCCCTTTACAGACAGAGCGTACAAGTACGCAGGTATTGTGAACTTGGGGTGCGTACACGCAGGTAAGGCTAAGAGAAACTGCGTACCCAGAGATATATAGATTTTTAAAGACTTTCTCTCATTCTTGGAGTTTGACATGGAGAGCAGAGGTATGAGGCTTGCCAAGGAGGATAGTATGACAGTTGATGGAGCCATACTAACTGCAAATAGTCATGGTGACAAATTTTAGTGTAACAATTATGCATGCAACCTCTGTTCATGTCCACTTCCACCTCATTAAATAAGTTTTTTATTCACATCTTCCAGTCATGCTATTTTAGGTGGTGTGTTCCACTAGATAATCAATTTCAGCTTTGAATTGGTTTCGTTCACATCTTGTTTTAACCTTAAAGAGGATATTTGACTTGGTAGTTAAGCATATTTACTATATTGAGGAGATTCTTCACACATTCCTAGATTTGGATGGAGTAGTCATCACAGGGATACAATATTTTTATTCTACAAACTTAGTCACTTGTTATTTTTAGATAATCAATTTCAGCTTTGAATTGGTTTCGTTCACATCTTGTTTTAACGTTAAAGAGGATATTTGACTTGGTAGCTAAGCATATTTACTATATTGAGGAGATTCTTCACACATTCCTAGATTTGGATGGAGTAGTCATCACAGGGATACAATATTTTTATTCTACAAACTTAGTCACTTGTTATTTTTAGATAATCAATTTCAGCTTTGATTTGGTTTTGTTCACATCTTGTTTTAACCTTAAAGAGGATATTTGAGTTGGTAGTTAAGCATATTTACTATATTGAGGAGATTCTTCACACATTCCTAGATTTGGATGGAGTAGTCATCATAGGGATACAATATTTTTATTCTACAAAATTAGTCACTTGTTATTTTGAGAGAGGTCCACCTACCTTGGCTAACTACTTTCTATTTGAAGACATTTCATTGTCAATTTTGACTTCTCTTGGATAGTGCACTTTTTTAAGGCCATTATCGCTATTTTGGATGGTCATTACAACATTCTTGCACCACTCCCAAGGGAACACTTCTCTTAAGCCTCATTTTACTACTATTTAGTGGATTTCTCTCTTAGGCATGTGCCATAGGGTTTTTTACTTGCAATAATCCTAAGTGGATTTTAACAGTAAATACCAAAGCAATGGACTAGGAACAACAAGATAAATTAAAAAACAAGAACACAAATCAATACACCGAGAAATTCAACGAAAAAATTGAGCCATTTTATTAATGGTGAGAACTGGGTAAATAAAATGAGTAGGAATGATAGAACCTAGACTTGCTATGCAATCTATGCAAAACCCAGGTGAAATATCTTGAAGCCAAATGAGGAAACGTGCACTACGTAGAAAATACTAATGTTGGCTTCCAACTGGAACTGAAGATTCTCCTTTGAATACTACTCAGAATCCCCTGAAACTTTAGCCCGAGACTCCTCTCCTAAAACCCACAAAAACAGGGAAATTGTTTCGGGTTGATTATGGGTGATGAGAAAGCCATCCAAGTGGTGCAAGTGTCTCTCTAGCTGGATATGCACACTATTGGAAAACACTGCTACTAAACTACCCTCAAATCCACCACTGAATAAGTCTCCAAGTTACATTGTGGAATTATCTCCGGAATTCCAAATCCTTCCAGCCCTTGGCCCTTTGAATCTACTCTTCTATACCTGTGTTGGCTCTACCCTAAAACCCCTAGGCACTGCCAGAAATGAGCGAATTCAGCCCACAAGAATGGGTCAACACCAGCCTTGTAAAATGTCACCAAAATTCTAACTCCAAGAAAGGAAATCCACTTGCAATTTTTCGGCTCACCCAAATCCCTGTAGCTAGCCCAAATTTTGCTATTCGAACTACCGTTGCACCCCAGTAATACAAACCACATGAAATTTTGTTGCAAATATAGCTTTTTGGAAACCTAGGAATGGACTCCCCAAATTTCCAACTAGGGAGACACTCGACATTCTCCGAAGATGGTGTGGAATTTGTTAATTTTCCATCAATTGTTCTATGTTGCAACTATTAATTCAACAATATCCAATAGCATCCAATTTAAAAATTTCCACTTCTTCAATTAACCAATGACAATATAGCAATAGTAGATAGAACAATTATACAAATGCACAATGAAAGACCGACAAGAGACAAGAGACACAATATTTGGTCAATGACCAGGGAAAAACCCCACCAAGGGGGAACCCTTTGCAATTCTTCTTCTATTGGATTGTCTTCAAATGTTTAGGAGAGAGAGTACATCATCCAAGAGTCAAAGTCAAGCTTTAACTAGCCAATGTCCAATATCTGATATCCAAGAATGAGAATGTGTCAAGCAACTATCCAAATTAGAGAAAAATTGAGAGAGATGAAGTCAACAATAGTCAAAACTGATCCTTCTACAAATATGTCCCCACCAATAGTAGCAAAGTCAACCCTAACTAGTCAACGGTCAAGGGTCATAGCAATCCTCTAGCAACTCATTCAAAGTTAGTCAAGCTCAGCCTCAAATGCTGGTCAAAGTCAGCCCAAATAGTCCCAAAACAACCAGTCAAACTCGGTCAAAGTCTGCAATTGGTTCTGCGATCAACCCGGAAGTCAATGCTAGTCAACTTGCCCAAATTTGCTCAATCTTTGTGCCCTCCAATGCGGCCTGGAGAAATAGAGATATTCCATCCAAAACCACAGTCAAAGATAGTCAAATGATGCTTGGTCAACGCCTAGAAAAAGTCATGCAATTCAACCCAATCATAAAATGACTTTTGTCCTTCACACGTGTGAGAGATACCCTACAATTCTGAGTTGTGCGAACCAATTGAATGAGGAGAGAGAAGATATGATGTGAGTTGATGAGGCTCAACTTGTATTCATATGCCACTTGAGGGGTGCCATATTATCCTTGAGTTGTGTCATTTGAGCCAAGGCCGACCCTGACAATTTTGTATTTGTAGGCTTGACCTAAAAAAAATTGTTTTCTTTATCCGGATTGAGTGCTTCAAAATTCAATTTTGGTCCTTTCGAAAAGACAAATTCAATGCAATGGTTGGAATTTGTCACTAAGCTTTGGAGAAATTTCAATTGAATCATGTGATCATCATATATATCTTGTCATTATGTCATGTACATCCCTGCTCATCTTTGCTCATCTCATGTTGAACATTCTCAAATCTAAAGAAGAATAATGGCTACAGGGGAGCTCCAACTACCACCCTGTCTCTATCACAATTAGGGACACTTTGCTACCACCCGGAATCATCAACACCATCATCATCAGGGAGCCATGGCTACTAGTGAGGCAACGACATCCCACATTTCTTTGGTCGTATTTTTGGCCACAACATGTGAGACTATATGATCACTCCATCAAGAATCAACCGCTTCGCCTTAGCCATCTCCTTATTGTAATTCGCTAGCTGATCTAGATCTGTAGGTACAACAACAACATTTTTTGTGTACTTGTCTAGCAAGAATGCCATCCTGGCCTTCCAGATACAATACTTCGATGCAACCTCTAATTTGTCCTAATCTCGGAGTCTTGCTGAAGCCATCACTACAAAACGTCGTCCTGGGATGGAAATCTCCCTATTTGACCAACTCAACTGCTAGCACTACTACTCGCACTACTTCCTGTAGTGGGAAAATTTGCTTGTCGCTACTGCCTACTACAACTGGAAATTTTGGATTTCTGAAGCTAGAAACCCTCTATGTTAAAGTTAGCAACTAGGGCAAAACTCCATGCGGGTCATCTTATTTATGGTAGCTGATATTTTTATTGTATCCCTCTCATCGAGCAGTGTAGGATTCATCTAAAGATCATCTGATTCCGATAAGTATTTATGAAGTTATGAATTTATTTATGTTATAAATCAAATTATCAAGTCGGCCAGTAACTTGAGTAGGCTCAGAAGCCCAACAAACGTGCCTATTCATCATCCATATTTTAGTATAAATTGGTGAGGACTTGAAGTCATTTTTGTAATGTATTCTTGAGGTGATCTCCTCTCCACGTCATGGATTTTTGGAGGAGAGAACAAAAGAATACACTGGACAAGAAGGAGCCCCTAGCTGCAGATGATGCCCTAACCCTATCCACTGTAAATGGAGACATATACGCAAGCATATAAGGATGATCTACGCTGTCCAAAAGTCTGATATGCTTGCCCTAAATCTAAACCCAGCTACGGAGGAGAATCCTATACGCAGCAAGAAGAAGGCTCATCATTCGGTCTACCATGGATGCAATGGAGACACATAAAACGTAGTCAAAAGGAGACACCTAACACGCAGTCAAAGGAGACCTATTCTCGTAGTTATAGAAGAAACAAAACTTCACATTCCTCTCTGAGATTTCCACGTGAATCTTGTACAAGTATACGCAATACTGGAAGGAAAAAACTCGCATAAAGGGAGGAAAAGAACTCGGGTTTTATGTATGAAGATGGGTGCAGGGATCTGCAATCAAGAAAGGAAAAATCTCACTTTTTCTCTTTGGAATTTCACGTGTATAAGAAGCAGATCCGCATTATGTTAGGGCATCACTTTGTCTATCCTCATTATCACAGAAAATGCCTGGTCTTGAGTTCGGTTAAAAGGCAGACTCATGCGAAGAAGGTTAACCATTGTATCGAGGGTTTAGGAGGGCTAGAAGAGTCCTAAACCCTTCTCACGTATAAAGGTGCAGATCTGGAATAGGGCTGGTTCTAGGACTAAAGAACTCAGTCATTGGATAGCTCCTAGCACAACAAGGAAGAAGAAGACCTTGAAGAGCAAATCAGTATCATCTTCAGGTTTTCTGAGCAGTCCATTCTAGGAAGTAGATCTCATTGTCTCAAGACAACGTTGAGGAGATACACTAGACAATGTATGAATTCAGATTGTTGTAGGTGATAGCATGACTAAAGAAGGACTGTGTAGATTCTGGAACTATAGCCTAGCTACTTTGCTAGGCTGCAAGCCATAGCAAGCAGCTAAGGCTGATGTGCATATGGCTATATGATGAAGCAACAAGAAGTTATAACAACTGCATGATGGACAGGTTAGTAAAGGACAACATTATGATGAATGAGATCATGAGCATGAGCAACATAATGATGTATGATGATATGAGCATACACAGCATGATGATGAATGAGATCATGGACATGGACAACATCATCATGAATGAGATCATGAGCATGGGAAACATGATGATGAATGAGATCATGGACATGGGCAGCATGATGATGAATGAGATCATGAGCATGGGCAACATCATGATGAATGAGATCATGAACATCGACAGCTTGATGATGAATAAGACCATGGAAGATGTAGCATGATAAGCAGCATGAAGATGAGAGTAGCTTAGTCATCAAGGTTCAATACATGTGACAGTACAACAAGGTGTCACACGGTAATGTGCAGCAAATGAACGAGAGGCAGCACTATGATAGGTGAAGGAGTCACCTTATAGAATCAGTTGAAGCATTATGTCTTCAACTGATCTCTGCAGATATCAAACGTCAAAGTATTGACTTCTATTGTAAATGTACTATCTCTCTCAGTTTCCCTGCTGAACTTTGAAGAACATAAAAGAAGAATTGATCAAGGGTTTCCCCATATTGTGGGGTTTGTCCCTGGCTGGCGCCACATCTTGTGTCCTCTTGTCTTGGTTTGTCTTATGCGATTTATAGTTATTTTCTATCTGCAGTTTACTTTAATGCTGATGTGATTGATAACTGTGAAAATGTAAATAAATTGCTCTAGCATAGAACATACCTAAACTTAACATGGTATCAGAGCTAAGGTGAAGACAATGTTGAAGCAAGAGTGAAAGAGAAATCACCAAAGATAGTTCGGACAGGACAAAAGGATCAATGGGTTCCACATCTCTCTTCTAAGTTCACCAAGGGTGAAGTCGAAGCAGAGCATATTATCAGAATGGTGTGGTGGAAGTTTCTGATGGCCCATCTAAAAGATCACTTCATTGGGAAGTTCGGATCTAAGGGTGGAAGGAAAGCAAGATGCCTTGATTGCAATAAGTTTGGCCATTATGCGAAGGAGTGTCCAAATGGCTGACTCTTCATAGAAAGCAAGGAACCCCAGGAATGGAAGTCGAAGGTTTTAAGGTGGCACTCGTCGATGGAAAGGTGGAAGAAAGACCTCTATGGCTTGAAGCAAAACACCCCGGGCATAGTATGAGAGGATCGACAGCTATCTAATAAAGTTGAGATTCACTAGGAGTGAAACCAATCCAAACCATTACCCGAAGGTTGTGGATGATAGACCTCTCATACCAGCACCCTATTCTGACAGGTGCACACCCTCTCATTTGCAGAAGTAAGAGGGAGTTGGATTCTGGACATATGTTTTGTAGTTAGCATGGTGAGCTCATATTTAGTTGAGCCTCACTGGATTGGTTCCAAGAATCTTCTAAGATATCTTCAGGGCACAATCTCTCATGATTGAGATACACTATCAGAAATATGAAAATTGCATGATTATTCAAATGCTGACTGGGCAGGTAGTGTGGAGGATCACTAGAGCACTTTTCAATGCTTGTTCTCTTTGGATTCTACTTCGATATCATGGATGAGCAAGAAGCAGAAGTCATTTGTTATAAGTACCGCCGAGACCGAATACATAACTACGAGTATGACCTTGTATGAAGTTGCCTGGTTGTGGAAACTCTTCAATGAGTACACATGATGAATACCACTATGATTCTCTATGACAACTAGAGGTGGGATCCGATTATTGAGGAATCCTGTATTCAATGACCTCTCTAGCGGACAGACATCTGATACTTCCTTATCTAGGATATGGTAAGTCGATGAGAAAGGAGGCTCCATCGCATTGAGATGATGTATAGGTCGATACACTTTGTGATTTTCCCGAACAACTTGGAGTCATCAAGAGACCCTTGTAAAAGGGTCTTGCATGTTGCATACATTGAGCTCTGAGAGCCCTGGGGGCTTTTGGTTCTTATTGGAGCAACATACGACCACAGGGTGACTCACCCTCCCCTGGTGGTGCGCAATGGGATAGGATGATTCACTATCCTATGGACAAAATGATTCACTCTCTTGTGAACAAGATGTTTCGCTCTCTTGTGGGATAAGATGTTTCGCTCTCTTGTGGGACAAGATGATTCGCTCTCCTGTGGACAGGATGATTCACTCCCCTGTGAACAAGATGATTCGCTCTCTTGTGGGACAGGATTATTCGCTCTCCTATGGATAGGATGATTCGCTCTCTTGTGAACAAGATGATTCCCTCTCTTATGGGACAATATGTTTCGCTCTCTTGTGGGACAGGATGATTCAATCTCTTGTGGATAGGATGATTCACCCTCTTGTGAACAACATGATTCACTCTCTTGTGGAAAAAGATGATTCGCTCTCTTGTGGGACAAGATGATTGGCTCTCTTGTGGGACAGGATGATTTTCTCTCCTGTGAACAAGATGATTCGCTCTCTTGTGGAACAAGATGATTCACTCTCTTATGGGACAAGATGATTCGATCTCCTGTGTAGCAGGATGATTAGTTCTCTTGTGAGGACAGGATTGATTAGTTCTCCTGTCAAAGCATCCTACCCATGCAGTCTAGGACTCATGGGAAGTACCTCTCATCTGATCAATGAGTAGGGAAATTAGGATAGGGACCATAGTAGTACCAATGGATGCATCGTTGTATCTACCGTACTCCTTATGCTAGGATCACCTTCATTGATCTGGGACCAATGATACTGGTCTAGGACCAGTTGTAGGAGTTGTACTCACTATGACGCTAACTTCGTGTTGGTTGAGACTGGTCTGGGAGTAGTGGTACATACTCTGAGACTGACTTTGGGTCAGTGGAGGACTGGTCTAGGACCAGCAGTAGGAGTGGTACCTACTATGACGCTAACTTCAGGTCGGTTGAGACTGGTCTAGGACCAGTGGTATACACTCTAAGACTGATGATATTGGTCTAGGACCAGTAGTAGGAGTGGTACCCACTATGACGCTGACTTTGGGTCGGTTGAGACTGGTCTAGGACCAGTGGTTGAGTCAGTGGAGAATGGTATGAGACATTCTCAATCAATTCTTCTTCTTCATGGTTTAGCAAAGCAGAGCTGAATAGAGCAGTGCAAGGCACTGATGGCAGAGATAGTACAGTCGGACATATGGATCAACAAATGGAGTTCTCCCTAGTTGAGAGGGAGTGTTAAAATTGGCAACTAGGGCCAAACTCCATGTCAGTCATATTATTTATGGCAGCTAATATTTTTATTGGATCCCTCTCATCGAGAGCTGTAGGAATGATCTAAATATCATCCGATTCTGATAAGTATTTATGAAGTTATGAATTTATTTATGTTATAAATCAAATTGTCAAGTCAGCCAGCAACTTGGGTAGACTCAGAAGCCCAATAGACGTGCCTATTCATCATCCACGTTTTAGTATATATTTGTGAGGACTTGAAGTCATTTTTGTAATGTATTCTTAAGGTGATCTCCTCTCCACGTCTTGGGTTTTTGGAGAAGGAGAGAACAAAAGAATACACTAGCCTAGAAGGAGCCCTAGCTGCAGATGATGCCCTAACCCTATCCGCTATAAATGGAGACATATACGCGGGCATATAAGGATGATCTACGCTGTCCAAAAGTCTGATACGCTTGCCCTAAATCTAAACACAACTATGGAGGAGAAGCCTATATGCAGCAAGAAGAAGGCTCATCATTCGGTCTACCATGGATGCAATGGAGACACCTAAAACACAGTCAAAAGGAGACACCTAACACGCAGTCAAAGGAGACCTATTCTCACAGTTATAGAAGAAATAGAACTTCACATTCCTCTATGAGATTTCCACGTGAATCTTGTACAGGTATATGCTATACTGGAAGGACAAAACTCAGAGAAAGGGAGGAACATAACTCGAGTTTTATGTATGAAGATGGGTGCAGGGATCCGCAATCAAGAAGGGACAAATCTCACTTTGTCTCTCTAGAATTTCATGTGTATAAGAAGCAGATCCACATTATGTTAGGGCATCACTTTGTCTATCCTCATTATCATAGAAAATGCCTAGTCTTGAGTTCAGTTAAAAGGCAGACTCATGTGAAGAAGGTTAACCATTGTATCGATGGTTTAGGAGGGCTAGAAGAGTCCTAAACCATTCTCACATATAAAGGTATAGATCTGGAATAGGGTTGGTTCTAGGCCTAAAGAACTCAGTCATTGGATAGCTCCTAACACAACAAGGAAGAAGAAGATCTTGAAGAGCAAATCAGTATCATCTTCAGGTTTTCTGAGCAGTCCATTCTAGGAAGCATATCTCATTGTCTCAAGACAGCGTTGAGGAGATACACTAGACAATGTATGAATTCAGATTTTTGTAGGTGACAACATGACTAAAGAAGAACTATGTAGATTCTAGAACTATAGCCTACCTACTTTGCTAGGCCACAAGCCATAGCAAGAAGCTAAGGATGATGTGCATATGGTTGTATGATGAAGCAACAAGAAGTTATAATAGCTACATGATGGGTAGGTTAGTAAAGGACGACATCATGATGAATGAGATCATGAGCATGAGCAGCATAATGATGTATGATGATATGAGCATGGGTAGCATGATGATGAATGAGATCATGGACATGGGAATCATCATGATGAATGAGATCATGAGCATGGGCAACATGATGATGAATGATATCATGGAAAAGGGCAACATCATGATGAATGAGATCATGAGCAGGGGCAGCTTGATGATGCATAAGACCATGGAAGATGCAGCATGAATATGACAACAGCTCAGTCATCAAGGTTCAACACATGTGACAGTACATCAAGGTGTCACACGGTAATGTGTAGCAAATAAATGAGAGGCAGCACTATGATAGGTGAAGGAGTCACCTTAGAGAATCAGTTGAAGCAATATGTCTTCAACTCATCTCTGTAGATATCAAAAGTCAAAGTGTTGACTTCTATTGTAAATGTACTATCTCTCTCACTTTCTCTGCTGAACTTTGAAGAACATAAAAGAAGAATTGATCAAGGGTTTCCCCACATTGTGGGGTTTGTCCCTGGCTGGCGACACATCTTGTGTCCTCTTGTCTTGGTTTTTCTTCTGCGATTTATATTTATGTTCTACTTACAGTTTACTTTAATGCTGATGTGATTGCTAATTGTGAAAATTTAAATAAATTGTTCTAGCATAGAACATACCTAAACTTAACATGGTATTGGAGATGAGGTGAAGACAATGCCCAAGTAAGAGTGAAAGAGAAATCACCAAAGACAGTTGGGATAGGACAAAAGGATGAATGGGTTCCACATCTCTCTTCTAAGTTCATCGAGGGTGAAGTCAAAGCAAAGCATATTATTAGAATGGCGTAGCGGAAGTTTTTGATGGCCCATCTAAAAGATCACTTCATTGGGAAGTTTGGATCTAAGGGTGGAAGGAAAGGTGGATGCCTCGATTGCAATAAGTTCGACCATTATGTGAAGGAATGTCCAAATGGCTGACTCTTCATAGAAAGCAAGGAACCCCAGGAATGGAAGTCGAAGGTTTTAAGGTAGCACTCGTTGATGGAAAGATGGAAGAAAGGCCTCTATGGCTTGAAGCAAAACACCCCGGGCTTAGTATGAGAGGATCAACAACTATCTAATAAAGCTAAGATTCACTAGGAGTGAAACCAATCCAAACCATTACTTGAAGTTTGTGGATGATAGACCTCTCATACCGACACCTTATTCTGACAAGTGCAGACTCTCTCATTTGCAAAAGTAAGAGGGAGTTGGATTCTGGACATATGTTTCGTAGTTAGCATGGTAAGCTCATATTTGGTTGAGCCTCACTGGATTGGTGCCAAGAATCTTCTGAGATATCTTCGGGGCACAATCTCTCATGGATTGAGATACACTACCGGAAATATGAAAATTGCATTATTATGCGAATGCTGACTGGGTAGGCAGTGTGGAGGATCACTAGAGCACTTTTTAGTGCTGGTTCTCTTTGGATTCTTCTTCAATATCATGGATGAGCAGGAAGCAGAAGTCGTTTGTTATAAGTACCCCCAAGACTGGATACATAAATACCAGTATGACCTTGTATGAAGTTTCCTGGTTGTGGAAACTCTTCAGTGAGTACACATGATGAATACCACTATGATTCTCTGTGACAACCAGAGGTGGGATTCGATTATTGAGGAATCCCGTATTCAATGATTGCTCCAGTAGACAGACATCTGATACTGCCTTATCTGGGATATGGTAATTCGATGAGCAAGGAGGCTCCATCGCATTGAGATGATGTACAGGTCACTACATTTCATCAGAGCCCCAGGGAAAGATCAAATTTGTGATTTTCCTGAACAACTTGGAGTCATCGAGAGACCCTTGTAAAAGGGTCCTGCATGTTGCATACATTGAGCTCTGGGAGCTTTAGGGGCTTGCGGTTCTTACAGGAGAAACATACGACCATAGGGTGACTCACCCTCCCTTAGTGGTGCGCATTGGGACATGATAATTCGCTCTCCTATGGACAGGATGATTCGCTCTCCTGTGAACAAGATGATTCGCTCTCTTGTGGGACAAGATGATTCACTCTCTTATGGGACAGGATGATTCGCTCTCCTGTGGACAGGATGATTCACTCTCTTGTGAACAAGATGATTTGCTCTCTTGTGGGACAGGATGATTCGCTCTCCTATAGATAGGATGATTCGCTCTCCTGTGAACAAGATGATTCGCTCTCTTGTGGAACAAGATGATTCGCTCTCTTGTGGGACAAGATGATTCACTCTATTGTGGGACAGGATGATTCGCTCTCCTATGAACAAGATGATTCGCTCTCTTGTGGGACAAGATGATTCGCTCTCTTGTGGGACAGGATGATTCGCTCTCCTGTGTAGTAGGATGATTAGTTCTCCTGTGAGGACAGGGTTGATTAGTTCTCCTATCAAAGCATCCTACCCATGCAGTCTGGGACTCATGGGAAGTACCTTTCATCTGATCAATGAACAGGGAAATGAGGATAGGGACCATAGTAGTACTGATGGACGCATCGTTATATCTACCATACTCCCAGTGCTAGGATGACCTTCATTGATCTGGGATCAATGATACTGGTCTGGGACTAGTGGTAGGAGTTGTACTCACTATGACCCTGACTTCAGGTTGGTTGAGACTAGTCTGGGTCCAGTACTCTGAGACTCACTTCGAGTCAGTGGAGGACTAGTCTGGGACCAGTAGTAGGAGTGGCACCTACTATGACACTGACCTTAGGTCGGTTGAGACTGGTCTTGGACCAATGGTACACACTCTGAGACTAATGATACTGGTCTGGAACTAGTAGTAGGAGTGGTACCCACTATGATGCTGACTTTGGGTTGGTTGAGACTAGTCTGGGACCAGTGGTATGCACTCTTAGACTGACTTCGAGGCAGTGGAGAATGGTATGAGATATTCTCGATTAATTCTTCTTCTTCATGGTTCAGCAGAGTAGAGCTTAGCAGAGCAGAGCTGAGCAGAGCAGTGCAGGGCACTGATGGCAGAGATAGTACAACCGGACATATGGATCAGCGAATGGAGTTCTCCCTAGTTAAGAGGGAGTGTTAAAATTGGAAACTAGGGCCAAACTCCATGTGGGTCATCTTATTTATGGCATCTGATATTTTTATAGGATCCCCCTCATCAAGAGGTGTAGGATTCATCTAAAGATCATTCTATTCCGATAAGTATTTATGAAGTTATGAATTTATTTATGTTATAAATCAAATTGTCAAGTCGGCCAACAACTTGAGTAGGCTCAGAAGCCCAATAGACGTGCCTATTCATCATCAACGTTTTAGTATAAATTGGTGAGGACTTGAAGTCATTTTTGTAATGTATTCTTGAGGTGATCTCCTCTCCACGTCTTGGGTTTTTGGAGAAGGAGAGAACATAAGAATACACTAGCCTAGAAGGATCCCTAGCTGCAGATGATGCCCTAACCCTATCTGCTGTAAATGGAGACATATACGCAGGCATATAAGGATGATCTACGTTGTCCAAAAGTCTTATATGCTTGCCCTAAATCTAAACACAGCTATGGAGGAGAAGCCTATACACAGCAAGAAGAAGGCTCATCGTTCGGTCTACCATGGATGTAATGGAGACACCTAACATGCAGTCAAAAGGAGACACCTAACAAGCAATCAAAGGAGACCTATTCTCGTAGTTATAGAAGAAACAAAACTTCGCATTCCTCTCTAAGATTTCCACGTGAATCTTGTACAAGTATACGCTATACTGGAAGGACAAAACTCGCATAAAGGGAGGAACAAAACTTGGGTTTTATGTATGAAGATGGGTGCAGGGATCCGCAATCAAGAAGGGACAAATCTCACTTTGTCTCTCTGGAATTTCACGTGTATAAGAAGCAGATCTGCATTATGTTAGGGCATCACTTTGTCTGTCCTCATTATCACAGAAAATGCCTGGTCTTGAGTTCGGTTAAAAGGCAGACTCATGCGAAGAAGGTTAACCATTGTATCGAGGGTTTAGGAGGGCTAGAAGAGTCCTAAACCCTTCTCACGTATAAAGGTGCAGATCTGGAATAGGGCTGGTTCTAGGCCGAAAGAACTCAGTCATTGGATAGCTCCCAGCACAACAAGGAAGAAGAAGGCCTTGAAGAGCAAGTCAATATCATCTTCAGGTTTTTTGAGCAGTCCATTCTAGGAAGCAGATCTCATTATCTCAAGACATCATTGAGGAGATACATTAGACAATGTATGAATTCGGATTGTTGTAGGTGACAACATGACTAAAGAAGGACTGTGTAGATTCTGGAACTATAGTTTACCTGCTTTGCTAGGCTACAAGACATAGCAAGTAGCTAAGGCTGATATGCATATGGCTGTATGATGAAGCAACAAGAAGTTATAACAGCTACATGATGGGTAGGTTAGTAAAGGACAACATCATGATGAATGAGATCATGAGCATGAACAACATAATGATCTATGATGATATGAGCATGGGCAGCATCTTGATGAATGAGATCATGAGCATGGGAAGATTGATGATGAATAATACCATGGAAGACGCAGCATGATAAGTAGCACGAAGATGAAAGCAGCTCAGTCATCAAGGTTCAACACATGTGACAGTATAACAAGGTATCACACGGTAATGTGCAGCAAATGAATGAGAGGCAGCACTATGATAGGTGAAGGATTCACCTTAGAGAATCAGTTGAAGCAATATGTCTTCAACTGATCTTTGCAAATATCAAAAGTCAAAGTGTTGACATCTATTGTAAATGTACTATCTCTCTCACTTTCTCTTCTGAACTTTGAAGAACATAAAAGAAGAATTGATCAAGGGTTTCCCCACATTGTGGGGTTTGTCCCTGGCTGGTGCCATATCTTGTGTCCTATTGTCTTGGCTTGTCTTCTGTGATTTATATTTATGTTCTATCTACAATTTACTTTAATGCTAATGTGATTGCTAATTGTGAAAATTTAAATAAATTGCTCTAGCATAGAACATACCTAAACTTAACATGGTATCGGAGTTGAGGTGAAGACAATGCCCAAGCAAGAGTGAAAGAGAAATCACCAAAGACAGTTGGGACATGACAAAAGGATCAATGGGTTCCACATCTCTCTTCTAAGTTCACCAAGGGTGAATTTGAAGTAGAGCATATTATCAGAATGGCGAAGCAGAAGTTTCTGATGACCCATCTAAAAGATCACTTCATTGGGAAGTTCGAATATAAGGGTGGAAGGAAAGACAGATGCCTTGGTTGCAATAAGTTCGGCCATTATGTGAAAGAGTGTCCAAATGGCTGACTCTTCATAGAAAGCAAGGAACCCCAGGAATGGAAGTCGAAGGTTTTAAGGTGGCACTCATCGATGGAAAGATGGAAGAAAGCCCTCTATGGCTTGAAGAAAAACACCCCGGGCATAGTATGAGAGGATCGAAAACTATCTGATAAAGTTGAGATTCACTAGGAGTGAAACCAATCCAAACCATTACCTGAAGTTTGTGGATGATGGACCTCTCATACCGGCACCTTATTCTGGCAGGTGCAGACCCTCTCATTTGCAGAAGTAAGAGGGAGTTGGATTCTGGGCATATGTTTTGCAGTTAGCATGGTGAGCTCATATTTGGTTGAGCCTCACTGGATTGGTGCCAAGAATCTTCTGAGATATCTTCAGGGAAAAATCTTTCATGGATTGAGATACACTACCGGAAATATGAAAATTGCATGATTATTCGAATTCTGACTGGGAAGGCAGTGTGGAGGATCACTAGAGCACTTTTCAGTGCTGGTTCTCTTTAGATTCTGCTTCAATATCATGGATGAGCAGGAAGCAGAAGTCGTTTGTTATAAGTATCGCCGAGACCGAATACATAACTACGAGTATGACCTTGTATGAAGTTGCCTGGTTGTGGAAACTCTTCAGTGAGTACACATGATGAATACCATTATGATTCTCTATGACAACCAGAGGTGGGATTCGATTATTGAGGAATCCCATATTCAATGATTGCTCCAGCAGACAAACACCTGATACTACCTTATTTGGGATATGGTAAGTCGATGAGCAAGGTGGCTCCAACGCATTGAGATGATGTACAGGTTGCTACACTTTGTCAGAGCCCCAAGGAAAGATCAAATTTGTGATTTTCCCGAACAACTTGGAGTCATCGAGAGACCCTTGTAAAAGGGTCCTACATGTTGCATACATTAGCTTTGGGAGCTTTGGGGGCTTGCGGGTCTTACTGGAGCAACATACAACCATAGGGTGACTCACCCTCCCCTGGTGGTGCGCACTGGGACAGGATGATTTGCTCTCCTATGGACAGGATGATTCGCTCTCCTGTGAACAAGATGATTCGCTTGCTTGTGGGACAAGATGATTCACTCTCTTGTGGGATAGGATTATTCACTCTTCTGTGGACAGGATGATTCGCTCTCCTGTGAACAAGATGATTTTCTCTCTTGTGGGATAGGATGATTCGCTCTCCTGTGAACAAGATGATTCGCTCTCTTATGGAACAAGATGATTTGCTCTCTTAGGAGTCTCCCCTGCATAGAGGGCTTGGTTCTCTTGATTAAATACAAGTACCATACACTAGTACATGATAAAATCCAATGGAAACATTGCAATCCCTCCAATCCTGAAATCCTGAAAAATAGATAAGTCTGCTAGATTTTGAGTGAGATCTAAAATTCTACTTTCTCCATATGAAATCCAATGAGGGCAAAACCACTCTCAAACATCCTGAGTCATTTCATGGTAATGTTAAAAATTTAAGTAAAAAGATGAAAATGAAAAATAAAGGAGAATATCACTTTTACTTTAAGAATTTAACATTACCATGAACTGCATATCAACACTAGGGAAAAAGTTCACTTTTACAACTTTAAATAGGCATCTAGAAGGAACTAGAAGTCACTAGAATAACCTAAAAATAAATTAGAAAACAAATTAAAAAAAAAACAAGTAAAAAGCTGAAACGTGGGTTGTATGGCCCTGAAACACGTTTCAGGCCATAATAGCCACATTTCAGTTTCGTGAAATGTGGCAGTATGGCATGAAACGCGTTTTAGAGCCATACCATACGCGTTTCAGCGTTTCGTACTTGTTTCCGTACGGAAACGCCCCCTTGCCCTACATTCCCTACAACATAGGCTGCAGATGATGCCCTAACCCTATCCGCTATAAATGGAGACATATACGCAAGCATATAAGGATGATCTACGCTATCCAAAATTCTGATATGCTTGCCCTAAATCTAAACACAGCAATGGAGGAGAAGCCTATACGCAGCAAAAAGAAGGCTCATCATTCGGTCTACCATGGATGTAATGGAGACACCTAAAACACAGTCAAAAGGAGAAACCTAACACACAGTCAAAGGAGACCTATTCTCGCAGTTATAGAAGAAACAGAACTTCGCATTTGTCTCTGAGATTCCACGTGAAGCTTGTACAAGTATTTGCTATACTGGAAGGACAGAAGTCGAGTTGTATGTATGAAGATGGGTGCAGGGATCCGCAATCAAGAAGGGACAAATCTCACTTTGTCTCTCTGGAATTTCACGTGTATAAGAAGCAGATCCGCATTATGTTAGGGCATCACTTTGTATGTCCTCATTATCACAGAAAATGCCTGGTCTTGAGTTCGGTTAAAAGGCAGAATCATGTGAAGAAGGTTAACCATTGTATCGAGGGTTTAGGAGGGCTAGAAGAGTCCTAAACCCTTCTCACGTATAAAGGTGTAGATCTGGAATAGGGCTGGTTCTAGGCCTAAAGAACTCAGTCATTGGATAGCTCCCAGCACAACAAGGAAGAAGAAGACCTTGAAGAGCAAATCAGTATCATCTTCAGGTTTTCTGAGCAGTCCATTCTAGGAAGCAGATCTCATTGTCTCAAGACAGCGTTGAGGAGATACACTAGACAATGTATGAATTTGGATTGTTGTAGGTGACAACATGACTAAAGAAGGACTATGTAGATTCTGGAACTATAGCCTAGCTGCTTTGCTAGGCTGCAAGCCATAGCAAGCAGCTAAGGCTGATGTGCATATGGTTGTATGATGAAGCAACAAGAAGTTATAACAGCTGCATGATGGGCAGGTTAGTAAAGGACAACATCACGATGAATAAGATCATGAGCATGAGCAACATAATGATGTATGATGATATGAGCATGGGCAGCGTGATGATGAATGAGATCATGGACATGGGCAACATCATGATGAATATGATCATGAGCATGGGTAGCTTGATGGTGAATAAGACCATGGAAGATGCAGCATGATAACCAACATGAAGATGAGAGCAGCTCAGTCATCAAGGTTCAACACATGTGACAATATAGCAAGGTGTCACACGGTAATGTGTAGCAAATGAACGAGAGGCAGCATTATGATAGGTGAAGGAGTCACCTTAGAGAATCAATTGAAGAAATATGTCTTCAACTGATCTCTGCAGATATTAAAAGTCAAAGTGTTGACTTCTATTGTAAATGTACTATCTCTCTCGCTTTCTCTGCTGAACTTTGAAGAAAATAAAAGAAGAATTGATAAAGGGTTTCCCCACATTGTGGGGTTTTCCCTGGCTGGCGCTACATCTTGTGTCCTCTTGTCTTGGCTTGTCTTCTGTGATTTATATTTATGTTCTATCTGCACTTTACTTTAATGTTGTTGTGATTGCTAACTGTGAAAATTTATATAAATTTCTCCAGCATAGAACATACCTAAACTTAACACTCTAAGAGAAACTCCCTCTGTGTGTGAAATTTCTCTTCCTCTTCCACTCGAATCTACTCAACAATTTTGCTACGTTGCTATTTGTAATTACTTTTCGGCTCTACCTCTGCCTATTGGAGCTTTACTCTAAGCAATTTGAACTTTTCCTACCACTCTGCAACTAGAAATCAAACTTCTACTCTACTACTAGCACTACCTGGCTAGGGCCTGCACAGAACCTAGAGAAATTGTGTTGTTGCTCCCTTTCAACAATGAATTTCTTCCTCTTCATCTTTGAGCTACTAATATGATCAAAATAACTCTAATACCCTGTGAAATTTCCCAATGTTGTCAGAGTTGTAGGAGGGGAAGTTATCAGGACTTTAAGGGTCACTAATAACATAGGCTTATTTTGGGCATGAAAAGTAGATCCTATGAAGGAGTGAGCGGACTGCCCTCGCTTTACCTTGTTTAGGTAACTATACATAAACTTCAATAATTTAGTAACTTATTCTAGGGTCATAGGTTCCTGACCAGTAGATGAATTTTTCAGGCTCCTTTTCCCTTCTCCTTTCACGGGGATCATACCTGGTCTTGAGCTGCATCCGTAAGTCCCTCATATTCTTTTCTAGGTCTTCAACATCATTAAACATGGCATCTAGGTTAGTCTACTTCCTTTATATTTTTGAAAACTTCACTTCAAAAGAAAAAACATACACTACCATGGTAGTAGGCTCAGATGGCTTCACTACCTCAGGGATATTGTGATAGAGCTTCAAAAACCTGTTTGTGAGCTCTAATATGCCTTCTCATTTTTGGCGTGGCTATGCAGTGGGTTTCTATCTTTTGATTGTCATTCTGTCTTTGCATTCAGTGCCAGAAGTGACTAATGACATTGTCTGCCTAAGTAACAGATGACTTAATTCAAAGGGCCTTTCTATTCATTTTTATAAGGTTTGAGTTAGGTTCCTACCTATCTAGTCTAGTCTCTAAGGTTCGATCTTAAGGCTAGTGAAGTCATGCATTTCTCTTAGATGCTCTTTGAAGCTTCCAACTCTAGGCTTCTTAGTGAGCTTGGGGCTTCTCCCTTGCAATATTTCTTGGGTGGGCCATCCTTCTATGGGAACCACTCCTTCCTTTCATGGCACCATTCTAGAAAGATATATCATTGAGGTACGTAATCGCTCGACCAAAGGGAGAGGGGAAGAAATGCTTTTCAGGATCAACCCAAACCTATCTACCTTCCTTCCTTTCAGGACCAACCCAGTAAGACCTTTCATCTCTTCCCGGTCATACTCACAATGCATGCTCAAGTAACTAGAGGGAGGGACTGAGCTAGGGATAACCCTTCTAGCTTAGGCAGTGAATTCCCTAGCCTGCCAGAGAGAGAAATAGTACAATATATCAAATCTGTAATTTTTATGACAGCAGTAAAATATGCCCTAACCAAAACTTGCAAAGTGGATCAGAGGATTTAAAAATAGTCTAGAATCAACCTTAGTCAACCCAGCCTTCAACAGAGATGAAGAACAACCCGAAATAGTCCTCAGAAAAAGGTCAAATATGGTCAATGTCTAGGAGGCCCTGCAGTCAGCCCTAACCAGATTTGCATTGGTCACTTTGAGGTTAAATGAGGCTTCTTGCTGGTCAACATTATCCCTGTTTGCTGGCTGCACCCTAGGTCAACGCAGAACTGACCTGCGTCCCTTCCTTGTTGTGTCCTCATCCTTGTGGTTGCGTCCTTCTTCTCCCACTAACTGCTCCTTTGTTCACCCAAACAAGAAAAGGAGAGTGAGAGAGAAGAAGAGATGATGAGATGAGATGCTAAAATGACTCAACCTCTCTTCTACTTATATGAAATGCTGGGCATGTGTGCCACACACTTAGCTACTGGACGACCTTAACAATTTGTCAAGTAATTATAAATAAATTCATACTCCATAAATACTCATCGAAATCGGATGATCTTTAGATCAATCCTACACCTCTCGGCGAGAGGAATCTAGGAAAAATATCAGCTGCCATAAATAAGGTAACCCACATGGACTTTGGCCCTAGTTGCCAAGTTTAACACTCCCTCTCAACTAGGGAGAACTCCATTTGCAATCTGTCTAACCATCACTACTTTCCCAGCCATCAAATGCACTGCCCTACACAGCTTGGCCCTGCTTTGCTTTGCTCTGCTCTACTCGAACTATGAAGAAGAAGAAATGATTGAGGATGTATCATACCATCCTCCACTGACCCGAAGTCAGTCTCAGAGTGTGTCATACCACTCTCACTAATCTCAGATCAGTACCATTGATCCATATCAATGGAGGTCATCCTAGCATAGGGAGTATGGTAGATACAACAATGCGTCCATCGATAGTACTACTAATGGTCCCTGACCTCATTTCCCTACTCATTGATCAGATGAGAGGTACTTCCCATGAGTCCCAAACTACATGGGTAGGATGCCTCGACAGGAGAACTAATCATCCTGTCCACAGGAGAACAAATCATCCTATCCAATAGTCGCCACAGGAGAACTAATCATCCTGGCCCACAGGAGAACTAATCATCTTGTTCCACAGTTGCCATGGAGAACTAATCATCCTGGCCCAAAGGAGAACTAATTATCTTATCCTATAGTTGCCACGGGGTGTCACAGGGGAAGGTTGAACCTTTCACCCTGTACGTAGTGCACCACTAGGGGATGGTGAGTCGCCCTATGGTCGCATGTCGCTCCAAGAAGTACCCCACGCCCCCCTGGAGTTCCTAGAGCTCAATACATCATACCCGACCCTCATAAGAGGGTCTCTAAATGAGACCAAGTCATTCTTCGAATGTCATGAATTTGACCTTTCCCAGGGGCTTCGTCAAAATGTCGTGACCTATTCATTTGTACCGATATGTTGGACCCTTATTGTTCCCCACTGCACCATACCCGAATATAGTGGTACCTGATATTGATATGCTTGGAGCGATCATGAAATATGAGATTCTCTGATAAACGAATCTTGCTCTGGTTGTCATAAAGGATCACATTGGTATCCAATGTAAATCCAAACAGCTCACTGAAGAGATTTCGCAACTAGACCACCTCACAAGAGGCCATACTAGCAATAATGTACTTTGCCTCGGTGGTGCTCAAAGCCACCAACTTCTGTTTCCTTCTCATCCAGGATATCGAGGCAGATCCAAAAGAGAAACAGCACCCGGAAGTGCTCTTTCGGTCCACTACACTTCCTTCCCAATCAACATCGGTATATCCAAGTATTCTCACATCTCCGATAGTGTATCTCAACCCATGAGTGATTGTGCCACGAAGATATCTCAATAGATTCTTGGCACCAATCCAATGTGTGTGGTGAGGCTCAACCATATGTTGACTGAACATGTTGACTGCAAAGGATATATCTGGACGGGAGTTCACCAAGAACATCAATGCTTCGACGAGTTGAAGACACTCGGTAGCATTTACTAAAACAGGTCTAGCAGCACTACCACTTAACTTCTTGAAGTCAAGCTCCATCGGGGTAGTTATGGGCTTGCAGTCCACCATACTGAATCTCTCTAATATCTTCACCACATACTTTTCTCCAATATCTTCACCACATACTTTCCTTGAGATAGGAAAATCTCCCCTGGCTTCTGCCAGACTTCTGGTCCTAGGAAATAGTGCATCAGTCCTAGGTCCTTCGTCTCAAACTCAAAATCCAACTCCCTCTTACATTTGTGAATGAGAGGGTCTGCCCCTGTTAGAAAGAGGTCATCAACGTACAACACCAGTATGAGAGGATTGTCATCTTCAACCTTAAAGTAAAGGTTAGGGTCGACTTCACTCCTAGTGAATCCCAACTTCATCAAGTAGCTATCGATCCTCTCATACCACGCTCGGGGTGCTTGCTTCAGCCCATAGAGGGCCTTCTTCAACCTGCACACATGATATTCTTGATCATGGATCTCAAATCCTTCGGGTTGCTCCACACAGACCTCCTCTTTGATTGAACCATGCAAGAATGTAGTATTTACATCCATCTGATGTAGGTTCCATCCTTGCAAAGAAACAAGGGCTATGATCAAGCAGATGGTGGTATATCAGGCAACAGGTGCAAATATCTCATCATAGCCTATACCTTCCTTCTGAGAGAAGCCACGAGTGACAAAATGAGCCTTATACTTTTCTGTACTTCCATCAATCGTGTGCTTTATCTTGTAAATCCATTTCGAAGTGACAACTGCTTTGTCCTGGGGTCTTGGCACCACATCCCAGACATTTTTTTTCATGATGGACTCATATTCCTGAGTCATAGCATCCTTCTGTACATGATGCTTGACAACTTCTGTGAATGAAGAAGGCTCATTTTGGATGATCGTTCTCATCATGGTCAAGTATCCCTGATACCTGGTCGACTTCTTACTTTCCCAGAAGGTTCCTCGGTGTCGGTTTCTTTAGATCCCCTTAGAGTAGGAAGATTGTCAACTTTGCTAAGAGCCATATCTTCGTCAAAGGTGACATCATGGCTAATCTCGACTTCTCTTTGACCAACCACATAGATTCTATAGCCCTTAGTATTTTCTCTATAGCCCATGAAGATTCCTTTCCTTCGAGATGCACCCAATTTATTAATTTTCTCCTTCGGCACATGAAAATATACAACACTTCAAAAAATTCTAAAATGGGATACGTCAGGTTTCTTACCAGTGAACATCTCTTCGATAGTCTTGGAACCCAATGCTTGATGAGGGCATTGGTTTTGTACATATACGACGGTATTTGTAGCTTCGGCCCATAGAAACTTCAGAAGTCTTTGATCATGGATCATAGCATGGACAACTTCCACAATCGTACGATTCTTCCTTTCCGCCACACCATTCTGCTCAGGAGTATATGGTGTAATAGTCTCCCTCTTAATTCTAGCCTCTTTGCAAAAGTCATGAAACTCATTGGATTCATACTCAGTCCCATTATCAGTCCTTAAGATCTTGATCTTATTTTCAGTTTGATTCTCGATCAAGGCTTTGAAGTGATGAAACTAAGAGAACACTTCATCCTTCTTTTTCAAGAACTATATCCAAGTCTAGTGAGAATAATGTCTCTGGCATCATACCAGATATGTTGAGTGAACCAACTGCAATATATCAGAGGTCTTGCTTTGGCTCGAGGGGAATGGTCCCCTTTTGAGCTTTCCTTTGGTACATCTCAGACATACACCTTCTTTCTCTAATCTGAACTTGGGCATCCCGATCACCATTTTTCTCACATCGAGTAGAGCTTTATAATGAAGGTGAGCAAACCTCCGATGCCATAGTTCAGACTGAAGAGATGTGTCACAAGACATGACACCCAGGGGACTTCCTCCAACCTGATATAATGAATCAACTCGAAACCCAAGAGTGAAAGCATCTTTAAAGTTCTTTTTCCATACACGTTTCTTTCCATCGATGAAGGCCACTCCGTAGCCTTTGTCTTCCATTGCCGAAATGGACACCAGGTTCTTTTTTTAGATCAGGTACATATAATACTTCTTGTAAATGAATTGTATTACCCTGATTCAATTGAAGAGTGACATTCCCAATGCCTTTCATAGGATATTTTGAGTTGTCCCCGAGAACAATTTCCAGGTTGCTCTCCTTCTCTATCAGATTAGAGAGAGCTTCTTTGTAACTAGTGAAGTGCCTTGAGGCACCACTATCAATAAGCCAATTTCCCAGTGAGTCTAGGGGAGCAATAGTAGATAGGGCCGTTGGTAGATAATATTCATCTTGCTTATTGTTAACAACATTAGATTCATACCTGGAGTTTCTTGCCTTCTTGAAGGGTTGTCCTTTTCCTTGATTTCCGGCATTTCTTTTACCTCTGCCATTGGACCTGCCATTCCTTTGATTTCCTTGAGAGTGATTTTGATCATCATCATGGTGTGAGTCCCTTTTATCAGGGAACTCCCTTGCATAGTGGCCCATTTTGTTGCAATTGTAACATCGACCTTTTCTTCCACCTTTTGGTCCAACCTTTTCTTTGGATTTAGCCCTAGAATTGTTTCTTCTTTTAGCATGAGAAGAAAAGGCAGAGGGATAGCCTTTAAGTGCAGGCATTTCTTGCTCTTCCATCCTTGTTTTTATCTTGAATGCATCTTGCCATCAATTCCTCAAATCCATGAATTACATTATTGTTGAGAAGAGTAGTCCTGAATACATACCATTCAGGTGGCAGTCCTCCAAGAGTTGTGAGTGTCATTTCCCTGTCAGGAACTACTTCCCCAATAGATAGGAGATCATTCTTGATCTCGCTGACCCTTAAGAAATATGCTTGCATACTCTCATCTTTGCCCTTCTTAATTTCCTTCAGCTTATTTCTATGGAACAAAACTTGATTTGCATCATTAACTTTAAATAAACTCACCAGTCTATTGTAGATTTCCTTGGAGGTGGTAATCTTGGAAACATAGGCCACCAGGTGCTTGTCGATAGAGTCCTGGATGATCTTCCTTGCTTTGATTTCTCCCTTGGTCCACTTGCTTCTAGCAGCAGCGGATGCATTTGATGGAGGCTCAATGATTCTGCCTCTCACATGGTCCAACACTTCCTGCTCTTCCAATGTTAGATCGAGAGACATCTTCCATCTGTGATAGTCAGACTTCTCACAGAGTTTGTCTTCAACGGGGAAGTGTGCTGAGGACCCCATGACTTCTTTAAGATAGCTTCAACAGCCTTCGGTGATTGCTCTTGCTCTTGCTCTTTCTTGGGCTTTATCTTCACCTCAGCTCTGATACCATGTTAAATTATGGTATGTTCTATGCTTAGAGTAGTTTGCTTCTTTTCTTCTTATTAGCCACTTTTTAACAATTACATAAAGATAAAGTACAGTGAAGATAGAACATTAAAAGATCGACAGAAAACAAGTCAAGAAAAAAGACACAAGATGTGGCGGCTAGCCAGGGACAAACCCCAATGCAATGAAACCCTTTGATCAATTCTTATTTAATATTCAATAGTTCAGCAGAGAGAGAAACAGTACAATATATCAGATCTGTAATTTTTATGACAACAGTAAAATATGCCCTAACCAACACTTGCAAAGTGGATCAAATGATTCACAAATAGTCTAGAATCAACCTTAGTCAACCCAACCTTCAACAGAGATGAAGGACAGCCCGAAACAGTCCTGAGAAAAAGGTCAAATCTGGTCAACGTCTAGGTAGCCCTATGATTATCCCTAACCAGATTTGCACTGGTCACTTTGAGGTTAAATCAGCCCTCCAAACCGTAGATCTGATTTTCGGCTTGCTTGAGGGATACTCCCCACACAAGGTTGCAGTCAAATGAGGCTTCTCTCTGGTCAACGTTGTCCCTGTTTGTTGGCTGCACCCTAGGTCAATGTAGAACAGACCTACGTCCCTTCCTTGCTGCGTCCTCCTCATTTCTACGTTTTTCTCCTTGTGGTTGCGTCCTTCTTCTCCCACTAGCTGCTCCTTTGTTCACCCAACAAGAAAAGAAGAGAGAGAGAAGAAGAGATGATGAGACGAGATGCTAAAATGACTCAACATCTCTTCTATTTATATGAAACGCTGGGCATGTGTGCCACACACTTAGCTACTGGCCGACCTTGACAATTTGTCAAGTAATTAGAAATAAATTCATATCTCCATAAATACTCGTCGGAATCGAATGATATTTAGATCAATCCTACACCTCTTGACGAGGGGAATCTAGGAAAAATATCAGCTGCCATAAATAAGGTGACCCACATGGAGTTTGGCCCTATTTTCCAATTTTAACAGTAAGCGAGTCAAATGTGCACCTTGGCATAAGAGAGTAGTCTGGGCGACCATGCAAGATTGGATTTCTCTCAATTGATTCCCCAATAAGAAAGAATCACTCATAGGTGGGGAAATCTCAACGGGGAGGGGGTTCGAGCCCGTGTTTGCTAGTTGGTGGAACCAATACGCTTTCAACCTTCTTAGAACACTGAAAAGCGTGCTCACTCAAATGATATGCATGCTAGTGGGGCACAACAAGAAAAGTGGAAAACGGGTGCGTAACGCATGGGAATCTGTCGAACAGTTCAATCCAATAAATCATGTATATAATAGCGACGGAGATATAACCAACCAAATAGAATCTCGTCATCTCACACCTTCAACGCATTTATCGAACCATGTATCCACACGTGCCATTTAGGAATAGCCAAAGGCTCACGCCGGCACTCCGATCTTCAATTTCATCCAGGATGGGCACCCTTGTAAAACGAGAAAAAACCGTAACCACTGCCCCAATGCCTATAACTTGGTTCATCCACGTGAGTCAGCTTGGTAGATAATGGGATAATGAGTAAGCTTGTTGGTCCATCTCCTCTTGAGAGAGAAACCACAAGGAAGGTTGCTTTTTTACGCCAATCATATGCCAATGTATGTCTCGCCAATTGGGATACTACTTTAGAATGAGTAGCTATAGACATTTATTCATCCATAGTTAGTTGACGCCAAACCCACTTAACCATTCGTGACCAACCAATAGGAACAAGAGCAGAGGCATTTGAACTGGAACTACTCACTCCCTTATTTGTTACCCACCCATCTATCTGTGGCAGAACATACATACTCCCATCCACCATCTATAGATAGGGGTTAAGTGAGATCCCAACCATTTCTATTTTGGTTGAGGTAGGCTTATCCCAAGACTTTGAAATATTCAATTTTTAATGCCCTTAAATAATAAAGGGGAGAGAGGGGAAATCAAAATTGGTTGCCCGCCAAGCACTAGTTGATTCGTTGAGATAAACTCTGAATGAGCGAGCTAGTCTGAACTTTGTTCGGTGAGGTTAGACCTTTCTGTCTCCCACGGGTGAAGGGAGGGGTGGATAGTCGGAGGAAGCTTTATAAACTATTTGCTAAAACATAACCCTCCTAATTTGGAGATAGATGTGGGAAGTAGCTTGATCCCCCATCATGCATGCGCCCATCGAACCAGTGCTCTCTCTCTCTCCATAGTTGAGATCTTTCCCCTAGAAGAAATAGTTGAGATGTTCATTCTCCACACCCAACCCCTTATTTATATAGAAAGGGGAATGGGATGGTTGAGATACTTATCCCTGAGATACCAATTCTATCTACGAGGTGGGATGGATAAATAGATATATGGAAAATAGAATGAGAACATGTATTGGTAATGGGGAAATAAGAATGGTGTTCACAGGCGAGATATGGAATTGGAACGAACTAGCGAGAGGAAATGGCAGATGTCCTCTCCAATTATTATATAGAAAGGGGTGGGGTGGGCATATGGGAAGAATCCAATGACATACGCTCCACCTGAACTTCCACATCTATCCCTATAGAAGTCTTATGTCATGCATATCTGGTTACCTCCATATAGAGTATACCTATGGTTCAGAACTAAAAATTATTCTATTGATTTTGGGCCAATCAACCAGGGCATAGGCGGTCGAAACTAGCAACTTTGTCATCCCCTCTCACTAATTAATAAAGCAATTGAGATGGGGGTTTCTTATAAGTAGGACTCACCCCACCCTTTTATATATATATGATTGCTAACTGGAAGAAGCACACTTTTTCTCATGGGTAGATAGGATAAATTCACCAACTCCGATTAGACCAATCAACATCTAGCGAGTCCCTCCCTTTCCATACTTTCTTTTCCACCCGAACCATTAACTGCCCCGTTACTCCAATTTTCTATTCATTAGCATATCCTCAGGGGAATCAAGCACTATAGGAAGAGACCCAACTCAATTATTAGGGGTTAGCCCGACCAAACATTGCAGATATATACCTATCACCTTATATACGTCCAGCAAAATGATTTATTAAGGGTAGTTTCCTTGCAATTCTGAACCAGACCAAGCCAGGCTTATAAAAACAATTGAGTTAGTAATATTGGGGTCCCATCTTTCCACTTAGCCAATAGGATAAAGTCCCACATTGATTCCCTTATTATTATTTAAGTAGGGCTGAAGGGTTGGGGAATGTGTTAGATCCTATAGTACCTCCAAGTCCATAATCCGCTAATCGTAGGTCCAGAAAATAGACATATAAGATGAATATCGCCAACAGTCATGGTATACTCCATTGTATCCAATATTACTATGTTGATGCCAGAATCAGTACTTGGGCTTACCCCGACCCCCAACAGATGGACATTTGGATAAAGTGGGGTTTATGGTTTATCGTCCTCCTTGAATAATGTCCTTATTCTTTGAAGGACCTGCTTATGCTCGCGTACTGAAGTGTCATCCCCCTTACTATGATTTAAGGCGATTCGGTTGGGAGATAAATAAAAAATTGCATGATACAACATGGTGTATGGGAAAAGAGAGGCAGTTCCATCAATTATTCGGTTCTGTTTTCCGCTTAAAGTTTTTTATATAGAAAGGGGAGCCTACCCAACCAAATTGTTTGCATAAGCCGGTGCTCAACACAATTTGAAGTTCCTAAAGCGGATTTGCTTACCCCAACCGCAGACATCAATAGCATTTGACACATCTGATAACACTGATCCATCTCCTCATTCCTCCACCACTACTAAATTCGCAGACAGAGATACTTCCCATTCCAACCTTTTGGATGACAAAACCATAGAGTTATTACATCTTCTCCTGGATTCGATGCTGAGACACATCAAGTTGACTCCGATATTCACTTTTGAAAAACGATTGCATGCCACATAGAAGATGGGATCACAAGGTGGGGGGAGGTGAAGGAGAAACCTTTACTTCGGGTCTTTAAACATAGGTTGTGAGATACAAGATTCTAAATAAAGGAATATAGGCACTCCCTGCTCAAGAACTGGGTGGAATCATTAGCTGGAGTAAAGATGGGTACAATGAACAGAGTGAGAGGGATGGGTGGACATACCCCTCTTTCAATTAGCTAATGCGGGAGTATGGCAATGTTATCACTTGTGCTTGTGCCCAAACCAAAGGCTTTTATTCCTAGGTTTTGGACTCTCACTTTATTTATTTGTTTTCCGGTCTTTCCTGTACAGATACAACTACCAACATGGAGAAAGGTTCAGAAAACCTCCGATCTATGGGCCTACAGGCCCAACCTTTTAGGTTTTCCTATCCACTGCCACATGCCATTCTATTAGATTCTATTAGAGGGTCCCCCACTACCCATCGCCTTGAGCTATTAGTTCTTCCCTCTCCCACAATTGCCACACTATAGTAAGTCTTGGGAGGATGAGTGGAGCTATCATTCTCCTCTTTCATTAATCTTCGGAGTGCTACTCTATTTTTCCACAGTAGAGATCCGTCGGCCTATTTACTACCTTCCGCTCTCCACTCCTATCATAGGTCTATTCAAAGGACCCACTATCGTCCCTATACTCACTTAGGTAGGCTCAGGGATATCTTTTGATGATCATGATTATGAGAAGCACTTAGACCCTAATCCTCCCTACCCCTTAGTAGGGGGCTAGCTAGGCCCGGATAGCTAGAACCTTAGACCGACTTCATTCTTCAGTTGACAAAGCTTGGTTCGGGCATGCTAGTTGGTCGTAATTGATAGTGCTTCTTTTGTTGCGGTCTTACGTAACCCTTTCCCTTACTTTACATGGTCGTTGCATCAAAACCTCCCTACTTATTATATTGTCTAAGAATCAATCAATAAATTCTTCGCAATAATATAATAGAAGGGGAGGGTAGTGTGTAAGTAGGCCCTTTCGGTGTACCCTACTTATTATATTATAGGCAGGATAGGGATGAGGGGCCCATAGCCGCACACTGAGAGTGCTTCGATCGGAGCAATGAGTATCACTATAGGCTATCTCGATAAATCCCAACCCTCTGTTTCATTGTTCTCATCACTTTATCATTATGTTCCACAACCTAGAATATCAAAGGTTCAAAGGTTATTCGAGGTTGGTTGTTAGTTGGTTTATCTATTCCCTTTAACGTGTGTTGGGGCCATGAAATTGAAGAGTTGGCATTTTTCCTTATTATTGGGGTTGATATTATAATAGCAGATTGGATTCGATACCATAATGACATATATAATAGCAAGAAGAATTACTACTATAATGAAGTATATCGAGTCATGGCTGGAATCAATGGTCGAAATGAATCAAATCGATCTCTCATTTGCATCATGTCAGGTCAGTTTTAATCATGTTAAGTGCTCAAGCATAATTACATATATAATGAATGAATGCATCATGACATATATAATAGCAACATTTTCGAATGAAATAACAAGAAATGCATAATTCATGAATGCATAATGACATATAATAGCAAGAAGAATTACTATTATAATGAATGATGTAATTACATATATAATATATTCTTTTTCTGGTGTAATTACTGCTATAATTCCTCTCCTTATGGTTGAGCCTGCTTGCGCATGATGACTGGAATCACATACATTTTTCAGTGCTGAGTGATTGATTGATTGATGGTAAGTTGGTAAAGAATCAGTAGAGGGGCGAGAAGCAAACGAGCCGCTCTTTCGATCAATTATTTGAGAAATGATTTGATCAATTATTCGAGATAATGTAATTACATATATAATGAGCATCATTCAATCTCTCAATAATGACTAATGACTCACATCGAATCTGGTATGACACATATCTCGAGTCATGACTGGAAGAAATGCATAATGACATATATAATAACAACATTGTTTTCTAAAACGTAATGACATATATATCGAGTCATGAATGGATACGGTATTGTAATTACATATATCGAGTCATGAATGGCTGCATTTTCGGCATTCGAAAGGTGCAAATCCGCTTGTTCTTCCGAGAACAAGGGCATTTGATGCTCAAAATAGATCATACTCAAAAAAAGAGTTTGATCCTGGCTCAGAACGAACTCTAGCTATATGCTTAACACATGCAAGTCAAACGTGGCTTGCTTCCCCATCCATCCATGTGGGGGTAGAAGGGCAAGATGAATGGACCCCTCCCAGCACATGCTCACTCACTCAAATGATATGCGAGTGGTATGCTGGGCGTGGGGCACAGCAAGTAAAGTGGTGAACGGGTGTGTAACGCATGGGAATCTGTCGAATAGTTCACTCCAAAGCTTGAATAATTCATAAAGCAAGCTAATTTCGGTTGTTTAATTAGCCCACGTAGTATCAAGTAGTTGATTAGGTAAAGCCTGACTAAGCCAATGATGCTTCACTGGTCTTTTCGGATGATCAACCACACTAGGACTGAGACATGGCCCAGACTCCCTCATGGGGCAACAATGGGGAATATTGGACAATGGGCTCATGCCTAATCCAGCAATATCGCGTGGGTGAAGAAGGGCACTGTCACTTTTCAAGCTCTTTCGTTGAGTTTTGATCATGACATGACTCGAGGAAGAATCCTTGACTAACTCCGTGCCACAGCTGCAGTAATACGGGGGGGGCGCAAGTGTTATTCAGAATGACTGGGCGTAAAGGGCACGTAGGCAGTGAAAAGGGTGGAAAGTGAAAGTTGCCAAAACACTGGCGGGGTGCTTTCTTGACCATTTCACTTGAGTGAGGTAGGGAAGAGTGGAATTTCGTGTGGAGGGATCAAATCCTAAGATATACAAAGGTACAAAGGAATTTATGGGTCCCCAATGATGCTGGGGTGTGAAAGCATGGGGAGTAAACAGGATCAGATACCCTAGTAGTCCATGTCGTAAGCGATGAGTGTTTGTCCTTGGTCTACTTGCTTACTAGGTAGGATTAGGATCAGGGGCCCAGCTAATGTGTGAAAGCTCCACCTGGGGAGTATGGTCGCAAGGCTAAAACTCAAAGGAATTGATGGGGGCCTGCACAAGCGATGGACCATGTGGTTTAATTCGATACAATGTGAAAAACCCTACCAGTCCTTGACTTATGAATAAGTGTGCCTGTCCTTAACAAGATGGTGCGAAAATTCATACAGGTGCTGCATGGCTATCGTCATGTCGTGTCGTGAGATGTTTCATTAAGTCCTATAATGAGCGAAACACTCATTTTGTGTTGTTGAGACATGCGCTAACGGATCAATGCCATCACCCCTTATTCACTTTATTTAAGTAGCATGGGTGGAGGTCCAACTCAAAGCATATCTCTTCGACTATAATTCATAGAATATCTAATGGATTTTCTCTTAAGTTCAATTTCTAAAAGAGTCATGATTACGTTGACAAATGATATTTAGTTCCACGAATACGAAGGAGGGAAATATGAAATTTGCTTCTATTCCATTCATTCTTGTCTAAAGTTCGAAGGGGATCTCAATATGTAATGAAGAAACGATAGTAGGTCATCATTCCATAGGCTTTCTCATATTTATTTAGAGGAGTTTTGGTAAGACTTCCAAAGCGACTTTCGACGGGAGAATCAGAGCTATTCAGAGGGAATTGCAGCAATTCCCCAATCCTCACGAAGTGGTTTCTTTGGAATCCAATGAACAACAACAATTACTTAGGATCAACTTGCATTCATTTATGTTGGAAATTGTCGAATCATTACCGAATGAGATGGCACGTTGTGCGCCTAAGTGCGAAAGGACAGTGCAAGCTGTTTCATGCTCACTGGCCAGAACTTGGAGACGACCGAATGACTAGGTTGGACTTTTTGTATGGATTCTTATCCATCTTTGTCAACTCTGTGTATCATTTTTTATATTCTGGTACTTTAGGAATGGCTTCGAGAAGGCCCTCTGCCAGCCCTCTGATTCTGGTTCACTGGAAGCAATGGTGCGCTCGCCCAAGGTTTCCCCCGTCGATTGGGAAAATTTTCTAGGTAGGGTGAATGATATTGTTGAATTGGGGGTTTCCGCTCCAAGGGGGGTATTGTCCCTAAAGCAGACGCGGGACCGACCAATCCCTCGGTAAGGGATAACCCTCGGGAGCCCTTTCTGGAGAAGTTCCCAATCCCTCAAAATGTCATGGAGGAACTCGATCGGGAACTTCGCCGAAAAACTATTTAGATCAAAAACCTATTTGCGGAAGAAGGGTTGGAAACCCCCTTTACCAACCCTTCTTCGAGTGAAGACTTTTAGCAAAACTGCCTTGACCGGAGGATATATCAGTATCTAATACGAGCCAGATTGTTGGTAATATTAACAACACATTTCGGTCTAAGTGATGAGGGCGGGAGGGACCTTTACCACAATCTGGACAAAATCCTCACCCACTCAAACATATCACTTTGGGAGTGGGACCTTCTGGTTTTGGCTGAACTGTACCATCGCTTATTTAATGACGAAACATTGTTAAGGTGCACGCTCAACCAGATCCAAAATATCCTTTAGCTGAAGTTCAATCTAAGGAGGAGGTGAATCCTCCACTAGGGCGAAGCGTGTAATGCGAGTTGGCCATGTAAACTAGCAGTGCAGGGGAGACCCGAATGGGGAATGGGTTGGTGCAGTGAACTACACATCCTTCTCTTTTGAGATGGAGAAGTATCACGAGCCATCTAGGATGGATATCAAGAAATAAATGGGTCTTGTAGATCCAATTTGAGGTCACCATTAACTTCTCTTCGACATAATCAAAATATACTTCAAACCTATTGATCTTTTTGCTCCCTTTGAACTTTATCTCATCTAGTACGATACACATAATTGATTCTAGGAAAGTCCTCCTGCTTTTCTTCGTTCTTCCACTTCTTCCATCTTCTTGCTAGAGACTTAGCAACTTTTACTATGTACCTGCAATCCTCACTAAGAGGCCATGGAAGAACAATTACAACCAAGCAAAGGATACAAAGACAGGAGAATAGCTAACAACAATAGTAGTGATAATCAAAGAAGAGAGATATAAAATACTTATCTTTTGAGGATTATAGGTAATGTCAGCTCCCTCTTGATCTTAGCCTTCATGCATCCACTTTGCAACTTTAACGTCATCTGCATTGTCATCATGATGTCATTCCCTCCTAGCATGAGCTAGGGTTTCTACTTTCAACAGATACATTGGTCTAGATCCAATCCCAGGGTTTTGT
This sequence comes from Pinus tabuliformis, assembly GCA_031772625.1. Lineage (NCBI taxonomy): Eukaryota > Viridiplantae > Streptophyta > Pinopsida > Pinales > Pinaceae > Pinus > Pinus tabuliformis. Next base: position 342,873,015 of record CM062816.1, read on the forward strand.
CCATAAACCCTAGAGCTTTCTTATTCAAGCGATTTTTCCCTACTAGGGTTTACAAACCCTAGTTATCCAAAATTTCTAAAACCCTAGAATTTTTCATATACAATACTTTCAATTTTCCAACCCCTAGTTTTAAAAGATCCATTTTGCACCCCTTGCGGGTTTAATAGATTTTTCTCATATTCCAAAATCCATACAATCCCCATGCTTTAGAAAACAATCAGTAATATTCCTGACAAGATCAGGGATCTTCCAAAGAGATGACTTTATGATAGTTCCACAAAAATTTTATCTAAACATCAAGTTTTCCTTTTTCCTGTTAGAAAATCAGAAAGGCATAAAGATTTTCTTATGTTGACAATTACTTGTGATGGTTTTATATTCTTATTAGCTTTCTTTATGTTCTTCTTTATCTACTCCTCATCAAGCAATCATCAAATCAAAAGCATGAAGATCAATGACATCAGAAGTAGACACTTAGCTAGGGCCAAAACCACTATGCAAGGAAAAACCCAGTCAAACTCTTCCACTAATTGATTCAAATCAAATTGAGATGAACAAAGACCTTTGACTAGACCAAAAGACCTTTCTCACTCCAACAAGTTATACTTCCAAGATGAATATGAAAACTTCAGTAGTCTCTTCTCGTCAACCAGCTTTAATCCAGTTGCTACACAAAATTTTGGCCCTACTACAGATCTGAAATTTTAGGCCCTCCTGCAGCTACCCAGAAACTTGCACGTGTGGCAAAAAGGAGAGATTTTTTACTTCTTTTGGCTTGGAAAGTGTCTCCTTCGCTAGGGTTTTCTCCTTCACTTTAGGTATTTCACTCTCCTTTTTCTCCTCTAGTAACTGGAGATCGAACTTGCTTGTCTTGTTCTCCAAATGAGGTCAAGTTGCTACCTATATATAGTAGTTTGGGGCTCTTGTTGAGTCTGTCTTGGTGGAGGAGGTCTATTTGACTCAATTGACATAAAAAAACAATTTTCTTATTTGACAAATAAAGCCCAAGAAGGATCTATTACATGAAGACATGGACTAGCACTTATGACATAAAACCTAGAAGCCTACAATGGAGACTTTGACCTAAAAATAAAATAATAAAGCATGAAACCCATGCTTAATAAATCATTTTTCTTTTATAATAAAATTTATTTTTCTTTCTTTTGACAAATAAATTACATCATGACTCAAATACAATTATGAAGACCGACACTAGTTACATTCTTCAACATTTCCAACTCAGGGGCTTATCAACATAACAATAGTAATAAATTAATAATGAAGACACCAATTTCTGCAAATCAGTATCTTTCTCCAAACTTTAGATTTGTCATGTCCAAAGAAGTCTTACTCTAGAAAGGTGTGTTATATGACAGAGATCATTTTTCAAGTTTTGACTACTTTGAGGTGTAAGGAATAGACTCCATGACTGAGCATCCATGCTTCTTTTTTGCAACATAGATCTCATACTTGACATTCTGCAAGACTTCGCATATACTTACAAAATGAGTACTAAAAATTGCCAAAGCCTCCTCAATAGGAGGTCAAAACTAGCAACATGTACTTCATGGATTCATATACTATTCATGACCTCTTTTTCTAATATATGACATTAGCTTGTTTGTAAGATAGCTAAGTAAAGACCTTGAGTATTGCACACATGATCATTTGGAGAGCTTTGCAAAAACTTCTCTGCCTCTAATTAGCAAGATATGGTATGTCATGATTCTTGAAAGATGATCTAGCATCTTTTAGATGTTTTGAATATCACTAAGCTCGTAATGCCCTGCTTCTGAGCATGTGATACATTAGCTTTAAAAAAATATTTGTTAACTGACACTTAATTTTCCAGTGTTGGTCTTTGAGTAAGAACCTAAATTATAATGTTGTCATTTGAGTTATCAAATTTGACAGATCATGTGTGATTCCTTCAATAGTCATCATACCAGTCCTTGATGGATTTCAAGGATTCCTCACAAATCAACCCTCAGATATATTCTTATAATCTGACTAAGGAGCAGATCACAACTTTGATACAAGATTTTTCGATCAAGCATTTAAATGGTCATTTCCTCAAGCTAAGGTCTATATGAATGTTGCCAAAGTAAACTTTTGACTTCAAGATTTCTGTGAGCAATAATACATACCTAGCAATGCATCTCTGCTTTGTGATCAAATCTTTTATTCTGAGTATTAACCACTGGTTTCTAGCTTTGCTCGTCTCTTTGTCTAACTCATCACTATAGTGCTTGAATAGCAACAAATTCTTTCCTAGATCTCCAACACTTCAACGATGCCACTAAGACATCAGTCCTATTTCTTAAACTTGTCATTAGTCCATTTTAGTGCCTTCCAGACATATCTTTAGACAAAATTATTTTGAAGCTTGTTTTAGGGTGCTTGAAGAGACTCCTCGGCCTTAGTCATAGAGGCTTCAAATAAAACAGGTTTATGCTAAGGACTTCTCCTTGTAAACGATATATGCTCCAATGATTTTTCCTTCTAGAACATCAATCAAATTACAAAAAGGATTATACACCAAAAATTGTATTGACTATGATATTTTGGGTTTTCTAAAGTCATTTACTCGACCTTCTACCATTAGTCCCAAGGCCTTCTATCTTCCTGAGATTTATCCTGAAGTATTTTTGTCTGTTGAGATTTGGTCCTGAGGAATTTTGTCCTTTCTGAAACATATGATGTCTACAAATTCAGAGACCTTTGCATCTTCCAATCTAAGGTGATTCAGATAGCTTTAGTAGAACCTAGGGTCTTCTTGGCCCTTTGTGATATGAAAATCACTTGTGAGTGATCTCATTTAATTAATTAATGAAGGTATTATAGACTCATGTGCTGGTGTGTGTGTCTATTATCTTAGGCAATGGATCGATAAGATTTCAAAATAAATAGGCACTAGAAAACAGAGAGAGAAACATAGCAAGCAAAATGAAAAACACAACAATTTAATAAGGAGTTCACCCTATCCTCCAGGGCTACATCTCCGGTCCAGCTTTCAGTGGTGGCCTTCTTTTATTGTGTCTTTAAGCAGAGTTTTACAATGAGGAGCTCAATTTGAGTCTCCTGGAATAGATGATGCTTAGTAAGGTGGTTCTTGGATTCCCTAAGCCACTAGAGTGCAAAGACTCTTCCTTACCAAGTCTCGACCTCGATTGGTCTTAATGGGATAAGTCCAATTTGGTACTTAGTTCCCGACAGATATCCTCTTCGGGATCGCTTGAACCTCTCAAGCCTGGTTCTATCTGTTCGTTGCTGCCTTAGCTCTACAAGTTAGCTCGGCTCTCTTTTCTCTGCTTCACTTTCTATTCTCTCTGTCTCACTATTTCCTTCTTCCTTTTTCTTGTCCTCTATTCTCTGTTTGTTCATGGCTTAGAGCTAGTCCATCCCTTGACTGTTCACTTCCTCTTCCGCCTCTTTGGATCGCCTGCTGTTGTTCGCTTGGAATTCCATGCCTCTGCGTCATCACCACTGTGTAACGTCTCGCAGGGAGGTGGCCACTTGTCCCTTCATGAACTGAGCACCAGCTCTTCCTCAAATGGTTCGGTATTTCAGTTACCTTGTGAAATGATTCATCCGCCAGGTCAGCAGTCAAATCGAACTTCAAACCTTATGCGTTGTAGCTTATTTTCTCCCTTTGAATCCGGTTTCCATCGGGCACAATCTCCGCCGTTAGATCTGGGGCCTCTAGATCCTACGGTTATCACTCTTATCGCGTGGTTAACTTGCTCGAACGTTAGCCCGCGATGAGAGCGGTTTTCTCTCTCATCTACCGAACACACGTCATCCAACGTATGGAATCGCTGGGTCTTCGGCCAAACCCGCTTAGCGCCTAAAACGCCTTCGATATTCTGCCGGTTTTGGAGCGCAGGACCCGCTTATCATTTTAGCACTTTTTCCACAGTTTCTTGGCTTCCCTTGTGACCGTGCGCTCGGGGATTTTACTTCTCGAGGGGTTTTGCCCAGAAACGACCTCTGTTTTCTGATTTGAGCTTCCTAAATGCTATTTTTGTGCCACCGCGCGGTCTCCATGGGCCTTGGTTAGCGTGCTTTGACAGAGGTCCTCGTCGTTCTGTGTTGGCTACAAACTGCCACTGTCCAAAGGTCTTCTTGATAGCTCATTGTTCACAAGTTTTTGAAGTCTGTGATGATTTGATACAGTCATAGAAATCTGATAATTTTCATGGATCCAATTCAGATCACTTTGTCTCAAGCTCTGAAGCTTGAAGACTTTGGCACTCTTTTTCTGTACATAGAACAAGCAAATACAAAGGTTTTCTCCTTCTTTTCATTACCCAGACAGACCCTAGTTAGGGAACGAATTACATAGTGGCATTTCTTTCTAAATGTGCCCTGAATAGAGAGATAAGCTTTCGTTTTTTAACTCAACTTCATTTGAAGTGTGTTTCTAGGGCTAGTTGACAAATCAAGCCCTCAAGGATGGCTTGAAATAAATATGACTTCCTTTTCAGGGCTGCTCTTTCACCATAGCTCTAATACTATGCTGATTTTTCAATTATCCTCTAACTGATAACTACTTATGATTTCTTGTAGGTTAATCTTTTCATTCATTCATTTTTTATCATAAAGCAATTACACAGAGTATCTTCAACAATAAACTAAAATTCCAATGGGATCATAAAGAGACGGCCATGTAAGAACACAAGACGTTACCCTGGGAATACACACATGGGGGAAAAACCCCACAAAATTTTCCTTAGAGAAATTCTTCTTTTCAACAAGAGACACACCTAAACATCCTTCTCATTTACAAGGTCAAACTAACCAATAGAATAAGATTGGTCAAACCTGGTCCATTAGCCTCCTAGTCAAGTCAATTGGTTTCCCAATAAATAATTTCTTGTCTTCTCTGCTAGGGTAGAACTTCAACCTGCTCCTGTACTTAAGAATTTCAGTTTCGTAGCATTTTTCTATCTCAGAAAGAGTTCATCCTTCCTTTCATTAATACTTTATCAGAACAGACCTCATAAATTTGTCCTTGACTTATCCTAGCTCTACCTCAAAAAAGAATTTGACCTTCATTTCATCAATACTTCCTCCTTTCTCTTCATCAAAACAAACTTAAGAAATTCGTCCTTGACTTGTCCTTGCTCTACCTCAAACCTTCTTTACTTGCCTTAGATCTTGTTTGCATGCCTTAGAGCTTCTTTGATTGCCTTAGACCTTATTTGCTAGACCGAGTTGCTTGCTTGCTTGGGAAGGAGGTCGAATGCCTCATATATATAGTCTTTTGTTGGGCTGAATGGTGCCTCTTAGGTTGGGGCCGACTTGACTAGGAGGAAGGCTGACTTGGCTTCTTTTGAGCCAAAAATTCAAATTTTATTTTTCTTTAAAAGCCAACATGAGGAACATCTCAAATATTTTTCTCTTTTGACAAATAGCATGAAGAACATGCTTTAAATCTACAACCAAAATAATAATTATGAAGACCAACCATAGCTATGAAATCCAACAAGGAGAAGATCACCAAAGGGGAAGCTGACATTGTCACATGATGAATTAGTAGTATTATTTTCACGTGTTTTTCACTTCATCTTATCAAATGTATAGTTCATATATTGTATCATTGGTGGAGGTTGCTCCAACATGTCATGTATACTCATCTTATTGTAGGTGTTGCTCCATGATTGATCATTAGTGAAGAAATATCATATCTCCTTATCATGTGATCATAATATTCTTGTCATTATTTTTTCTTGGTCATTTCATGGTGGGTTCAAACCTTTCCTAGTTGCAGTGTCCGCTAAATGGATGGTGTACTTCCTAGTAGTGTGTTTAGAAGCATGTCCCCTTTCATCAACCATCCATCATTTAGTCTAGGTATCACCCATTATGCTATCACATTTCCATTTTTCCTAGATAACTTTCATAGCAAACTCATATTCCATCATTTACCCTGTCATATATGGCACACGACCTATATTCACCATTTTCCATGTAGTTTTCCAGCATAACTCTCATTTAACATATTTCAATAAAAAACATGTTTCCATGTGTGAATTTGCCAAAGTGGTTTTGGATATTTTGTTGCTAATTAATTAAAACGAAAACATAAGCTTGAAATGTCACATTATTGGCTAAATTTATTACAGATATCTAAACCTTAATCAATGGGATTATTTCTACAAAGTGGCTCAAGTAAAATCAAAGGGATTATTTTCGCCTTCCTCACACTCACATGTGCCACTTAGATGAGTCATTTACTTCATTCGACACACATATTGAGGAGTTTCTTGAGATTACACATCCTTTGAGGGTTAGTCATGCATGCAACCTCCCTTCATGTCCACTTCCACCTCATTAAATAAGTTTTTTATTCACATCTTCCAAACATGCTATTTTAGGTGGTGTGTTCCACTAGATAATAAATTTCAGCTTTGAATTGGTTTCGTTCACATCTTAACATTAAAGAAGATATTTGACTTGGTAGTTAAGTATATTTACTATATTGAGGAGATTCTTCACACATTCCTAGATTTGGGTGGAGTAGTCATCACATGGATAATAGTTTTGGATTGAGTAGTCATCACAGGGATACAATATTTTTATTCTACAAACTTAGTCACTTGTTATTTTGAGAGAGGTCCACCTACCTTGGCTAACTACTTTCTATTTGAAGACATTTCATTGTCAATTTTGACTTATCTTGGATAGTGTACTTTTTTAAGGCCATTATTGCTATTTTGGATGGTCGTTACAACATTCTTGCACGACTCCCAAGGACAAACTTCTCTTAAGCCTCATTTTACCACTATTTAGTGGATTTCTCTCTTAGGCATGTGCCATAGGGTTTTTTACTTTGCAATAATCCTAAGTGGAATTTAATAGTAAATACTAAAGCAATGGAATAGGAACAACAAGATAAATTAAAAAACACGAACAAAAATCAATACACCAAGAAATTCAACTAAAAAAACTAAGCCATTTTATTAATGATGAGAACTAGGTAAATAAAATGAGTAGGAATGATAGAACCTTGACATGCTATGCAAAACCTAGGTGAAATATCTTGAACCCAAATGAGGAAACGTGCACTACCTAAAAAATACTAATGTTGGCTTCCAACTATAACTGAAGATTCTCCTTTGAATACTGCTTGGAATGCCCAAAACTTTTAGCCCAAGACTTCTCTCCTAAAACCCACAAAAACCCGAAAATGGTTCGGGTTGATTATAGGTCATGAGAAAGCCCTCCAAGTGGTGCGAGTGGCTCTTTGGCTGGATATACACACCACTGGAAAACACTGCTACTAAAGTATCCCCAAATCCACCACTGAAGAAATCTCCAAGCTACACTGTGGAATTGTCTCTGGAATTCCAAATCCTTCCAACCCTTGGCCCTTTGAATCTACTCCTCTTCTATACCTATATCGACTCTACCCAGAAACCCCCACGCATTGCTAGAAATGAGTGAATTTGGCAAAAAAGAATGGCTCAACACTAGCCCTATAAAGTGTCTCCAAAAGTCTAACTCCAAGGAAGGAAATCCACTTGCAATATTTCGGCTCATCCAAATCACTGTAGCTAGCCCAAATTTTGTTACTCGAACTACCGTTGCACCCCAGTAATACACACCAAAATAAGTTTTGTTGCAAATATAGCTTTGTGGAAACCCAAGAATGGACTCCCCAAATTTCCAACTAGGGAGACACTTGAAGTTCTCCGAAGGTGGTGTGGAATTTTTTAATTTTCCATCAATTGTTCTATGTTGCAACTATTAATTCAACAATATCCAATAGCATCCAATTTAACAATTTCCACTTCTTCAATTAATCAATGACAATATAGCAATAGTAGATAGAAAAATTATACAAATGCACAATGAAAGACCGCCAAGAGACAAAAAACACAATATTTGGTCAATGACTAGGGAAAAACCCCACAAGGGGGAACCCTTTGCAATTCTTCTTCTATTGGATTGTCTTCAAATGTTTAGGAGACAGAGTACATCATCCAAGAGTCAAAGTCAAGCTTTAACTAGCCAATGTCCAATATCCAATATCCAAGAATGAGAATATGTCAAGCAACTATCCAAATCAGAGAAAAAAGAGAGAGATGAAGTCAACAATAGTCAAAATTGATCCTTTTGCAAAGGTGTCCCCGCCAACAGTAGCAAATTCAGCCCTAACCAGTCAACGGTCAAGGTTCCTAGCAATCCTTTAGCAACTCATTCAAAGTCAGTCAAGCTTAGCCTCAAATGTTGGTCAAAGTTAGCCGAAAACAGCCCCAAAATAGTCAGTGAAACTCAGTCAAATTTTGCACTTGCTTCTGCGGTCAACCCTGAAGTCAATGCTAGTCAACTTGCCCATATTTGCTCAATATTTGTGCCCTCCAATACAGCCTAGAGAAACAGAGATATTCCACCGAAAAATGCTCAAATATGGTCAAACAGTACTTGGTCAACGCCTAGAAAAAGTCATGAAATTCGGCCCAATCAAAAAATGACTTTTTTCCTTCCCACGTGTGAGAGATACCTTGCAATTCTGAGTTGTGCAAACCAATAGAATGAGGAGAGAGAAGATATGTTGTGAGTTGATGAGGTGCCAAGTGAGGACTCAAGTTGTATTCATATGCCATCTTATCCTTGAGTTGTGTCATTTGAGCCAAGGCCGACCTTGAGAATTTTGTATTTATGGGCTTGACCTCAAAAATTTTCTTTTCTTTATTCGAATTGAGTACTTCAAAAGTGAATTTTGGTCCTTTCAAAAAGAAGAATTCAATGCAATGGTTGGAATTTTTCACTGAGATTTGAAGAAATTTCAATTGAATCATGTGATCATCATATATATCTTGTCATCATGTCATGTACATCCCTTCTCATCGTTGCTCATCTCATGTTGAACATTCTCAAATCTAAAGAAAAAGAATTGCTACAAGGGAGCTCCAATTACCACCCTGTCTCTATCACAATTGGGGAGACTTTGCTACCACCCAGAATCATCAACATCATCATCATCGGGGAGCCATGGCTACGAGTGAGGCAATAACATCCCACATTTGTTTGGTTGTATTTTTGGCTGAAACATGTGAGACTATATGATCACTCAATTGAGAATCAACCACTTTGCCTTAGCCATCTCCTTATTGTAATTCGCTAGCTGATTTAGATCTGTAGGTACGAAAACAATGTTTTTTGCGTACTTGTCTAGCAAGAATGCCATCTTGGCCTTCCAGATACAATATTTCGATGCACCCTCTAATTTGGCTTCATCTCGAAGTCTTGTTGAAGCCATCACTACAAAAAATTGACCTTGGACGGAAATCTCCCTATTTCACTAGCTTGGCTACTAGCACTGCTACTCACACCCCTTCCTGGAGTGAGAGAATTTGCCTGCCACTACTGCCTACTACAACTGGAAATTTTTTATTTCTGAAACTAGAAACCCTCTGAGAGAAACTCCCTTTGTGTGTGCAATTTCTCTTCCTCTTCCACTCAAATCTACTCAACGATTCTGCTACACTGCTATTCGTAATTGCTTTTTGGCTCTACCTCTGCCTATTGGAAGCTCTACTCTGAGCAATTTTAACTTTTCCCACCACTCTGCAACTAGAAATCAAACTTCTACTCTACTACTAGCACTATCTAGCTAGGCCCTACATAGAACCTAAAGAAATTGTGTTGTTGCTCCCTTTGAACAATGAATTTTGCTCTTTGTCTCTGAGCTACTAATCCAATCAAAATCTCTCTAATACCATGTGAAAATTCCCAATGTTGTTAGAGTTGTAGGAGGGGAAGTTATCGGGATTTTAAGGGTCACTTATAACATAGGCTTATTTTGGGCATGAAAAGTAGGTCCTATAAAGGAGTGAGTGGATTGCCCTCGCTTTACCTTCTTTAGGTAATTATCCATAGACTTCAATAATTTAGTAACTTATTCTAGGGTCATAGGCTCCTGACCAACAGATGAATTTTCTAGGCTCCTTTTCCCTTCTCCTTTCAGGGTATTCACTTCTTTCAGGGAGATCATACCTAGTCTTTGAGCTACATCCGTAAGTCCCTCATATTCTTTTCTAGGTCTTGAGCATCATTAAACATGGCATCTAGGTTAGTTTACTTCCTTTATATTTTTTAAAACTTCACTTCAAAAGAAACAACATACACTACCATGGTAGTAGGCTCAGATGGCTTCACTACCTCAGGGATATTGTGATAGAGCTTCAAAAACCTGTTTGTGAACTCTAATGTGCCTTCTCATTTTGGGTGTGGCTATGCAATGGGTTTCTGTCTTTTGAGTGTCGTTTTGTCTTTGCATTCAGTGTCGAAAGTGACTAACGACATTGCCTGCCTAAGTAACTGATAACTCTAACTTACTTACTTCAAAGGGCCTTTCTATTCATTTTTATAAGGTTTGAGTTAGGTTCCTACCTATCTAGTCCAGTCTCAAAGGTTCGATCTTAAGGCTAGTGAAGTTAGGCATTTCTCTTAGATGCTCTTTGAAGGCTGAAGTTAAGCCAAGCGCTTCCAACTCTAAGCTTCTTAGTGAACCAGGCGCTTCTCCCTTGCAATCTTTCTTGGGTGGGCCATCCTTCTATGGGATCCACTCCACCATAAAAGTTGTGACTGGTGTAATGGAGAACACTCAGGCAAGAGTCGGCTCTTGGTTTGGAAAGTTGGACTTAAGGATTGTGGACTTGGATGATCATTCTATGGTGCTGGGGCAAGACTTTTTGAAGGTTGCACAAGCCATACCAATGGTGGACCGGGATATTCTCTTGTTTACAGTTCAAGGGAGAACCTTGTTGGTTCCGATGAATAGAAGGAGTTGCTTGGGGTATAGATCAAGGATAACTTCTAAGACAATAAAGGAATACCTCATCAAATGGAAGAGGTTACCAGAGGAAGATTCGTCTTGGGAATTAGAACGTTTCCTGCATGAACACCGAGACCTACCTATGCTTTGAGGACAAAGCATCTTAAGGGAAAGGAAATGTTATGAACTTAAAATCATAAAAATTAAATAAAATATTAAAACATTAAAATGTTATTTAAATAAACAAATTATTAATTATAATAAATTAATTATCAAATAATTAGTTAAATGAAGAGACATCACTCTCCAAGTGACATGTCTCTCTAATCATGCATGGCCAGTCAACTCCTATTTAAGAAGCACCGCTTTAGCCTTGTAAACATCATTCAATTTTTACCAATATATATATATATATATATATATATATATATATATATATATATATATATATATATATATATCATATTACATTCATAATCTTATTTGATGTCTTATTATCAGTTTTCAACAAATTAAACATTAATATTGTTAACATGGTCCCTGGGATGGAGAATTGTCGAGGTCAACAATGACTTGAGGTGGGGGAGGATGTAAGGCCCCAGGAGTCATTGTGCAATGCAGTGAGTCAGCGAAGGGTGCAAGACGGGCGAGCGACGAGCTAGAGGTGTGACTGGCGAGTTGGGCGCGCCCACATGGTGCGACGAGTTGGTTGAATGGTGGAAAACGCGAAAGTCATCTTCAAAAAATGACTAAGTGTTGAGAAGTCGTGGTGAACTAATATGGTGGGCAGTCCCATGTGTGGGCGCCCCACACCATGGACAACAGTGAAATATGGTGAAACATTAAATGATGGGTTGACTTGGCCATAAGCCGAAGCTCCTACCATGGGCGAGCCATTGTATATATAATGCGAAGGAATGGTGGGTTAAGACATCAACAAAATTTTCCAAGTGTTCATGCGAGCAAAGGGTGCGAGCTACTTGGAGAAGTTTGAAACTTGGCAAAGTGCAGGCGACGTCTTAGGCCGAAGCACGAAGCCATAGGAAAATAGGTCGCAGATTGGGCGAGTCGTTCAGGTTGCAGAATCGGCGGGTTGAGGCGCAGGTCAGGGGCAGAGCCATCGCAGTTAGGGCACGAGTTGAACAACGGGCACACGAAGTGTGATGAGCTACCGAGTGGGCAGGCAAAGGAAAATGGGTTTGCTGCAGACTAGGTGAGCGCACACAAGGTGTGTCGAGTTGGCCGTGGGCGGGCGCAAAGGGCGAGCTAGGCAAGTTCGGGTGGAAGCGCCCGGGCGAGCTGAATGGCGAGTCAGGTGTTCTTGTTGGGCGGGCTGAACGGACGAGTCAGGTGTGTGTGTCGATTGGTTGGAACAAACTAAGGCGCAATGAGTTGGATTGTTGGTGGTGTGAACGGTGGGGGCACGCCCAAAGGGGAGTCGGGCAACCCACGGGTCGGGCACATGATGACACGATGAGTTGGCAAATGAGTGAGTGCATTCGGTGTGATGGACGAGTCAGCAGTTGGGCGTAGTAACTTGGTGGTGATGGTGAGGTGAGTTGCAGGTGTGCGCCGGGTACAGTTAAGACAAAACCGGAAGGTCCCACTCCCAGAGTGAATTGTTCGGGTGGGTGAGGATTTTGTCCAAATTGTGGTAAAGGTCCCTCCCACCCTCATCGCTTAGACCAAAATGCATTGTTAAGATTACCAATAATTTGGCTCGTATTCGATATTGATATCTCCACCGGTCAAGGAAGTCCTGCCGAAAGTATTCTCCCAAAGAAGGGTTGGTAAAGGGGGTTTCCAAACCTTCTTCCGCAAATAAGTTTTTGATCCGAATAGTTTTCCAGTGAAGTTCCTGATCAAGTTCCTCCATGACATTTTGAGGGATTGGGAACTTCTCCATAACTTCTCCAGATAGAGCAGGATGAGCTCGATTACATTGACAGACTTGGGGACTATTACCGAGACATACAACCAGAAATTCAGAGGCTTAGTTCACTTCGTATAAAAGGAGTCAACGGGGACTTGATTGGTGCACTTAAGCAGGAAACGATGGAGGATAAGCTTGAAGGAATTCAGGCAAAACTAGGATCAGATTGCTTAGAAGGGCCAAGCAAGGAGGTGAAATACCTTCAGAAGGAAGTCAGGTCGAAGCACAAGTTGATAGGCTCTTCTGAGGTCAAGTTGTTGAAGAAGGTTGCTGAAGTAAGACGCAAGATCAAGTTGAAACAGGATGGTGATGCCTTGAAGCTAAGTTTTGTGCAGGTGATATGTGGCAAGAGATTTGTAGCTTTGGTGGACACGGGAGATACTCATAGTTTCCTGAGTAGGAAAGCAGCAAAGTCCTTTGGGAAGAAAGCTAAAATGGGGAGAGAGTGGAGTGCTTTCAAAGCAGTAAACTGTACCATGAAAGTTGTGACTGGTGTGATGGAGAACAATCAGGTGCGAGTGGGCTCTTGGTTTGGAAAGTTGGACTTAAGGATCGTGGACTTGGATGATCATTCTATGGTGTTGGGGCAAGAATTTTTAAGGGTTGCACAAGCCATACCAATGGTGGACCGGGACATTCTCTTGTTTACAGCTGAAGGAAGAACCTTGTTGGTTCCGATGAATAAAAGGAGTTGCTTGGGGTATAGACCAAGGATGGCTTCTATGAATTTGTATCCAAAGGATCCAAATGTGAAGCATGTTGATGTGGAGCAAAGAGGACTTGGGAGTATGACTCAAACAGTGAAGGAAGGGAAGTTAGTAGACTTTGTTGCAAGAGTTAGAAGGAAAGATGAAGGTGGAAAATCAATTTCACATATCTTAAGACACTTGACAGGAGCATCTTCTACCAAAGATCTTCATAATGGAGTTGTAGATGAAGGAAGTTTGAATACCTCTTCAAAGGTAGTGGTTGGGAAAGATTACACAGGCAGAGATCTGGCTAGCATAGTGGAGTTTTGCAAATATTCCATGGGCATATATGACTTTCAGTTGACGAAATACAATCTTAGGAAGCTTGGGTCTACACATGATGAGGTTGAGGTTGTGAAAAAGTACTTGAAGACACAGCATCAATCTGATACATGGGTGGATGAGAGACAGGGAGGAAACTTCCTGGCCCTCCTTTCTCGATAGAAAACCTTGGAAATGGGTTGGTGCAGTGACCTTAACACTTAGGAGGGTTGCACTAGCTTGACAAGGGGCCTTGGGGAAAGGCTTCTTTATTTTACAGGTTGATGATGCAGGAATGAATGTGACTGCATAATAACAAATTGGCATTAGCATCATGGACAACATGTTGCAGATGGGATGGACATACCATGGAGATGAGTATGGCTTATTTTGGGTAGATTCTTGATCGAGCTGAGATTGTGGAAGGATGCTAAGAAACAACTGACGGTGGCATGGAGAAGGTACATTCTCATGAGTTGAGAATTATGGTTGGATTATCTACCCAACTAGTTCGATGACATGGAGGCATGCAGTGCATCGAGCTTGTGTCAGTTATATATCTTGGCTTCGACTAAGGTGTTGTTTTGGCTAGAGTATTATGTAGAAATTCACATGATGGATGACACATGGTGGAGACGGTCATATTTCATATGTTGCAGGGATGTTTGCAATATATGAACTGATTGAAGTCATGGAACAAGGAGATTTCCCATTTCTAGAGACATAAACTAATGGTTTGTGTGACATTGGAGTGAAGGCAGATAGTATGGGCATCTTGGGATGTTGGAGCTGGTAGCACTTTGCGATAGTGGTTGATTGAAAGTCTTGGCGACAGGTGGTTGCTGGGATGGAGAATTGTCGAGGTCAAAAATGACTTGAGGTGGGGGAGGATGTAAGGCCCCGAGAGTCATTGTGTGATGCGGTGAGTTGACGAAGGGCGCACGACGAGCGAGCGACAAGATGGAGGTGTGGCCGGTAAGTTGGGCGGGCCCGCACGATGCGAAGAGTTGGCTGAAGGGGGGGAAATGCAAAATTCATCTTCAAAAAATGACTAAGTGTTGAGAAGTTGTGGTGAACTTATATGGTGGGCGGTCCCGTGTGTGGGTGCCCCACACCATGGCCGACAGTAAAAGATGGTGAAACGTTAAATGATGGGTCAGCTTGGCCATAGGCCGAAGCCCCTACCATGGGCGAGCCATCGTATATATAATGCAAAGGAATGGTGGGTTAAGACATCAACGAAAGTTTCCAAGTGTTCATGCGAGCAAAGGATACAAGCTATTTGGAGAAGTTTGAAACTTGACGAAGTGCAGGTGGCGTCTTAGGCCGAAGAACAGAGCCACTGGAAAATAGATCGTAGATTGGGTGAGTCGTTCAGGTGGCAGAACCGGTGGGTCGAGGCGCAGGTTGGGCTGCAGGTTAAATCACAGGTTGGGCAACGAGCTAAATGTAGGTTGCGCACGGGCTGAACGATGGGCGCACGAAGTGCGATGAGCTGTCGAGCGAACAGGTGAAGGAAAACTGGTTTGCCCCAGATCGGGTGAGCGCACACAAGGTGCGTTGGGTAGGCCACAGGTGGGTGCCAAGGTTGAGCTAGGTGAGTTCGGGTGGAAGTGCCTGCGCGGGCTGAATGGCGAGTCGGGTGTCCATGCCAGGTGGGTTGAACGACGAGTTGGGTGTGTGGGTCAGTTCATTGGAACGAACGTGCAATGAGTTGGAGTGTTGGCGGTGTGAACGGCGAGGGCGCACCCAAAGACGAGTCAGATAACCCACGGGTCGGGCACACGGCGGCACGATGAGTTGGCAAACGAGCGAGGGCATTCGATGCGATGGATGAGTTAGTGGTTGGATGTGTTTGAAAATGACATGAACTTTAAAATAAGCTCATTAAAAATTGAGATGTCCAAATAAATCAATATGATAAAAATTGAACGGGACATTGAAGAGAAATTGAAATTGACTCTTTTAATGAAACCAATTATGCACAGAGAGAGTTAACAAGTAGTCAAAGAGCACACATGTCAGAAAACGATCATTGAAAACTAGGTCTTATGGTCAATTCGCGCCTCAGTACCCTTGGACAAATTCCGTAGTTGACATGCAGACTTTTTCCACTCGTTAACTCAATCAATTAAATAACTTGTGATCATCAATGTACTGAGTAATTGTATGTCTAGATGTTTCTATTTCGATTTCTAATGTGGTAATGGAGATAGAAATAAAATAAGAAATAGAAACGGAAATACAAATTTGAAATTGAAATTGACATTGAATAGAATATAAATACAAATTAACATGTACATGTAGGAATTGTCATAGAAATTGACATGTACGTTAAAATCAATGCCTTAGATTTTGAATAGAACTGAAATAGTATGAGAAAATGGGATTTTGCAGTAACCTATACGAGGAGAAATTTACATAGTAAAAAAATCACTAAAACCAATTATATAAAAAGAGAGTTAACATGTAGTCAAAAATCACACATGTCAAAAACGATCATCGAAACTAGGTCGTTAACATTGAATGAGAACATAAATAGATATTTAACATTTGCACTGAAATCGATGATATACAAAGTTAGTTAATAAGTAGACATGTTAAGATTCATGACTTATTTTCATAGTCCTTTAAATAAGTTGCAGTAATCCATACAAGGAGTAATTTACAGAATTATATCCTTCTATTTTAATTTATAAAGTGTAAATGGAGATAGAAATAAAATTAAAAGTAGAAAGTGAAAATGATATTGAATAGAAGTAGAAATAAAAATAAAAATTGTAATGTAGATGAAATCAGTGTTAAAATTTTACACGTACATTGAAATCAATGCGCTAGAAATTGAACAAAACTGAAATAGAATTAGAACTGAGATGTACACTAAAATCAATGTGTTTGAAAATCACATGAACTTTAAAATAAGCTCATTAAAAATTGAGATGTCCAAAGAAATCAATGTGACAAAATATGAAGGTGACATTGAAGAGAAATTGAAATTGACTCTTTTAATGAAACCAATTATGTACAAAGAGAGTTAACAAGTAGTCAAAGAGCACACATGTCAGAAAACAATCATTGAAAACTAGGTCTTATGGTCAATTCGCACCTCAGTACCCTTGGACAAATTTCGTAGTTGACATGTAGACTTTTTCCACTCGTTAACTCAATCAATTAAATAACTTGTGATCATCAATGTACTGAGTAATTGTATGTCTAGATGTTTCTATTTCGATTTCTAATGTGGTAATGGAGATAGAAATAAAATAAGAAATAGAAATGGAAATAGAAATTTGAAATTGAAATTGACATTGAATAGAATATAAATATATAGTAACATGTACATGTAGGCAATGTCATAGAAATTGACATGTACGTTAAAATAAATGCCTTAGATTTTGAATAGAACTGAAATAGTATGAGAAAATGGGATTTTGCAGTAACCTATACGAGGAGAAATTTACATAGTAAAAATTTTACTGAAACCAATTATGTAAAAAGAGAGTTAACAAGTAGTCAAAGAGCACACATGTCGAAAACGATCATTGAAACTAGGTTGTTAACATTGAATGAAAACATAAATAGATATTTGACATTTGCACTGAAATCGATGATATACAAAGTTAGTTAATAAGTAGACATGTTAAGATTCATGACTTATTTTCATAGTCCTTTAAATAAGTTGCAGTAATCCATACAAGGAGTAATTTACAGAATTATATCCTTCTATTTTAATTTATAAAGTGTAAATGGAGATAGAAATAAAATTAAAAGTAGAAAGTGAAATTGATATTGAATATAAGTATAAATAAAAATAAAAATTGCAATGTAGATGAAATCAATGTGCTAAAATTTCACATGTACATTCAAATCAATACGCTAGAAATTGAACAAAACTGAAATAGAATTAGAACTGAGATGTACACTAAAATCAATGTGTTTGAAAATCACATGAACTTTAAAATAAGCTCATTAAAAATTGAGATGTCCAAAGAAATCAATGTGATAAAAATTGGAGGTGACATTGAAAAGAAATTGAAATTGACTCTTTTACTGAAACCAATTATGTACAAAGAGAGTTAACAAGTAGTCAAAGAGCACACATGTCAGAAAATGATCATTGAAAACTAGGTCTTATGGTCAATTCGCACCTCAGTACCCTTGGACAAATTCCGTAGTTGACATGTAGACTTTTTCCACTCATTAAGTCAGTCAATTAAATAACTTGTGATCATCAACATACTGAGTAATTGTATGTCTAGATGTTTCTATTCCAATTTCTAATGTGGTAATGGAGATAGGAATAAAATGAGAAATAGAAATGGAAATAGAAATTTGAAATTGAAATTGACATTGAATAGAATATAAATACAAATTAACATGTACATGTAGGAATTGTCATAGAAATTCACATGTAGGTTAAAATCAATGGCTTAGATTTTGAATAGAACTGAAATAGTACGAGAAAATGGGATTTTGCAGTAACCTATACGAGGAGAAATTTACATAGTGAAAAAATTGCTGAAACCAATTACGTAAAAATAGACTTAACAAGTAGTCAAAGAGCACACGTGTCAAACACAATCATTGAAACTACGTCGTTAACATTGAATGAAAACTTAATATACAAAGTTAGTTAATAAGTAGACATGTTAAGATTCATGACTTATTTTCACAGTCCTTTAAATAAGTTGCAGTAATCCAAACAAGGAGTAATTTACAGAATTATATCCTTCTATTTTAATTTATAAAGCGTAAATGGAGATAGAAATAAAATTAAAAGTAGAAAGTGAAAATAAAAATTGCAATGTACATGAAATCAATGTGCTAAAATTTCACACGTACATTCAAATCAATACACTAGAAATTGAACAAAACTAAAATAGAATTAGAACTGAGATGTACACTAAAATCAATGTGTTTGAAAATCACATGAACTTTAATATAAGCTCATTAAAAATTGATATGTCCAAATAAATCAATGTGATAAAAATTGAAGGGGACATTGAAGAGAAATTGAAATTGACTCTTTTAATGAAACCAATTATGTAAAAAGAGAGTTAACAAGTAGTCAAATAGCACACATGTCAGAAAACGATCATTGAAAACTAGGTCGTTATGGAGACCTTGCACCTCGGAACCATTGGACAAATTCCATAATTGACATGTAGATTTTTTTCACTCCTTAACTCAATCAATTAGATAACTTGTGATCATCTATGTACTGAGTAATTGTATGTCTAGATGTTTGTATTTCAATTTCTAATGTGGTAATGGAGATAGAAATAAAATAAGAAATATAGATGGAAATGAAATTTAAAATTGACATTGGAATTGAATAGAATATAAATACAAATTAACATGTACATGTAGGCAATGTCATAGAAATTGACATGTACGTTAAAATCAATGCCTTATGTTTTGAATAGAACTAAAATAGTATGAGAAAATGGGATTATGTAGTTACTTAAACGAGGAGAAATTTACATAGTAAAAAATTTAAAACCAATTATGTAAAAAGAGAGTTAACAAGTAGTCAAAAAGCAAACATGTCCAAAACGATGATTGAAAATGGGTCATTAACATTAAATGAAAACATAAGTAGATATTTGAAATTTGCACTGAAATCGATGATATACAAAGTTAGTTAATAAGTAGACATGTTAAGGGTCATGACTTATTTTCATAGTCCTTTAAATAAGTTGCAGTAATCCAAACGAGGAGTATCTTACAGAATTATATCCTTCTATTTTAATTTGTAAAGTGTAAATGGAGATAGAAATAAAATTAAAAGTAGAAAGTGAAAATGATATTGAATAGAAGTGGAAATAAAAATAAAAATTGCAATGTACATGAAATCAATGTGTTAAAATTTCACACGTACATTGAAATCAATACGCTAGAAATTGAACAAAACTGAAATAGAATTAGAACTGAGATGTACACTAAAATCAATGTGTTTGAAAATCACATGAACTTTAAAATAAGCTCATTAAAAATTGAGATGTCCAAAGAAATCAATGTGACAAAATATGAAGGTGACATTGAAGAGAAATTGAAATTGACTCTTTTAATGAAACCAATTATGCACAGAGAGAGTTAACAAGTAGTCAAAGAGCACACATGTCAGAAAACGATCATTGAAAACTAGGTCTTATGGTCCATTCGCGCCTCAGTACCCTTGGACAAATTCCGTAGTTGACATGCAGACTTTTTCCACTCGTTAACTCAATCAATTAAATAACTTGTGATCATCAATGTACTGAGTAATTGTATGTCTAGATGTTTCTATTTCAATTTCTAATGTGATAATGGAGATAGAAATAAAATAAGAAATAGAAATCGAAATAGAAATTTGAAATTGACATTTGCATTGAATAGAATATAAATACAAATTAACATGTACATGTAGGCAATGTCATAGAAATTGACATGTACGTTAAAATCAATGCCTTATATTTTGAATAGAACTGAAATAGTATGATAAAATGGGATTTTGCAGTAAGCTATACGAGGAGAAATTTACATAGTAAAAATTTTACTGAAACCAATTATGTAAAAAGAGAGTTAACAAGTAGTCAAAGAGCACACATGTCGAAAACGATCATTGAAACTAGGTCGTTAACATTGAATGAAAACATAAATAGATATTTGACATTTGCACTGAAATCGATGATATACAAAGTTAGTTAATAAGTAGACATGTTAAGATTCATGACTTATTTTCATAGTCCTTTAAATAAGTTGCAGTAATCAATACAAGGAGTTATTTACAGAATTATATCCTTCTATTTTAATTTATAAAGCGTAAATGGAGATGGAAATAAAATTAAAAGTAGAAAGTGAAATTGATGTTGAATAGAAGTAGAAATAAAAATAAAAATTGCAATGTTTCAGAGGAACTTCTTCTCAGCGGAGGCAACATTACTACACTCATTCTACCTTTTGGAGGTTTAGATCACTAGCCTATCCAATTGGAAGCTTCCCTCTTTGGAAAACCAAGGAACACCCCCTTTAAAAACACTTGGCTCACTCATTCAGATTTCCTCACAAACATCGAAAAATGGTGGAAGGAAGAGCTTCACCTTCAAGGTACAAAAATGTCAGAAGGCTCAAACACATTAAAGGCAGACTCAAAGAGAGTAATAAAAAAGAATTTGGTGACATCTTCAAAGCTAAGGAAGATGTGGAAGAGAAACTAAAGGAAATAAACCAGATTCTTATCACTGAAGGCTATACAGAAGAAAGGAAAGAGATGGCGGAGTCACTCCAGCAGGAGTGGGACAACAGATGTCTTCAAGAGGAAATATTCTGGAGACAGAAATCCAGAGTACAATGGATTAAAGAAGGGGAGAGAAACACCAAATTCTTTCACAGATCCACCATAGCCTACAAAAACAACAACAGAATTGTGAAACTTACAGACTAGCATGGAATAGAGAGAAACACTCATGAAGAGATGGAGAAGGTTCTACTCCAGCATTTTCAAAAAATTGTTGAGGAAACCGCAGAAGACAGATACCAGTCCACGAAAATATTTACTCAGAACATCCCTAAATTGATTACTAGAGAAGATAATTTCAACCTCAACAGACCAGTCACAGAGGAAGAAATAGAGGAAGTCATGAAAGAAATGCATAACGGGAAAGCACCAGGCCCGGATGGCTTTAATGTAGACTTTTTCAAAGCTTATTGGAGGATAGTGAAACAGGACATCCTGGAGGTAGTGGAAGACTCTCGAAGATTTAAGACAATATTAAAGGCACTCAATGAATCTTTCATAGCTTTAATTCCCAAACAATAAAATGCCACCTCCCCAGATAGATTTAGACCTATAGCATTTTGCATTGTGATATACAAAATTATATCCAAAGTCATCGCCAACCGTCTCAAACCTCTCCTCCCAACCCTAGTGTCAGAGGAGCAAACAGGCTATGTGGAAGGAAGACAAATTTTAGATAATATAATTCAAGCACATGAAATGGTTCATTCACTCATTACCAACAAACAGGCAGGAATGATTATGCAGCTGGACATAGCAAAGGCCTATGACAAGCTTAGCTGGTCGTACATAAGAGCAATATTAAAAGCCTATGGCTTTGATCACAATTGGATTAAATGGGTTATGGCGCTAGTTACCACTGCCAGCTATTCAATTCTTCTCAATGGCTCTCCTTCAAGAACCTTCAAGCCTTCTAGAGGTCTCAAGCAAGGAGATCCTCTTTCTCCTTTCCTTTTCATTCTAATGATGGAAGGGTTAGGGAGAGCTATCAGAGCTGCTAAGGAGGAAGGGAGAATTCAGGGTCTGAGACTCACTCAAGGTGGGGACATGGTGACACATCAGCAATTTGTGGATGATACCATGCTTCAAGGCACACCCACTGTTAAGGAAGCCAAAGCATTCAAACAGATTCTGAATGAGTTTGCTAGGGCAGCATGCACAGAGGCAAGTCTTCCTAAATCAAAGATTTTCTTTTTCAATATGGATATTTCAATACATAGAAATCTTTCCATAATTTTTGGCTTTCAAAGGGAGTCACTGCCTACGAAGTACCTGGGAGTTCCTCTCACTGACAAACCGCTTCACAAAGATATCTAGGAGCATGTTCTTAATAAGCTAAAAGACAAGATTAGCAAATGGACAAATAGAGCACTAAATCTAGCAGGGAGATTGATTCTAACTAAGGTTATCCTCCAAAGTATCCCTATCTATATGCTATTTGCCATTCCAGCACCAGCTGGTGTAGTTACCAATATAAGAAACATTCAGAGAGACTTTCCCTCGGGGAAAGGTGAAGAAAATAAGAAATGGGCCCTCGTGGCATGGGACAGAGTGTCCAAACCTAAGTCCCATGGTGGCTTGGGTCTTCATGACCCAGGAATTCTTAATAGAGTTCTTGGTGCCAAAATCTAGTGGAGATGGCTAAAAGAAATACAAGCCCCCTGGGCAAAACTTTGGAAGCAAAAATATGCTAGCGAATGGTAGGAGAAGAATCTAATCAGAATGATAGGACAAGTAAAAGGTTCTACAATTTGGAATAGGGCATGGGAGAACAGGGCCCTAGTCCAAAATCACAGTTTCTGGGAGATCAGAAATGGAAACCTGGCTTGGTTCTGGGAGGATAATTGGCAGCAAGAGGACAATCTCTAAAGTGAAGAATTAGCAAACATTCACACTGTACCACCAACAAAGGATTAAGGTGGGTAAGTGACTACTGGGACCAATCAAGGAACAATGGGAAATGCAGAACATGAAAACTTCCAGATTACAGAGGAATGGGCATGCTGCATACTCAGGCTATAGCCCTTAAAGGTCTTTTAGACAAGAGACAAATATTAAACTCAAACTTGAATGATCAACTAAGATGAGGAAAGAAAAAGGCAGGTCTCTTCAACCTCAAGGAAGATAAAAGAATAGATGCAAGGTTTAACCTTTCAAACACAGATAAGACGTGGAAAGAAATTTGGGAAAATCCTCATTGGATGAAAGTCAAACTGTTCAAGTGGTTGGTTCACCAAGGCAAGATTTTGACATGGGATAATCTTAAAAAAAGAGGCTTTGTTGGCCCCTCAAGATGTCACTTATGTAGGCAACAGGAAGAAACTGCAAATCATCTCCTGAGTAGATGCACTTTCACCACAACACTTTGGAATTGGCTTGGAGAAGTCTTTGAACAGATAGACAGAGAATTGGAGGAAAAATTTCTCGAATAATGAGGTCATAAACTCCACCTGGATGTTGACCCCAGGATTCTTAATCTGGAATTTCTAGAAGGAGCGCAACAACAAGATTTTCAAGGAGAAAGCAAGTCCGGTGAGCAACATCCTCAAACTAGTCCTTAAACAACTCAAAGAAATTGTTCATATCCTGGGAGGTGCAGCTACAGGTAAACCCATTGGACAAAGAGAGGCTAGAATATTGGAGAAGTTAGAGCTCAAGGTTAATCCCCCTCAGGGTTCTATGTATATTATCAAGAAAACCTAAGTAGAAAAGTCTTCTTGGAAACCTCGTTCTCATGGCTTTTTAAAATTCAACATAGATGGGGCTTCAAAAGGGAATCCGAGAGAAGCTGGTTATGGAGGGGTCTTGAGGGATGAGGAAGGAAACATACAAGTCATCTTCCACAGTTATCTAGGCAAAGTAACCAACAATATGGCTGAGCTCATGATGATGGAATTATACCTGGAAATACTGCTCAAGTACAACATTCAAAATGTCATCATTAAGGCTGATTCAGAATTAGTAATTAACTCAGTCAAGAGGATAAATGTTGGCGCTGCTCCTGGGAAAATCTCAGAACACTGGTGGCTTCTGCAAGTCTACCAAGGAATCCAAGTGCACCTAAGAATGTTAAGAACCCTCATGTTGGTGCATGTTCGTAGGGAAGCCAACAAAGTTGTGGACTGGCTTGCCAATGAGGGGGTACGAAACAAGCATATCGATTTATGTTGCGAGTGGGAGGAGATAACAGATGACAGGTTGAAGGAGGGATGCTCATCTAGGGCCCTCGGCGACTGACAACAGTATCAGAAAAATAAAGAGACAATATTTGCTGACACAGAGCCACAGAGACGGGGTCTAGTTGATCTAGTTTCATTATGAAGTGTTATGATATAAGTGAGATCCTTTTTAGGATGCAGGTCTATGTCAGCCTCAGTAACTCAGGTAATGGAAAACCCGATGTCTTAGGTAGACGGCTGGAAGGAGGGATCTTCATCTCCCTTTGGCCCATGTGCTGGAGCCCAGATTTTCTCGGTAAACACAAAACCCCAGCTTTTATTCTTGTGAATAGCTTTACTGCCCTCAGGGTGGTTTCCGGTATATCGCATGCTCATCAAGCCGAAAGCGGTTTTTCACAATCGGGAGCGTTTCCACTCACCATGTGACACGTGGCTAAGGGTGGGAAGGAATTATTGCCTTCATCGCGCGGTAACTTTTAGTGCTTTTAGTCCGCGCGATATGACCCTTAACAGTTGGATCTAGCGAGGCTAATCCACAACCAGGATTTTGCGTGCATGTTGGTGGGTCTGAAAGAGTGGTTATGTTTCGAGCTGTTCACACGACTTCTCTGGGATCACGAGAAAATGGTGGATTTCGGGTGGTTAAAGTGATCGAAGGATATGTCAAAAATGGACCTGATAGGATTATAGATTATGGTCTATTGGGATCATCGGGTCCGGTATATTTGTTAAAAGGTGTTCTTGTTTTCCAATCGATATGTTTTTCATCCGCTGGATCTTCAGCTCAAGATCCAATGGTCAGTTTTGGACTGATTGTTTGATTTGGCAAGCCCGCATCCTTGGGTTCGCTTTTTCCTCTTGAGACCATGAATTGGGGTAGGCCTCTCATTTTGGTGGGCCTCACCGCCGCAATCGCCTTTTGTACACTCTTTCTCTTCTTTTTTTAAATTGAATAGAAGGATCTGATCTTGCCTTAACAAAAAAAGATAATGAATAGAAGTAGAAATAAAAATAAAAATTGCAATCTACGTGAAATCGATGTGTTAAAATTTCACACGTACACTGGAATCAATGTGCAAGAAATTGAACAAAATTGAAATAGAATTAGAACTAACTTGTACACTAAAATCAACGTGTTTGAAAATCACATGAACTTTAAAATAAGCTCATACAAAATTGTGATGTCCAAATAAATCAATGTGGTAAAAATTGAAGGGGACATTGAAGAGAAATTGAAATTGACTCTTTTACTGAAACCAATTATGTAAAAAGAGAGTTAACAAGTAGTCAAATAGCACACATGTCAGAAAACAATCATTGAAAACTAGGTCGTTATGGTGACCTCGCACCTTGGAACCATTGGACAAATTCTATAGTTGACATGTAGATTTTTTCCACTCGTTAACTCAATCAATTAGATAACTTATGATCATTTATGTACTGAGTAATTGTATGTCTAGATGTTTCTATTTCAATTTCTAATGTGGTAATGGAGATAGAAATAAAATAAGAAATAGAAATGGAAATAGAAATTTGAAATTGAAATTGACATTGAATAGAATATAAATACAAATTAACATGTACATGTAGGCAATGTCATAGAAATTGACATGTACGTTAAAATCAATGCCTTATATTTTGAATAGAACTGAAATAGTATGAGAAAATGGGATTTTGTAGTAACCTATACGAGGAGAAATTTACATAGTAAAAAATTTACTGAAACCAATTATGTAAAAAGAGAGTTAACAAGTAGTCAAAAAGCACACATATCGAAAACGATCATTGAATTTAGGTCATTAACATTAAATGAAAACATAAATAGATATTTGTCGTTTGCACTGAAATCGATGATATACAAAGTTCAGTTAATAAGTAGACATGTTAAGTTTCGTGACTTATTTTCATAGTCATTTAAATAAGTTGAAGTAATCCATACAAGGAGTAATTTACAGAATTATATCCTTCTATTTTAAGTTATAAAGTGTAAATGGAAATATAAATAAAACTAAAAGTATAAAGTGAAATTGATATTGAATGGAAGTAGAAATAAAAATAAAAATTGCAATGTACATGAAATCAATGTGCTAAAATTTCACACGTACATTCAAATCAATACGCTAGAAATTGAACAAAACTGAAATAGAATTAGAACTGAGATGTACACTAAAATCAATGTGTTTGAAAATCACATGAACTTTAAAATAAGCTCATTAAAAATTGAGATGTCCAAAGAAATCAATGTGACAAAATATGAAGGTGACATTGAAGAGAAATTGAAATTGACTCTTTTAATGAAACCAATTATGCACAGAGAGAGTTAACAAGTAGTCAAAGAGCACACATGTCAGAAAACGATCATTGAAAACTAGGTCTTATGGTCACCTTGCACCTCAGTACCCTTGGACAAATTCCGTAGTTGACATGCAGACTTTTTCCACTCGTTAACTCAATCAATTAAATAACTTGTGATCATCAATGTACTGAGTAATTGTATGTCTAGATGTTTCTATTTCGATTTCTAATGTGGTAATGGAGATAGAAATAAAATAAGAAATAGAAACGGAAATACAAATTTGAAATTGAAATTGACATTGAATAGAATATAAATGCAAATTAACATGTACATGTAGGAATTGTCATAGAAATTGACATGTACGTTAGAATCAATGCTTGATATTTTCAATAGAACTGAAATAGTACGAGAAAATGGGATTTTGCAGTAACCTATACGAGGAGAAATTTACATAGTAAAAAATTTACTAAAACCAATTATGTAAAAAGAGAGTTAACAAGTAGCCAAAGACCAAACATGTCGAAAACGATCATTGAAACTAGGTCGTTAACATTGAATGAAAACATAAATAGATATTTGACATGTGCACTGAAATCGATGATCTACAAAGTTAGTTAATAAGTAGACATGTTAAGATTCATGACTTAGTTTCATAGTCCTTTAAATAAGTTGCAGTAATCCATACAAGGAGTAATTTATAGAATTATATCCTTCTATTTTAATTTATAAAGTGTAAATGGAAATAGAAATAAAATTAAAAGTAGAATGTGAAATTGATATTGAATAGAAGTAGAAATAAAAATAAAAATTGCAATGTACATGAAATCAATGTGTTAAAATTTCACACATACATTGAAATCAATGCGCTAGAAATTGAACAAAACTGAAATAGAATTAGAACTGAGATGTACACTAAAATCAATGTGTTTGAAAATCACATGAACTTTAAAATAAGCTCATTAAAAATTGAGATGTCCAAAGAAATCAATGCGATAAAAATTGAAGGTGACATTGAAGAGAAATTGAAATTGACTATTTTACTAAAACCAATTATGTAAAAAGAGAGTTAACAAGTAGTCAAAGAGCACACATGTCAGAAAACGATCATTGAAAACTAGGTCGTTATGGTGACCTCGCACCTTGGAACCCTTGGACAAATTCCGTACTTGAGATGTAAATTTTTTGCACTTGTTAACTCAATCAATTAAATAACTTGTGATCATCTATGTACTAAGTAATTGTATGTCTAGATGTTTTTATTTCAATTTCTAATGTGGTAATGGAGATAGAAATAAAATAAGAAATAGAAATGGAAATAGAAATTTGAAATTGAAATTGACATTGAATAGAATATAAATACAAATTAACATGTACATGTAGGAAATGTCATAGAAATTGACATGTATGTTAAAATCAATGCCTTATATGTTGAATAGAACTAAAATAGTAAGAGAAAATGGGATTTTGCAATACCCTATACGAGGAAAATTTACATAGTAAAAAATTTATTGAAACCAATTATGTAAAAAGAGAGTTAACAAGTAGTCAAAGAGCACACATGTCGAAAACGATCATTGAAACTAGGTCATTAACATTGAATGAAAACATAAATAGATATTTGACATTTGCACTAAAATCAATGATATACAAAGTTAGTTAATAAGTAGACATGTTAAGATTCATGACTTATTTTCATAGTCCTTTAAATAAGTTGCAGTAATCCATACAAGGAGTAATTTACAGAATTATATCCTTCTATTTTAATTTATAAAGTGTAAATGGAGATAGAAATAAAATTAAAAGTAGAAAGTGAAATTGATATTGAATAGAAGTAGAAATAAAAATAAAAATTGCAATGTACATGAAATCAATGTGTTAAAATTTCACACGTACATTGAAATCAATGTGCTAGAAATTGAACAAAATTGAAATAGAATTAGAACTGAGATGTACACTAAAATCAATGTGTTTGAAAATCACATGAACTTTAAAATAAGCTCATTAAAAATTGAGATGTCCAAAGAAATCAATGTGATAAAAATTGAAGGTGACATTGAAGAGAAATTGAAATTGACTCTTTTACTGAAACCAATTATGTAAAAAGAGATTAACAAGTAGTCAAAGACCACACATGTCAGAAAACGATCATTGAAAACTAGGTCTTATGGTCAATTCGCGCCTCAGTACCGTTGGACAAATTCCGTAGTTGACATGCAGACTTTTTCCACTCGTTAACTCAATCAATTAAATAACTTGTGATCATCAATGTACTGAGTAATTGTATGTCTAGATGTTTCTATTTCAATTTCTAATGTGGTAATGGAGATAGAAATAAAATAAGAAATAGAAATTTGAAATTGAAATTGACATTGAATAGAATATAAATACAAATTAACATGTACATGTAGGAATTGTCATAGAAATTGACATGTAGGTTAAAATCAATGCCTTAGATTTTGAATAGAATTGAAATAGTACGAGAAAATGGGATTTTTCAATAACCTATATGAGGAGAAATTTACATAGTAAAAAATTACTGAAACCAATTATGTAAAAAGAGAGTAAACAAGTAGTCAAAGAGCACACATGTCGAGAACTATCATTGAAACTAGGTCGTTAACATTGAATGAAAACATAAATAGATATTTGACATTTGCACTGAAATCGATGATATACAAAGTTAGTTAATAAGTAGACGTGTTAAGATTCATGACTTATTTTCATAGTCCTTTAAATAAGTTGCAATAATCCATACAAGGATTAATTTACAGAATTATATCCTTCTATTTTAATTTATAAAGTGTATGTGGAGATAGAAATAAGATTAAAATTAGAAAGTGAAATTGATATTCAATAGAAGTAGAAATAAAAATAAAAATTGCAACATACAGGAAATTGATGTGTTAAAATTTCACACGTACATTCAAATCAATACGCTAGAAATTGAACAAAACTGAAATAGAATTAGAACTGAGATGTACACTAAAATCAATGTGTTTGAAAATCACATGAACTTTAAAATAAGCTCATTAAAAATTGAGATGTCCAAAGAAATCAATGTGACAAAATATGAAGGTGACATTGAAGAGAAATTGAAATTGACTCTTTTAATGAAACCAATTATGTAAAAAGAGAGTTAAGTAGTCAAATAGCACACATGTCAGAAAACGATCATTGAAAACTAGGTCGTTATGGTGACCTCGCACCTCGGAACCATTGGAAAAATTCCATAGTTGACATGTAGATTTTTTCCACTCGTTAACTCAATCAATTAGATAACTTGTGATCATCTATGTGCTAAGTAATTGTGTGCCTAGATGTTTCTATTTCAATTTCTAATGTGGTAATAGAGATTGAAATAAAATAAGAAATAGAAATGGATATAGAAATTTGAAATTGACATTGGCATTGAATAGAATATAAATTCAAATTAACACGTACATATAGGCAATATCATAGAAATTGACATGTACGCTAAAATCAATGCCTTATATTTAGAGTAGAACTAAAATAGTATGAGAAAATGGGATTTTGTTGGGTCCCTATAATACTAGTGATTACCCTAGTACTATTGTAGTTATACCCCTTATTAATATTGTTGTGCCCCTATTGCCCCCATATTGTTATTACTGTTCCCCATAGAATCCCTCTATTGTTATTTTTGTGGCTTTATATTATTATTGTTAGGTCGGCTGGATTATATTGTGACTCCTTAGACTCCTATATAGAGAAAGGATGTTTTGTCATTTGAATCATCCAAGAATTGTTCATTTATGTAATGTAAAGGAGGTTGGCCCCTCGAAAAGGCTGAATTATAAGGCGTTGATCTATCTTTTCTATCTTTTCTTGAGCTGGTTTCATAACATTTGGTATGAGAGCTTTGGATTCTAGGGTTTCGCTGCTCCAAACAGGTCATCGTGGAATTTTCACTATAACTTTTTTCTGTGACGTTTCAGAAGTCGCAAACAAAACCCATTTGAGAAGAAATCTCTCTGAACCTTGGCTCCGAATTTCAGAGAATTTAGCGCTATATTTTCGGATATATGATCTGAGGAAGTTGGTCTTTTTTCAGACTCCTGAATTATATTCCAAACAGGTGACCTGGGGAAAATCGTCATAACTTTCTCTCTGGGGATCAGATTGAAATTTTGCAAGAAGGTACAGAAAGAGGACGAACTGTAGTTTCTTGTATGCATTTTTCAGATCCAAAGGTCGAAACAATGACTCGTGGCACGTATTACAAGTTCGCTCTACTGAACTAGTCTATAATCAAGTCACTGTGGGAGATTTCGCATAACTCTTCCTTGGAGAATCCAATTTGGGTCAGACTTGTGGCATTGGAAAGAGGACACAAAGGGCTACTACAGGTCACAAATTTAGAACTAGATTATTGGAAAGTACAGAGATAAATCAGAGGCAATATCAAGCTCCTACAAAGTGAAAAAATGTGTGTAGATTTTCTTAAATTTTTGCTTAAGCTTGGTTTGAAAATTTATTTTGAAGGAATTAAAAGGGCATAGTAGAGCATTATTATCAGTAATTGATGCCCCGAGGAAAGAAAATGCAAACACCTAGTAAGGAACCTGAAAGCTCTAGCATGACTCATGAAGAAGAGGAAGAAATGCAACATGATATATCAAAATTACAAGACCAAGTGCAACAACTGTCCCTTACACAAAAAGGAACAAAATCTAAGATGGATGGTTTAAAGAAAGTTGTAGAAGCTAAGATGGATGGTTTAAAGAAAGGTGTAGAAGCTAAGATGGACTGTTTAAAGAAAGGCGTAGAAGCTAAGATGATTGACGTGGAAGCTAAGATGGATGATTTGAAGATAGATTTGAAGACAGACATGGACGAATTGAAGATAAATATGAGTAAGTTGCTACAAGAAATGGGCACTAAGGGTGAAAGGGTACTAAAGGAAACTCATGATGAGAATAAAAGAAATGTTAATCATGATTCCATAGACGCTAATGTTAGATCGAAGACTCACCATATTCCAAAAATCGATATGAGGAAGTTTGATGGCAAGGATCCTGCCACATGGATATTACAGATGGAGCAATTCTTCGATCTCAATAATGTAAAAAACACACAAAAGGTATGTATGGAAACTTTATATTTGGAACCAAATCAGTTTGTATGGTATCAATGGCTTTTCTCTCGTAAACAATTTATCACTTGGGCAATTTTTACAGAAGAATTGATAGCACATTATGAGGATACAAAAAGCAACACTTTTTTTAGCCAATTGATAAGTCTCAAACAATAGGGTTCAATAATGGAGCACATTGAGGAGTTCCAAAAATTGAACATAAGGGTAAAAGATATTCCAGAGGAGCATAGGATTGATGTGTTCATAGGGTCTTTAAAGGATAATATCCAACATGATGTTCGCCTTTGGGAACCTGATTCATTAGAAAAGGCATTCAGGTTAGCAAGAAAAATGGAAAGCAAAATTATGGCAACCAGGAAGCATACCACTCACAACTATAAAGACGGAAGTGTTGTTGCCCCTAGTTTTCCACAACCTATAAGGTTGACACCACAACAATTGGAAGAAAAAAGAGCAAAAGGGCTTTGTTACAATTGTGATAGCAAATAAACTAAAGGTCATAAGTGTGCTGAGAAGAAATTATTCTACATAGATTGTGAAGAGGAAGAAGAAAAGGAGCAAGAAAGGTCAAAATAAGAGGATATACTCCAGGAACAAAGCCTAGATGAAGAACAAATAAATCCAACCATATCTTGTAATGCATTGGCAGGAATTACCACTCCTCAAACCATCAAGATAGAAGGACAAATCAAGAAGAAAAAGGTAATAGTTTTGATTGATTCAGGAAGCACCAACAATTTTATTCATTGTAAGGTAGCAAAAGAATTGAATTGCTTCCTATATCCAGCACCAGAGTGTCAAGTGATGATTGCAAATGGAGGAACAATAAATTTCTCTGGAAAGTGTCATAATATCAAGCTATCCATGGGAGAATATGTATTGACTAGCCCAATGCTTTCCATTCCAATGGGAGGTGCTGATGTTGTACTAGGAGTCCAATGGCTACAATCCTTGGGTATAATAGCTTTTAATTTTCAAGAACTTTTCATCAAATTTTCTACGGAAGGAAAGGAAGTTGAATTAAGGGGTATTGCAGGGAAACCAAGAAAGATAATCAGCTCTAATGGTATG
The DNA here is from genome assembly GCA_031772625.1 of Pinus tabuliformis. Taxonomy (NCBI): domain Eukaryota; kingdom Viridiplantae; phylum Streptophyta; class Pinopsida; order Pinales; family Pinaceae; genus Pinus; species Pinus tabuliformis. The sequence goes on from CM062816.1 coordinate 342,905,685, forward strand.
ACAAAACTTCTAAAAAAGGAGAAAAGAGGTGTAATTGCACAATTATGCTCGCTAGATGTTTCCACATCGGAATCATCTATTTCTCTAGATCTCCAAAAAGTCCTATACAATCATTCCAAGGTATTTGAGACTCCCAAAGGTCTCCCACCTATGCATGATGATGATCATGCTATTCATCTGATTCCAGGAAGTGTTCCTCCAAACATCAGGCCGTACAGATATCCCTATGTCCAAAAGAGTGAAATTGAACGTATGGTTGCAGAAATGCTAGAGGCTGGTATAATTCAACCGAGTCAAAGTTCTTTCTCTGCTCCAGTAGTATTGGTGCACAAGAAGGATGGATCATGGCGCATGTGTCCGGATTATAGGGAGCTCAACAAGCTCACTATTAAAGATAAGCTCCCCATTCTTGTCATTGATGAATTACTGGATGAATTGCATGAATCAATTTACTTCACCAAGTTGGATCTTTGTTCAGGATATCATCAAATCAGAATGAAGATTGAAGACATTCCGAAAACAACATTTAGAATGCATGAGGGTCATTATGAATTCTTGGTCATGCCTTTTGGCCTTACCAATGCACCTTCACCATTTCAAGGTTTGATGAATTCAATTTTCAAACCATTCCTTAGAAAATTTGTGTTAGTATTTTTTGATGATATACTAATCTACAGCAAGTCTTGGAAGGATCATGTTGAACATGTTGACAAGGTGCTACAACTATTGAAGGAGAAACAATTATATGCAAAAAGATCCAAATGTTTCTTTGGAGTCCAGGAGGTGGAATATTTGGGTCATATTGTATCTCATGAAGGAGTTAAGGTAGACCCTAGCAAAATTAAAGCCATTAAGGAATGGAAAATCCCCACATCCATAAAGCATCTGCGAGGATTTCTCGGGTTGACAGGGTATTATCGCAAGTTTGTTAAGAATTATGGGATAATAACAGCACCTCTAACAACATTATTGAAGAAAGATGCATTTTCATGGACTCCGGAAGCAACAAAGTCCTTTGAACATCTTAAAGAGGCAATGTGGCAAGCATCGGTCTTAGCTACGCCGGACTTCACGAAAACCTTTATTGTGGAATGTGAAGATTCAGGAAATGGGATTGGTGTTGTTCTAATGCAAGATGAAAGACCCATTGCTTTTGAAAGTCGTCCAATCAAGGGAAAGTTTATAAGAAAAGCTATTTATGAGAAGGAAATGTTGGCAATACTCCATGCACTTAAGAAATGACGACCCTACCTAATGGGAAGACACTTCAAGGTAAAAATGGATCATGATAGCCTTAAATACTTTTTAGAACAAATATTATCCTCTGAAGAGCAACAAAAGTGGGTCACAAAGATGTTGGGTTATGACTTTGAAATCATCTACAAAAAAGGAAGCAAAATGTGGTGGCAGACGCACTCTCAAGAAAGGATGAGGATGTGGAAGCATTGTTGTGCGCCATTTCTATTATCCAACCAGATTGGATAAACGAAGCAAGGGAGGAATGGAAGAATGACGAAGAATTGTGGGCACTTATTCGAAAGTTACAACAAGATTCCAGTACGTCTGATACATTTAGCTGGCAAAATGATTCGTTATGGTACAAAGATCGCTTATACCTCTGTAAGAATTCCCAGCTAAAACAAAAGATTCTTATGGAATTGCACACTTCTCCCTTAGGAGGGCACTCAGGATTTTTAAAAACTTACCACAGGGTTAAGAAGGAATTTTTTGGGGATGGCCTTAAATCAGATATTCAAAAGTTTGTGGCAGAATGTTTTGTTTGCCAACAAAATAAAGTTGAAACAATTAAGACACCGGGTCTATTACAACCTTTATCCATTCCAAGCCAAGGTTGGGAGGAGGTTTCAATGGATTTTATCACAGGTTTACCCAAGTCTGAGGGAAAGAGTGTCATCATGGTGGTAGTTGACAGACTTACCAAGTATGCACACTTTTGTGCATTATCACATCCATTTAAAGCCAGTACAGTTTCTACTGCATTTATGGAAACAATTCAAAAGCTACATGGAAACCCAAAGATTATTGTAAGTGACAGAGATCCCATTTTCACTGGAAATTTTTGGACAGAATTATTTTCTTGTCTTGGTACTCAGTTAGCTCATAGCTCATCTTATCATCCTCAATCTGATGGGCAAACTGAGATAGTGAACAAATGTTTGGAAGGATATCTTCGTTGCTTGAATCATCCAAGAATTGTTCATTTATGTAATGTAAAGGAGGTTTCCCCCTCGAAGAGACTGAATTCTAAGGCGTTGATCTATCTTTTCTATCTTTTCTTGAGCTGGTTTCATAACAGATTTTGCAATAACCTATACGAGGAGAAATTTAAATAGTAGAAATTTTACTGAAAGCAATTATGTAAAAAGAGAGTTAACAAGTAGTCAAAGAGCACACATGTCAAAAACAATCATTGAAACTAGATCGTTAAAATTGAATGAAAACATAAATAGATAGTTGACATTTGCACCGAAATCGATGATATACAAAGTTAGTTAATAAGTAGACATATTAAGATTCATGACTTATATTCATAGTCCTTTAAATAAGTTGAAATAATCCACACAAGGAGTAATTTACAGAATTATATCCTTCTATTTTAATTTATAAAGTGTAAATGGAGATAGAAATAAAATTAGAAGTAGAAAGTGAAATTGATATTGAATAGAAATAGAAATAAAAATAAAAATTGCAATGTACATGAAATCAATGTGTTAAAACTTCACACGTACATTGAAATCAATGCACGAGAAAGTGAATAAAATTGAAATAGAATTAGAATTGAGATGTACACTAAAATCAATGTGTTTGAAAATCAAATGAACCTTAAAATAAGCTCATTAAAAATTGAGATGTCCAAATAAATCAATGTGATAAAAATTGAAGAGAACATTGAAGAGTAATTGAAATTGACTCTTTTACTGAAACCAATTATGTAAAAAGAGAGTTAACAAGTAGTCAAATAGCACACGTCATAAAACGATCGTTGAAAACTAGGTCGTTATGGTGACCTCGCACCTCGGAACCATTGGACAAATTTCGTTGACATGTCGATTTTTTCCACTTGTTAATTCAATCAATTAGATAACTTGTGATCATCTATGTACTGAGTAATTGTGTGTCTATATGTTTCTATTTCAATTTCTAATGTGGTAATAGAGATGGAAATAAAATAAGAAATAGAAATGGATATAGAAATTTGAAATTGACATTGGCATTGAATAGAATATAATTACAAATTAACATGTACATGTAGGCAATGTCATAGAAATTGACATGTAAGTTAAAAGCAATGCCTTATATTTTGAGTAGAAATGAAATAGTATGAGAAAATCAGATTTTGTAGTAACCTATACGAGGAGAAATTTACATAGTAAAATATTTACTAAAACCAATTATCTAAAATGAGAGTTAACAAGTAGTCAAAGAGCACACATGTCGAAAACGATCATTGAAACTAGGTCGTTAACATTGAAGGAAAACATAAATAGATATTTAACATTTGCACTGAAATCGATGATATACAAAATTAGTTAATAAGTAGACATGTTAAGATTCATGACTTATTTTCATAGTCCTTTGAATAAGTTGCAGTAATCCATACAAGGAGTAATTTACATATTTATATCCTTCTATTTTAATTTATAAAGTGTAAATGGAGATAGAAATAAAATTAAAAGTAGAAAGTGAAATTGATACTAAAAGGAAGTAGAAATAAAAATAAAAATTGCAATGTACATGATATCAATGTGTTAAAATTTCACACCTACATTGAAAACAATGCATTAGAAATTGAACAAAATTGAAATAGAATTAGAACTGAGATGTACACTAAAATCAATGTGTTTGAAAATCACATGAACTTTAAAATAAGCTCATTAAAAATTGAGATGTCCAAATAAATCAATGTGATAAAAATTGAAGGTGACATTGAAGAGAAATTGAAATTGACTCTTTTACTGAAACCAATTATGTAAAAAGAGAGTTAACAAGTAGTCAAATAGCACACATGTCAGAAAACGATCATTGAAAACTAGGTCGTTATGGTGACCTTGCACCTCGGAACCATTGGACAAATTCCGTAGTTGACATGTAGATTTTTTCCACTAGCTAACTCAATCAATTAGATAACTTGTGAAAATCTATGTACTGATTAATTGTATGTCTAGATGTTTCTATTTAAATTTCTAATGTGGTAATGGAGATAAAAATAAAATAAGAAATAGAAATGGATATAGAAATTTGAAATTGACATTGGCATTGAATAGAATATAAATACAAATTAACATGTACATTTAGGTAATGTCACAGAAATTGACATGTACGTTAATATCAATGCCTTATATTTTGAATAAAACTGAAATAGTATGAGAAAATGGGATTTTGCAGTAACCTATACGAGGAGAAATTCACATAGTAAAAAATTCACTGAAACCAATTATGTAAAAAGAGAGTTAACAATTAGTCAAAGGGCACACATGTCGAAAAAGATCATTGAAACTAGGCCGTTAACATTGAATGAAAATGATATACAAAGTTAGTTAATCAGTAGACATGTTTAGATTCATGACTTATTTTCATAGTCCTTTAAATATGTTGCGGTATTCCATACAAGGAGTAATTTACATAATTATGTCCTTCTATTTTAATTTATAAAGTGTAAATGAAGATTGAAATAAAATTAAAAGTAGAAAGTGTAATTGATATTGAATAGAAGTAGAAATAAAAATAAAAATTGCAATGTACATGAAATCAATGTGTTAAAATTTCACACGTACATTGAAATCAATGCCCCAGAAATTGAACAAAATTGAAATAGAATTAGAACTAAGATGTGCACTAAAATCAATGTGTTTGAAAATAACATGAACTTTAAAATAAGCTCATTAAAAATTGAGATATCCAAATAAATCAATGTGATAAAAATTGAAGGTGACATTGAAGAAAAATTGAAATTGGCTCTTTTACTGAAACCAATTATGTAAAAAGAGAGTTAAGAAGTAGTCAAATAGCACACATGTCAGAAAACGATCATTGAAAAGTAGGTTGTTATGGTGACCTCGTACCTCGGAACCGTTGGACAAATTCCGTAGTTGAGATGTAGATTTTTTGCACTTGTTAACTCAATCAATTAAATAACTTGTGATCATCTATGTACTGAGTAATTGTATGTCTAGATGTTTATATTTCAATTTCTAATGTGGTAATGTGTAGTGCCCACTCTGTTTCCTGACCCTAATACGACATTATCTTAGACACTTTTTCTTCGAGGACCTCAGATTGAGGATCTGGACCCATGACACTATTATTAGCGATTGAGATATTCATGGTTGTGATGGTTATGAAGGCTTTCCATTGATATTATGGTAGCATGAATGGTTATGTATCTTATCTATCAGTATTCTGATGATTGCAATATTAAATAGTTAAGTTGGTCTCTATTTGAAATTATGATGAGGGTAGTAAAGAATATATATGCGCTCTACTAAAAGCATAATGAGGATAAATTTTATGGATAGGTATATTTCTACGATGTTACGATGTTGATAGCTTAATGAATATGTATGTCTCCATTGATGATTATTGATGATAGCCATGAGGGATGTGTCCCCTATGTTATCTACTTCCTTTAGTTCAGACTTACAATGGACAATGATGTGAATGACCAGGAATTGTTAATGATGCTGTTATGATAATTTACTAACATTGAGAAACCGTGTTACTGATGATTATTGAGTATGGCAGGGAACCATCAGAGGCACTCGCATATGACGAGTTGATGACACCTGGTTTGACGAAAATTCATATTAGTTTATCTTTAAAAGTCTAAGTCGATCTTAGAATCTGCCATATATGTTTAACTATATTCTGATGATATATTAATGGTTGCAGGCACAGATTAGTTGCTTGACCGAATGACTCACATATGGATGATGGGGTTGTACAAGTGGATGGAACTACATGGGAGGGGTGGGACAGAGTCCCTAAGCCCACCCACTATCACTCTCGTCGTGACTTGGGCTGGAAGGGTTGAAGCACCTTCACCTTGAAGATCACGATGCCATGAGGGCAGGTTCCAAAGTTGGGTCGCTCATGAGGACTTTACTGGGGGGCGCGCATCAAGGCGGATTCCTTGATCCCCGACACCATTAGTCTCACTATAGCAGGCAACATAAGAGATGATAGTGGTCTATGATGTTTCACTGTATTTTCCCCTCGTAATCACTGGATGCTTGAAGGGCAAGAGGTGTGGCACCCTTGGAACTTCAGGGGGATTTCTTGAAGGGCACGACAACCTTGGCACCCTTGGCATCACAAATAAAATAGTAGGTGTGGCACCCTTGGAACTTCTAGGGAAGTTCTTGAAGGGCACAACCAAACTGGCACCCTTGACATCACAAATGAACTATTAGGTGTGGCACCCTTGGAACTTCTAGGGAAGTTCTTGAAGGGAACAACCAAACTGGCACCCTTGACATCACAAATAAACTATTAGGTGTGGCACCCTTGGAACTTCTAGGGAAGTTCTTGAAGGGCACAACGAAAGCTTGGCATCCTTGGAATCATTAAAAATAATAATAATAATAATAAATAAATATAAGCAAGGAATGAAAACTAGGTAAATTTACATCAAGGGTAAATGATGATTAGAAACCAATGTAATTAAATCAAAAATAAAACTTGGAATAAGGAGGATCATAGGAAGAATTAAAATAGAGTACCTTAAAAACTCTACCCTTCCCATTTTGGAAAATACTAGGAAGATTATGTGGTTTAATTAGGAAAAAGGGGAAAGACAAACATAATGGTAAGGATAAATATTAATCCTAAACTAATTTAAACCTAATTAAGAAAAGGGGAAGGTGAATTAAAATGAGAATAATAAATTAAATTTAGAGAAATGTAGAAAAGTTCCATGTGTCAACAACCAACATAAGAATATCCATCTAGGAGATAACCTGAGTTAAATTAGGGAGTAGATTGGGGATAAAATCTTGACTCATTAATTGACTTCAAGTAATGAACACAAATTAAGGAATAAAAGGGGGGAATAAAGAGACAACTAGGAGAAGAAATAGGAATCTTGTTGAGGTGAGGAAAATATTAGTTTTAAATAAAGATTTAAGTAAATAATTTTGGGAGACCCTTGATATGAGAATGACACATGGGTGGGTGAATAATCAAGCTATTGAATTATAAAAAAATAATTAATTATGCATGACATCACAAGTGTCACCTATGAGGACTCCTATAAAAGAAGGGGCAAGCCATGGAAGAAAGGACTTTTGGGAACCCTATTGTTGGATGGATGAGATGTTGTGAGAGCAGTGATTACGAAGCTATAGTGAGTTTGGTGAGGTAGAGGATTTAGAGAGGGGACTCTTGAGCCAAGGTGTGCTCTCCTCTACTAGCTAGTGCTTGTCTCCATTGTACAACCCCATTGCAGCTCGGGGGTCCGCGGGGAAGAAGAGTACCCAAGGAGTAGGCTGGGAGGTTAACCGGTGAGTCTTCGCATTCGGATCAAGTGCATCATCATTCACTCGCGGAGGTGACCAGCTACAAGGGATATACCAGCAACAGCAGAGCAAGCGGAGTCTCGCCTTATGGTGAACGGTACATATGTATTTCATTACTATTGATCTTAGTTAAAGGTATGAAAATGTTATGGTATGTTTCCTGAAATGAGTGGCAGGAATGTGTGTGCTAAATAAATTTGAATTTCAATGTGTTTCTTTTCTGGTTGTCATTGTTTAAAAAAAAATGTACATAGTCTCAATGTGGTCCTCACACTTGGTATCAAAGCTATGTTGAACCCTTGAGGCCTATGGGCCCATACATGTATGGCTAGTTTTGTTAAATAATATGATGAAAATCTCTAACTAATGTGACGAACTCCGACCTCCTCCTTTGTTTATCCCTTGCAATTTCGTCTGGCGGGGAATTTTAAATAATCTCTGCTCACAAATTCGTCAATTTTAGCTGTTGCCCTGTTTTTTTCCTTTGAAATTCTATCCGCCGAGGAAATCTAAAACACCTCTGATTAAATTTCATGAATCTGGTCCTTACACTTGGTATTTCTAAACTCCACTTAAATTGTTTTTGATTTTAGATAGCTTTATATCGATATAGAGTTTAGTTTAAGGTTTTAGGTCAATTAGTTGTCGATACTGTTGTTCAAGATTTGACTGTAACAGTCATCCGATTTATATTCTCTAAATAGACAGTGATTCAGTTTAACTCTGTAAAGTAGTTTAGGCCAACGACTTTTCTAATGATGTAATACGCGAAAAAAATCACCCAATTTGTCAATGATAATTTTAAATTTTTCACGAAATTGTTCATCTTCCCGTCGGCTATTTCTTGGCATCTCCTGCATTCTGTGAATCGACATTCTGGCTGGGGATGTGTTCTTGCTTGTGGGTTTTGAGACTGGGGATCGCATCTCCATGGATCAAGTTGTTCGGCCGTTGCAGTCTCTTGGTATTGATACTGAAGACAGCGCGTCTAGATTAGAAGAAGACGGCATGTCTATTTTAGAAGGCATTTTGAACTACGAGTTCAGAAACAAATGCCTCCTGGAAGAAGCGACAACACATTCATCGATTAATAATACTGGATCCTAAGAGAGGCTGGAGTTTGTGGGGGATTCGGTCTTGGGTTACCTCATACCAAAGCATCTCTTGGAATTGTCAAACACGAACTTGTCATGATTTAGAAAATGGTCCTATTGGCTTGGTACATAAAATTGTGCCAGTAGTATATACAATCACAACAAGAGCATCCATGTGTGGAATTGCTTTTGGACGTAATGTAGCATTATGTTCTTTTTACTATCAATGGCAACGACACAAGCAGTATGGAAGTATAAGAAGCAGCAGATTGTTGTGTTAGTTGGACACAGGTATCTGCAACCCTTTCACCACTTCAAATGGACTTCAACTTCCACATTCCTCACTTTCACCAAAAATACACATTACGAGTTACTAAGCAATGCAAGTGCAGGAATTTTCAGCTCTACCTCACACGGAGATGCCAGAAATCCCGAGGAGTTGTTTCACTTTTCATCAGCCTATGCCTCTCTCTTGCAGAGCTGTACAAACCCCAAAACGCTACCAGAGGTTAAGCTGGTTCATGCTCACATAGTCCAAACAGGATTTAAACCTCGCGTGTCGTTAGTAACCGGCCTTCTGGTTGCGTATGTTAAGTGCAAGAGTTTGGTTGATGCAAAGCATGTTCTGGACGAAATGCCTGACAGAAATGTGGTTTCATGGACGGCAATGCTTTCAGCCTATGCCAAGCATGGCCATGATGAAGAGGCTTTGACACTTTTTGCCCAAATGCTGCAATCAGGCCTTCAACCAGATGAGTTCACTTTAACCAGCATCCTTCCAACATGCGCTAACTTGGGAGCTCTGCAACATGGCAAGGAGATCCATGAACACATTATTAGAAGTGGAATCCAGTCAGATATGTTCGTGAGTAATGCGCTTGTAAATATGTATGTCAAATTTAGGAGTATGGATTGTGCATGGCAAGTGTTTGACAAAATGATTGAAAAGAATTTGGTGTCATGGAATGTTATGATTGCAGGATATGTACAGAATAGGGATTTTTATCTGGCTCTCAAACTCTTTAAACAGATTCAGTTGGCAGGTGTGAAGCCGAACAATATCACCTTTGCAACAGGTTTATTTTTATGGAAAGTGGTTCCGATTTATCTCATGGAAAGTGGTTCAGTCTGGATTTATCATTGTTTTTTATTTAGTTTGTTTCCCTCGTATGACTTTCGGTCATTCTCAAGTCACAATTTGTGATGGTCAACCTCAATTTTCTTCGGAGATGCCCAAGAAAATGTGTTTTCATATGGATGAACCTAGGAAAAAGGTTCCCGTGAGAGGTGGGTTTTGAATAAGGCTAACAGGAGTCAGCAAAGTGGCGTTAATCGGACAGAAAGAGTGAGTTGGTCTGGCTGTAAAAGAAAATTGAAAGAAGATTCAGGAAGAGAACCATTGGTGGAGAATGCATGGACAAAGGTGCTCCCATTGAAACAAGTCATAATATCTCCTACTTTCAATTAGAATTCAAGGGTCTTCAAAAGATGGTTGATGTAAGAAAATTTATAAACTTAAACAACGATTCTGCATGCGGAAAGAACTGAAAAGAACCGTTGAAACTTAATGCCCAGGGATACGAATTACCTCCAGCCATTGGTGAAAACTCTTGATGCAATTTCCTTCTGAAATTGCCACGCTCTAGCTGCCCAAGAAAAAAGAAAAGAATGTAGTTGATCTGAAGGCACTTCCAAGCTCTGCTATCTCAGCTAGATGGTGTAAAACTGAAGGGGATTGACAGAGGAGCTTGGGGACCAAACAGATGAACATGTAGCTAAGCTTCCATCAAGCTTCTAATAGCTATGTGTTAGACGTCCCACAAATCAAGGCAAAGAACTCGAATCAAAGTGATGGACCACTTTAGTAGCTCCCAATTATAAATTTAGTAATTGCAGTTGATTTTCTTAACTTAAGGAAACTACTGCAGTTGGTTTCCATAAGTTAAGGAAAGACTGCAATTCCATAATTGTAGGCAGCAATTGTGTAAAATTAATGGAGCTAACATTCTCCCACTTGGTCCATACTTCCGAACTTAATGTCTCAACTTAAAAACCATTGATAATCTATATTAAGTAATAGATACATGAATCATGGCGATAAGTCCTCTAATGACGAGTATTATCTTCCATGTATTACTATGCATTTATCCTTATTATAATTTATGTGGCAACAATATCTTAATGAATAAACCTTATGTTTATTCTTGGTCCTTCTTAAATGAATTTTTCTCAAATCAACTTAAAGTGCACATAAATATGAGAAAAAAACATCACAATAATTAAGAATTTCATTAAAATAACATTGTCCATACAATGAAAACTACATAATGGAACCAAGTCCCATATTCAATACATGATCCTTGAATTTAAACGGTGGCATGCCCTTAGTCAAAGGATCAGCAATCATTAACTCAGTGCTGACGTGCTCAATGACCACTTTCTTTTCTTTAACACGTTCCCTTATAGCTAAATACTTAATGTCGATGTGTTTATTTCGACTCCCACTTTTATTGTTTTTAGCCATAAAAACAGCAGCTGAATTATCACAATATATTCTCAATGGCTTAGATATAGAATCTATAATTCTAAGCCCAGAAATGAAATTCCTAAGCCATACACCATGTAAAGTAGCCTCAAAACAGGAGACGAACTTGGCTTCCATAGTAGAAGTGGCAATCAAGGTCTGCTTGGCACTCCTCCATGATACAGCTCCACCGGCCATCATAAAAATGTAACTTGATGTTGATTTGCGTGAATCAACACACCCAACAAAGTCAGAATCTGAGTAGCCAATTACTTCCAAGTTGTCCGTCGGTCTATACATAAGCATGTAGTCTTTGGTTCCTTGAAGGTACCTCATTACTTTCTTTGCAGCTCTCCAGTGGTCTAAACTTGGATCACTCTGATATCGTCCCAACATTCCCACAACAAATGCAATGTCAGGTATTGTGCAGACTTGAGCATACATTAGGCTTCCGACAGCAGAAGCATATGGAATGTTCTTCATTTGTTCCCTTTCAAAGTCGTTCTTTGGGCATTGGTTCAAATTGAACCTATCACCCTTCACAATGGGAGCTACACTTGGCGAACAATCCTTCATCCGAAATCTCTCTAAATTTTTATTAATATAGGTTTCCTGTGACAGACCCAAGATGCCTCGAAATCTGTCTCTATGGATCTTAATGCCAATAACATAAGATGCCTCACCCATATCCTTCATATCAAAATTTTTAGAGAGGAATTGTTTCACCTCATGTAGCAAACCCTTATCATTGGTTACTAGCAAAAGGTCATCCACATATAAAACAAGAAAACAAATTTTACTCCCACTAACTTTCAGCTATATACATTGATCCATAATGTTTTCTACAAAACCAAAAGAAGAAATTACATTATGGAATTTCAAATACCATTGGCGGGATGCTTGTTTTAAACCATATAATGACTTTTTGAGCTTGCAAACCAATTGTTCACCATCACTAGAGGGGAATCCTTCAGGTTGTTTCATGTAAACCTCCTCCTCTAGATCTCCATTAAGAAAAGCTGTTTTCACATCCATTTGATGCAACTCCAAGTCAAAATGGGCTACTAATGCCATAATAACGCGCAAGGAATCTTTCTTAGATACAGGAGAAAAAGTCTCCGTGTAGTCGATTCCTTCTTTCTGAGTGAATCCCTTAGCAACAACTCTTGCCTTGTATCTCTCAATGTTGCCCAATGAGTCTTTCTTTGTCTTAAAGACCCATTTACATCCAATGGCTTTTGCACCATTAGACAACTCAACAAGATCCCAGACTTCATTACTCTTTATGGAATTCATATCTTCCTTCATGGCATTGTACCATAGTTCTGATTCTTTGCAACTCATGGCTTGTGAAAATGATTCGGGATCATTTTTGGCTCCAATGTTGTAGTCAGATTCTTGTAGATACACAACATAATCATTAAGAATTGTTGATCTCTTAGGTCTAGTAGATCTTCTTAATGTTGTAACATCATCTTCCTGAGAAGTATGTGGTTCAACTTGTTGTTCAAAAGTTCCTTGCAACTCTTGAACTCCTTGATCTACTGGAATATCGTCAGCAGCTTGTGGAACTTCAACAATTGGTTGTTCAACGCTAGTTTGTACTTGAGGGGTGCTATGAATAATAACCAATCTATCACTTGAAGTGGAAGGTTGAGATTCTGAATGATCTTTCTCAGAAACTATGTTTCTGGTTTGATCGCTCCCACTGATCAAGTCATTTTCAATAAACTTTGCATTTTTTGATTCCACAATCCTAGTGCTGTGAGATGGACAATAAAATCTGTAACCTTTAGACCTTTCAGCATATCCAATGAAATACCCACTAATGGTCCTTGGGTCCAGCTTCTTCTCTTGTGGATTATAAATTCTCACTTCAGACGGGCATCCCCAAACGCGCATATGTCGCAAACTTGGTTTCCAACCTTTCCATAATTCAAATGGTGTTTTAGGAACCGCCTTGGTTGGAAATCGGTTTAATGTATACACTGCCGTCTTAAGTGCTTCAGTCCACAAGGATTTAGGAAGATTGGAGCTGCTAAGCATACTCCGCGCCATGTCCAATAATGTTCGATTTCTTCTTTCTGCTACACCATTCTGGTCGGGTGATCCAGGCATGGTGTATTGGGCAACAATCCCATGTTCTTGAAGAAATTTAGCAAATGGCCCAGGTGCTTGTCCATCTTCTGTGTATCTACCATAATATTCTCCACCTCTATCTGATCTCACGATCTTAATTTTCTTGCCGCATTGTTTCTCTACTTCAGCCTTAAAGATCTTAAAGGCATCTAATGCTTCGCTCTTTTTATGAAGCATGTAGAGATACATATATTGTGAGTAATCATCTATAAAGGAGATGAAGTATCTCTGACCATGTGAGTCCATGTCTGGACTACATATATCAGTATGTATGATCTCTAATATGTCCGAACTCCTTTTGGCATCTTTCTTTGACTTGTTGGTCTGCTTTCCCTTTATGCAGTCCACACAAGTCTCAAAATCAGTAAAATCTAGAGTATCAAGTATTCCTTCATTTACCAATCTTTTAATTCTATCTATGGAGATATGACCTAGTCTCCGGTGCCATAATTTAGAGGAATCTTCATTAATAACACATCTTTTAGTGCCAGTGTGAACATGCATTGAATCATAAGTGACATTGTTTTGTAAATTAATGCAGTAAAGACCATTAGACAAAATACCATTCCCAACATAATCAGATTTATAGAATAGACTAAAAAAAATTTTCTGAAAAGTTTAAGGAATATCCAAAAGGTACAAGCCTTGAAACTGAGATCAAGTTTCTAGAAAAACTTGGAACATAAAAGGTTTTTTCTAATTCCAAAACAAAACCACTACTCAAAGTTAAATAACATGTTCCTATAGCTTCCACATGCGAGCCCATCTTGTTTCCTGATAAGATGCTTTGCTCACTTCCCACTGGCTTCCTTAGGTTTTGCAAACCTTGCAAGGAATTCGAAATGTGAATTGTTGATCCAGAATCAATCCACCATGTGTTAATATTAACGTTAACCATATTAGATTCATAACAAACAAATGAGATTATTTCCTTAAGTTCGGGAATGTCACAACGAATTTCAGAGAAATTTGCAGGTTGTACTGCTGCATCAAAATAAAGAATCACATGCTTATGTTAAAATTGAGGCTTAATAAACTTTCATGTTTTACCAATGTAAATCATGCTAAAAAGAATTGAATCAAATGACATAAAAATTGCCTGTGGGCTAAATTTTTAATTCAAACAGATTCAATAAAACTTTATGATAAAACTTATTAATTCATAACTCCTGTGGGTAGGTTATGAAATTTTATCCTAATTAATTACATAAATATAATAAAGATTCATGTGGGATAAAATTTATTACATTCAGTTTAATTAATTACAATTTAATGTCTAAATAATCTTTATGTGATCTAACCAATCAAAATATATAATTTTATTTAATTAAAGATGCTGTGGCTATTCTCTAATTAATTAAAATTATATGGATCACTAGACGTTATTTTGCTGCATAAACAAAACTTAACCAGAGAGAAAAATAATGTTTACTGAAAGGAGTAAGTCAAAATGACATTTTAATAAACTCCATATAACTGTAATAATTTTCCAGCAAAATCAAAGTTAAGGTTAAAGCAGTCAACATTACCGAAAATGACTACAAATTGATTGTTCAATTTATAAACTTAACCCGGAGATTGACTGAAGCAGCATTGATCTACTTTGCACTTGCATAGAAAATGCAGTTCAAAGGCTAGCTGGCTTGACTTCAGGCTCCGTCCTTAATTTTATAAAACAACAAAAATTGACCAGCAAACAAGCTATTTTTCTCATAAGATAGATTAAATTTAAATTTAAATTAAATTTCAATGAAGCGAATGCAACGCTGAGAACATTATTCAGTACGCGTTCGATTAAAGAAAGGTAACTTTTAATACAGTGTTTACCTTAAATAATAATATATCCAAAAATAAAAGCATGAATTATCCCCATGACAGAACACATAGATTTCACTTACTTATTACAATTGAAGTGCGAGAGAATAAATTGCCATTCTCAAAACCCATTCACTACTATATTCAATAAAATAAAAACATAAATTATATTCCACATACTTATTACTTTTATCTTAAAGAAAATATAAAACCCATTCACTACTATATTCAATAAAATAAAAACATAAATTATATTCCACATACTTATTACTTTTATCTTAAAGAAAATATCGTATTTGTCATTGTATGCGTCATTAGAACCTTTCAGAATTAGATATAACTGTAGGGTTACGGTTTGGCAGACTTTGATACTGGTAAGAGATCAAAAGAAGCTTTTATCTTCATATTTATAAAACACGAACCTTTTCTCTGTATTCTCTTACCCACCGCGAACCTGTAGTTCTACTAGTTTTCATTTTTAATGAGTTGAAACCGTTGATAAATTAATGAGTTTTCAAATACCATGCATGTCGTCAGAGCCAATCACCGTGAAACTTATATACTCTATCTCTAGCAATTTTAACTAGTGTTGGATTCACAGGTTCCAAGAATTCATGATACAATAAAAGTACGGTTTGCAATTTCGAGATAATAGTTAGTGTGTCACAATTTCAATGGTCTCTGCTTTCGTTATATCGATATATCTAACATATATACACCACATATATACACTACATCCAGATCACAGATCCACACTTTAGAAAGAATAAAACCTCTGAGGAAGATAAATCTAAAGTTGGATGATTAGTTCCGACAAATCACAAGTAAACTTATCAAAATTTTAAAAAATAAAGCTATGGCCACGGCATTAATCATAGAAAACAGAAGATAGAGGTTCAAATTTAATGCTCCATAATGAAAACACTGTCTTGCAGCAGGATCGGAAGGTAAACCCGAGACCAACTTGACAACTGTTAGCCATATGTTGCATAGGAACGGATTCATTGAAATATTAACCAGGCTTAAGTGAAGACAAGATAGAGATGTTTATGTATAGGCTATAGCCTTGCATTACTTGTCACCAATGGTTGGTCAAGTCACCATTAAAACAGAAGATGGGATTCCAAGTGCTTTTGGCTCTGTTGTGCCTAATGTCACCATTAAATGCCCTCGTTTCCGCTTCTGAATCGACTTTTTATGAATCTTTTGACGAGTCGTTCGAAGGGAGATGGATCGTATCCCAAAAGGAAGATTATAAAGGTGAATGTAGAGAACTTAAAGCAAGGGAGGAAATAAGTTCACTTCTAAATCGGGAAAAAGGGCAGTAAAGATTATCAGAACGAAAACGCAAGCAGGTAAGCCATATAATCATTAACGCGCACAAAAATTACGAATACAAAGCACTTCAAAGTATTCGAATCACACACCAAGGCAGAGGTAAAAGAGGCTCTGATACCAAATGTAAGAAAATTTATAAACTTAAACAGCGATTCTGCATGCGGAAAGAACTGAAAAGAACCGTTGAAACTTAATGCCCAGGGATACGAATTACCTCCAGCCATTGGTGAAAACTCTTGATGCAATTTCCTTCTGAAATTGCCACGCTCCAGCTGCCCAAGCAAAAAGAAAAGAATGCAGCTGATCTGAAGGCACTTCCAAGCTCTGCTATCTCAGCTAGATGGTGTAAAACTGAAGGGGATTGACAGAGGAGCTTAGGGACCAAACAGATGAACATGTAGCTAAGCTTCCATCAAGCTTCTAATAGCTATGTGTTAGATGTCCCACAAATCAAGGCAGAGAACTCGAATCAAAGTGATGGACCACTTTAGTAGCTCCCAATTATAAATTTAGTAATTGCAGTTGATTTTCTTAACTTAAGGAAACTACTGCAGTTGGTTTCCATAAGTTAAGGAAAGACTGCAATTCCATAATTGTAGGCAGCAATTGTGTAAAATTAATGGAGCTAACAGTTGAAACATACGAAGGTCATTTCGCACAAATTCTGGCATTCTTTGCATACACTTTGTTATCTATCAAGGCTGGAGAGATTGCATTACAAGAAGTCAACCTTCATGACATGCGCATGTAATGCTGTCTTTTTCTCAACAGATAGTTACGTTATTTCTTTTTACTTCCCACTGTAATTAGATGTTAAATATGAAATATTTGACTTATTTTCAAACTTGTGGCAAGCAAAGTGTGATCAGAATGGCGTCAATCTGGGTCAAGGAAACGCGGGGAATGTGCTCTCCCTTCCAGGAAGCAAACATTTGCTTAGTAATACCTGTGATCTTTCTCAAAAGGTTAACTGAATGTAATGCAATCCAAACTTTGGGTAGTGAGGCAACAAACTGGTGACTATCCTGTATGTAACAAACATTTGCCTACAATGGTTATAGACCACTGCTTGTGTTAGCTTTTACTTTTGTGGGGATCATAGATTGGCCACAGGGTTTGTTTTGAAGTGATTTTCCTTGTTTTATTTTAATGCATAGAGTAAATTATTCTGTTTTCGCCATTTTCATGCTTGTCTGTTGCAACTTGTAAGGCAGTTTGCTTGATTTTGTTCCAAAGCTTAAATAATGGCTCTTTGTTCAGTCTTTGAATTTTTGGTTGATAATTTCATGGTTTTGTTCCAAGATGGTCAACGTTGTTTGTTTCCATGATTCAAATATTTCTCCATTCGTCTAAACTGGTAAAATGGTTGGCTGAAATGATAAATGCAACTCGCAATTCCAAGAAAATTCCAGAATGAGTCCATCCAGACTGCCAACTTTATCCGAGGTTTTTGTGCATTAAAAATATAATAATAGAGCAGGGAAGATGGTCTTTAATAGATGATAGTATCATGTGTTGATAGTTTTTCACTCTTGAAATATAACCAAAGATACAGATCACGGGTTCGGATCGCCTCAAACACTATCACAAAAGAAGCCGATTGATGTAGTGGAAAAGCTCACTGTGACAGAAGAAGAAGAAGAACGGGATACGACAATGCAGATAGTGGTGCTCAAGTCTAGACTTGCTGCCAATGCTGCATCCATGCCTGCTCTGTCAGAAAGGATGAAAGTATGCATAGAGAAGATAAACAAGCTTGATCAGTATAACGACAACATTGACTATGTTTTCACAAGGAAGCTGACTCATTACGGATGAATGCACTACTGATTGGTAATTATACTTTTCATTTTACAAAGATTGCCCCATATGTTACTGTTGTTCAATTCTACACTCTGAGGTACTGCTGATAATTGTAATATGAAGCCATAACAATGTGGTTATGCATGTCCAGATAGTACATGATCTAGTAATGATTGTGTCTAGGAAAATGAATTAGAGGACAAACGCCCTCAAAGTAAGCTTAACAGGTCGATTTACCAACTAGGCAAAGTAGAGCAATGGGTTAATATTATAAAATGATTGAATTCTGCTTATACCGGGTAATTGACATCGATTTTCGCATTGTGTAGCTGTTTAATGAAAGGCTGGCTAAATGGATATCAGAGAACAACACATTAGCAATAGTGAGATGGGAGAGCGTAAGCATCCATATATGGAGGAAATAAGAGGAATCTTTAGGACTGGTGGATGAGTCGGATTGGAATTTGCTAAAGATGTTAGATATTAGGTTAGAGCTCTAGAAAAACATCAATCAATCATGTCTTGATGGTAGAACAACCATGCTATATAACATAAACAATTGATAATATATGGTACTAAAGAGTCAATGTTCAATTATTTTCACATAATTTATCCCATCATTCCAAAATCAAAGATGAACCACTAAAGATAAAGATATATAAAGCGATCATCCCTAATGGCAACTTATGCTAATGTGGATATGTGAAAATCCATATATATATATATGTATCCTAAATATAGTATTTCTTTATAATTCTTTATATAACATTTTTGAGATTATATTTGTATATTAAATTCTTCTTTCATATTTTTCTATAAATATCAACTAAATAAACCTAATAAATAATAATAATAATAATTAAATAAATATAATAAATAATAATAATAATTAAAAAAATATCTTCCTAAATAATATGCATAAAGGTTATTCATAATATGCATGAGGGTCATTCACAATAAATGTCATCATTATTAATTTATTCATTCAACATTTATATATTATTATATTTTTGTCTTTATATCATGGAGGAAATTTATCATGGACTTTTATGCTCCATTGGTATCAAAGATAGTTTGAGATATTGAACTTGTCATTTCTACCATACTTGTCACTGTGATCACACAAAAATATTCTTTTCCATATTGTTAGTTGATTTTTATATACTATTTTCATTCGCTGTTGTTTAAAAATGCATAGTTTAATTGTTTATATTTTGGTTTCTTTCATGAGGATCTAGTGATGCAATTTTTGGCAAGATTGTGATTTTTTTGGTTACTTCAATGCATTTTTGAATGCATAAATGGATTTATTACCTTGAAAAACCCTTTGGGGTGCTCAATCTATACATACTATAACTTGTAATTCCAACAAATTCCTATTGGATTTCAAGCAAAATTGATTGCAAAAGAGCAAAAAATTAGAAGAATTAGGCTTGACATTTAAAAAATTATGTTGCCAAGTTCTCTATGTAATTGTCGTGCATTGGAATTGTTGTATCACTCTGCAACGCATACACCAACATCATTCCATGTTTGTACAATAGATGTGATTTCTATGTCATATAGTTGCCATATCATATTGTTGTCCATTCGTCACAACACATAGTTGCAACTCAACCTTGTGTTGCCATTTTTGTATCATTATATGAGCAATTTGAATATTTAGAAAAAAATGTTTATGCTTTGTTAAGAAAATTGAGGAACGACAAAACCATACAATTAAGTATGGAAGACCTCATTCACTCAACTACCAATAATTAAACTACAAAATTTAAAATTTCTTCTCCAAAGGCCAATTTAGAATGGACAAATTAGAGACATGCAAGTGGTAGATACTCAATACAAACATATCATTGATTGATTAGAATCATGATAAGTTGAAGAGAAAATCAAAGCCAAGAATCATGAAAACTAGAGAAAAATAAAAGTGATCTAAAATCACTCATATTAGAGCTTTTATAAAAAAATAGAACTCAAGAATCACAACAAACTAAAGAAGTACATAATTCATTTAAAGGAACACATATAAAAACTTTCATCTAGTGTTAATTCTCTACATACAACCACTCCACAACCAAGTTCTTCAAATGCATCTATTGTGACTAGTTCAAAGTACTGATTGTAGTTCCTAACAAAATTGAAGATTTAGAACATGGTAAACAAAGGTGGATTACGTCATCGGTGAAATATCAACAATAATTAACACAATTATTATTGACCATTACAAATATTGAAGTCCAAGCTTAAGGTGCGTAGTTCCTCCTATGAAAAAGGCATAGGCATCCCCTATGAATTTGAGTTAATACAAAATTATTGCTATCTTAATTGCATGATTGAATGAATAAAACTAGAGAGATTCCTCCTAAATTAGTCAATTTGTCATTTGAAGGAAGGTGGGTGTTATTAATTGTTGCTTTAATTAGTTGTGATTTTGATTATGATGATTTTGTTGGAAAGGTTTTTGTATGACGCTTCCTTTAACTATTAATTTTAATAATATCTATAATGTATGTTTTGTACATTTATACAAAAAGTGGATTGCAATGTTCCCCAGATATAGTCCTTCAGTTATAACGGAATTCATATTATAGATACCTTGGGAAAATTTTAACCTACCCACCAAAAGGTTGGCAAGAGTTTCAGGAAGGGTTCCTAAGATTATGTGTCGCCATTTCTCCTTTATGTTCTAAGGACTTCGGGACGAAGTCCATTGTTAAGAGGGGGTGTATGTAGTGCCCACTCTGTTTCCTGACCCTAATACAACATTATCTTAGACACTTTTTCTTCGAGGACCTCAGATTGAGGATTTGGACCCATGACACTATTATTAGCGATTGCGATATTCATGGTTGTGATGGTTATGAAGGCTTTCCATTGATATTATGGTAACATGAATGGTTATGTATCTTATCTATCAGTATTCTGATGATTGCAATATTAAATAGTTAAGTTGGTCTCTATTTGAAATTATGATGAGGGTAGTAAAGAATATGTATGCGCTCTACTAAAAGCATAATGAGGATAAATTTTATGGATAGGTATATTTCTACGACGTTACGATGTTGACAGCTTAATGAATATGTATGTCTCCATTGATGATTATTGATGATAGCCATGAGGGATGTGTCCCCTATGTTACCTACTTCCTTTAGTTCAGACTTACAATGGACAATGATGTGAATGACCAGGAATTTTTAATGATGCTATTATGATAATTGACTAACATTGAGAAACCGTGTTACTAATGATTATTGAGTATGGCAGGGAACCATCAGAGGCACTCGCATATGACGAGTTGATGACACCTGGTTTGACGAAAAATCATATTATTTTATCTTTGAAAGTCTAAGTCGATCTTAGAATCTGCCATATATGTTTAACTATATTCTGATGATATATTAATGGTTGTAGGCACAGATTAGTTGCTTGACCGAATGACTCACATATGGGTGATGGGGTTGTACAAGTGGATGGAACTACATGGGAGGGGTGGGACAGAGTCCCTAAGCCCACCCACTAGCACTCCCGCCGTGACTTGGGCTGGAAGGGTTGAAGCACCTTCGCCTTGAAGATCACGATGCCATGAGGGCAGGTTCCAAAGTTGGGTCGCTCATGAGGACTTTACCGGGGGCCGCGCATCAAGGCGGATTCCTTGATCCTCGACACCATTAGTCTCACTATAGCAGGAAACATAAGAGATGATAGTGGTCTATGACATTGCACTATATTTTCCACTCGTAATCACTGGATGCTTGAAGGGCAAGAGGTGTGGCACCCTTGGAACTTCAGGGGGATTTCTTGAAGGGCACGACAACCTTGGCACCCTTGGCATCACAAATAAACTAGTAGGTGTGGCACCCTTGGAACTTCTAGGGAAGTTCTTGAAGGGCACAACCAAACTGGCACCCTTGACATCACAAATGAACTATTAGGTGTGGCACCGTTTGAACTTCTAGGAAAGTTCTTGAAGGGCACAACCAAACTGGCACCCTTGACATCACAAATAAACTATTAGGTGTGGCACCCTTGGAACTTCTAGGGAAGTTCTTGAAGGGCACAACCAAAGCTTGACATCCTTGGAATCATTAAAAATAATAATAATAAATAAATATAAGAAAGGAATGAAAACTAGGTAAATTTACATCAAGGGTAAATGATGATTAGAAACCAATGTAATTAAATCAAAAATAAAACTTGGAATAAGGAGGATCATAGGAAGAATTAAAATAGAGTACCTTAAAAACTCTACCCTTCCCATTTTGGAAAATACTAGGAAGATTATGTGGTTTAAATAGGAAAAAGGGGAAAGACAAACATAATGGTAAGGATAAAGATTAATCCTAAACTAATTTAAACCTAATTAAGAAAAGGGGAAGGTGAATTAAAATGAGAATAATAAATTAAATTTAGAGAAATGTAGAAAAGTTCCATGTGTCAACAACCAACATAAGAATATCCATCTAGGAGATAACCTGAGTTAAATTAGGGAGTAGATTGGGGATAAAATCTTGACTCATTAATTGACTTCAAGTAATGAACACAAATTAAGGAATAAAAGGGAGTAATAAAGAGACAACTAGGAGAAGAAATAGGAATCTTGTTGAGGTGAGGAAAATATTAGTTTTAAATAAATATTTAAGTAAATAATTTTGGGAGACCCTTGATATGAGAATGACACATGGGTGGGTGAATAATCAAGCTATTGAATTATAAAAAAATAATTAATTATGCATGACATCACAAGTGTCACCTATGAGGACTCCTATAAAAGAAGGGGCAAGCCATGGAAGAAAGGACTTTTGGGAACCCTATTGTTGGATGGATGAGATGTTGTGAGAGCAGTGATTACGAAGCTATAGTGAGTTTGGTGAGGTAGAGGATTTAGAGAGGGGACTCTTGAGCCAAGGTGTGCTCTCCTCTACTAGCTAGTGTTTGTCTCCATTGTACAACCCCATTGCAGCTCGGGGGTCCGCGGGGAAGAAGAGTACCCAAGGAGTAGGCTGGGAGGTTAACCGGTGAGTCTTCGCATTCGGATCAAGTGCGTCATCATTCACTCGCGGAGGTGACCAACTACAAGGGATATAACAGCAACAACAGAGCAAGCGGAGTCTCGCCTTCTGGTGAATGGTACATATGTATTTCATTACTATTGATCTTAGTTAAAGGTATGAAAATGTTATGGTATGTTTCCTGAAATGAGTGGCAAGAATGTGTGTGCTAAATAAATTTGAATTTCAATGTGTTTTTTTTCTGGTTGTCATTGTTTTTAAAAAAAAAAAAAAAAAATGTACATAGTCTCAATGTGGTCCTCACATAATGGAGATAGGAATAAAATGAGAAATAGAAATGGAAATAGAAATTTGAAATTGAAATTGACATTGAATAGAATATAAATACAAATTAACATGTACATGTAGGAATTGTCATAGAAATTCACATGTAGGTTAAAATCAATGCCTTATATTTTGAATAGAACTGAAATAGTATGAGAAAATAGGATTTTGCAATACCTTATACAAGGAGAAATTTACATAGTAAAAAAATTATTGAAACCAATTATGTAAAAAGAGAGTTAACAAGTAGTCAAAGAGCACACATGTCGAAAACGATCATTGAAACTAGGTCGTTAACATTGAATGAAAACATAAATAGATTTTTAACATTTGCACTAAAATCGATGATATACAAAGTTAGTTAATAAGTAGACATGTTAAGATTCATGACTCATTTTCATAGTCCTTTAAATTAGTTGCATTATTCCATACAAGGAATAATTTACAAAATTATATCCTTCTATTTTAATTTATAAAGTGTAAATGAAGATAGAAATAAAATTAAAAGTAGAAAGTGTTATTGATATTGAATAGAAGTAGAAATAAAATTAGAAATTGCAATGTACATGAAATCAATGTGTTAAAATTTCACACGTACAATGAAATCAAAGTGCTACAAATTGAACAAAACTGAAATAGAATTAGAACTGAGATGTACACTAAAATCAATGTGTTTGAAAATCACATGAACTTTAAAATAAGCTCATTAAAAATTGAGATGTCCAAAGAAATCAATGTGACAAAATATGAAGGTGACATTGAAGAGAAATTGAAATTGACTCTTTTAATGAAACCAATTATGTAAAAAGAGATTAACAAGTAGTCAAATACCACACATGTCAGAAAACGATCATTGAAAACTAGGTCTTATGGTCACCTCGCACCTCAGTACCCTTGGACAAATTCCGTAGTTGACATGTAGACTTTTTCCACTCGTTAACTCAATCAATTAAATAACTTGTGATCATCAATGTACTGAGTAATTGTATGTCTAGATGTTTCTATTTCAATTTCTAATGTGGTAATGGAGATAGAAATAAAATAAGAAATAGAAATGGAAATAGAAATTTGAAATTGAAATTGACATTGAATAGAATATAAATACAAATTAACATGTACATGTAGGAATTGTCATAGAAATTGACATGTACGTTAAAATCAATGCCTTAAATTTTGAATAGAATTGAAATAGTACGAGAAAATGGGATTTTTCAATAACCTATATGAGGAGAAATTTACATAGTAAAAAATTACTGAAACCAATTATGTAAAAAGAGAGTAAACAAGTAGTCAAAGAGCACACATGTCGAGAACGATCATTGAAACTAGGTCGTTAACATTGAATGAAAACATAAATAGATATTTGACATTTGCACTGAAATCGATGATATAGAAAGTTAGTTAATAAGTAGACATGTTAAATTTCATGACTTATTTTCATAGTCCTTTAAATAAGTTGCAGTAATCCATACAAGGATTAATTTACAGAATTATATCCTTCTATTTTAATTTATAAAGTGTATATGGAGATAGAAATAAGATTAAAAGTAGAAAGTGAAATTGATATTCAATAGAAGTAGAAATAAAAATAAAAATTGCAACGTACAGGAAATCAATGTGTTAAAATTTCACATGTACATTCAAATCAATACGCTAGAAATTGAACAAAACTGAAATAGAATTAGAACTGAGATGTACACTAAAATCAATGTGCTTGAAAATCACATGAACTCTGAAATAAACTCATTAAAATTGAGATGTCCAAGGAAATCAATGTGAAAAAATATGAAGGTGACATTGAAGAAAATTGAAATTTACTCTTTTAATGAAACCAATTATGTACAGAGAGAGTTAACAAGTAGTCAAAGAGCACACATGTCAGAAAATGATCATTGAAAACTAGGTCTTATGGTCAATTCGCACCTCAGTACCCTTGGACAAATTCCGTAGTTGACATGTAGACTTTTTCCACTCATTAAGTCAGTCAATTAAATAACTTGTGATCATTTATGTGCTAAGTAATTGTGTGCCTAGATGTTTCTATTTCAATTTCTAATGTGGTAATAGAGATTGAAATAAAATAAGAAATAGAAATGGATATAGAAATTTGAAATTGACATTGGCATTGAATAGAATATAATTACAAATTAACACGTACATATAGGCAATGTCATAGAAATTGACATGTACGTTAAAATCAATGCCTTATATTTAGAGTAGAACTAAAATAGTATGAGAGAATGGGATTTTGCAGTAACCTATACAAGGAGAAATTTAAATAGTAGAAGTTTTACTGAAAGCAATTATGTAAAAAGAGAGTTAACAAGTAGTCAAAGAGCACAAATGTCGAAAACAATCATTGAAACTAGGTCTTCAACATTGAATGAAAACATAAATAGATAGTTGACATTTGCACCGAAATCGATGATATACAAAGTTAGTTAATAAGTAGACATGTTAAGATTCATGACTTATTTTCATAGTCCTTTAAATAAGTTGCAGTAATCCATACAAGGAGTCAAGGAGTAATTTACAGAATTATATCCTCCTATTTTAATTCATAAAGTGTAAATGGAGATAGAAATAAAATTAGAAGTAGAAAGTGAAATTGACATTGAATAGAAATAGAAATAAAAATAAAAATTGCAATGTACATGAAATCAATGTGTTAAAATTTCACACGTACATTGAAATCAATGCACGAGAAAGTGAATAAAATTGAAATAGAATTACAATTGAGATGTACAATAAAATCAATGTGTTTGAAAATCACATGAACCTTAAAATAAGCTCATTAAAAATTGAGATGTCCAAATAAATCAATGATAAAAATTGAAGGGGACATTGAAGTGTAATTGAAATTGACTCTTTTACTGAAACCAATTATGTAAAAAGAGAGTTAACAAGTAGTAAAATAGCACACGTCATAAAACGATCATTGAAAACTAGGTCGTTATGGTGACCTCGCACCTCGGAACCATTGGACAAATTCCGTAGTTGACATGTAGATTTTTTCCACTTGTTAACTCAATCAATTAGATAACTTGTGATCATCTATGTACTGAGTAATTGTATGTCTATATGTTTCTATTTCAATTTCTAATGTGGTAATAGAGATGGAAATAAAATAAGAAATAGAAATGGATATAGAAATTTGAAATTGACATTGGCATTGAATAGAATATAATTACAAATTAATATGTACATGTAGGCAATGTCATGGAAATTGACATGTACGTTAAAAGCAATGCCTTATATTTTGAGTAGAAATGAAATAGTATGAGAAAATTAGTTTTTGTAGTAACCTATATGAGGAGAAATTTACATAGTAAAAAATTTACTAAAACCAATTATGTAAAATGAGAGTTAACAAGTAGTCAAAGAGCACACATGTCGAAAACGATCATTGAAAGTAGGTTGTTAACATTGAAGGAAAACATAAATAGATATTTAACATTTGCACTGAAATCGATGATATACAAAGTTAGTTAATAAGTAGACATGTTAAGATTCATGACTTACTTTCATAGTCCTTTGAATAAGTTGCAGTAATCCATACAAGGAGTAATTTACAGATTTATATCCTTCTATTTTAATTTATAAAGTGTAAATGGAGATAGAAATAAAATTAAAAGTAGAAAGTGAAATTGATACTAAATAGAAGTAGAAATAAAAATAAAAATTGCAATGTACATGATATCAATGTGTTAAAATTTCACACGTACATTGAAAACAATGCATTAGAAATTGAACAAAATTGAAATAGAATTAGAACTGAGATGTACACTAAAATTAATGTGTTTGAAAATCACATGAACTTTAAAATAAGCTCATTAAAAAATGAGATGTCCAGATAAATCAATGTGATAAAAATTGAAGGTGACATTGAAGAGAAATTGAAATTGTCTCTTTTACTGAAACCAATTATGTAAAAAGAGAGTTAACAATTAGAAAAATAGCACACACATAAGAAAACGATCATTGAAAACTAGGTCATTATGGTGACCTTGCACATTGGAACCATTGGACAAATTCCGTAGTTGACATGTAGATTTTTTCCACTCAATAACTCAATCAATTAGATGACTTGTGAAAATCTATGTACTGAGTAATTGTATGTCTAGATGTTTCTATTTCAATTTCTAATGTGGTAATGGAGATAAAAATAAAATAAGAAATAGAAATGGATGTAGAAATTTGAAATTGACATTGGCATTGAATAGAATATAAATACAAATTAACATGTACATTTAGGCAATGTCACAGAAATTGACATGTACGTTAAAATCAATGCCTTATATATTGAATAAAACTGAAATAGTATGAGAGAATGGGATTTTGCAGTAACCTATACGAGGAGAAATTCACATAGTAAAATTTTTACAGAAACCAATTATGTAAAAAGAGAGTTAACAATTAGTCAGAGAGCACACATGTCGAAAACGATCATTGAAACTAGGCCGTTAACATTGAATGAAAATGCTATACAAAGTTAGTTAATAAGTAGACATGTTAAGATTCATGACTTATTTTCATAGTCCTTTAAATAAGTTGCATTATTCCATACAAGGAGTAATTTACATAATTATATCCTTCTATTTTAATTTATAAAGTGTAAATGAAGATTGAAATAAAATTAAAAGTAGAAAGTGTAATTGATATTGAATAGAAGTAGAAATAAAAATAAAAATTGCAATGTACATGAAATCAATGTGTTAAAATTTCACACGTACATTGAAATCAATGCGCTAGAAATTGAACAAAATTGAAATAGAATTAGAACTGAGATTTGCACTAAAATCAATGTGTTTGAAAATAACATGAACTTTAAAATAAGCTCATTAAAAATTGAGATGTCCAAAGAAATCAATGTGATAAAAATTGAAGGTGACATTGAAGAGAAATTGAAATTGACTCTTTTACTGAAACCAATTATGTAAAAAGAGAGTTAAGAAGTAGTCAAATAGCACACATGTCAGAAAACGATCATTGAAAACTAGGTCGTTATGGTGACCTCACACCTCAGAACCATTGGACAAATTCCGTAGTTGACATGTAGATTTTTTCCACTTGTTAACTCAATCAATTAAATAACTTGTGATCATCAATGTACTGAGTAATTTTATGTCTAGATGTTTCTATTTCAATTTCTAATGTGGTAATGGAGATAGAAATAAAATAAGAAATAGAAATGGAAATAGAAATTTGAAATTGACATTTGTATTGAATAGAATATAAATACAAATTAACATGTACATGTAGGCAATTTCATAGAAATTGACATGTATGTTAAAATCAATGCCTTATATTTTGAATAGAACTGAAATAGTACGAGAAAATGGGATTTTGCAATACCCTATACGAGGAGAAATTTACATAATAAAAAAAATATTGAAACCAATTATGTAAAAAGAGAGTCAACAAGTAGTCAAAGAGCACACATGTCGAAAACGATCATTGAAACTAGGTCGTTAACATTGAATGAAAACATAAATAGATATTTAACATTTGCACTAAAATCGATGATATACAAAGTTAGTTAATAAGTAGACATGTTAAGATTTATGACTCATTTTCATAGTCCTTTAAATAAGTTGCAATATTCCATACAAGGAGTAATTTACAGAATTATATCCTTCTATTTTAATTTATAAAACGTAAATGAAGATAGAAATAAAATTAAAAGTAGTAAGTGTTATTGATATTGAATAGAAGCAGAAATAAAAATAAAAATTGCAATGTACATGAAATCAATGTGTTAAAATTTCACACGTAAATTGAACAAAACTGAAATAGAATTAGAACTGAGATGTACACTAAAATCAATGTGTTTGAAAATCACATGAACTTTAAAATAAGCTCATTAAAAATTGAGATGTCCAAAGAAATCAATGTGATAAAAATTGAAGGTGACATTGAAGAGAAACTGAAATTGGCTCTTTTATTGAAACCAATTATGTAAAAAGAGATTAACAAGTAGTCAAATAACACACATGTCAGAAAACGATCATCGAAAACTAGGTCGTTATGGTGACCTCGAACCTCGGAACCATTGGATAAATTTTGTAGTTGAGATGTAGATTTTTTCCACTCGTTAACTCAATCAATTAGATAACTTGTGATCATCTATGTACTGAGTAAAAATCTTATGCTTGTGGATGTCTCCTCTCTGGTTGAGAGGGAGTGAGGGTAGACACCATATTATCCATGTGTCATGTACTATGGCAAGGACTAACAATCGTAAGAGTAAAGAAACTAGTAGGGAGAATGGTGGATTGGATAAACTTCTGGGACCAATATTCTTTGAGAATTTGGACTTTGACTAGGACTAATCACCATAAGTCAAGTACATTAATCCAAGATAAGAATAGTCATGAGGATTGAAATTTCCTAGTGTTAAATATTATGATAATGGATTAGGAAATGATCAAGTGAGGACATACCTGGTGAACATCTTGGTGGGGTAAGTGCCTAGAGAGGCAGTGGTGTCCAAATTTATACGTCCCAACATTGTGCTTTGATCTAATGGAGAGATAAACTTGTTAGTCAAGGCCTTACTATTTTGACAATGTTGGCTATGATGATGTAAATCATCATTGATGCTTATCAATCCAGATCCCTTCTTATATGAATATTTCAACTTGAGAGTACATTTTTGTCTCATTATGAGTACCTCCCTAGTTTAGAGGGAGGGTCATCATCTTCATTATCGCCATCATCACCACCATAAATGTCATCATTTCATTATCGTCATAATCACCATTCATGTCTTCATCATCATCATGATTATGGATATTGTCATCAATTGTTCATAATTATAGGCATCATAAGAAATATCATCAACCTAAAAAATGTTACGAGTGCTCGAAAAGGGTTGTTAGGACACATGATATATGCAAGAAAAATAAAAACTTTATTTTTTAGAGATGATCGATGATCATCATCATTACTAACATTATCATCGTCATTATAATTGTCATCATCCCCATCATCATAACTAATATAATTTTTATCATAATTGTTGTCATCTTCATCATGAACATCATAATCATCATTCATGCCATTATTGTTCTTGATGATGACCAAGATGAA
Organism: Pinus tabuliformis; assembly: GCA_031772625.1. Classification (NCBI taxonomy): domain Eukaryota; kingdom Viridiplantae; phylum Streptophyta; class Pinopsida; order Pinales; family Pinaceae; genus Pinus; species Pinus tabuliformis. The sequence continues at coordinate 342,936,358 of CM062816.1, forward strand.
AATAATGATAATGATGATCAGATGATGATGACTTGGAAGATGACGCCAAAGATAATTATTATGATTTTGAGTCTTGACCATGACAACATTTAAAAATTGGGAAGAATGGCCAAGGTCATTAGCATCATCATCATCATCATTGTCATTGTAACTCTCATCGTCTTTATCATCATTGTCATTATCATAACAATCACAATTCATGTCATCGTCATCATCTTCATTATCATCATCGTTATAATTATTGACATTGTCATCAGTTGTTCATAATTTTCAATGTCATAAGAAATATCATCAATGCAAAAAATATGATGTGTGTTGGAAAAAGGATGCAAAAGTGAACAAAAAAAATGGGGGTAAAAATAGATGTAAATTTGGATGAAGAGTGGACACAACATGAGTAGATGCAGGACAAGACAGAAAATTTGACACATAAGTGGATGAAAAAATAGATGCAATAGTTGATGCAAACTTGAACACAAAATAGGATTCAAAAATGGATGAAAAAGTGGAAGAAAACATGGGCACAATAGTAGGCATAAAACTTAGCATGAATTGTGGTGACACAAATGTGGATACTACAATGAATGTAAAAAAAAAAGACACAAACTTGAATGCAAAAAGGAGGAAAACTTGGATGAAAAAAGGGATGTAAACATGGGCCAAACATGGGTGCAATAGTGAACACAAAATTAGTTGCAAAATTGGACGAATCAAAAGTGGATGTAAAAGTAGATTCGAAATGGGATGCAAAAAACATATACAATATTTGATGCAAACTTGGACACAAAAGATGATACAAATGTGGATGCAATAGTGGAAGAAAATGTGGGTTGCAACGATAGGCATAAGATATGGCACAAATCATAGCACAAAAAAAGTGGATGAGAAAGTGGATGTAATAATAGACCAAAAAAAGATGAAAACTTAGATGCAAGACAAGATGCTATAAGGGATGTAAAAGTGGATGCAAACACGGGTTCAACATGAGAAACAAAATTGGATGCAAAATAGGGATGCAATGGAAGTACATGCAAAAGAAGCTACAAAATGATATTCAAAACCCAACACAAAAGTGTATGCAAAAATAGATGCAATGTTTTATGCAAAAGAGGATGCGAAGATGGATGCAAAATTGGAAGAAAACGTGGGTACAATAGTAAGTACAAAACATGGCACAAATTGTGTCACAATAAAAGTGGATGTAATGATAGATACAAAAAAAGAAGCAAATGAAGATGAAAAATAGGATGCAAAAAGGGATGTAAAAGTGGGTGTAAACATGGGTGCAACAATGGATGTAAAATATGATGTAAAAGTTGATGCAACAAAATTCTATGCAAAAGTAGATGCAATACAAGACACAAAACCTGATGCAAATCTTGACACAAAAGTGGATATAAAAAGGGATTAAAAATAGATGTAAAAGTCGATGAAAACCTAGATGTATATGAGGATGCAATCGTGGATGCAAATTTAGAAACAAAAAGGGGTGCAAAGGGAGGTGTCAAACTAGGTGCAAATTATGGCACAAGAAAAATGGATGCAATAGTGGACACAATAATAGATGAAAAAGTGGATGTAAATATGGATGCAAAACAAGATGTAAAAGTTAATGCAACAAAAATAGATGCAAAATTAGATGCAAAAACTAGACACAAACCTCGATGCAAAACTTGGAACAAAGGGGATGCAAAAATGGATGCAAAAAATGATTTAAAAAATGATGCAAAAGAGGATGCAAGAGATGATGCAAAAGTTGATGCAAGTGTAGGTGCAAAAAGTGGATGCAATAGAGGATGCAAAAGATGGTGAAACAAAATTAGGTGCCAAACTTGATGCAAAACATGGTGCAAAGGATGGCACAAAACTTGGCATAAAACGCGGCGTAAAACTTGGTGTAAAATCTGGTGTAGAACCTATTACAATACCTGGTGCTAAACTTGATGTAAGACTTGGTGCAAAACTCGGTGAAAACTTTGCATCAAGTTTTGCACCATATTTGATAAATGGACACAAATAGCACCAAAAAGGGTCTCTAGATACAAAAAAGGAAGCAAAAAGGGATGCTAATCACAGGGTTTTGTTGTAGTGTAATGATGACACCTACAACTTTGACATGAACCTTGAATACAAAATAATGTTGGAATATTTTGAGTAAGTTTGATCGTTTGGCATTGAAATCCATTAAGGGTTTTTGAAGCAGCTCTTTTGGTTGTCACAGTAAGATAATACTTCTCATATAAAACAATGATATTTTGACAACATTGATGACAATGAAACTGTTGTGATATGATGATGTGACTTGAATTGACAACTTTGTGAACAATGACAGTGAATTGTGGCATGATAAGTGATATATTTGATATTACAACAAAAGATGATGGCACATTGACTATGTGAGCAATAGTAATAAGACATATGCTAGTATCCCTCCTTGGGAAGAGTTTGAGAGCATTGCAAGCAAGTTAAAGGGATGACCTGAGGCATATTGGTTTGAGATACTATCAATGGACATCAGTGCCTAGTATTTGCAGTAGCATTAGTAGCTTGAGATAGTTATGTGGATGATTTCTCTATGAACTAGTGAACACATACTTATTCGAGATTAGTGCAGTGCAGTGACAACGTATACAATGATCAAGTTGAGCAGTGATGTGCAATAGTCAGTGGTCAATTTGAGCAATGATGTGCAGTGGTCAGATTGAGTAGTTGTCAGATATTGTGACAACATTGATAGATAGGATTTGATGTGAAACTAGTCTAGTGGATTGATTGGGCAATGGTCAGTTTGGGCAGTTTTGTGCAACATATATAGTTCAACAATATCTTATTTACAACTTTCTTATATTGATTCAGAGCACAGGGGCATCCAGTTTGAATATTGTGAAACATGGTCCAAGGGTGGTGCAAGGCAGGTGATTGGAGTCACCTTTAGGTTGGTGCCTTAGAACACTTCAGGGTGGTAGTATGGTGCTAGGGTGGGTCAAAGCTTACAATAGGGTGTTGGTGCGTCCTTTTAGCGGGTGCTGATAAAACACAGGGCGTGGGTGCATCCTTGAGGTTGGTATTTTTAAACCAAGGGGTTGCAAACTACTTCAGTTGTAGAAGAAAACTTGATGTAATTATTTATTTTAAAGAGAAGAAGATAATTACTAAGAAGTGTTCGGTGGCTTTTTACCTGGAGGGGGTTTTTCACCTAAAAATATTTGTGTTTGTTATCTCTGTCTTTCTGTATTGTTGTATGGTGTTGTCTACTACTTTTGATATCTAATACTGAATAATAATAATATTTATTAAGATGTTTTTCGGCAATAATCACATCGAAATTCATTTGTCGACGCGTTTCGAAACAACAAGTGTGGTTCATCATCAGGATGAGATGAAGAATCAGATCATTGAAACAAGTTAAATAGAGAGATCAATCATTCAACGGCTATATAAACAACTACTTTTGACCAAGGAAATGACTACAAAGGACTGGGCAACAACTACATTTGACTGGACTAAGAGACAGGGAAAGAAATAAAAATTATGTAAATCGTTGAACCAAAAAAAGGACATTGTCGTTCTTAAAGTCGACAAAGGTGGGGTTGATGTTATCCTTGACAGAGAGGATTATCAAAGGAAAATGTTGGATCATCTTTATAATAGTGGAAGCTATAAAAATCTTAATAAGAATCCCCTAAAAAGGATCTCCAGAACAGTCGCTCTTGATATAAAGTCTAGTAACATTGTGGGTTCCTTTTTCCACAAGCTAATTCAGAGTAGCCCCATCACTCCAAGGATCTATGGGCTCCCAAAGATCCATTGTCAAGACCATAGGAGGACCAACCTACCTCCTAGCCAAATACCTTGCTTCTAAGCTTAAACCCCTCGTTGGCCTCAAAGAGTCATTCGTCAAAGATTTTTCTTTGTTTCTCAATGAGTTAAAGGGCATAAAGTTTGACCATGGGGACCTTATTGTGAGTTTTGATGTGATTTCCCTTTATACTTGAATCCCTATCCAGGAGGCCAGTGAGGTCATCAATCACCTCACTGACCCCGATACCCCTGGCTTAGTTGAGATCTGTCTTACTTCCACTTTTTTCTGCTTTGAAAGGGAATTCTATGAGCAGACATGCGGGGTTGCCATGGGATCCCCCTGTCCCTGGTTTTTGCTAATATTTTTATGGAAGAATTTGAATCCAAGGCTTTGGCCTTGGCTTGTCTCCTGCCCAAACTATGGAAGATATTTTTGGATGACACCGGTGTCATCTGGTTTCATGGCCAGGAAGAATTAGATCTTTTTTTCCAACATCTCAATAGTCAATATTCCTCCATAAAGTTCACTATGGAGCAGGAAATTGATGGGTGATTGCCTTTCATTGATGTTCTCATTTCGAAGATTGATGACGGTTCTTTCTCCCATCAGGTGTTTTGAAAGAAAACTCATACTGAGCAGTGTCTTCATGCCAACTCCCATCATTTCCCTGCTCAAAAGTTGGGTGTTCTCAACACACTAGCTACTCGTGCACTGAGAATATATGATGAAAAGTCCCTTGATAAAGAGAAAGCCCATCTCCTTAATGTTTTTTTCAACAATGGATATAGTAGGCACCAAGGTCTGAAAGCCTTCCTTAAAGCTAGCAGAGGTCCCAAGGTCAAGAAAGACCCTAAAGATCGGTTCTCAGGGGTTCATCTCCCTTTCATCCAAGGGACCACTGACAATATTGCAAGAATCCTTAGGAATCATAGTGTTCCCTCAACCTTTAGACCCCTTAACACCATTCATAGTTCCCTAAGATTTGTTAAAGACCCTGTTGACCCTAAGGACATGAAAGGTGTTTATGTTATCCCTTGTTCCTGTGGGACCCCCTATGTGGGTGAAACATGGCGCTCTATTAATCAGAGGATTCATGAGCATGTCGTTGATATCAAACATGGGAGGACCTGGTCTTCCACCTTGGATGAACACGCGGAGAAGACTAAGCATCATATATGTATTGAAGAGGCCCAAGTTATTGCTAAGATTTCTCCTTTTCATCACCAAAAATTTAGGGAGGCCATTGAAATTAAAAGAAGGCCGAGCAATCTCAACAGAGATGACGACTGGAAGATTAGCAGTTGCTGGATCCCCACCCTTTCCCCCCTGTTTGGTCCTTTTTGGCCTTTTTTCTATCTGGTTTTTACTCCCTCATCCGCGGGATTGTTTATTTCCCCTTTATTCTCATTGCTAGTGTTTTGATTTTTTCCTTTGATTCTCATTAAATTTTTGTTTAATTAATATTATTAATATTTTAATCTTATTAGTTCGCTTAGATTTCATTTTCAAATTGAAGGTTAATAAGGCTTCCTTCTCTTCATTTTATTAGGTTTAATTTCCTAGGTTTAGTTCTAAAATAGTTTTACACTTTACCTAGTTTTTATTATTTGTGATATATATATATATATATATATATATATATATATAGACTTATTAACTAATTAGTGGGTTAATTAATAAACATTTAGGATTATTCCCTATTTATCCCATGATACTTTTAATGAAAATAAATAAATTTAATATTTAAATTAACTAATTATTTATAAACAATTTATCCCATAAATCTTCATAGAATTTACCCTTATTTTATTACTTATTTAGTTACATATATAGTGAAAATAAATAAATAAATGAACTTAGAATCATGTTAACTAATTAACTAACTAGTTATTAGTTTTATAATAGTCCTATAATAATACAAATCTTTGGGTAGTTTTAAAGTATTAAAGAGGATATTAAAATATTTAGGTTTTAGGTTCTAAGTTTAAGTTCATTAAAACAATTTAGTTAATTATAAACAGATTTATTTGTTACAAATAAAAATAATAATGAATTGATTTAACAAACAAACTATTTAATTAATTAATTATTAATTAATTATTATTCCTTTCCCTATCTCTTGGTCCAGTCAAATGTAGTTGTTGCCTAGTCCTTTGTAGTCATTTCCTTGGTCAAAAGTAGCTGCTTTTATAGTCGTTGAATGATTGATCTCTCTATTTAACTTTTTTCCATGATCTGATTCTTCATCTCGTCCTGACGATGAACCACACTTGTTGGTTCGAAACACGTCGACAAATGAATTTCGATGTGATTATTGTTAAAAACCATCTTAATAAACTTGATATGGATCACAGAAGCCTAAATTCAATAATAATAATATTTTTTTGAAGATTAACTAATGCTCTGAAAAGATTAATAAAGTGTTAATTTCTAAGGAATATTGATTCACCCCACTCTAAGTATTTCCAACAATTGGTATCAGAGCATGTTCCTTCAATAGTAGCTTAACAGTTGGAAGGAAGATCTCAGAGTACAAAGTTGAAAAAATCAAAGAAGAAAGTCACCAAGCATTCAAAGGAACATCTAGGTATTAAAATAGTTTCAAATCCAATTATCATTGATGAAGATGTTGGTCCAATTCCTATGTTCAATGAATTAAGTTTTGTATTCTGGAAAGATAGAATGGAAGCTTATTTGAAAACTCAAGAATATTATAGATGGCACTCTATTGTCTTTGGAGATACATCTACCGAAGAATTTAGAAGATACAATATGAAAGCCATAAATGTAATTCTTGGTACTCTGCCACACACTGTAAAAGTGAAACTTGGCCAATACTCATCCGCCAAACATCTTTGGGTGAAAATTCGAGATCTCTATGAAGGTTGACAACATATAGGTCAAGATAAATATGTTGATAATCATGTAGACCCTCATATCAAAGAATAAAATATTGATGCTGAAGAAGAATTAGAAAATGAATTAATTAATATCTTTAAACCATGGAAGAACACAAAGAAGGAAAATGTCACACTCAATGAAGAAGTTGCTCTATTGAAACTCCAAGTGCAGGAAATAGAAAAGAAAGAGAAAGACCTCATAAGCCTGTTGCACTAAAAATTGTCACCTTGACATTCTGCAATCTGTGTGAGTCTATTACCACTCATACTTATCCTCCTGTGCAAGTCTAAAGCCTCAGTTCTTCATATCAAGCCTGGAAAGTAAGAGAAAAGCCCTAAAAGTATTTAAAACTCTGGTTCCGAACTTTCTCTTAGTCTTACCTGCGGTCCCACACCTAATGGTCATGTCCCCTGCACACCTGACCGCTCTGTCTCTGTGTTATGGGTGCGGACCCCTATAAAAGTTACAAGGCGCGAGTATATTCTAAAAAACTCACTTTCACTCATTTCTAGAAGCTTCTGGAAGGAATCTTGAGGTGGCAAGTTCACTCTCTTAAGGTTCATGCATCCCATACCTTAAGGAGCTAACCCCTTGATGTGAGGAGCTTATCCCTTTGAAGGATGACTCTATCCCTTCATAGGTGGACCTGTAACCTCCTTCCTCTGCACTATAAAATGAAGCATTGGGCTAGTTATTGGAAAGTTTGAAAGCTGAATATTTTTGAGGTGAAATGCTGCTGGAACTTAGTCTTCTTAGTTGAGCTTTTATGAGGAGAGATTACATACCTCTAAGATCTCATTTAGAAGAGTGCAAGGCTTGTCAAAGTAAAGGAAATTCTTGTTTCAGACCCCGGGAAGAGCTTGTTCAACATCACGGCTGAAAAGGTTGTAAGGTTCTTCTACTTTAAAGTTAATACAAATAAATTTGTTTTTCTCAATAAGCTGTTCATTTATGGTTTATTTTATGGATTCCTTGATCACCATAATAGACATGATTTACTATATTTTCTATGTAGGTGTTATTTGATGTTTGCTTGTTTGTGTTTTCAAGTCTTTAAAAGATAACTCTTTCGGACGATCGAGGGATGACTACAACGAACAAGCATTGGATCTAAGGTAGGATCGTAACACCTCTATAGTCTATATTTGTAAATTGCATATGTCTAGAGAAAGATAGATTTATTTGTCTGTTTGTTGCGAGATTATCTTGTGATACTAGGGAGATCGGTCTTGTCCGCAAGAACGATTTATCCGATCAACAAATTGGCAACTCCGCTGGGGAATGAATTTGATTTTTGGTTTTCCTTTGTTTTGATTTAAGAAACTTGTTTTCATTTCTGTTTTTTGACTAATGAATGCTGGCTTGGGTATTTTTTATAATCTGTATTATTTTTTGTTTTTTCCGAAGTTTTCAAGGGACCGCACTTTCTCTTTACAGGTAGTGCGGGCATCTACGCACTTTTCCTTTAGTAAACAGAGCGGAACCGCACCTGTTTCTTCTAGAACCTGCATACCCTGTAAAATTTTGTGAAAAACCTAAAATGCCTTCTTCCAGTTAGGTTTAGCTTTGATTTAGGATTGTTAGTGTCTACCCAGATCTGTATTTTTTCTGTCAAAAATCTCTTATGAGTGAGTTCTGATAGTATTTTTGTTTTGGATGATTTTCTAGAAGTTTTGCATGCTTGGAATGGTTTTCACATGGTCTCTGTAGTGACTCAAATATCAGAAGCTTGAGAAACCTTAGATCACCCTGGTGTCTTTTCGTCTTCTTGATGAGTCTGACTTGGTTGTAAAATCTATCCTTTGTGAGAAATAGATTTAGTTTTCTCCTTGCAAATCTTTGAACAAACTTTGTTATAAGTTTTGAATTTCATTTTTACAAAAGAAAACATATCTGGATGTTTTTTGGTTGATTTGTTATTCTGAACAAATGAATCCTTAGTTTACTGAACAACTAAGCAAAACGTCCTCAAAAAGAATTGAAGCTTTTATTTAATTAGATTTTTAAAAGTTTTTAGATCTCAAAATTAGTTTTGTAGTTTTGAGTGTTTTTCTAAAACTTGTAGATCTCTTTTGAAGCAAATTGTTTTTTGTAGTTTCGAGTTTTGGAAAAGGAAAGGGATTTATTGTGAGCATTAATTAGTAGTCTCGTTTTGAGTTCTTATTGAAAAAGACAAAAAGATTTTCTTTTTATTTTCATGTTGAAAGAAAGACTTGTTTCTTAAAGAATTGCATTCTCGAACTCTTTCTTTTAGCTAGAATTTCATTGAAAGAAAAACGAATTGCTTATCATTTTAGGTGCATTTTTTAGTGTTTTTGGAGTCAAGTCTTCACACCATCAAAGTTTCATTTCCATACCTATTGACTTAAAGAACAACCCATAAAAGCAACGCTTAATTAAAATTGATCTAGTAATCTTTTTTATTTCTAGGGCTCTTATCACCAATATAGCTTAGGCTAGTATCTTGGAGTAGGGAGTAATTAACTCTCCAAGATAGTTAAAACAAACAAGTAGATACATATTGCGGTAGGAAATAAATCCAATTGTAATTGATACATTCTGGGAAGCTTCTCTTAAAGGAGTCAATCATGAGATCATGTCCAAACCTTTGAGACAATCAAGTCTGTTTCATTGGGAAAGATAGAAGATTTGTGCGTATTAAAAATGGTAAACCTCAGATTAACCATTGTCGAGGAGCCTGGGGTCACTTGTTGGTAAGCCTCAGATTGATCATGTTGAGGAGCCTTCAAGGGGATTGAGCTTTGTTACTCTGCCCTTGCGCATAGATTGGATCGTAGATTGTTCCCCCAGTTGTATTTGTTGTTATTGGTAACCTTAGTGTCCATAAACTTAAGATTATTTCCTAAGGTGACGGTGAAGGACGGGTCTCACTGTACCTGGAGTAGACGTCGACTAGACTCACTTAGACTCTCTGGGGGGTTCTCTTCACTCGAGATGGTTTTGTGAAGAAACTTGTGCCAGTCTGTTTCATTAAGCAGGTTGTCGGGGTAACTGTTCCAACCGCCCTTTCTGTATTAAAATTCTACGACGTTGGATTTCATCACCAACTAGTGTTTTTAGTACGGGAAGTTACTGTTTGTGTGTGGTTTGAACTCTTAGATTTTTTAGGCATGTGATTCAGTTGTTTGTTTCTTTAGAGACTTTAGGTGATTTTATTGAAATTTTCTTTGTTTGCGTGTGATTATTTTCATCCTACACCCAGAGGTTATTATCCTTGGTCGATCATGTCAAGACAATCATCTATGTTTTCCCAATCACCGGAAACATTTTTATATGGCGGTCCTACTATTCCTTTGGGGTACCAGTCACTTTCTGGTACTTTTTTAGGAGCAACTCCTCGACCGACTGAACATCAGTTATCACCTGGTAATAATGGAACTAAAACATTGAACGTAGAGCAAATTCTTATGATGTCTGGTAGTATTCCAAATCCTCAACCTCAAGGTAGTCAGTTACTGCCTGGGGGGCAAGGTAGTCAGTTACCACCTAGAGGGCAAGGTATTCAGTTACTGCCTGGGGGGCAAGGTAGTCAGTTACCGCCTGGGGGGCAACCCCAAGGTAGTCAGTTTCCGCCTGGAGGGCTACCTCAAGGTTTTCAACCTTCAGGACAATACATACCCCAAGGTCAACCCCAGACTCAATATGTTCCTCAGGAGGCCTATCAACCCCAGATTTAGTATGTTCCTCAAGGTTATCAACCTCAAGGTCAGTACCCAACTCAAGGTTTCCAACCGCCTTCTAGTCAATCATTTTTACAAGGGGCTGGAAATGTACCACCTAATTATTAGCCCTACGTTCAACCAGGTTATGGTCCTCCATATGCACAACCTTTTATGAGTCTCGGAATGAACATGGTGTGGGATCTGTCTCAAACTCAACAAACTTCGCAACCTAATGTGCAGTTACCTTATCAAGCTGGACAAACTTTGGTTTCTGGTCTAACCCAGCAACCCATCCAACCTATCGTTCAAATCCCTGCATCTGGTACAGTTCAGCAGCTTGGGCCTAGCTCACCTTAGACTCCGCCTCAAATTGCTACAACTTATGTTCAACCTACCACACCTCTTTCTGGAGTATCTGTAGCTCTCGTTTCTACTATCCCTATATCAGTATAATCTCCTCAAGTCTCTGTGCCATAGTCAAGACCTACAGTTCAGACTTCGGTCCAGATGCCTGCAGGACAAGCTGGTCCAAGTACGATTGCCACAATTCAACCGCAATTCACTTATCAACCGTACCAAGGATAGTATCAATTCGGTCCTACTGTACAAAACCCAGTTTATCAGTATCAACCGTATCCGGGCTATACTTATCAACAACCTCAACAACCCCAGTTTGGTTCGGTTAATCCTGGTTTTCCAGGAGGTTATAACATTGCTAACGTAAATATGATTCCAAGTTATCGTGGATATCCTCCTCCTGGAGCTGGTCTCATTACTCAAGGTTTTCGCGACCCTAACCATCAGTTACCATTTATTGCAACTTTGGATTTACCTGATTTGTCGCGCCTTACGAACGATCCAATTAACTATCTTCCGTATTGGCCGCCAATGCCTAATAAGTTGCCTAGTGATATCCCAAAATTCGAGGGTAAGTCAGGGGAGTATCCATTAAATCACGTCATGACTTATCACCTCTGGTGTGCATCTAGTTCAATCATTGATGATTCAATTCATTTGCGTCTTTTTCAACGAACTCTCATTGGTCTTGCCGCCAAATGGTACATTGAGTTACCACGAGCCTCTTTTAATAATTTCAATCAGTTAGCTACTGCTTTGTTAACTCATTTTCAGTTGCCTGTCAAATACGACAATGGCATGGAACTGTTAACTTCACTAAAACAATCCATGTCCACATATATTTCTGATCATATTCATGAATGGCAACATAGAAGGCGTTTAGTGAAAGTTTTCATTTCGGATCAAATTTTAGTGGAATGGTTCGTTAAATCATTGTTACCTAAAATCACTGAAGATGTAGCTAAGGCAAGAATTGTCACTGAAGAGCAAGTCATTGCTTAGGCTCAGTACCTTGACCTCGTTTATACGTAGTCAGGTACTTTACATGAAAAAATCCCTAATCTTCCAAAAACTACAGCTCCTTCAGGGTCTCATGCTGTTGATGGTATGATTGGTTCAGTTAGTATCAAAAGCAAGAAGAATTCTTCTCCTACAATAACTTTACCTGATTCCCCGAAAGGAGATTCTTCCGTTGAAGTTTCTGCTGACCTCCATGTCATAGATTCATCTACGACCAAATTTGGTAGTAAAGAGAAGGGGAAGAACAAAAACACTCAAAATTCAAAAGATAAAACGAATAAAAATGAATCTACTGACGAAAAACAAGAACCTCGCTATCCTTGTTTCATTTGCCACGAGGATCATTTTACTAAAGAATGCCCATATCGAGCAAAGTTTTCGAAATTTGTTAAAGGTTCTCAAACGCCTATTGTCTTGAAGGATCCTTTTCCTACTCAAGATAGTAAGGTGGTTGGTTCTTCCTCGAATACCTCAGAAGAACCCATTATGATGATGTCTCATGTCAGGATTGCGACACGATCGCAAGATTATGGTAGTAAAAATCCTGTTGATGGTAAAGAAGCAGAATCTTCTAATTCAAATACATCAACGACACCTCCTCATGGGTCTCCTCCACTACAGATCGAGAAACCCAACCCTGACTTAGTAATCAAACCGCCTGCTAAAAGTATATTTCGGAAATCAGCTTTCGATCCACATGCGATAGCTGCTCACAATTATAACATTGTTGAAGACTTAGCCATTGCCCCTTCAGCAATGTCGGCTTTGGAAGTGCTGCAATCATGCCCAACACGCGTAAATTACTATTGTCTGCTATAGGAGCTGTTGATATTCAGGATCCGAACCTAATAATCTTCGATTTAGAGAATAGTACACCCCGCCTCCCTCATGAAATGGCTTTTCAAATTCCAGTGTTAGTAAAAAACAGGCCTTGCTTTCGGACTATGATTGATGAAGAGGCTTCTACATGTATTATGTCGATCTAGTGTTGGAGATCGCTTGGTTCTCCCACACTCAATCAGTCTACGAAAATTCTAAAGGCTTTTTGATGGCCGAGGGTTCCATCCTTTTGGTATTTTCCAGGATTTACCTATAGGAGTCGAAGCCAAAACCGTAAATCTAGATGTGGAAGTGGTTGATGCCCCTCTAGATTACAACCTTCTCTTGGGTCGCAGTTGGTCGTATGCTATGACTGTTATTGTTTCATCAGTCTTTCGGCTTATAAAGTTTCCTCATAACAGGAAAGATTGTTACAATATACCAGCTGACTTATTTCTCATCCGACCTAGCCTCTATAGATAGTGTTCAGCACATCAATAAAACGACTATCCCTTACAAAGATGTTGGAGTAGGTTTGATTAAAGATTCTGGTTTATTAGGAACTTTTTCCTTCCCTCCTCCTAACGTATCGCCTTCTATTGCAACTATTCATATGATTTCATCGAATAATGTTACTTTTGATGATCCTCGAATCGTACCTTCCGATTCTGAGGTGGATTCATTTGATGGCGCGATGCCTTTGAAATTTTATATCAAGTTGTACGGTCGTTTTTCGATTCTTGACCAATCTCGAGGATAGTTTATTCCTGTCTCAACCTTGTTAAAAAATGAAACAAGGAGTCTAGAGCATAGTTCCTTGTCTTGTGTCAAGCTCTTTAAAAAATGAAACAAGGATCCTCGAGGATAGTTTTGTTCCTGTGTCAACCTCGTTAAAAAATGAAACAGGGTGTCTCGAGGATAGTTTTGTTCCTGTGTCAACCTCGTTAAAAAATGAAACAGGGTGTCCCGAGCATAGTTCCTTGTCTTGTGTCAAGCTCGTTAAAAGAAATGAAACAAGGAGTTTCGAGGATAGCTTTGTTCCTATGTCAACCTCGTTAAAAAATGAAACCGGATGTGTGGAGCATAGTTCCTGTCAAGCTCTTTAAAAAATGAAACAAGGATCCTCGAGGATAGTTTGTTCCTGTGTCAACCTCGTTAAAAAATGAAACCTGATATCTCGAGGATAATTTATTCCTGTCTCAACCTCGTTTAAAAAAAAATGAAACAAGGATCCTCGAGGATAGTTTTGTTCCTGTGTCAACCTCGTTAAAAAATGAAACAGGGTGTCTCAAGGATAGTTTTGTTCCTGTGTCAACCTCGTTAAAAAATGAAACAGGGTGTCTCGAGGATAGTTTTGTTCCTGTGTCAACCTCATTAAAAAATGAAACAGGGTGTTTCGAGGAGAGTTTTGTTCCTTTGTCAACCTCGTTAAAAAATGAAACAAGGATTCTTGAGGATAGTTTGTTCCCGTGTCAACCTCGTTAAAAAATGAAACTGGATGTCTGAAGCATAGTTCTTTGTCTTGTGTCATTCTCGTTAAAAAATGAAACAAGGAGTCGTGAGCATAGTTCCTTGTCTTGTGTCAAGCTCGTTTAAAAAATGAAACAAGGGTTATGAGGATAGTTCTTTTACTGTGTCAACCTCATTAAAAAATGAAAAAACTCCCACGAAAGTGAACCTTCATTCCATCCACCTCGTTGAATGCAATGAAGCTTGGGGGGCATGTACCTCAATTTGTGTCATTATGCTGGGGGCATGCGAACTTATAATGAGCATAGTTTTAGTTTCAAGCTTGTGTAAACATGAAACTGAATCCAAGCAAAGTTCTCTGTGGTTCAAGCTTGTGTAAAAATGAACCCATACCCGATTTACATCTCGTGATTGCCATTTTTATCCACTAAATTCTGTTAGATGAGCCTTGGTTGTTTCATTCCATCGCCACCATCTCTTTGACCGATCATATGCTTTCACTTGGTTGTTTTTCCTTTCCTGAGGGACCGCAGCGATGAGTGGTTTTATTAGCCAGCCTCTTGACCATTACATGTTTTGAGCAGTTCCACCATTGTTAGAACTAGTTGCTACACTTTATACCACTCGTTCCTCTAGGACAAGTCTTCTTTAAGCTCTTTTCTGACTCGTAAAATATGAAAAGATTGCCAAGATTTTTCTTTTTTAACTCGTTAAACAGAATAAAAAGGCAGTCCACTTTCAGCTCTTTTCTGACCGTATAAACATGAAAATATCATCGGAATTTTGTCATTTCAGGTTCGATACTGGTTCGATCACTTTTTTACTTTTTTGGATCGGAGTCACTAATTATGAAAAGTACTCCTTGATCGTAATGGTCAAGCAGTTCTCTCAAGTATTATTTTATACATTTTCGGGCTTGAGGGACACAAATTTATGAAAAATGACCCTTCTCGAGTCTGAGTTTTACCTATGTCGGACTCGTTAAACCTTGACAACATTGGACTTGTCATCATGACAAGACTAGAGTCCTCTTTAAACCCTTTTCAGACTCGTTAAATATGAAAAGACTGTCGAGCGCTTGTCCTTTCCAACTCATTAAAGTATTGGAAATTTCATCCCTCCTGTATTATTTTATCCTTTTTCGGACTTGAGGGATTATTTTACGAAAAAGTACCCCCATGGATTTTTTCTTCTGAGTCCCTAAAATTGAAAAACACCGAGTTTTTCCTATACTGGACTATTTAAAATTTAATAGTAAAGGACTTGTTCAATTTTAAACAAGAACGAACCACTCCTTCTTAGGGTTGAAATTTTAAGTTAAGTTGGACTCATCCGAAGGATGAGCTTATAAACAAGCAAATGTTATCCTCCTCAAGCTTGTCAAAAATAAAGAGGTACTTGCCAGAAATGGCGGGGGAAAAGAGAGAAAAATGAACCTGTTTGTTACACTTTGTTCTGTAAAAACCCGTCAACCACTCTTGAACATGACACTTTTTGTTCACCTGGGTTGGGAAATCCTTTGCCTAACAGTTAATCAAACCACATTGAAAGTCTTTAGCCGGTTTCTGGGCATTAGCTTTGGGTCAATTGTCACCAAACCATCTGCAGTGTCGTTATGTGTTCAAGAGATCAGTTCAAACGAACCATTCATTTGCAAAATATATGTCATCCATTTTGACCATCCCTCAGTCAGTCCTTGCAAATATATCTCTTCAAAACTTGATCTATGATTTCGTGTTGTGGGTTTGACTACGACGGATCACTTTCTATCGACTTCAGCTCATTATCTAGGAAGTTGATCTAGAAATCGTCATTACCTTGAAAGTTGCATGCCCTAATGGCAGTTTTCTCGCCTTCGACGATAGGTTGCATCATTGACCTTCGATCGAATGATTCTGTGACATGTTCCACTTCAACTCATTTATTCGCATTTCATGGATTGTACTGGGTACTTTGAGAGCCATTGACATTACTGGTGGTTTCTCTCACACTTGTTAACAGTTTATATCATTGACTGGTAATCAAGTGGTTTCTACCATGTTCAACTTCGACACATTCATTCACATGGATAGAATCGTACTAGTTCGGGAAGCGGAAATCAAGACCCTGGATCTAGTTTCTACCATCCAGGCTACAAGGAATTTTGTTATTCATTATATAGTGGACTATTCATAAACAGATGGCTGCGTCCATACTATGTCTACACATGTCTATACTCTTGATGTATTACAAAGTCATTCCTGTATCAGAGCAGTTTAGTCAGTTTTCTAGTCAGTTTTGATCTGAGTATGGGAATGCCTACCTCAGCGATGATGTGTTTGCATATATATATTTTGCATTGAATGTTTTTACAAGTTCCAATTGGGGTGTCCACAGGATGATCCTTGAAATGATAAAGTACTTCACTCTTCATACATGAAAGACTCTATCTTCATATATTACAGACTTCGCACTTTAGGGGGCAATCTATTGCACTAAAAATTGTCACCTTGACATTCTGCAATCTGTGTGAGTCTATTACCACTCATACTTACCTCCTTTGCAAGTCTAAAGCCTTAGTTCTTCATATCAAGCCTTTAAAGTAAGAGAAAAGCCCTAAAAGTCTTTAAAACTCTGGTTCCACACTTTCTCTTAGTCTTACCTGCGGTCCCGCACCTAATGGTCATGTCCCCTGTGCACTTGACCGCTCTGTCTTTGTGTTATGGGTGCGAACCCCTGTGAAAGTTAAAAGGTGCGAGTATATTCTAAAAAACTCACTTTCAGTCATTTCTAGAAGCTTCTAGAAGAAATATTGAGGTGGCAAGTTCGCTCTCTTAAGGTTCATGCATCCCATACCTTAAGGAGCTAACCCCTTGATGTGAGGAGCTTATCCCTTTGAAGGAGGACTCTATCCCTTCATAGGTGGACCTGTAACCTCCTTCCTTTGCACTATAAAATGAAGCATTGGGATGGTTATTGGAAAGGTTGAAAGCTGAATATTTTTGAGGTGAAATGCTGCTGGAACTTAGTCTTCTTAGTTGATATTTTATGAGGAGAGATTACATACCTCTAAGATCTCATTTGGAAGAGTGCAAGGCTTGTCAAAGTAAAGGAAATTCTTGTTTCGGACCCCAGGAAGAGCTTGTTCAACATCAAGGTTGAAAAGGTTGTAAGGTTCTTCTACTTCAAAGTTAATACAAATAAGTTTGTTTTTCTCAATAAGTTGTTCATTTATGGTTTATTTTATGGATTCCTTGATCACCATAATAGACATGATTTACTATATTTTCTATGCAGGTGCTATTTGATGTTTGCTTGTTTGTGTTTGCAGGTCTTTAAAGGATAACTCTTTCGAACGATCGAGGGATGACTACAACAAACAAGCGTTGGATCTAAGGTAGGATCGTAACACCTCTATAGTCTATATTTGTAAATTGCATATGTCTAGAGAAAGATAGATTTATTTGTCTGTTTGTTGCTAGATTATCTTGTGATACTAGGGAGATCGGTCTTGTCCGCAAGAACGATTTATCCGGTCAACAGCCAACAAAGGGAATCTGGTAAAAAGTACTTATCTGAAATTGATCAAAAGCAAAGGGAACTAGATAAAATTATGGCATAAATAAACAAGCTCATGAAAGAATGTTGAAGGAAAAAGTAATAAATACAAGTTATCAACAGAGAAGCATAAATGGTCACTCTTTTAAATTTACAAATAGAAGATGAAAAAAGAAGAAGACAAATCTTGAAAATTCGGTTTCAAGAAGACCTTGCTCAAAAGAAGGAAGAACTTGACACAACTCTTAATTAAATCAACAAATTCAAGGATTGTCAAAAGGAACAATTATAGGATTTTGAAAGAAAAGATCAAGAATTAGCTCAGTTTAAGATGAAGGAAGAAAGACTAGGTAAGGCTCCATGTGATGAAGGCACAAGCTCCAAGACTTCACAAAGTTAGATTGAGGAGAAGATTGATCGAAGTGAAAAACGAAGAAGATTAAGAATTTGCAGCTCCAAAGAATGATGCTAAAGTAATCAAGGATGAAGGACAACAAAAGTCTACACCACCGCCTCCAAAGAAGAACACATACATAAGACCATCTAGGTACACTAATTTATTTAATGGTTATTATTTTTCATGTACTAACTTTGGACATATGGCTAGGGATTTTGAAGTTTTTGACAGGTACATTTATCGAGGGTATTATCAAAACTCTAAAAGTAGGTCTGCAAGATCACGAGACAAGTTTCATGATGAATTTGTTAGTAGAAAGTAAATGTCAGCTAGGCCAAACATTGAATGTTTCAAATGCAATAACTATGGCCATATAGCTCGTGATTGCATATACAAGGAGGAATCTTCCATGAATGATAACCCCAACATTGAATGTTACAAGTGCCACAATTATGGGCACATAGCCCACGATTGTAGGTACAAGGTGGAATCGACCATGAATCACAATCTCAATGTCAGGGACAAGAAATTCTAGAGAATAAAATAGGTACAAGAAGACCAAGTAGATAAGAAAGTCTCAACAATCATGTTTTTAAGTTTCGTAATGGAAAAAGGTCATGATGAATCAACATGAATATTGGATGATGACACAAGTCAAGAAGGTATAGCTAAAGAGTTGGGTGATACATTATTTTGAAGAAGCCATCTTGTTGACTCCCTGAATTTTGAAGAGAGGGAGTCTATGCAACACTATGTTGCACATTTTTTAAGACAGATCTACATTTGATAGATAGGCAGAATTATGGGTTCAATGGGAGAAAAAAAATCAAAGGAATACAGGTCCATAGTGATCGATCATAAGAAGAACTCAAGGAGTCATAAACATTGATAATAGGTTAGTAGTACAAAATTGCAGAAGCTCATGACAAGTTGATCCATATTCTACAAAGGAATTCTATATGAAGCATAGCATGACAATGGGAGGAAGGTCATTGCAGTGAATATTAAAGAAGGAATTTCGAAGTAAGCAAGTACCTTGCAGGAAGATAGAGGAAGGTTTCTCGTTAAGGGGAGCACAGGTAGGTTACAACTCCATAAGAAGTAGGCATATTGTCAGGGGGAGTCACCCTATGCCATTGATGTCAAAGGAGGAGAGAAATCATGAGAAGGAGATCAAAATCATGAGAAAGGAGATGGAAGTATGAATTCAGGGGGAGTTATACTCACAAAAGGAGTACGAGTGTTTCCATCAATGACAAAGGGGGATATTGTTGGATGGTGTTGTCATTAATGTCAACCCTTGGAGTTTGACTGGAAATAAAACACCAGTCAATGTTTTCAACTTGATAACGAACACTTCTTATAAATATTTTGATTAAATCAAGTTGGAATCTCCACTATTGGATGGTTGGAAACCCTAGTCCTAGGGTTTTGGTTCCCTAGACTAAAGACATACCCTGACTTTGTTAAGGGTTTTTGAAGTGGAAAATTATTGAGTTTGTATTGGAAATCCTTGTTAATGGATTTTCATCATCAAGATGTTTCCAGTGGTATTTGGTGCACCTTAAGAGGCCTCCTGGTTTGAGAGATATTCACATTTCAAATTGGAGACCCCAATTTCTAGGCTAAAACCCCAAGGGGTGGTGACCTGATATATTTTCATTAGTTGTGGGAATAAAAAATTAAGCATGAGGGTTTATTTTCATTGTTCAGGGAGAAATCATATTATGGAGAGGCATCACATTTATGAGAGGGGTCTTTCATCATAAAAATGCCTAAATCCCTTCGTGGAAAATGACAAGACTTCTTGATTAGGGCTTAAGATAACTAAACAATGGTGGTTAATCAAATAAATTAACATTATTAAAAGTATTAGGGCTCATGTCTCCTCTAATGTTCACCTACCTTATGAATTCCCTTTGAGGTCTATAAAAGGGAGATAGTATACCTTACTTCACACATCAATTCAATGAATTTTTCCTATGTTTGACTTCTGAATTTTTCGACCTATTTGAAGAATAAATTTTTGGCCTCCTAAAATGAACAATGTAGGACCTGTAATTCTTTCAAGGACATGATTTAAGCATCAACCTACCAATATATTCTTTGTAGTTTTGATCTTTTATGCCTCTCAACAACGAATTAACAATTGTCTTGGTTTGGCCTGGATTCACTCTTGTCAGATTTTTCGACCCTCTGTTAAGGCTAGGTCACAAGCCTGTTTATATAATATTTGTAAGGGCATTGCTAGACCCTTGTCAAAGTGCCCTCAACCTTCATTTAGAGCACTATTTGCAGTATTGTGTAGTGTTTTATTTGCAATTTTATCTTGGTATTATGGTCATGGCTAGGAAATTCTTTAAGCATTTGAAGTAGACCTTCTCATCAGAACATCGACCTCCATTCTATGCAAAGTTTACAACCATGTATTCTCTTCAGAACTTTGGATTGGTCACTTGGTGTTGAGAAAGGGACAATACCTTAATTTTTGTGGCCTCAAGGGCTCACAAAGGAGCTATCTTACTAGGGCTAGTAACCATAGACCCGCGGCCTAATTGCTCAGCTCTATAATAGTTTGTTATAGTCCAGTCCAGAGCATAGTTGTTCAAAATCTAAGGGTCCAAAAACATCAGACATTCAACCCTCCTCAAAAGACTTCAAACTCTAGAATCCCTGAAATAGTTTATGTGGTCTTTGTGTGTTGCAAACTAAATTTTTTTGGTGTGTCAAGCCCTTAATACAGTGGGAAACTAAGCAATATGATTACTCTTGGTTAGATTGCTTCATTTTACAACACAATTTCACTATGTGCTAAAGGGTTACATCATTACACTTTTGTTCAAGGTCAATTGCATTTACATATCATGCTAATACTAACTATTGTAAACTTGAGATCTGAATGAAACCTTAAGTCACATTGAAAAACAACAAGAAAAGTGACAACGAAATGATTGAAGTTGCATGATAGAAGTAAGTGTTGACACATCATGATGACTCAAAGACATTAATGACAATCAATATCTAATCAACTACAAATAGTGGGAAAAACCGGAATGAAACCCTATTGTACAGTGAGACCTTGGGCATAATAAATACCTTTGGACAATATGACTATAGGAAGGTCACCAAACAGTGACAATTGGTAATGTTGACTTATAAGGGTTTGACTTGACACAGATAATTGTAACAATAATCTGAACTAATGTGACAATGCTAGACTTGATTATATGTAAGTATCAACTTGTTAATGAGTTGTTTGTAATGTGACTTGTATAACATTGTCTTAGCGCAACTAGTTCATAACCTAGGATGTTCATAACAATGACACCTACAACTTTGAAATGAACCTTGAATACAAAACGATGTTGGAAGATTGTTGAGTAAGTTTGAAAATTTGGCATTGAAATCCATTAAGGGTTTATGAAGTAGCTCTTTTGGTTGTTGCAGTAAGACAATGCTTCTAATATAAAACAATGATATTTTGACAACATTGATGACCGTGACACTGTTGTGATATGATGATGTGACTTGACTTGACAACTTTGTGAATAGTGACAGTGAATTGTGGCATGATAAGTAATATATTTGATATTGCAATAGTAAATGATGATGTCACACTAACTATCTGAGCAGTGCAGGGAAAGGGTGAGAGCATTGCAAGCATGTTATAGGGATGACCTGAGGCATCTTGGTTTTAGATACCATCAATGGACATCAGTGCCTAGTATTTGTATCAACACTAGCAACTTGGGATAGTTATGTGGATGATTACTCTATGAACTAGTGAATGCATATTTATTCGAGAGCAGTGCAGTGCAGTGAAAATGTATACAATGATCAGGTTGAGTAGTGATGTGCAATAGTCAGTGGTTAGTTTGAGCAGTAATGTGTAATATTCAACGGTCTATTTCAATAGTGATGTGTAGTGGTTAGGTTGAGCAGTTGTCAGTTGAACGGTGATAACATTGATAGACATGATTTTTTGTGCAGCTTGTCTAATGGCTTGATTAGGAAGTGGTTAGTTTGAGTATTTTTTTGTAGTATATATAGTGCATCATTATCTTCTTTACATTTTCTTATATTGATTCTGATCATGGGGGGATGCAGTCTGAAAATCGGGAAACAAGGTTTGCCAACACTTCAGGGTGGCAGGGTGGTGTAAGGCAGGTGATTGAAGTCACCTTCAGGTTGGTGCTTGAGAATGCTTAAGGTGACAAGGTGGTGCTAGGTCAGATCGGAGCCTGCAGCAGGGTGTGGGTGCATCCTTTCAATGTGTGTTGATAAAACATGGGGTGTTGGTGCCTGTAAACCAGGGGGTTGGAGCCTCCTTTAGTTGGAGCTAAAAAATTGATGTAATTATTTATTTTAAAAAGAATAAGACAATTACTAAGAAGCATTCAATGGTTTTTGACCCAAAAGGGGTTTTCCACCTAAAAATATTTGTATCTACTATCTCTATCTTTTTGCATTATTGTATGGTGTTGTCTACTACTTTTGATATCTGATACTGAATAATAATAATAATAATATTGTTGAATATTAACTAATGCTCTAAAAGATTAATAAATATCTAATTGCTAAGAAATATTGATTCACACCCCTCTTAGTATTTCCAATGCACCCCACCATGTTATTGACCCCTATAAATACTAAGGTACCTTCCTTGTATGAAGGTGAACACTTTTGTGAACAAAAACTAGCTTTTTAACTTTCTTGGAGGCCATAAGCCTATTCCTCTCAATACAATGGATAAAATTGAATATGGACTAGTTCCTTCTTATAGCTAAAGAAATATCGACTTGAGATAATACATGCATATAAAGTTTTTAACCTTTGGAAATTTGTTCCCATATGTCCCATACTATCCAATGGGACTTGTTTGTGTCATACACAACAAATCCACCTTTGCATCTCTAGAGAAAGTGGGGCTAATGAACATAAAAAATTCAATAACTTTTCTCAAATTATGGTTGCTTGTTCACATGTATATATTAACTATATAGCATTAATTAACATTGTTTCACCTAACAATAATATATTTGTGTAGCTATGTCTTCCCTCTCCGCATATCACTTTAAATTACATGCATAAGTATCCATATGAAGAGGTGTATTCAACTTAATCCATCTTTTTGGCATCAATTTTGGAGTTCATAAAATAACTTCAAAGAGGGGACCCTCTCATGAATGATGGAGTTGATCTTTCTAATGATGTTGTCAATTAACTCATATATTTCCCCAAAGCTAGTGAAATTTGAATTTACATACTTGGTCATCTCAACTATTGGAGCGGTTAAAGAGAATGCATTCACATCAACCCACAAAGCCACATTCAACAACATTTGTCTTACTTTTTTTCTTGTATCTATTTTGAATTTTCCCTCATTTAGACCTTTCAAGGATAAAAACAATGGCCTTTAAGGCCTATTTCACCTATATTATGATGCCAATAATATCACAGTAAGTGTCAAACCTAGTATCTCTTAGCTAAAAAAGAAGAAGTAATTTTATACTTAAACCTAAAAGTAGTAAAGATGCATGATGGTTGCAAATGAACATTTGTGCCTCTCTTGCATCCAAAATAAAATGGGTGAACCAAGAATTTTTTTTAGTGAATTTATAATGCATTAATTAAAGCATTCACACAATAAGTGTAGCACATAATATGTTCATAGATGAAAAGTGTCATTGATATCAAAGGAAATGCTTACATAAGCAACAAGATCATCCATGAAGCAGTGTTACAGCCTGATCTCTTGCATAACCTTATCAAGTCAAAGAGGTTTGAAGTTTATTGGGTTTTTTATTAAGTTATGATGTCCTGATGAGCCTATCGATAATATGGTTGGGTATTCCTCATCGAGACCTTTCCAACAATATATTTCACTCTAAAAAAATCCTCTTGGATGAGATGTTATGGCCATTTGAATATGAACATTGGGAAAAGGACCTACAATATAGGGAAAAAACCACTAACACCAAATTCATTAAAGAGTGTGCATCTTCCAAGTGGATCCATGGTTGAGTGGTTAATTCAACAACATATAGTGTCTAAACATGCATGATGTTTAACATTGTTAAAGGTCGAGAATATTTCTTAGATCAGATGAATGTGACAGTGAGATTGTGAATCAAACGACAAATATAATGTCAACTTATCAAAAATTTAACCAACCAATCCTGGTATGATGTGGCACATGTCAATTAGTCAAAGGCTTATCATGTTAGCAAGTGACATTAGCGAGTGATGTGGCATATCTCGGGCATGCCATGTGGCAAGTAAATTTGGGACATTTTGATTGGTGAAAATTCAAAAAATGGGTGACATGTGACACCCCTCACGGGTTTCCATGTGGCATGATGACATCATGTTGATGTCATCATACAGAAAACCATGGACCCCTAAGGACCAGGTCTCATGGTGTGATCGCTTGATCTAAACTCCATTAGCCATTGATTATATGGGCTAAACTCTTGGTCATATGGGCGTGGTTGTATGTCCTTCAATTCCAAATGTGCTAGGGATAAATGTCGGCCCATGGTCAACTTATTTAAAATCGGGACCACCAAAACAAATATATATACATATTCAACCAAGGGCTTAAGGGCTTGAGCTCTTCTTCTACCAAGCATTCATGAAGTCCTGATGATGGATCCCAATTAGGATTTGAAACATTGACGAAAAATGGTTTTCACTGTGGATTCTCCGGTAACTAAGTCAGAACCTTATTTGTTTTGTGGTCGAAGATCTGAAGCATTGGTTATGTCTGGCAATGTTAGAGTTTTGTTTTGGTTAGAACCCGAAGCTCACTACGAAACTTTAGATTGGTTTTAATGTAATTGGAAGCCAATTATTGCATGGTTGAAATTTTATTCTTTTTATGGTTTTTTTATACTGTGGTTCCTAGCCAAGGTGATTTCATGTGACAAGATGTGATTTTATTGGGAACATCATGTTCTTACCAGTGCTAAACCTGGATGATGATTGGCTCCCAAACATGTGTATATTGTTACCCTAACTTTGGAAGTTGGATTCCGAGGTTGTTTTTGTTGACGAGTCAATGTGATGAGGAGCAATGCTATTGGCAACACCATGGATCATAATTTTGTGATTAGTCAACACATGGTAGGCACATCGGTTTGATTGCAATAAATACATGGAGACACATAAGAAAGGACGTATCACGACAAGACTTATTTACCATGCTATCTATCCATAAATGCGCGGGGGTAGTATATGCCCATTGCTGGATCGAAATGGATAATGTACTTGTTTCGATCCAGTGGTGGGCATATACTACCCCCATGCATTTATGGATTGATAACATGGTAAATAAGGCTTTCTGACGTATCACCATGCTGATTGGTGAGCATAGTCATAACATTGAGACAAGAAATGCATATCTAAGGTGTAATATATATAGCCGAGTTTGCACCTGAGTTATAACACTGAGACTCATCGGATCAACGTGGAGATTTATACAAATGATTTGGCGTGTAAGCTGTTTATAGTGACATTTATTACAAGATTCAATCCCCAGGCTGTCCCCTTTTGAAGCCAATATATGAATAACAAAACAAAGTTGTTCAATATTAATAGAAAAAACATTTTGCAGCACAATTGGTAGCTAACGTGTGTTATGTAAGTCGAGGAACCGTGTTCGATCCAAGATAGGTATCAAGTTAAAATTATTTTTTATTTTTTCCCCCAAGTGCACATTCTGTTGAATAATTAAGAGACTTTAAACGTTCATTTTGTAGAACCAATACCAAAAAGGGTTATTTTGTAGAATGTGCCCTATAAGGGTCATTATGTGGAATTCTTGATTTAATATTTGATTTTATATAGTTTTTGGGGGTTTCTGGGCTCATTTCTAATCCAAATTGGATTCTGGAAGAAGCATGATGATCAACGTTTAGTGGTAAACACCTTTGAAGGAACAAAAGCCTTGATGATGCATTTTTGATGATCAGAATCACTATTATGAGTTTTGGGAGCTTATGAGTAGGTTGTAATTGGTTTTAGGTATATGGAAAGAATGGGTTTTGAGAAGGGTTTTATGTGACCAAGTTCATGAACACGTTGGAACAAAGAATGGACGGGGAATGATGGGTTGTTGACAACAAAAATTTGTTCAGTATGAAAATTTATATCGATTGAAGAGTAGGTGGATCTAGTTTTAAATATAATGAAAGTGCTCCACGAGAAGTTGAAGAAGGTGGGTGCATCCACTAAGGTTGGTGCTTCAATTAGGTTGGAGCATACAACAAGTTGAAGCTTGCATATCTATGATTTTGGTGTCTCAATCAGGTTGGAGCCTATAGCAATTCGAAGCTTTCATATCTCTGAGATTGGTGTCTCAATCAATTTGGAGCCTTCTGTAAGTCGAAGCTTGCATATCTCTAAGGTTGGTGCCTCAATCAGTGTGTAGCCTATAGTGATTAGTTGCTTGTACATTTCAAATTTGGTGCCTCAATCAGGTGTTGGAAATATTACCAATACTGAGGAGCGGATAAATCAGTATTGGACACTTTTAACAATTATTTAAAACTTCAAAGACAACATGCAAATAACACTTATCAACAACACATTAATTTATGCACAAAACTTATCATAAATAGTTTCAATATTTATAAGCACCAACTTGAAGGAGGAAACAACCCCCTAGTTTACCAACACTTACTAGAAGGAGGCATCAACCCCCTAATTTACAGGCTTCAACCTAAAAGAAGCTAAAACTCCCTTGCCTTGCTCCACGCTACCACCCTTGTTTTTATAAAGAGACATAAAGACTCTCGTACCAGGGATATTGGCCCTCTCATATACACTGCACAAGATACAAATTTATAGTAGTACTTGTTGTCCAAGGTGCAGGACTGTAACAACCTTCTAACCAAAACTAGAAACCTTAAAAAATTGTTCCAAAACCCCTTTTTTATATGTGCCAAAAGTAACTTCAAAAATTATGCAAAAACCCTTTAAAAATGTATCAAATTCCCTTCGATAGATAGCCTCCCCAATCCCGTCTCTCCTCACTTCTGGTTCATGAGATATGAACCTCACGAACCCTTATTTTTGTTTGTTTGTTTAAATAGATCCGAATTTTCCTTGAGAGTATTACTAAAATGTCTTCTCCTCATGCCTCTATATAGTGCTCTTCAGGGTCTAAACCATCATTGTGAGGTCGACTTGTCGAAAGCAGGATAATATATAAACCTTAAAAAATCATATATCCTCAATTGTGAGGAGTTAGAGGGAGTGCATTATACCATTGGAATAGTATCAAAATAATATTTCCAACCATCTATGTTATGCTTCCATTTGAGGTAGGTAAATGGAGTAAAAATGCATCCAAAGAAAGGGTATCAAATTCTCTTTTTTTTGGATAGCCTTTGAAATCGATGGCTACTTCTTTCAACAATCCCCCCTTTTTTCATTGACAATAATCAATATACTCCACCTATGATCATGCTCCTCCTATCTCCATACTTCCTGGTATTTCTCTCCCCCTTTGACATTAATGGTAGAGGGCAATCTTCTTTTTGGGAATACTCCCACTAGAAATTTGCATAAAATTGTAGGGATATAAGTTGAAAATACAAGTTGAAAAAGCAGTTTTTATTTATTTATTTATTTATAATCTTTTTACTTCTTTTACTCCAAAAATGGTGAATCATTCCCCATGGTTGACATCATCATCCTGAATGTTACTGGTTCTTATACAATTGATTTTGGTTGTACATTTTTTTAGGCCCATTTTAGACCTCAAAATTTCTCTAGTTTTGGTTCCCCTTTTTAGCTTCCTTATGAAATTTTGCTTCTTCTTCATATGATTCTTCCTTATACACTTTTTTCTTTGTTCCTTGTCTTCTAAAAGGTTTTAAAGGAAACTTCTTTGTTTGGCTATCCATCTTCTATATATGTTCTCATTTCATATGTTGTGGCGGTGCCATGTAGATCATCCATTGTCATTTTGGTCAAATCCTTGGTTTCTTCTATGGAAAATACCTTTGCATAATATATCAAAGGAATAAATCCCAATACTTTATGTACAATGAAGGATTCTTGGACTACTTCTCCTAGTCCTTAGATAACATTGAAAAATTCATCTACTGTGAGTAAATAGGTTGCAATATCTTTTGATTCATTCATTTTCATATTTTCAAATTGTGTTTTGTGTCATTGAAGCTTGACCTATTTGAACTTTTTATCTTATTCACAAATACTTCCATGTTTATCCCAAGCCTCTTTAGTTTTGATGCACTCCATTACCTTGGTCCTAATAGTTTCTTACAATCCACATGTGATAACATGATGAGCCTTTAAATTACAGCGAAATAATTTCTTGTCATTTGGATTAGTTGGAGGATTTTTCAAACTTTGTAGCCATTAATAATAGAGATCCATATATCCACTCCTAAAGCCTTCAAGTAAATTTTCATGTTATTGCTCCATAATGCATAATCATTTCCATCAAACAAGTAACTTTTCATGTTATTTCTCCAGAATGCATAATCACTTCCATCAAACACCTAAATGGTGTTTGGAGAGAGTCCTTTCATTTCATCCACATTTGTTCACAATGTTCCTTCCAGTGATTAGACCATTCTAAAGGTAACTTACTCTAATTCTAATTGTTGGAAATATTACCAATAATGAGAGGGGGCTGAATCAGTATTGGACAATTTTAACAATTATTTAAAACTTCAAAAACAACATGCAAATAATATTTATCAACAACATATTAATTAATGCATGAAACTTCTCTTAAATAGTTCAATGTTTACAAGTACCAACTTGAAGGAGGCAACGACCCCTTAGTTTACCAACACCTATTGGAAGGAGACACCAACCCCCAAATTTAGAGGCTTCAAACTGAAGGAAGCTGCAACTCCCTTGCCTTGCTCCACGCTGCCACCATTGCTTTAATAAAGAGAAATAAGGACTCTCGTCCCAGGGATATTGGCCTTCTCACATACACTACATGAGAGAAAAAGCCACAATAGTACCTACTGTCCAAGGTGCACGTTGGTAACAATCTTCTAACCAAAAACAAAAACCATCAAAAAGTATGCCAAAACCCTTTTTAAAAATGTGCCAAAAAGAACTTAAAAAGCTATGTACAAACTCTTTAAAAATATTCTAAAAGCCCTTCCATAGATATTCTCCCCAATCTAGTCTCTACTCACTTCTAGTTCATGAGACATGAACCCCATAAACCCTCATTTTCTTTTCTTGTTTAAACAAATCTAACTTTTCCTTGAGAAAAATACTTAAATGTCTTCTCCTCATGCCTATATATAATGTTCTTCAGGGTCCAAACTATCATTGTGGGGTCAACTTATCAAAGGAAACATATTTAATAAAATTCAAAAATTCATATTCCCTCAACCATGAGGAGTTAGAGGGAGTTCCATATACCGTTGGAAAGGTCTCAAAATAAGTTTTCCAACCATCTATCTTATGATTCCATTTGAGCTAGGTAAATGGAGTAAAAATGCATTCAAAGAAAGGGTATAAAATTCTCTTTTTCTTGGACAACATTTGACATCAATGATAACTTCTTTCAACATCAGGTTGTAGCCTATAGCAAATAGTTGTTTACATATCTTGGTGGTGGGTGATTCCAACAGGTTGATGCCTACAAATCTATGTAATGAATTGAAGAAGAAGAAGAATTTGTAGTTTTCTCCCGTAAGGGTTTCCACGTAAAAAAGTGTGTCCTCTTGTGTTGATGTGATGCCGTGTTGATGCATCATTGGCATTGTTCTAATGTGCTACTAATCGTTATGGTACATTATTGGTAATTGATAAAATGTGTTGAAATGATAAAATTGCCACCACATTTATCAAGCCCTGCCACTCCACCCCCCGCACCCTCTCCTCTTAGTGTGATCTTTGGTCTAACAAGAAGGAACCCAAAATATATGTTTACACCTTCTTTAAATCGTCAACTTCACATACATACAAATCAATGCAACATCTATAATAACTACAACTAAATTTGTAGTAGCAATCTCTTCAAATACCTCCCTCAATAACTCAAATTGGAATGTTACATCCTTCATCTTTTTTGTACAATCAATTGCCCTTCAAAAATAGGGTTTTCTTGGAGAGGTGACAATGATGTTCCATAAAGGCCTTCACTGAATATTCCTCCAACCATCCATGTTGAATGAAATCTTGGAAATAACCCAAGATTCCCTAAGGCCTTCATTTGATCCTCACATCTTTAAGACCCCCTTGCCTAACAATGCTATCCTCATTTCATTGTAGCTAGGGAGTTGAAATGATGGAGCAAAAATGACTTTCTTCATCATATCTTTGTAGATAGGAGAATGGGTGGTATCAAATTATATTCCATTCGAAAGAAAAATTTAGTCATTGCATCTTTTACCTCCTCCCCACATTGTGCATTGAACATCTCTATCACCACAAGGCTCTTACTTGAAATACCCTTAGTAGGGCACCGTTGTGAATCAACTTTGTCATTTCCATTGGTTTCTCTTTGAAAGTACTCTTGTTAGCCTAAAAATCTCATATTTTTTATAACAGAACTCTCCTCCACCTCTATAGTGCCACATGTGGCAGCCATGAGAATTTAGTAAGTTCAATTATTTTTTCTAAACTCCAAGCACATACTTTTATTCCATCACTAGGCATATCCAAAAGATGATGATGAACTCCAGAGTGGCTACAATTAAATGTACAACCACATATGTTTTATAATGATTACTCTAAACTATCCTAGCATAGGCACTACTACCATGTCCACCCCTCACTACCCTATTATAGGCATATGCACTTCTTCCATGACTACCTTACCGAGCATAGGTATCCTTTGCATTAGCATACCGTGCATGATGTGTTTCCTCTTGTTTTGTATGATCTTTTTGACAAATTATAAGAAAGGATTCTTTCAGTTGGTTGAATTTCATCTTTTAATTCTCTCACAACATTTTTGTCGGTCTTGTTTCATAGTGAGGAGATGGAGAAGTGTTGCCCTCTATTTGAATTTTTTTGGATATTTGCATAATTCACAAAATGCATGGATGAAATGCTATGTGCATTGTGCAGAAAATAGAATAAACAAGCGACTTTTCAAGGCAACATGCAAATTCCAAGCTTAAATCACTAAACCATTGATTTAACTGACTAAAAATGAATAACAAACATACAATAATTAAAAGCACGACAATCCCATAGATGATAAATTAAAATTTATTGCTTGTTGAATGTGAGAAAGGTTGATTTCACTTCACTTTTACTCCCACTTCAATCACTCAGTGCTACCGAGTCCATTCAAAATTATTGTGTGATGAACCGATTTCAAAATCCAAACCACAACGTAACACATTATGTGCAGCTAGTGATGTGCCATGTAAGAGGGCATTTTTTTTATGAGTGCATACTGGCTTCATGGTCTAAGGAATAGTGATTGCAAGCAATAGTAGTGTGATAGAGAAAGGCTTAGGGAAATTGAGAGAGCATAGGTTGGGCTGTGAGATCGTAGACAACAAAAGTGTGTGAGAGCGTAGGCCCCCAAGTAGAACAGGTTTAGGTTCTTTCCACTAGGAAGATGCAGGATAGTAGATGCTCACTAAAAGCATGTTCAAAGAAAGGAAAAGATAAGATATACATCCTCAATGCCTTTTACAATAAGGAAATCTAAATCGGATCAATAAACATGGTGTATTGGTTACATGATAGAGGGACATCCCTTCCTATGAGAAAGAGAAGGGGAAAAAATCATCTACCTATGTTATCACTCCATTTGTTTGTGGAGGCTTTTTCCCCTACCTAGAAGTAGAATTACTAGATTATTTCTAAGTCAATGGGTGTCATGTGAAAGACTTTGGGGTCTAAAACAACTCTAACTCTCTTCGACTACAAAGACTCTCATCCACTTACAAGTTGCAACATAGTTGAGTGTTCATTTTTCATTTATTATTATGTAATCAATTTGTAAAACCATTTTATGACGACTTCTTGATCTATTGGAGTTTGCAAGTATGCAAAGTTGAATTTATGGCATCTCTCCTCTAAATGAATTAGAAATTACCAATTACCATTTTGTTGGTGATTCTCTTCTTTGTATGCCCTTGGATCAAGATGCAATGAAAACCACCAAAAGTTGTTTGGATACTTTTTGTTGCACTTCTAGGGTTGTTATCAACAGATGAAAAATAAATTATTGGTTGGTTGGGTCTAAGGATGTTGAAACATGTAACTAGGTTCGGTCTTCATAATGACATATGTAATCATGATTTTATGTATTTAATAAATTTATTTGTTGTTTTTGAGGCATGGGTTTCATGCTTAAGGGAAATTTATATTTAGGTCAAGCACCCATTGAGTAATTCTAGGTTTGTCATAAAGTCAATTGAGTCATTGTCATGTATTGAAGACCCATTTGGGCATGTTACATATTGTAAAGAAAATTTATTTGAGTCAAAATAAGGTCAAAAGACCCTCCAAGACCTCGCCACGGTGCAAAGATCAAGTTAGCTTACACACATGGACAAGTCGACTTAAAAGGTGCACTTCGACCTAACAGAAAGCCTATATATAAGAGAGGCTTCGACCTCACTTTGAACACTCACTTCACTCACACAAGTTTGATCACAAGAGAGAAAAAGAAGAAAAGAAAAGAATGACGAAGGAATAAGGAAAGGGACAAGGATTGTTTTTGGGCTACTTCTCTCCACATGTGCCAAAAGATTAGGGCATTTATTACAGCAAAAAAAGGACGAGTTTTAGAAGTCAAATTAGGGCATCATCAAGGTCACTTTGCAAGTCGAGTTCTTTAGGAGAGAGAATCAACTCAAGTGAAAAGGAAATGAGGAAGAATCTACCATTATTTCCCACACATGCAAAGGCTAGGGTTTATGTAGAAGAATTTGCTAGGCAGATCAAAATTGCAGAAGGATTTGTTGTGCAAGTCGAAGTTGCAGAAGTTGCTAGAAAGCAGTAAAAATTTGACTTGGTCTTGGACGGTCATAGGTCTTGGAATTCATCAATTGAAAGGTCTATAAGAAGAGAAGAATTCTTGTGGGTTCTCTTCTCAGTTGGAGAAGTTTTGGCCCTGGTTGATCGCCTATATTTTGTGTCCTCCTGTCTTATTTTTTCTTTATGGTTTGATAGTTTTTTGATGAAGAAAACACTAACAATAAACAAGTGAAATAAGAAGCTAATCAAGTTAATAAAAAAAATATCACGAGCAATTATCAAAGCATGAGAAATCACCTACATTCTCCGCCCCCTAGATTTCTCAACAAAGGATCCTCCAAGTTGAAATCTATCTTTATAGAATTGAATCAAGCCTGACATCATTGTTTGATATCTCAAGATCCCATTTGGTACTGGTCTGTTGGTTGCTGATATGTGGAACTATTGTTGTGAGAATCTATGGTTAAACCTTTTGATTTTGCTAAACAAGTGAGGTCCATTATTGTTACCAGGTGGAATGGCTTCCACACTCCATTGCACACTTTGGCACGTGCTCTGATTCAAAAATTTTATGATGAAGAATTCATCGCCGAAAGCAATGGGAAGCCAATGGTGACCCAAGTATGGAAAAGACCTTTATTGTGAAAATTTCTAAACTGAAATTCTACTGCAGCAACTGATTTATTTCACCTACTTATTATTCACAATAAGTTATTTAAGAAATCCCTTCACCAAATATTAAAATAAATTCTATTGCAGAAATCACACAATTACCTAGAGAAAAATACATGCACAAGAACCAATCACATCAACACAGTTGTTTTTGGACAATTGTCCCCGGAAAAACCCAATGCAGGAAAATCGATGCAACAAATGAGGCCTTTATTATTCTTCAGCGAAAATTGCTCTTACAAGGAATGATTTTACAAAGAAACTGAAAGAAAACACCTGAGACTTTCCCTTTGAGATTTTCAAACACTTTGTAGACCCTGCTCCCACTCCTGCGTCACCTCTATGTGGCTCTACACCCCTCTGCGTCAGCCTGCGTGAGGGCTACGTCTCTCCTCTGGATTATGTATCTCCCTCTGTTGTCTCCCAATGTCCCTGCATCACCTCTTTCTCAGTGATTGTCTGCTGTTGATGCCTTCCTCTTCTTCCACCCTACAACTCTCCCTTTGAAATCGATCTCCTCCTCTTGAAAATTGATTTTCTTTGAGATACTGAGTATCTGTCGGTGTGTCTCCAAATGATCCTCAAGTCTTCTCTTATACTTTTCTTGTTGATGTATCTGTTAGCGCTTGGAATTCACCTAGGCTGAGATAGACAAACTCTCAAGGCTACATCAAACCATTTCACCTCGTAGCTAGCCCTACGAGGTATGAGAAGGCTCTCTCGGGTCAGATTTGATAGATCTTTCAATATGATTAGGCTGACCAATTAAGAATAAAGATTTTAGGCTAGTAAATTGATAGGGGGGTTGATTTAATGATTTTTGGGGTTTTTGGTGGCAATTGGAGGGAGTGCAATTCAGGGTGCGGGGATTGAGCACAGTTTTTGCAGGGGGATCTTTGGGGCAAGGTAGGAGTGAGCGCTAATGCCTTAATCTGAGATGGATGATCAAGGATGATAGAGGAGGAGCTAAAGAGGGCAAACAACCATTTTGAATCCTCTCTAGACAGTAGAAAACATAAATATTGAACAAACTAAAAAGCTGAGCATGTCAAAGCATGAATTCAAACTTTACCACTTCATCTGTCCAATTAGAAGCAAAAGAGAGATGTGGAATACATAAACAAACTTAAAAGAACATGTAGAGAACACACCATCAACACATCAATCCACAAGAATCCACAATGATGTCTGCAAAACCCTGGCCTTCCTTTCCTTAAATTGCAGAAATAGATGTACAATACACAATAAAGCTTTCTCCCACAAGAGTCCAACCATGAAAATGAGAAGGAGAGAGCATAATATAGACCATCTAGACCATCTAACTCCTTTCCCCACCTCTAGGGGTCGAGCTCAGCTTCCTAGGAGCTGTTGCAACTAATTCTAAATTAGTCACTAGATAATAGGCCAGCGCAACAACTTACCTCTAAAACTTAGGAAGCCTATCTATGCATTAAATATTCACTATTTACATAAAAGAAGTTTCTAGAAGTGGTAAAGAAGAGTAAAAGTATCTAATGCCATGACATTTACACAAGAATCCATCATTTACATGCCCAAATAGTCAACCAAAGTGAAAACAGTGCTTTGCTGGCCGAACTAGTCAAAAACTGGCAAATTTTGCCTGAGTGGTCGCACCTTTTTGCAGCAACTTTTGAGTGGGTTCCACTGGTCCAAATCAGGTGCAAGATGGCTCATTGGAAAGCTTGGTCTGTCTACTTTCCATCCCAAGTGGAATTTCTGGATTTGGAGTTGATTTGACCCCTCAAGAGTCAATTCTCCCTAGGTCACTTTCTGCAACTCAAAAAGTGGGCAAAAAGTCATTTTTTTGATGTATTTTGAGCTTTTGGAGGCTCAAATCTCAAAATCAGGCTTCTCCCAAGTATAGGTAATTTTAGTCTTTGCATGCCCTTTCCAAAAATGCCAAGTTTTCAAAATTCCGAGCAATCCTCCAAAATAGTCTCACCCGGGGTGAGACCACTCCACAGGAAAAACCTGTAATTTTACCAAAAATTTGCAAAATGCTCCAAAATTCTCAAAATTTTCAGATTTTGATGCTAGATCAAGGCTGATCAGTACCATGATGAGTGAGGGATGCCTCAGCCAAGATGCGGAGTGGATTTGTCCTTTTCTTCTTCTTCCGGGCCTCTGACAGCTTTCGTTGGAGAATTTTCATTTTCGCCTTGCAAACATGTAATCTGGCCCAATAATGTGTCTTCATGTTGCGTAGCAGCTCTTTGTCACGATTTGCCTTCTCCAACAATCTCTCCAAGTGGGAATTCACCTGAATGAGCATGGACTCCCGGTCAGCAGGCAATGGGTCCCCAGGCCTCCTACGGTTCAAGCCTCTATTACCACGGATCCTCCATAGCTCGTCAAGTTCTTTCTCTGCCTCTAATTGTCTGTTGCGCTGCTCCAGATAAGTGATGGTCCATTGAGCCATTTCGAGCTTCTGCTGCAACACGAGGTTCTCCTCCTCTCTCTGTCTGATAAGCTCATAAAAATCAGAAGAAGGAGAATGAGCATCAAAATCAATGAAATCATGACGTGTATCGCCAGCTCTCTCATCCTCAATCATGGGCTGCTTGCCCCTCTCTGCTACCTGTGCTGCTGTCGGCAACGAGGCCCCTTCCACCTGGTGTGGAGATAACACTCGTTGATCTGATGATGACGACGAGACCCCTTCCACCTGATGTGGAGAAAATACTCGTCGAGCTGCTGCAAACAAGGTCCTATGACCCCTCTGATATGTACACTGTAGTGGGGAAACAACATGTGTAGGCACAATAATCTCTGCCTGGCGTGATGGACCTCCCTCCTCATGAATGATCTGTGGCTCTGGCTGACCTCTCTGTGGCTCTGGCTCTGGCCGTGATGTCGTTGTAAAAACCTCATGAGAAATGAAGTCTGCCCATGAAATGCCCTGCTGCCTCAACTGATGGGAAACAATGAGCTGAATGAGACCATGATGGCACAGACTCCTATGCTGCTGGGCTGGGGTCCGCCTCTGAAATACGGATGACATCCTCTGAAAGTCCTGGCAGAAGAAAACCGGGATGTTCATCATCCTCACCCTGGTAAAGTGCATCAACATGCGAATATGACAAGTGGAGACTAGTGAAAATCTTCCGTCACATGTAAAGTATTGCATGATAAGCTTCATGATCGAAACATACTCCGCCCGGAGGAATCTGGAAGGAAAGATTCCTGACAAGTGGCTCACAAATGAGGGCCTGACATATGGCTCAAAAAAGATAAAGTCCAGCAGTTTGCGCTTGGGCCACACTTCCCCTACATTCGGTATCCCGGTAGCCTCTGAAATCATCTCTGGAGATAACACAAAATTCACCCCTGCAAGAGTGACCTGCCCATCATGAAGGTGCAAAACAAATAAACGTGCCAACTCACTATGATGCTGAATGTGAGCAAGCCTCTCACAGAACTGAAAACATGACATGTACCGAAAACCGTTCATTGCCAAAGGACAAGCCTGCAATGCTGCCAAAGAAGTAGGTTCCTGTCTCCTATGATGACCACCCCTCTTAGGAACCCTCTGTTGTACCACCACTTCTGTAGCTGATGAATGGTCATCACTAGGCTCATAACTCTCGGTGTCTGACATGGTTTTGGAACCAGATGAGCAAGCTGAAAGGTAAATAGAACTGCTGCCTCTGCCTGCAAAATGCTGAGAAGTATGCTGTTTTCAAGGGGAAAAATCATAAGGGAACTGTTAGGGGAGGGATTTTTAATAAGGAATGGGAAATAAAAACAGGGATTTTTAGGGAAAATTCACAAAATGTAACACATACCATCTTATCATTTTTAAGAAATCATTTGCAACGAAACCATGTATGATAGGGACCAAGGGAAAGAACATATATGACAGGGGGTATGGGGCAGCATTATCCATTTGATTTTTATCCTTTAATGAAGCAAACTCTGCTATCTGGACGGGATTCATATGCATTTAGTGATAAGGGAAAGAGAGCTTCACTTGTATTTTTATCAAAAGGAGATTTGACAACTTCAAGGGAATGATAAAAAAGGGAAAACAGAGTTTATTTTGGGCAGCACAGCAACACGATTTTATAGACCAAAAACACAGCAATATGTCCATTATGAATATATACACAGCTGCAATCTTTGATTTTTCTTTTTATAAATTTCATAACAGCAGCTTGCCTCTTTTTTATACCCAATAATATCTTTGTTTTTCATATTTGGGTCATTTTGGCATTTTATTTTTATTTTTCTTTTCATATCAATTTTTATATATATATTTTTTTTTTATATTCTTTTTGTTTTATTTTCTTGCTGCAGGTCCATGTAATTTGCTTGCTGTGGGGAAGGAGAAGGGCAATTTAGGGTTTGTGGGAACATGAAGGATATTAGGGTTTAGCGAAGAAATTTGGGAAGGGAAAGATTTTGAAGGAATATGGGATGGAAACCTTGTATTTCTGGCAAACGATATAAATGAAATAATAAGATAAACATGCAGCAACATTTGTGAATTTAATTGCCAAGGGAACAAGGATGGGATAAGAGGGATTTTTACCTTGAAAAACAAACAAAACCCTAGCAGATTTGCCTACATTGACAACATTTAAATTCACCATTTATCTTGCAAATTTTTGAAGAAGAAAACCATGAGACATGTCATCATTCACTTATTCCTTGTTATCACAGATGAATTTGGAGCTTACCTGGTCGATTTAGCAATTTAGGAGGGCGATTTGGGTGATTTGGCACGTTTCTTGGCAAACCCAGCTCGACTAGTCGCACCCCTCTGACTCGTCGCTCCAGTTCAAAAATTACACTGTGAGAGCAGCTCTGACTCGTCGCACCTGCCCAACTAGTCGCACCTCCAACTCAACTAGTCGCTCCTCCAACTCAACTAGTCGCTCCTCCAGAAATGACTAAAATCGCAGCCAAATCGCCTTTCTTTGCTTCTCTTTGTGTCTTGCAAGTTTGTCAATGCATAATGAGGCCATGAAGAGGGCTTTTTGGTCTTTATAGGTCCACATTTAAAAAAAAATTAAAACATCAAACCCACTTTCAAATGTTGCATGTTTTGGCATTTAATTTAACACTGTTTTTTAAGTTGCACTTTGCCTGAAATTGATTTTTTGAGTGTTTTCACTTGGTTCTTTTTGCAGGTTGATTCTCTGATGGATTCTGAGGAAGAAACCAGGGTTGTTGCCGGCATTCTGAAGATTTTTGAAAATTTCCTTTATTGTTGCCATTTTCACATGACCTTGGGTTTAAAAACAGAGTTTTTAAAACCAAGGTAAAAATAAGCTGTAGCAGATGAAAACTATCCATAAAACGTAATTACAAACCTCCTTCTGGCTTGCTGAAGACCATCAGACTTTTGACTCATGACCTGGCAATGATTTTGACCGAAACCCTATACCTAGACTTGGAATTTCAAGACAAAAATGAAACAAGTGTGACACAAGGTTTTTTCAAATGGTATGACCTGATTCCAGCAAAGCCAAGAAGGGAACAAAGACCAGCCCTCCATTCAGTTTTATGGCATGCCTAGCGGGATGCAAAACTGACACTAATGAGACACCTACCTATGCATATGCAAAGAGCTATTGATCACCGATGGAGGGCTCAAGACCGACACTAACATTGGCTCCAATGGGGATGGCAGCTCCTTGGAGGTGCCAAGAACCTCAGACCTCTTGGGAGAGCAGACCAGTGCCTTATTGGGCAATGGAGTCAACTAGTACAAATATAACCATACTCGAACAGACTTTATTTGACTTGGATTATAAACTGAAAACTTTCAAAGGACTATGACTCAAACAAACTGATTCTTGCAGAAAATAAACAAACTGAAAACCTCACACCAACCAATCTTCATCCTCGGAATTATAGCCTTCACTGCGGGCCCCAAACCAAGGCTGAGAGATCAGTTCACACTTGCTGTAATAAAGTAAAATGATATGTACAATGAAGATGATTTAGAGCAGCATCGCTCAAGCATGATATTTCTTGAGAAGCCGGCCATTCACCGACCCACCGGGACATTCATCGCCATTCAACTCCTTAAGAATGAAAGCGTTAGGACCACGATATGCAGCAATCTTATAAGGACCTTTCCACAGATTATCAAACTTACCGTGCTTACCTTTGTCCTCATTTCGAGCATCCCATCTCAAAACAACATCCTCTAGCTGAAAATTTTCTGATTTTGCCTTCTTATCATAGATTTTCTTGATACGTTCTTGCAGCTTTAAAGAGTTTTGGAGAACTTCTTCCCTTGTTTGCTGTAAGTGGACCATTTGATTGATTCTCCGTTGCATTGGATCCATATCTTCTCCCGTTTCTTGAAGTAATTTCGCGACCGGTACACTAAGTGATGTTGGAAAGACTGCATCAACTCCGTATACAATCTCAAATGGCGACATTCCAATGGACTTCTTTTGGCTCACCCGATCAGCCCATAATGCATTGACCAACTTCTTGTGCCAACTTTTCTTGTTAATTTCCAGCATCTTCTTGATAATGTTCACTAGTGACTTATTTGATGATTCGGCCAGCCCATTACCTTGCGGATGATAAGCGGTGGAGTGACCCAAGCTGATGTTGTACTTATAGCAGAAATCAACCATCTTATTGGACTTAAAGGCAGCTGCATTATCTGTGATTATTTTGAATGGACAGCCGAAACGTGACAAAATATTAGTTTCAAGAAAAGAGATAATTACCGAATCTGTGGCCTGCCGAGTAGGAATTGCCTCTATCCACTTTGTGAAGTAATCAGTGGCAGTCAAGATCCATCTATGCTGCCCGGACGAAGCTGGGTGGATTTCACCAATGAAATCAAGGCCCCACTGCTGAAATGGCGCACTAATCTCCACCGGTTTGAGAGGCAATGGCTGCAACTTTTGTTTTCCTTGAAATATTTGGCACTCATGGCAGTTCTTTACCGCTTTGTACACATCAGAAAAAAGAGAAGGCCAATAAAAACCAGCTCACAAAATCTTGTTGGCTGTAGTTTTCCAAAATAAATGACCTCCACAGTCACCTTTATGGAAGTCTTCTACCGTCGCTTTTGCTTCCTCTTCAACCAAACAATTTAGCAAGATGCCCCCGGGATCTTTCCAATACAATGCTGATTTCATAATGCAAAATTTAGCAGCCTTTAATTTCAAAGTCCTCGCTTTGTTTTTCGACATTCCAGGAGGCGCGGACACATTCTGAAGTACATACACTATATCAGCATACCAAGGAGAATTAATAAAAATATCTGATACCTGAACCGCTGAATTTTCTCCTTCACCATCGGATAAGGCAGCGATCAAGTTGATATCAAGGGCATGAAGGTTTGTTTCAGCCATTAGTTTAGCAAGTCCTTGTCCTTTAATCAGCTTGGTGGGCTTGATTTCAACATCATATTCCAAGAGAGCAGCAATCCATTTACCTCTCCTACCTTCCGGCTCTGTTTGTACCAAGACATCCTTTACCGCTGCACTAGGAACATAAGCTAATACATGAGAGTGAAGAATATAAACCCGGAAATCTTTCAATGCCTTAATCAGGGCCAGCGCTTGTTTCTCAATGATATTATAGTTTAATGCCCCATCTCTAATGATCCGGCTGAAAAATGCAATTGGCCTTTCAACACCCTCTCTTTTTTGCATTAATACGGCTGC
Source organism: Pinus tabuliformis (assembly GCA_031772625.1). Lineage (NCBI taxonomy): Eukaryota > Viridiplantae > Streptophyta > Pinopsida > Pinales > Pinaceae > Pinus > Pinus tabuliformis. Next base: position 342,977,629 of record CM062816.1, read on the forward strand.
TAATGTATGCTCGGAAGCAAAAGAAAACACAATGAAATCCTGAGTATAATCAGGGTTGATTAAGGTCGGGGCTGAAGACAAGATTACCTTGATTAAATTGAAGGATTTGACTGCCTCCTCGGTCCATTTGATCTCGCTGTCCTTCCGAAGCATGTTGGTCATTTCTCTAAGGTGCTCTGCAAGATTAGGAATGAAGCGGCGCAGAAAATTTAATTTACCATTAAAAGATTGTATCTCCTTCTTATTTCGGGGCTGCTCTAGCTGCTGAATTGCCTCCACCCGTGCGGGATCAATTCGTATACCGTCTTTGGAAATGATATGTCCCAGCAATTTACCTTCACTCATGGCAAAAAGACTCTTTTTTGGATTTAAAGAAATGCCATGCATTTTTGGAACACTTTAGTTAAGTGAAATAGATGCTCCTCATTGGATTTGGAAAAGACCGTTAAGTCATCAAGATATACAACTAAGAATATGTCCTTTTCATTGGCAAAAGCCATATCCATAGCTCGCTGAAATGTAGCACCTGCATTCTTCAAACCGAATGGCATTTTAGCATAATGGAATGTTCCCCAAGGCGTAGTGAAAGCTGTCTTATCACGGTCATCCTCATGGACTAAGATCTAATTATAGCCGGAGTATCCATCTAGCAATGACATCTTTGAGGCACCCACTACCCGCTGCAATATGTGATCCATTTTAGGCAGCGGATAGTTGTCCTTTAGCGACACTTTGTTTAAATTTCTGAAGTCTATGCACAAGCGAATCTCACCGGTCTTCTTTCTCACAGGCACTAGGTTGGAGATCCAATCTGAAAAGCGAATGGGAACTATGATTCCAGACTTGTAGAGCCTATTGACCTCTTTCTCAATCAAAGGCAGCAACTTGGGATTGATCCTCCGCAACTTTTGCCGAAAAGGCTTTTGATTTGGCTTTATAGGAATAGTGTGCTGGATGATGCTTGTATCATATGTCTTTAAATCTGAATAATCCCAAGCGAATACATTAGAAAATGATGACAGCAATCTAATGTATTGATTCTTTACCTTGAGTGGCAGAGCCTTTGATAATTTCACCATCTTTGGATGTTCTACTGTCCCAAGGTTCACATCTTCCACACCTTCTTCTGTTGGCATCAAAGTTGGCTTGCGAGCCACATCATCTTGATCAAAAAGTTCTTCTAAAGGAATCAGCCCTTTAGGAATATGATTATCTTTCAGCTGCAAAACATCCATTTGATTAACTCCTTCAGGCTCCATGTCTATTGAAATTTCTTCAAATTTACCTTCTCCATGCAAGAAGTCTTTGATTTCCTCATCATCCTAAAAGACTTGCCAGCTCCTTTGGTTGTCCGGGATTGTAGGGCGATGCTTTACATAGATTTCAAACTTGTTGCTCGAATTCATTGGTATTTTCAAATTGCTTGCTGCCCTGGCCAATGCATCCGCAACTCCATTTTGTATCCGGGGTATGCATGTTAAAGTATGCTCTGAAAACCGCTTCAAAATGTCTAGAACAGCATTGCGATAAGCCCGCATACGAGGATGTTTAGCTTGAAATTCCCCCTTTACTTGTTTGATCACTAACTCGGAGTCGCCATAAACTGCTATCTTCTTTGCTTTTAATTTCCGGAGGATTTTCAAACCAGCTATAAGGGCCTCATATTCTGCTTCATTATTCGAACAATCAAAAGCCAATTTATAAGAGCACACTTGTACCTTGCTTGGGACTTGGTTAGGGACTGAAAACGGGCTACGAATCCATACACCTATGCCAGCTCCATCGCTGCCCACTGCACCATCAAAATCCATGGTCCAAAGACCATCTTCATCATCGTCCAAGGGCTGCACTTGTGATGTTGTTGCAGTCATGACTTGCTGCTCATTTGTTTCGGCAATTGACTTTATGACAGCAGTCCTTTCTCAATACTTCCCTGAAATTTTCTGCCATGCCTGGGATGTCTTCTATCTGAACTAATTGACTATCTACCTCATTAAAATTATCAGCAAATAAAACAAAGGATTCTAAATCTGTTTGTACATAATTTACAGGATGATTTACTGGCTTTTCCTTGCTAGTAATCATATACTTCATCTTTTGCTCTCGGTACACCTTTCTCATTTGGCCAAACACCGGAATAGTGGCATATGAAAAGTCCAGCTGTAAAGTACCTTTAAGTTTTGATCCCCATGACCTTGAAAGGAGCATACCAAACCTTGGAGGAATGTCCGCCACTACCACATCCATCAAGAGATTCTTTGCGGGAATTTGATCCAAGCTAACAACCAAATCTTTAATCAAACCGATGCATCTAACTCGGCTGGAATCAAATGAATATAGATCATGGTAGTTACGAGTTATATCAAGTCCCAACTTCTCCATTATTGCCTTGGGCATTAAATTGTGTGATGCTCCCGAATCGAACATAGCATTATGAAGCACATAATCATGAATTCTTAAGCTGATATAGAATGGCGGGACATCGCTTTCCGGAGACTCACCGTTTAGAGCTGGCCCAAAGATTAATTCCGGCTGATCATCCTCCACATTTACCGCATCTAACATTGGATCAGTATTGAACATCTTAGAAATTTGTGCTCTGTAGGTAGTGTTCTTCATGACTTCTGTTAGTGGAATGGACAATTTCAATTTCGAAACTTCGTTCTCAATGCTGAATGCTTGACTTTTCTCACTTTCTTTTGCCGGATTATCTCGTTTTTCTGCTCTATCTTTGGGTACATTTAATGGCTGATCCATCTTGTTTGCTGGAACTGTTTGAGTTGATAGGGGATCCATGACTTCTTTACCCTTTTTCTGTGGAACAGCAGCACCATTCTTCGCCAAATTTTCTGCCCTCTTTTGAATTGGATGTATGGGAACTGTCCGGTTTCTCAACTGTCTCTGCTGGCCTTGTTGAGCTGATAAAGCATGTAAGTAACCTCTTTGATACTCTTCTGACTCTTCTTGAAGTACAACATCATTAGATAGAATGTAATGCTCATCTTGAGGTGTATAAGCATTACTTACCAGCTCTTCTTCTTCCGTGATGTAAGTGGGCATATCATCGGGAGTGAAAAAATGATTTTCTTCACCAGGACCTTCACCCTCATCTTCAGATTCTTGAGTGACATAATTTTGCTGAAATGGAGGTTGGATTGGCTGCTGCACGGCCGCTTCTTGTGCTCGTGTTTCCCGCTGTTTGATCCTATATTGGGGCTGCTGTTGTTGGCCTCTGAAGTTTGGATTTCGAACTTGTGGTTCCGGTTTGCCAAGACTGAGATTTTGGAGTGCCTTTGACACCTCTTCCATTTTCCGAATAACTTGAGAAGTGGATGGCACCTCCTCTTTGATTGTGACCTTCTTTTCAGCTTTCATTCTTGCCCTTTTATCATTCAAATTAGCCTCCACACTGACTGCAATTTTCTGCATTTCCTCCAAGGTAGGAGGATCTCGGTCCCGCAATGAGTAGGCCATCTCCGGATCAAAACCATCCGGGAACTTAAGCAATGCAGACTTTCTTGATGGTTTCAAATCATCGAGTATAGCGTTATACACTGAATTAAATCTGATTATATAATCTTGAACCGACTCACCCGGATTTCGCTTGAGGTTGTTGTATTCAGCGTTGATTTGCAGCGGATCTTTTCTTATTTCCCATCGGTCCAAGAACTGAGTTTGAAGTGCTTCCAAGGAAACAATGCTACGAGCTGCCAACCCTCTGAACCATTTACGAACTTCCCCTCCAAATGTCTGAACAAACAGCCGCATCGTAACATCTTCTTCATCCAATTCATAGAGATCAAAGAAAGTGGTCATTTTATCAACGTGTTGCTGCGCCGTGACACTTTGAGGAGTGCCGTCAAACATGGGAATCTTGCTTTGGTAATCAGCGGGCATATCATGAAGGTTTTGTGGTAAAGCAAGAGGGGCAAAGCGGGCAGCCATGGCTCTAGGTGGAGGAGGCGAGGGAGTAGGATGAGTTTGAGGAGGGGGAGGTGGAAGTATGATAACAGGAGCTGTAACAAGGGGAAGAGAAATTTGTGGAGATGGAGGGGTAGAAGGAGTGCGAGGTGTGGAAGGAGAACCAGCCGAAGATTCGGGGTAAGTGATTATCGGTGAAATGGAAACAAAGGGAGGGGACGATGCTTCGTGAGCCGTGATAGTAGCTGCAATATTCTCAGAGATATTCTCAAGTAGATCAGCAAGAGTAGTGGTATGCAAGTCGTTTTGGAGATGTCTCAAAATGAAATTGTCAATCAGCTTGTTGTGTCTTTCGTAAGCAAGAGAAGCTGCAAAATCAGGGTCAAGGACTAAAGAATCGAGAGCACTTTCAGATTTAGCTTTAAACAAAGATAACTCAAAACTTTCGTCGAATTCAAGATCTTCAAAATATTCAATAACAGCAAGTGATGAATTAGATCTAACAATTGGTCTTGAAACAGAAGCCAGCTTGCTTTTACGAATAAACTAGGAAAGGAAAAACCGCTCAGCCGTATGAAAACTCTTAGCCTATCATCCAAAGCTTAGAGTTCCATAATGATACTGGGATAAAGATGTCAATGAAGTGAGGGTTTCAAAAGCTCACGGAGATTGACTGAAGCAGCGTTTATCTACTAACGCTGATGTAAAACAAGAGCGTTTTCGAAGGCTTCCTGGCGTATCTTCAGACTCCGTCTAAGACTTAAGAAATCACACTACAATGAACAAATTACAAATTTGGTTTTTTCCCCAGTATGGTCGCCAATATGTTAGCGCTTGGAATTCACCTAGGCTGAGATAGACAAACTCTCAAGGCTACATCAAACCATTTCACCTCGTAGCTAGCCCTACGAGGTATGAGAAGGCTCTCTCGGGTCAGATTTGATAGATCTTTCAATATGATTAGGTTGACCAATTAAGAATAAAGATTTTAGGCTAGTAAATTGATAGGGGGGTTGATTTAATGATTTTTGGGGTTTTTGGTGGCAATTGGAGGGAGTGCAATTCAGGGTGCGGGGATTGAGCACAGTTTTTGCAGGGGGATCTTTGGGGCAAGGTAGGAGTGAGCGCTAATGCCTTAATCTGAGATGGATGATCAAGGATGATAGAGGAGGAGCTAAAGAGGGCAAACAACCATTTTGAATCCTCTCTAGACAGTAGAAAACATAAATATTGAACAAACTAAAACGCTGAGCATGTCAAAGCATGAATTCAAACTTTACCACTTCATCTGTCCAATTAGAAGCAAAAGAGAGATGTGGAATACATAAACAAACTTACAAGAACATGTAGAGAACACACCATCAACACATCAATCCACAAGAATCCACAATGATGTCTGCAAAACCCTGGCCTTCCTTTCCTTAAATTGCAGAAATAGATGTACAATACACAATAAAGCTTTCTCCCACAAGAGTCCAACCATGAAAATGAGAAGGAGAGAGCATAATATAGACCATCTAGACCATCTAACTCCTTTCCCCACCTCTAGGGGTCGAGCTCAGCTTCCTAGGAGCTGTTGCAACTAATTCTAAATCAGTCACTAGATAATAGGCCAGCTCAACAACTTACCTCTAAAACTTAGGAAGCCTATCTATGCATTAAATATTCACTATTTACATCAAAGAAGTTTCTAGAAGTGGTAAAGAAGAGTAAAAGTATCTAATGCCATGAAATTTACACAAGAATCCATCATTTACATGCCCAAATAGTCAACCAAAGTGAAAACAGTGCTTTGCTGGCCGAACTAGTCAAAAACTGGCAAATTTTGCCTGAGTGGTCGCACCTTTTTGCAGCAACTTTTGAGTGGGTTCCACTGGTCCAAATCAGGTGCAAGATGGCTCATTGGAAAGCTTGGTCTGTCTACTTTCCATCCCAAGTGGAATTTCTGGATTTGGAGTTGATTTGACCCCTCAAGAGTCAATTCTCCCTAGGTCACTTTCTGCAACTCAAAAAGTGGGCAAAAAGTCATTTTTTTGATGTATTTTGAGCTTTTGGAGGCTCAAATCTCAAAATCAGGCTTCTCCCAAGTATAAGTAATTTTAGTCTTTGCATGCCCTTTCCAAAAATGCCAAGTTTTCAAAATTCCGAGCAGTCCTCCAAAATAGTCTCACCCGGGGTGAGACCACTCCACGGGAAAAACCTGTAATTTTACCAAAAATTTGCAAAATGCTCCAAAATTCTCAAAATTTTCAGATTTTGATGCTAGATCAAGGCTGATCAGTACCATGATGAGTGAGGGATGCCTCAGCCAAGATGCGGAGTGGATTTGTCCTTTTCTTCTTCTTCCGGGCCTCTGACAGCTTTCGTTGGAGAATTTTCATTCTCGCCTTGCAAACATGTAATCTGGCCCAATAATGTGTCTTCATGTTGCGTAGCAGCTCTTTGTCACGATTTGCCTTCTCCAACAATCTCTCCAAGTGGGCATTCACCTGAATGAGCATGGACTCCCGGTCAGCAGGCAATGGGTCCCCAGGCCTCCTACGGTTCAAGCCTCTATTACCACGGATCCTCCATAGCTCGTCAAGTTCTTTCTCCGCCTCTAATTGTCTGTTGCGCTGCTCCAGATAAGTGATGGTCCATTGAGCCATTTCGAGCTTCTGTTGCAACACGAGGTTCTCCTCCTCTCTCTGTCTGATAAGCTCATAAAAATCAGAAGAAGGAGAATGAGCATCAAAATCAATGAAATCATGACGTGTATCGCCAGCTCTCTCATCCTCAATCATGGGCTGCTTGCCCCTCTCTGCTACCTGTGCTGCTGTCGGCAACGAGGCCCCTTCCACCTGGTGTGGAGATAACACTCGCTGATCTGATGATGACGACGAGACCCCTTCCACCTGATGTGGAGAAAATACTCGTCGAGCTGCTGCAAACAAGGTCCTATGACCCCTCTGATATGTACACTGTAGTGGGGAAACAACATGTGTAGGCACAATAATCTCTGCCTGGCGTGATGGACCTCCCTCCTCATGAATGATCTGTGGCTCTGGCTGTGGCCGTGATGTCGCTGTAAAAACCTCATGAGAAATGAAGTCTGCCCATGAAATGCCCTGCTGCCTCAACTGATGGGAAACAATGAGCTGAATGAGACCATGATGGCACAGACTCCTATGCTGCTGGGCTGGGGTCCGCCTCTGAAATACGGATGACATCCTCTGAAAGTCCTGGCAGAAGAAAACCGGGATGTTCATCATCCTCACCCTGGTAAAGTGCATCAACATGCGAATATGACAAGTGGAGACCAGTGAAAATCTTTCGTCACATGTAAAGTATTGCATGATAAGCTTCATGATCGAAACATACTCCGCCCGGAGGAATCTGGAAGGAAAGATTCCTGACAAGTGGCTCACAAATGAGGGCCTGACATATGGCTCAAAAAAGATAAAGTCCAGCAGTTTGCGCTTGGGCCACACTTCCCCTACATTCGGTATCCCGGTAGCCTCTGAAATCATCTCTGGAGATAACACAAAATTCACCCCTGCAAGAGTGACCTGCCCATCATGAAGGTGCAAAACAAATAAACGTGCCAACTCACTATGATGCTGAATGTGAGCAAGCCTCTCACAGAACTGAAAACATGACATGTACCGAAAACCGTTCATTGCCAAAGGACAAGCCTGCAATGCTGCCAAAGAAGTAGGTTCCTGTCTCCTATGATGACCACCCCTCTTAGGAACCCTCTGCTGTACCACCACTTCTGTAGCTGATGAATGGTCATCACTAGGCTCATAACTCTCGGTGTCTGACATGGTTTTGGAACCAGATGAGCAAGCTGAAAGGTAAATAGAACTGTTGCCTCTGCCTGCAAAATGCTGAGAAGTATGCTGTTTTCAAGGGGAAAAATCATAAGGGAACTGTTAGGGGAGGGATTTTTAATAAGGAATGGGAAATAAAAATAGGGATTTTTAGGGAAAATTCACAAAATGTAACACATACCATCTTATCATTTTTAAGAAATCATTTGCAACGAAACCATGTATGATAGGGACCAAGGGAAAGAACATATATGACAGGGGGTATGGGGCAGCATTATCCATTTGATTTTTATCCTTTAATGAAGCAAACTCTGCTATCTGGACGGGATTCATATGCATTTAGTGATAAGGGAAAGAGAGCTTCACTTGTATTTTTATCAAAAGGAGATTTGACAACTTCAAGGGAATGATAAAAAAGGGAAAACAGAGTTTATTTTGGGCAGCACAGCAACACGATTTTATAGACCAAAAACACAGCAATATGTCCATTATGAATATATACACAGCTGCAATCTTTGATTTTTCTTTTTATAAATTTCATAACAGCAGCTTGCCTCTTTTTTATACCCAATAATATCTTTGTTTTTCATATTTGGGTCATTTTGGCATTTTATTTTTATTTTTCTTTTCATATCAATTTTTATATATATATATATATTTTTTTTATATTCTTTTTGTTTTATTTTCTTGCTGCAGGTCCATGTAATTTGCTTGCTGTGGGGAAGGAGAAGGGCAATTTAGGGTTTGTGGGAACATGAAGGATATTAGGGTTTAGCGAAGAAATTTGGGAAGGGAAAGATTTTGAAGGAATATGGGATGGAAACCTTGTATTTCTGGCAAACGATATAAATGAAATAATAAGATAAACATGCAGCAACATTTGTGAATTTAATTGCCAAGGGAACAAGGATGGGATAAGAGGGATTTTTACCTTGAAAAACAAACAAAACCCTAGCAGATTTGCCTACATTGACAACATTTAAATTCACCATTTATCTTGCAAATTTTTGAAGAAGAAAACCATGAGACATGTCATCATTCACTTATTCCTTGTTATCACAGATGAATTTGGAGCTTACCTGGTCGATTTAGCAATTTGGGAGGGCGATTTGGGTGATTTGGCACGTTTCTTGGCAAACCCAGCTCGACTAGTCGCACCCCTCTGACTCGTCGCTCCAATTCAAAAATTACACTGTGAGAGCAGCTCTGACTCGTCGCACCTGCCCAACTAGTCGCACCTCCAACTCAACTAGTCGCTCCTCCAGAAATGACTAAAATCGCAGCCAAATCGCCTTTCTTTGCTTCTCTTTGTGTCTTGCAAGTTTGTCAATGCATAATGAGGCCATGAAGAGGGCTTTTTGGTCTTTATAGGTCCACATTTTAAAAAAATTAAAACATCAAACCCACTTTCAAATGTTGCATGTTTTGGCATTTAATTTAACACTGTTTTTTAAGTTGCACTTTGCCTGAAATTGATTTTTTGAGTGTTTTCACTTGGTTCTTTTTGCAGGTTGATTCTCTGATGGATTCTGAGGAAGAAACCAGGGTTGTTGCCGGCATTCTGAAGATTTTTGAAAATTTCCTTTATTGTTGCCATTTTCACATGACCTTGGGTTTAAAAACAGAGTTTTTAAAACCAAGGTAAAAATAAGCTGTAGCAGATGAAAACTATCAATAAAACGTAATTACAAACCTCCTTCTGGCTTGCTGAAGACCATCAGACTTTTGACTCATGACCTGGCAATGATTTTGAACGAAACCCTATACCTAGACTTGGAATTTCAAGACAAAAATGAAACAAGTGTGACACAAGGTTTTTTCAAATGGTATGACCTGATTCCAGCAAAGCCAAGAAGGGAACAAAGACCAGCCCTCCATTCAGTTTTATGGCATGCCTAGCGGGATGCAAAACTGACACTAATGAGACACCTACCTATGCATATGCAAAGAGCTATTGATCACCGATGGAGGGCTCAAGACCGACACTAACAGTATCAACGTCCGAGATTAAGTCTCTAATGAATGACTAAGATTAAAATAGACTTGATCCTCGTCTCTTAGAAGCTTCTCACCCTTATCTTTATTGTTGATTTGGGTTAGCATCGGATGTGCTCTAGCCACGAAAATTGGTCGAGAGGCTAAAGCACATGAGATCTCCAATACCCAGAAATGGTTTGGGAAAATTCTAAACAATTTGAGAGATATTAAAATAATTAATATTTTTAATGGAGTCCCTAAGTCTAAACTTGGGGAAATAAAATATTAATGTGAATTAATATAAAACTATGTTAGAAGGGTCCAAAATTCATGGATCAAAGCCAAACTTAATCTTAGTCGTTTATTAGGGACTTAATCTCAGTCGTTGAATTGTCAACAAGAAAAGTATAAGAGGAGGCTTGAAGGTCACTTGGAGAACACACCGTGTTGATCAAGAATTCAATTTTCTGGGGCAAGGCTCGCTGAGGAAATCAAAGGAGTGATCAGAGTTGCAGCAGAAGGGCAGTGAATACAGAAGCAACGAGGCAGAGAGGGTACTGGGAGCATTAGCGCAGAAGCCAGGAGAGAGGGATGCAGAGCTAGCGAGAGGCCATGCAGAGCCAGTCAAGGCCCACGCAAAGGCAGCCAGAAGCTATGCAGTGCCAGAGAGAGCCAGCGTGGGTGACGAAGAGGCTCTAGAGGCTGACGCAGTGCCTCCAGATGCTGATGCAGGGCAAGTTGGGGTGACATTGGGCTAGAGAGGCTGACGCGGTCCCTAGAGGCAGACACTAGAGAATTCGTGGGGTAGATTGGAGCTAAGAGTTGTGGGATTGTTCATCTAGGATTTTAGCTGGAATATTTGTCTCCAACTGAGAGGTACTACTGCTGAGATCATTCTCTGTTGGGTGAGCTAGTTTGGCACCCAGATTGTATTCTGAAACTGCTTAATAATAAAACCCTCAAATAGTTGCACCGATTTTCCCGCATTAGGTTTTTCCAGGGACATTGGTCCAAAAATAACGGTGTCACGTGTGTGCTTATTTTTCCTTCAGTTGATGATCTGTAATGTGTTGAGCATGTACTTGTATTTATTCTCAGTACTTACATGGTAAATAACTTGTTAATTAAACAGAACAAGTAGGCAGAAATAAGTCAAAAATTACAAGGATTTTTAACACTTAGACTTAGAAATTCCAACATGGTATCAGAGGGAGGTTGCAGATCACAAGAGAACTGAGAGCATCATCCGAGCAGAGCAGCAGCAGCAGAAACTGTCCCGAGCGACAGAATTTGTTCTCAGCGGAGAAGCAACAAGGAAGGGGTGATGCAGTGTCTGCGTCATCAAGTTTGAGCCAGAAGGAGGGTCAACGCAATGGTAGAAGGAAGCATAGCTGACATACGCAGTGCTCGGTCATCTTTCTCAGTCAGGAAGGATTGACATCGGTGGCCAGGAGGTGCGGATTTTGTTGGTGTCAGGGTTGCGCAGAGCCTAGAAGCTCTAACCTTCAATTTGTTGAGGCATAGGAGGTTGTGGGTAAGTTGCGGAGTGAAGCTGGTGGGGTACTGTGGTCAGAACAGTACCTAACAGGGCAAGACCAAGGAGGAGGGAGTTGTTGCCAAGGATTTCTAGCCAAGAAATCTGGATCAGTGGTGCAGCTACAGTAAGTGTCAGAGTGGGGGCATCTTGACATTAGCAGAGGGGTTTCCAGGAGGGAAATCGAGGCTCGGAGGGAGTCATGGTGAGAACTTCTAGAAGGGAAGTAGAGGAGCAGTGAAATGGCAGTGAACGGGGTAAGAGACCAGGACGGACTAGAGGGAGCCTCAAACTTCGTAGTCTACAAGGCCAGAATCTTGTCCATTCTAGACAGGAATCATCTCAAGCACTTCGCCTTGAAGACGATAGCGATCACAGTTGACCCGGTTGAGAACGACAAGTACGAGGAGGCAATGGTGAGGGCCAAGAGCATCATCCTTGACATGGTCAAGGACCATGTAGTACCACATATTGCCGAAAAGGAAATGACAAATGCGATGTGGGAGGCCCTAACAAAATTGTATCAACATACTTCCGTGTAGAGGAAGATGATACTAGAAAATCAATTGGCAGTGATACCAGATGCAAAAGGGAGAACAAATCAATACCTTCCTCAGTCGATTGAAGGAGATCCGAGATCAACTGACTTCCATAGGGTCCATGCTGAATCAAGTGAGTGCAGAAGTTAGCACTGGCAGTGCTATGGGCAGCACAATGTAGCATGATGAGAAGGGTTGTCGTACGGATGCAGCAGTGGCAGTCGCAGGGCCAGAGATAGTATCATGTAGCAGTGCAGAGGACGCTGGGTAGCAGGCCTAGCATCAACACAAAGACCGATTCCAGATGATCAGGGTGATGCTTAGTGAGGAGTATTACTAGAGCACAATCCTCGCTAAGAGGGAGTGTTGATTTGGGGTAGCATCAGATGTGCTCTAGCCACAAAAATTGGTGGAGAGGCCAAAGCACATGAGATCTTCAATACCCAGAAATGGTTTGGGTAGATTCTAAACAATTTAGGAGATATTAAAATAATTAATATTTTTAATGGAGTCCCTAAGTCTAAACTTAGCGAAAATAAAATATTAATGTGAATTAATATAACACTGTGTTAGAAGGGTCCAAAAGTCATGGATCAAGCCAGACTTAATCTTAGTCATTGATTAGGGACTTAATCTCGGCCATTGAAATGTCAACGAGAAAAGTATAAGAGGAGGCTTGAGGGTCACTTGGAGAACACACCGAATTGATCAAGAATTCGATTTTCTGAGGCAGGGCTTGCTGAGGAAATCGAAGGAGTGATCAGAGTTGCAGCAAAGGGGCAATGAATACAAAAGCAAAGAGGAAGAGGGTACCAGGAGCATCAACACAGAAGCTGGGAGAGAGGGATGCAAAGCCAACTAGAGGCCACGCAGAGCCAGTCAGGGCCCATGCAGAGGTAGCCAGGAGCTGCGCAGTGCTAGAGAGAGCCAACGTGGGTGACACAGAGGCTCTAGAGGTTGACATGAGGCGATTTGGGGTGACACTGGGCCAGAGAGGTTGACGCAGTCCCTAGAGGCAAACACTAGAGAATTCATGGGGCAGATTGGCGCTGAGAGCTGTGGGATTGTTCATCCGAGGTTTCAGCCGGAATATTTGTTTTCGACTAAGAGGTACTACTGTCGAGATCATTCTCTATTGGGTTAGCCGGTTTGGCACCCAGATTATATTCTGAAACTACTTAAGAATAAAACCCTCAAACAACTGCACCAGTTTTCCCACATTGGGTTTTTCTGGGAACGTTGGTCCAAAAATAACGACGTCACTTGTGTGCTTGTTTTTCCTTCAGTTGATGATCTGTAATGTGTTGAGCATGTACTTGTATTTTATTTCAGTGTTTACATGGTAAATAACTTGTTTATTAAACAAAACAAGTAGGCAGAAATAAGTTAGAAAGTACATGAAGGATTTCTAATAGTTAGACTTAGAAATTCCAACATTTATTAATACCCATTAATATTTTTATTTTCGTAAGTTTAGACTTAGGAACTCATTAAAAATATTAATTATTTGAATAACTCCTCATCCGAGTGGAATTTCTACAAATGATTTCTGGGTCTTGTAAATCTCATGTGCCTTAGCCTCTCCACCAATTTTCAAGGCTAAAGCACATCTAATGCTACCCAAAATCAACGCTCCCTCTCAGCAAGGAATGTGCTCTAGTAATGTTTCACCATATAAGCATCACACTGATCCTCTGCATCGGTCCTCTGTGCTAATGCTTGGCATGCTGCCCCACATCCATTGCACTGGTGCTTCCTATACTGCTGCCTATGACACTACCACTACCACTGCTACATCTGTACTGCAGCTCAAAATATTGCATCATGTTGCCCACAGCACTGCCACTGCTAACTGCTACACTGCAACTCCCAACACTTATCCATTTCTGCTACTGAAATGGATTCTTCACCATCCCCATCTTCTCTCAAAAATAAACGAACTTTGTTCTTCCTAGAGCCTTGGTGAGGATGTCTGCCACTTGTTCTCCTATGGGGGTGTACCTCAACTATACTGCTCCTCGTTGGACACAGTGTTTGACAAAGTGACACCTAATATCAATGTGCTTTGACCGATCATGAAATATTGGATTCTCAGAGAGCTTTATGCAGCTTTGATTATCACACAAGATCCTGGTCGCTTCCATCGTTCTCCTGAATAGATTCACAAGCAATTTCCTAAGCCATATGGCTTCGCACGAAGTTGTGCTAGCTGCCATATATTCTTCTTCAGCTAAGCTTAGAGCCTCGTATTTCTGTTTCCTACTACACCAGGAGGTCATTCCTGATCCAATGTTGAAACAGTACCCAATTATACTTTTCTGATCTACTGAACTTCCAGTCCAATCTGCATCAGTGAACCCACTCAACCCGATGTCATTGCCTCGAGTGTACAATAGTCCATGCTCGACTGTTCCTTGTATATACTTGAGAACATGTTTGGTTGCTGCCCACTGCGCCCTCTTGGGTTCCACCATGAACTAACTAAGGGCGTTGACAACGTAATAAATGTTTAGCCTCATATTGACCAGATACATTAGGGACCCTCGTTTGGTACTTAGTTCTCGAACTCCTGATAATGTTTTCCTGAGAATTCTTAGAGCCCCATGGTGTAAGTGTCCCATCCTCCTATGCCATAGCTCATTCAAATCTTTGTCTCCATTATTACCTATCAGTGCCATTGGTGATTCTAGTTGTAACTTGTACAACCTGTGACCTCTGATTCCAATCTGGGCCTTCTTTTTCCAACTCAGGTGTTTGACATTTACTCTCCTTAATGAAAAAAATGTCATAGCCTTTACTTTGAAGTTGAGATACGAAGAGTAAGTTCATCCCCAATCCTGGCACACGTAGCATATTGGTTGCTCGAAGCCGCCCTCCTGCTTCGGTTTGAAAGGCTACAGTACCTCTTCCTACTGGGGTACACTTTGCCTTATTTCCCATCGTGATCTGAAAATTCATCCTTTCTTCCTAATAATCTGAAAAACATTCTCGGATTCCTGTCATATGCCAAGAAGCTCCATTGTCTATATACTAAACCTCAGAGCAGGTAAAGCTTGCTAAGAAAGTGACTTCTTCTTCCAATCTGGAAGCTAACATAGAATAATCGTAATTCATGTCCCTTGTGCATTTTTCTGGAAATCCGCGTGAGTACCCTTGAGTGGATGCCTCTGCATCATGCTCTTGACCCATAGTCGATTTTCCTCTTATGTTGCCAAATCTCTGCTCTGATACCATGTGAAAATTTCTAAACTGAAATTCTACTACAACAACTGATTTATTTCACCTACTTATTATTCACAATAAATTATTTACAAAATCCCTTCAACAAATATTAAAATAAATTCTACTACAGTTATCACACAATTACCTAGAAAAAAATAACATACACAAGAACCAATCACATCAACACAGTTGTTTTTGGACAATTGTCCTTGGAAAAACCCAATGCAGGAAAATTGGTGCAACAGATGAGGGCTTTATTAATCTTCAGCAGCAATTGCTTTTACAAGGAACGATTTTACAGAGAAATTGAAAGAAAACACCTGAGACTTTCCCTTTGAGACTTTCTGACACTTTGGAGACCCTACTCCCACTCCTGCATGGCTCTTAGTGGCTTTGTGTCCCTCTGCATTAGCCTGCACGAGGGCTACGACTCTCCTCTAGATTGCGTCTCTCTTTGCCTTGTCTCCCATTGTTCCTATGTCACCTCTTCCTTAGCCATTGCCTGTTGTTGATGCCCTCCTCTTCTTCCACCCTACAACTCCCCCTCTGAAATCGGTCTCCTTCTCTTGAGAATTGATTTTCCTTGAGATACTGAGTGTCTATCGGTGTGTCTCCAAATGATCCTAAAGTCTTCTCTTATATTTTCCTAGTTGATGTATCAACGACCGAGAAGTTTCTAATGAATGACTAAGATTAAAACAGAGTTGATCCTTGTCTCTTAGAAGCTTCTTACCCTTATCTTTATTAATACCCATTAAAATTTTTATTTTCGTAAGTTTAAACTTAGGAACCCATTAAAAATATTAATTATTTTAGTAACTCCTCATCCGAATGGAATTTCTCCAAACGATTTCTAGGTCTTGGAGATCTCATGTGCCTTAGCCTCTCCACCAATTTTCAAGGCTAGAGCACATCCGATGCTACCCAAAATCAACATTTATTAATCCAAGCCCTTGTTTCTATTAAAAATTTGAAGTTAAACCACTATATGGATATACTTGTAAAAACAATATCAATCTTATTACAAAAGTCATATACAACAATATTGGAAGTTATAAAAAAGCTTGAAAACAAAACAATATGTTATGCTTCTCAGTCGGTTAAAATATAAAAAGGATAATTTCATTATTGCCTAGGCTCTTAGAAAGACACAATGCATCAATTAACATCTCTCTTTCTTAAATTATAATATACAAAAAATACGAGCTATATAAGTTGGACACAGGCATATGGTCTAATAGTAAGTGACTCAGCATCAGGCACATACTTCTCAACTTCTTTGATCTCTTGTATCCACACCAAATCATATATGGGGAGAGATGAAGGTAACATGACTTAATGTTTCTCTAAATCATATATAGCATACAGCATTTGAAAATATTTGTTGATGCAGTCCTGATACATTCAGATCTCATATGACACCTTCCACCAATCAATTGAGCACCTCGTAAAGTCTTTACTCAAACCAAAACAACTTATAAGAGTTCTATAAATAATTTGTTAAAGTTGTTCTATGGATTAAAATTTTTGTGAAAAAAAATTGGAAGGTGTACACATCGTAGCCAGCCATGCATTAAAAACGAATTAGTAAGCAACACATAAATATATATGCCAACTCCAGTTACAAAATGTCAACCTTGGCCTTCATATTTTCATGTAGGCACAAGAAGATGAGTTAATGTTGGTAGTTTTTGGTTGAATGTTATTCGAGGCCTGTGAGTGTATCACAATCCGCGGAAGATTAAGAAGATGATGAAAAGCAGTGTTCCGCCACACTACAAAAATGTAAATCGACTGAGATAAAGTCATAATTACAAGACCTTGATATCATCACAGTATGATTGTCAACAAAGGGATTTGCGTGCAATCTTCCTCTGCAGAGGGCATTTCGTGTATATGACTCAAATGATTCAGCTCAGCTAACTACCTCTCAAACCTTAAGTTCCCAAAGTAATGCACAAAGAAAAATTTATTGTCTATTTCACAAAATTTGATTGCTTCAATCAGTGTTGCCTTCCAATAAATGAACAGAATCCTCAATAAGATTTCCCAATTTTGATTACGTTTACCACTGACAGAAGGAAAGAATAATTAAATTTCTAAATAAGCATCCCAATCTGCTGCTAACCATAAGCTATGAAACACTTAGGATTGGAATTGACATGTATGTCCATACTTCAAAATCCGTTTGTAGTCACAATAATGAAAAATGTTGCCTTTAGCAACAAATGTTCATGCAGATGATAGCACATGGGAGAGGCATTCCTACTTGCATGCCTCCAAGCTAAACAGCTATCTGTAATCAGCACCAACAGCTTCATACACAGACTTGAACCCATCCCTTTCCAGGCATGCTGCCAATTCAGCCTGAAAAGAAATAAAGTGGGAAAAAGAACATAAGATTCATTTACATTAATCACCACAAATAACAACAATATTTAGAGGCCACTGAACTCTCTCAGTCATCGTTGATCAAACATAGGAATACATAAACAGTCAATACGTTTCCAAAATTTCCAAGACATCAAATTGACAGTAATCACAAGCAAACAGTAAACTAGAACCTCAGGTTTGACATGCAAATATTAATGCTTTTGATCCACAAAGTAAACTAGGACAAACATAACCTCGGGCAGCATTTTGTGAGAACTCATCACGCCTCTAAAACAATAAACCTCTGGACTAGACAGAAATTAATCTTCCAATACAGATGGTAATTAAATTTTTAATACATACTAACACAGAAATTTTACAAAAAACACCGGAATTCAAATCATGCATTGTTTATCATGCCAAATTTAACTTTTACATTCAAACGCAATCATACAGCCACTATCTGAGAAAAATCACAATTCCAAATGAAAAGAATCAAACCCTGCATAAATACTATGAAGAACTTCAATATTAACCTGCCATTTAATTATATCGATCCTCTAATGCAGCAATAGGAATAAGATATAATGGTAAATTAATAAGAATAAGCAAAAGATTTAGCGCAGATTAATGTCAACTAGGTTCGTGTGGCATTTCTCAAGATATACTCAATGTGAAGAAATTTTATGTGAAAACTAATATTATCAAACCTCCGGCCTTGGGCTCCACCTGCTTTTTGGTAAAAAAATGAATTAATACAACTGACAGGTTCTGGGGTCCAACCATGTTGTCCTATAAAAGAATGAGAGCCATTGACCCAATAGGGTTTAAGATGGTTGTGAACACTATCCCAATAAAAGGAAGAAGGAAAGTGTGTGTGAGTGTGTGTGTGGGTGAGTTTCGGTGCTATTACAGGGATCACATTTCGGTAATATTACAATGATGTATTTCGGTGCTATCACATTGCTACCACAGTGAATTTCTTGATGTTATCACAGTGATGAAGTCTTGGTTCTCCAGTGTTTCGGTGCTATCACAGTCTCGATGCTAGTGCTATCACAGTGATACAAGTTCGGTGCCACTGCAAGGATCTAAGTGTGAAGAAGAATGATTGCTACAGGAGCTATTGAACTGAAGAATGACAAAGTTGACTTGATGGATGGAGGAAGTCTCGAGTCTAAGTTGTAAGGGTCTTGGTCGTCTCACCTTGAATCTACTAAAGGAAGAATTTTGACTGGGTTTTCCCCTAGAGTGGGGTTTTTCCCTGGCATCGTGCCTACATCTTGTGTTCTCTTCTATTTCTTGCTTGCCATTAGTCATGATGATAAGAAAAGATAATTCAAAAGAACAGATAATAATAATGAGAACTATCACAAGTTAATGTCATAATAAGAGAAATCATGTAACTGCCACTCGGATTTCTCAACATGGTATCAGAGCTATGGTCAATGTCAAAGGCAGTTTGAAGGCCACTTATACATCTTTGAAACGTCCTCAGTGAAAGTGAGCTAATTCAAGACACTTTGAAGTAGAAGGAGAAGGTTTGAATGTCCTAATACTAGGTTCCAATATGTCACAGTAAAGAAGCTCGGTCAATCTTAGAAATGAGAGCAGTGAAAGTTCAGTGCAAAATCTTAAAAGGAAAAACAGATGTCATAGTAATATATCTCGGTGTACCTCACTAAGATAAGTTCGGATCTTTTCGGAGAATAAGGATCGTTGAAGCCTCAATCTAGAAGAGATGTAACTTCACTCAAATCACATAGAAGTTTTTCAGTGAAATCAAGTGACAGAGCAGCTTTGGCATACCATAAGGAGGCACTTCGGTTTAGCTTCAGAGATTGGATTCATATCACATTCATGACTTCGCTAAAAGAATTCGGGCTCAATGAATTGTTAAAGCACTAAGTGTTGAAGCAATGATAAGGTCAAAGCAGTAAAGAAGTACACTCAACTCATCGAAGAAAGGGAACTCAGTACAACTACCTGTGGAGATCTATAAAGTACAAGCACAAGGTACCAGCTCAAGGAAATCAAGTAAGTATTCAACAAGATGCTCTTGCAACAAATCTAATGAGTTATTAAATCAAACGTACATAAACACAAGGTACATTTATGAGCTTTTAATAATCCTTGTTTATAACTGGTTTAGGATAAATAGTGTACTCTCTAGATAACATATTGGAACCTTAATCCTCTTCCTCTAGGATTTACATGTAATCTAGGATGTCAAATAAAGGTCATACTAATGATTGAAAGAATGAACTGCTTATCATAGGATTCCATCCTCCATGATTATGTAGAAGATCTAACTTGAGAAATTAAATTATGTCCTTGGTATCACATGCTGTGCTTGTAAGTATGTACTATAGATATAAAAGATGTTGGCTTAATACAAAGAGAACACTTCAAGGAATCATTACCAGATTTGCCAAGGAACATCTCCAAGTATGTCTCAAAGTATACTCCTTACAAGATTCTCTTCAAAGTATGATCATCTTAATTTTGAAGTTTGCATTACATTACTAACATCGTTATGTCTAACTATATTGAATCATAAAGATTCTTGTTTTGGGTGATTCATCATTTGATAAATCTACCCTCATATTCTTAATTGATTTTATAGAACCCTAGACAGGTTCTCTGGAAAACCCTAACCTAAGAGTATGCTAATGTTAATATCTAAAACCCTAAAACTTCTTAGGGTTATTGAGAAAAGCTATTTTAAGTTTTTGTTGATGATGTCATGTCTGGGGTTTTAATATGATCATGAAAACCCTAACTTGTTAGGGTTGAAATAATGTTGTTTGAAATCTCGAACCTTTAAAGTTATGGTAAAGTAGGGTTTCTATGTTATGAATTGAAACCCTATATCCTTAGGGTTTGGTTGGGTCTATAAGCAAAACCCTTGTTATGTATTTAGAGTCCTAGGAATGAAACCCTAGGTATGTGTCCTTTTGGTTGAAACCCTAGCCTGTTCTAGGTCAGTATATGTCTAACATATTAATATTGCCTGACATATGATGTGCTTATGATATGCTGATGAATTCCTAGATATATGTGTTGACCTAAGTGTTAATGGTCATGAGTCCTAGGGTTTGGAAACAAGCCCTAGTCAAAGTTTGATGGTCTAGGATGATGTTGTTTGGAGAATCTAGGGTTTAGCACCTAAACCCTAGTAGTAGTTAAATTCTCTTGTATAACCGCCTGCAATTTATGAGTCTATATTGTGATTGTTGAGAATTTGTAGATGGAAATCTAGGGTTTACATCAAACCCTAGTAGATGCTAGTCATGATGTTGATTAAGTTGTGATTGGCTTTGATTGGTGTTAAAATTGGCAACTAGGGCCAAACTCCATGTGATTCACCTTATTCATGGCTGATAATATTTTTCCTAGATTCCTCTCGTCGAGAGGTGTAGGATTGATCTAAAGATCATCCAATTCCGATAAGTATCTATCGAGATGAATTTATTTTGATTATGGAATAATTATCAAGCCGACCAGCAACTTTTGTAGGCTCAGAAGCCCAACAGACACATCTATTCATCATCAGCATTTGTATATAAATACAGGAGGCCTTTTCCTCATTTGGACACACACTGATCATCACATCTCTCTCTCCCTTTGGTGCGCGGCGAAATCTTGCACTAGTGCGCGGCGAAATCTTGCACTGGTGCGCAGTGAAATCTTGCATTGGTGCGCAGCGAAATCTTGCACTGGTGCGCGGCGAATCTTGGACTGGTGCACGGCGAAGTCTTGGATTGGTGCACGATGAACGACTCACCGGTGGAAACTTGACAAGTTCGATCTAGGGTCTGCTGCCCTAGTTTAGGGTTGATCTGGGGTTTGCTGCTACTGATATAAATCAGATCCTTGTACTATTTCTCTCTGCTGAATTATTGAAGATAAAAGAAGATTTGATCAAAGGGTTTCCCCATATTGGGGTTTGTCCCTGGCTAGCCGCCACATCTTGTGTCTCTTGTCTTGGCTTGTTTTCTGTCGATCGTTTAATGTTCTATCTGCACTTTACTTAATGTACATGTGATTGCTAATCTGTGGATAATAATAAGAAAAAGAAGTAAACTGCTCTAAGCATAGAACATACCATAACTTAACATGGTATCGGAGCTGAGGTGAAGACAAAGCCCGAGCAAGAGCAAGAGCAATCACCAAAGAGAAGATTGGCAGGCTATCCAAAAAGAATTCATGGGGTCCTCAACACACTTCCCTGCTGAAGACAAGCTCCGTGAGAAGTCTGACTACCACGGATGGAAGATGTCTCTCGATCTAACATTAGAAGAACAGGAAGTGTTGGACCATGTGAAAGGCGGAATTGTTGAGCCTCCATCAAATGCATCTGCTACTGCTAGGAACAAATGGACCTAAGGGTGGAAGAAAAGGACGATGTTACATTTGTGATAAAGCAGGTCACTATGCAAGGGAGTGCCCTGATAGAAGGGACTCACACCGGGACAATGATCAAAATCCCTCTCATGGCAATCACAGGAATGGCAAATCTAATAGCAAAAGTAAAAGGAGTGCTTGAAATCAAGGAAGAGGACAACCATTCAAGAAGGATAGAAATTCTAGGTATGAATCTAACACCGTTGACAATAAACAAGATGAATATTATCTACCAGCTGCTCTATCTACCTCTGCTCCTCCGGACTCGCTGGGAAATTGGCTTATTGATAGTGGTGCCTCAAGGCACTTCACTAGTTACAAAGAAGTTCTCCATAATCTGATAGAGAAAGAAACTAACCTGGAAATTGTCCTTGGAGATAATATGAAATATCCTGTGAAAGTTGTAGGCAATGTCTCTCTTAAATTGAATCAAGGCAATATGATCCACTTCCAGGATGTATTATATGTACCTGACCTCAAAAAGAACCTGGTGTCCATTTTGGCTATGGAAGACAAAGGCTGCAAGGTGGCTTTTAGCGATGGCAAGGTACGTGCATGGAAAAACAATATTAAAGATGCCTTCACTCTTGGGTTTCAAGTTGATTCATTATATCAGGTCGGAGGAAGTCCGCTAGGTGTCATGTCATGTGACACATCTCAAGCCTTGATCAAGAATAACACCAAAGAGAAGATCAAGATCTTAAGGACTGATAATGGGACTGAATATGAATCTAACGAGTTTCATGACTTCTGTAAAGAGGCTGGCATTAAAAGGGAGACTACTACACCATATACTCCTGAATAGAATGGTGTGGCGGAAAGGAAGAACAGTACCATTGTGGAAGTTGTCCGTGCCATGCTCCATGATCAAAGACTTCCAAAGTTTCTATGGGCCAAAGCTGCAAACACCGCCGTATATGTACAAAATTGAAGCCCTCATCAAGCATTGGGTTCCAGGACTCCTGAAGAAATGTTCACCGGTAAGAAACCTGACATATCTTATTTTAGAATTTTTGGAAGCCCTGTATATTTTCATGTGCCGAAAGAGAAAAGGAATAAATTGGGTGCATCTGGAAAGAAAGGAATCTTCGTGGGCTATGGTGAAAATACTAAGGGCTATAGAATCTATGTGGCCGGTCAAAGGGAAGTCATGATTGGTCATGATGTCACCTTTGACAAAGATATGGCTCTCAGCAAGGTCAACAATCTTCCTACTTTAAGGAGCTCTCAAGAAGCTGACACCAGGGAACCAAAAGAAAAAGATGATGAAACGATGCCCAATGTGGATGAACCCATGGATCCTATTGATCCACCTGAGCCTTCCTCTTCTAGGAAGAGGCCCTCTTGGCTTAGGGGGCTACTCAATGATGCTGAAGGACACACTGCACCCCGAGGAACCTTCCGTGAAAGTAAGAAACCCAACAGGTATCAAGGATACTGGACCACCATGAACACGATCATACAAAATGACCCTTCATCATTCTCAGATGCCGTCAAGCATCAAGTATGGAAGGATGCTATGACCGAAGAATATGAGTCTATTATGGAGAATGATGTCCGGGAAGTAGTACCCAGACCCAGGACAAGACAGTTGTCACTTCTAAATGGCTTTACAAGATAAAGCATGCTGCTGATGGAAGTACGGAAAAGTATAAGGCTTGTTTTGTTACTCGTGGCTTCTCCCAGAAGGAAGGTATAGACTATGACGAGATATTTGCACCTGTTGCCAGATATACCACCATCTGCTCGATCATAGCCCTTGTGGCTTCACAAGGATTGAACCTACATCAGATGGATGTCAAGACCGCGTTCTTGCATGGTTCGATCAAAGAAGAGGTCTACGTGGAGCAACCCAAAGGATTTGAGATTTATGATCGAAAATCTCATGTATGCAGGTTGAAGAAGGCTCTCTATGGGCTGAAGCAAGCACCCCGATCATGGTATGAGAGGATTGACAGCTACTTGATGAAGCTGGGATTCAATAGAAGTGAAGCCGACCCTAACCTCTATTTTAAGGTTGAAGATGACAAACCTCTCATACTGGTGCTGTATGTGGATGACCTCTTCCTAACAGGTGCAGACCCTCTCATTCACAAATGTAAGAGGGAGTTGGCTTCTGAATTTGAAATGAAGGACCTAGGACTGATGCACTATTTCCTAGGACTTGAAGTCTGGCAGAAGCCAAGGAAAATTTTCCTATCTCAAGGAAAATATGTGGTGAAGATATTGGAAAGATTCGGTATGGTAGACTACAAGCCTGTAACTACCCCGATGGAGCTTGACTTCAAGAAGTTAAGCGGTAGTGCTGCTGGACCTGTTTTACGAAATGCTACCGAGTATCGGCAACTCGTCGAAGCATTAATGTTCTTAGTGAACTCCCGTCCAAATATATGCTTTGCAATCAACACATTAAGTCAACATATGGTTGAACCTCATCACATACATTGGATTGGTGCCAAGAATCTGTTCAGATATCTTCATGGCACAATTACTTATGGGTTAAGATACACTGCCGAAGATATGAGACTACTAGGAGACACTGATGCTGATTGGGCAGGCAAGGTGGTGGATCGGAAGAGCACTTCTGGGTGCTATTTCTCCTTGGGATCTACTTCGATATCCTGGATGAGCAGGAAGCAGAAGTCGGTGGCTTTGAGCACCGCCGAGGCAGAGTATATTGCTGCTAGCATGGCCTCCTGTGAGGCAATCTAGTTGCGAAAGCTCTTTAGTGAGCTGTTTGGATTTGGACTCAGTAACTTACTTGAACAACTGAAGTGGACGCTAAGGCGAAAGTTTCCTCACATCAACCTGAGATATACGCGAACTAACGCGACCCTTTCGCTTCTCCAATGTGCTTTACAATCTCACTCTTCACGATGATCTTGGAACAGAACTGTCCTCAGACAGGCAGCCCAGCAGGCTTCAATATTAATTCAAGCAATAATGTTACATACCAAATTAAGCCTCAAGATTAGAGCTTGCTAGTCTCTGGTCTTTGAGAGCTCACAATACAAACATATACTCACACTCAAACACACGATGCCTAAACTATCTTCAACACACCTATTTATAAGACTTATGAGAATAATTGAGGGTCCTTGTCTGACATTACTTAGTCATGACGGTGTCTGCTCAATATTCTCTTAGTACAATAATTCAAGATGCATAATAAAAAAGAAGACGCATTAACAAAATCTGCTTGCACTTTAGTCACTATCAAAATCTGCTTCAAAATCCGAATCTGGTGGAGTCCTTTGTCGTTCCCATGAGGATGTTAGCTTTGACAGCATTTCCTCTGGCTTTTCCCATGAAGATGTAAGCCACGATAGATATTCCTTCTCCCAAGTGGGATCATTCTGTACTTGAGCATCTTGATACACGTCAACAAATATTGTTTCCTTTTCATCCCATACTTTTGCTTTTCCTTTAGAGTCAGATATCACTATTGAAGATTCTTCTTTCTGAGGTGCATGTGAACTTTGTCCGGTGTCGAATATTGCTTTTGAGGATTGTCCCATATGAAACTTTATAGAGTCAGATGATTTTCTTAAACTTTTTTGAGGGAAGAGATAATCATCCTTATTCCACCTGTTCACATAAGCGAATGGATCAATTTCGATGCCAAGAAAAGAATCTTTCTTGCTTTTTCTAAAGTCGGGCAAGGACTGAACTGCCAACTCAACACCATCCAATAATTCCCACTTGAATATTTGAAACATGCTGACACCTTGCTCTATAGCAGCTTGTACCCATAATTTACATTGATGACTGATGTTTCCTTTTTCTTGCCATCCTATTTCGAACATCATGGATGAGCATACCCTGTTTGATAACAACAAATTTATAAGGCATACTACATCTTCTGTCCAACATCCTGCAGATATACCAATTGTGATTAGTGCCTTTTGATTGATTATCAGTCTCATTACCCCACATCTTCCTTGCATTGGCTCTAGTGTTTTGATTAATGACACTTTTTCTGGTAACTTCAAGGCATGAAATTCTTGAAGCCAACTTGAAACCTTTTTAATCTCTTCTGGATTTTCTGCCAATGTAGATTCTATTATACTATTTGTTCCATACACCTGTGAAAAAGGATTAGGAACTATGGGGTTTCTAAAATCCATGCTCTGATAATCCCATGGTTCTGAGAAAGTTCTGAGATACTGAAGTGTTCTTTCAATACACTGAGAAGCTCGAACTTGAACTTTCTTCTGACATCTGCCATTTTTTATTTCCCAATCAGCAAACGGTTGGAACAATTCATATTGTGGGAAAGAGTCAGTAGCTATAAAATTTTCATCCACTTGTTGTAGGAAGGCGGTATCTAATTCTTCAAACAAATCAGGAATCCGGAGTGATTTCAAAAAATGTTCAACCAATTCATTCATATTGATTTCCTCAAGATCTAGCATTTTTGCAGAGACATAAACAACAACAGAGAAATCAATTCCACCAATTATTTGATAATAATTCAAAGTCTTTAAAACTTTGATCATTTCTTCTGTGTAGTGACTACTCCATGTGTCATCAAGCAGTTTGAAATAAACTTTCACTTTCAAGTTTGGCATAGGATAAACCTTTACCAATTCTTCATCAAGATTTAGAAAAACACCAACATTCTTATGTTGCCAAGCTTGGCATCTTTGAATCCATTGGTTTCTTCTCAATCGTAAGCCAACCAGCTTTTTAATTTCTTGAGTAACATCTTCTAACAGAAATTCCAAAATTCGGAACCTTTGAACAAACGTTTCAAAATTGTCATCAGCAGGGGTTTTGCCTGAAAGGCTGAATATTTCATTCCTATGCACATGAACCTTGTTCATTTCCCTGGTCAAAGCATCTGCTAGAAAATTAGAATTTCCCGGAATCCATTCAACATCAAACTCATACATCTGGAACCACATTTGCCATGCTAACAATCTTCCACGAGCTAATTGTTTTGAGATCTTTGCATTCAAAAAATATTTAAAGTTCATGGAATCTGTTCTAATTAAAAACTTTGCTGGAGCAAGATAAATTTCAAACTTCTGGATTCCATTGAAGATGGCAAGAGTTTCCTTTTTAGCAGGAAAATAATTCTTTTGATGTTCTAAAAATTCTCCCGAAGCATAAGCACAAAGAACTTCTTCTGTTTTTTCTTCTTCTTCCTTTCGTTCAAAAAGTGCGGCTGCCCAACAATTGTCTGAAGCATCTGTCTGCAAAACTAAAAAACCATTACCTGGCGGTTTCAAGGCGGGGGGATGCTGACATTCTGCCTTTAGGAGCTGGACTGCTTTAGTTGCTTCAGGTGACCATCCGGAATGTAGATGCTGACGAATAGGAGCTGTTTTCTCTGAAAGATTAGGAATATATTTATGTACATAACTTAAAATTCCTAAAAATCTTTGAATCATCTTTACATCTATCAACTGATCAGGAAATTCAGAAAGTTTTTTCAAAACATGTGGCTGCATCTGAATTTGACCATGACCAACATGAATTCCAAGAAAATCAATGTTGTCTTGAAAAAGAAGCATTTTCTTCTCTGATAACACAAGACCATGTGTTTTTGCTTCTTCAAGAAACACTTGTAGATGCTTCAAATGTGTTTCTAAATCTGGACTATGTACAAGAATGTCATCTATATACACAACAATAAAATCATGTTTACTAAAGATATGGTCCATTCTTCTCTGGAAGAAAGCAGGAGCGTTCTTCAAACCGAATGGAACAACTCTCCATTGAAAGAAACCAACAAGACATGTGAAAGCAGTTTTATGACGATCTTCTTCAGCAATCTGAATCTGATAATATCCCGATTTCATATCAAACTTGCTGAAAATCTTACTACCCTGGATTTTCTGCATTATTATCTCTTGGCGGGGCATAGGATAATTAAAACTTTTAGTGATGGCGTTCAATGGTTTATAATTAATTACCATCCTATCCTTCCCTCGGACTACTTCAGAATGATTTCTAACAAGGAATGCAGAACAGGAGTAATGAGATCCACTTCTTTCAATAAGCTGAAGATCTAACAGTTCTTCAATCTGCTTTCTCATTTCTTTTTCTTCAGCTGGGGTGCAGGGAATCAACTTACCAGTTACCCCATTATCATGCAGAGTGATAATCTCTTGTTTGGGACTGTCAACTGTCCAGAAAGCTTGAGGATTATTGGAACAACATTTTAGCAATTCTTCATATATGCATACTTGTTCCGGAGACCAATCAGGATTTCTGTTGGCCTTCTGAGTAGGTTGAGATTTAGTCTCATAAATTTGCAAAACCTCTTTCCAATCATGAGACTCATTCTTTGCTTTCTTTATACCTACCTTCTTTTGACTCTGCTCTATTCTTGCTTCAGAATTTGCTAAAGTTAGCCTTGGGACTGCAACTGCTTTCCTTTTTATATTGCAAATGATTTTATCTTCACTGATTGTTACAGGCAAGACTGAATTGATAAATGGCATCCCTAAAAACAAACTTGCAGAGGCATCATAATGTTGAATTGAAGAGATTTTTACAATAGTTCCCCCAACTTTTAAAGAGATATTATCAACATAGTGAGTGAGGTTTACCGAACCTCCAATGGTTTCGGACACCAAAATATGCTGTAAAGGTTTCCATAAACCTTTAAAAAGAGATGGACGAGCAAGATTATTGGAACCACCCGTGTCAATAAAAGCATCAACAGAAACCCACTCACCCTTTACTTGAACTTCGACAGGAATATAAAGAAGATTATTGGACTTGACAATCTTTTTCAGAAATGAATTTTCATCAGCAAGAGTAGAATTATTTACAGGCAGTGATGAGGAAGATGACGCAACTGTTTTGGGATATGGACAGAAAGAATTCACCATGGGTTGTGGAGACAATGAATTTAAAATGGGGGTGAAATTCTTAGAGTCTATTGAGCTAACAATTTCAACTGAAGAGTCATCTGAGTATTCTTCTGTATAATCATCTGATTCATATTCATCACTATAGTGAAGCTCTTGTTCACTTGGCTCACTTTCCCATTCACCATAACATATGTTCATTTTTTGACTAACCTCAACAACTGACTCATTATCTGACACAGAAGCATCTGTTAAAATATATACATCAGATACCTCATCTTGTGAGTCTACGACTGACCAATTATCTACAAAATCATCAAACTCAAAACATGCTTTCAGCTTGGAAGAGGAACTCTTAGGACATTTACGAGCGAAATGACCTTCTTGCTTACAGATAAAGCAAGCATTGTCTCTTTTGGGTTGTTTCCTCTTTTTGATATATTTGAATTTTCTGAATGGTCGCTTTGGGTTTGCAACTCGCTTTGGTCTGTATTTTCCATATCTTTTGGATCTTCTTTTCTTGAAGGGAGTCCATGGTAATACAGAACGACATACATTCAGATTTGGAGAAACATTTTGAACCTGTTTTTGCCAACACAGATATTTTACTTTTTCCTGACACCTGAATAAAAGATCTATCCAATATGTTTGATCTATCTTTTTGCTCTGGACTTCAAGATCTTTCATTATCATATCTCCTAAATTTCCTGGCAACTTAGACAAGAATGAAATCTTCTGAGTAGAATCATTGGTTAGATTGGCTTTGTAGACTTTAGACATGTAATCATAACCAAACTGATCTAAGTCTTTTAAATCTTTGAGTTCCATTCTGGTCAAATCTGTGATAAGTTGCTTTTTCTCATCTACAGGCTCAGGGACAAATTGTGTAAGCAAAAGAACTTCTAAAGTGGCTAGACCTGAAGCTGCAACATTTCTCCTTTCATCATCTGTTCCACCCATCCACCAACCATATACAATACCCGCCATGCGTTTCTCTGCTAACAAGAAGATTGAATAGTTATCCAACTTTGAGACTACTTGCATCTGGTAAAGAGCGCTAATCCAGACTCTAATAGATTCGGCTCGATTCTTGGATTTATCTAGATCTAGAACATAACCAGATGAATTAGTGGGAAACAAATCTTCTTCCACTCTGGGGTATTTGGATTCTTTAAATACATTTGCTTTTTGGAGTGATGGCATAATAAAGGATGGAAACAAAGTAGCAGCATTTTCTAAAGTAGCCAATTCACTTTTGTTCTTATGGACAATAACTGGTTTCTGCGTTTCTATCTTGTGTCCAACTTGACTACTGGATTCAGCTACATTTTCTTCTTGGGATTCACTAGTATCCCAATTTTGAGGCACTTCTAATGTTTTAGAAAATCTCGGAGGTTGATATTCTCGTTTCTTCTTTTCTCTCCGTCTTCTTTCTTTTTCTTCTCTTTTCTGTTTGTCGGCTTGTTGTTCATCATGCAATAATTTGAGATTGGCAAGGATTAATTCACTCTGACAGCCTAGATCATCAAGTACTTCTTCGGCATGTGCACACCAGATCGGTAATTACATTGGATACCACCGTGATCCTATGTGACAACCAGAGTGGGATTCATTTGTTAGAGAATCTTGTATTTTATGATCGCTCCAAGCATATCGATATTAGGTACCACTATGTTCGAGATATGGTGCAACGAGGAGCAATAAGGCTCCATATCGGTACAGATGAACAGGTCGCCGACATTCTGACAAAGCCCCTAGGGAAGGTCAAATTCCTAACAGTCCAAGAACGACTTGGTGTCGTTCAAATACCCTCTGATGAGGGTCCTGTATGATGTATGGAGCTCTTGTAGCTCCGGGGTGCGGGGTACTTCTTGGAGTGACATATGATCACAGGGTAAAAGAATCAAAACTTTCCCTGTACACCCTGTGCTGACTATGTAGCAGGATGATTAGTTCTCCTGTGAGGTCTGGATGATGTGTTCTCCATGACGATTATGTAGCAGGATGATTAGTTCTCCTGTGAGGTCTAGATGATGTGTTCTCCATGATGATTATGTAGCAGGATGATTAGTTCTCCTATGAGGTCTGGATGATGTGTTCTCCATTACGATTGTGTAGCAAGATGATTAGTTCTCCTATGAGGACAAGATTGATTAGTTCTCCTGTCGAGGCATCCTACTCATGCAGTCTGGGACTCATGGGAAGTACCTCTCATCTGATCAATGAGCAGGGAAATGAGGATAGCGACCATAGTAGTACCGATGGACGCATCGCTGTATCTACCGTAATCCCTATGCTAGGATGACCTTCATTGATCTGGGATCAATGATACTGGTCTGGGACCATTGGTAGGAGTTGTACCCACTATGACGCTGACTTCGGGTCGGTTGAGACTGGTCTGGGACCAGTGGTACATACTTTGAGACTGACTTCGGGTCAGTGAAGGACTGGTCTGGGACTAGTAGTAGGAGTGTTACCTACTATGACACTGACTTCGGGTTAGTTGAGACTGGTCTGGGACCAGTGGTACACACTCTGAGACTAACTTTGAGTCAGTGGAGGATGATACTGGTCTGGGATCAGTGGTAGGAATTGTACCCACTATGACACTGACTTCGGGTCGGTTTAGGACTAGTCTGGGACCAATGGTATGCACTCTGAGACTGACATTGAGTCAGTATGATACATCCTCGATCATTTCTTCTTCTTCATAATTCGGACAACGCAGAGCAGAGCAGAACAAAGCAGAGCAGATCAGAACAGGGTATTAGAATATATCTCTATTTAGTAATGCTCAGTCTCTTAGATGTTTCTATTTTTATTCTTTTAGCAGTTTCTTAGATGAAACTGTTTGTTCTATATTCTACACAGAAACCTGATGTTTCTATTCTTGTAAATATCTTTGTATTATCATTGAGCTGTTTGCTCCATGTGAATTAATTCATTGAACATTCTTTTATGGTATCAGAGCAAGGTTAAGAGATTTCTTGAACAATAATTCTCTCTGCATCGTAATCTCTTGAGTCTTTTCTAAGGTCGAGCCCTCTGTAAGCCAGGCAGCCTTCACTGAGTCTTAGCCTCGGCTTTGCTCGCTGTGATAAAAGCTTACAGTCGTCCATCTCGATACAGAAATGGATTCTTCCCTTGCATGATCATTTTTTTAAGGAAATAACTTTGTGGCGGTGACTGTTTTCGTGGAAGCGGAATTTTTTTGTGGCTGGCCAGTTTGCTTGGAATCGTGAATCCAGCTATTTTCTTCGACCACAACGTGGCATTCCTCAGCAATCGTGATCCAGGTGTTTTCTCTCGTTTATAACTCATTTGTTTTTTAAAATCAGAGTCGTGATATACGCTTGTGATTTCAAACCCGTGGATGGTATTACAATTGAAATCCGTGGATATATATATTTCAAAACCCGCGTATTCACCTGCGGATCTATACCACGTCGCTGAGACGTGACGTGAAGCTTTGATAATTCTGTGGCGTGGATATCTGTTAAAATCTGTGGCGTGGATATACGCGTGTTATATTTCAAGTATTATCAGACCCGTGAATATATTTCAAACCCGCGTATTCACCTGTGGATCTATACCACGTAGCTGAGACGTGACGTGAAGCTTTGATAGCTCACGTGGGCCAATTTTCAGATCTTAGTATTTGCTTTATCAGCGTTTCCAATCAGCGGTGTGTGTCGCTCAGTGTGTTCCCAAACAGCGTTTTTTTCTTATTTGTTCCAAATCAGCAGTGTGTTCCCATTACAAACTCAGACTTGAAATTATCTGTTGTCACTCGGTTTATAGTGCTAGCTGTGGGATCGGATTATGGTGGAGCTCCACGGACCTGAAGCAAACCTGTGGGAAACTATATTCTCAGACCTGTGCTTATCTTAGGACAAAACTCAGATCTGGACAGAGAAAGGAACCTCAAATTTTTTTATGATTTAGATCTGTCACTTTTAAAGAAAGGGATTTTTTTTTGCAGCAGGATTAAAGGGGACAGTTTCAGCAGTATTACTATTGTTTTTAGACTGGAGAGATATTTTTGCTGACTTCTGTATTTTCTTTGGGAAAATGGCCACGCTCACCAATCTGATGTTAGAAGGAAATCAACGCTTTAATGGCAGCAACTATAACATTTGGAAACAAAGAATGTTGACCATTTTTTAGTACAGGCGTCTTGATCAACTCATTTTGGGCAAAGAGCTTCGTCCCGGTACAGCTGGGACCGATCAAGATAAATTTGATGATCGAAATCGAGAGGCTGTTATGCTTCTCAAGCTCTCTGTCGCTGATGATCAGTTACCACAAATCCCTTCTGGCAAGACAGCTGCTGAAATCTGGCAACAGTTGAAAGAACTGCATGAGACATCTGACAAAAGCAGAGCTTTTTTTCTCAAAAATCAGTTGTTCTCCATCATGATGGATGAACATATGTCTTTACAAGAACATCTCAACAAAATTAAAGACATTCGAGATCAGCTCGAAGCCATTGGTCGGACCATGGAGGAAGAAGATATGGTAGTCATTACTCTGAAGAGTCTACCAAAATCTTATGAACACTTCATTGAAACACTCAACATTACAACCACAAATGTTGATCTGAAGTTTTCAGATTTATGTACCAAACTTCTGCAGCAAGATAGGTGGAAACAACAGTTTGGTAGTGGTACTTCATCAGTGCCCTCGGAAAATGCATTTGCTGCAAAATATCAGTCCTCTCAGTCTTTTCAGCAGAAAGGATCATCTCAGTCTTTTGATCCTAACAGGAAGAAAAGTGTACAGTGTAATTACTGTCACAAGTTCGGTCACATGAAGAAAGATTGCAGGTAGAGGATTGCTGCTGAACAAAAGAAACAGGGAGGGCCACATCAGACAGCGAATGTTGCAGAACATTCCGATCAGACAGATTCTGCCTTTTACGCCTTTATGGCTAAAAGGTCTTCAGAACATGTTCCTTCCTCTGCATGGTACATTGATTCTGGTGCATCACGCCACTTCTCTCACAGGCGTGACTGGTTTATTGACTTCTCACCTTTCAGTGATTCAGTAGTATTTGGTGGAGGTGAAAAGTACACTGTTGCTGGCAGGGGTACAGTTCAAATTCAGTCTGGTGGACGCACGCTCATATTTCTAAATGTATACTATGTTCCTGGTATGGAGATTAATCTGCTCTCTGTCAGTCAGATTATGAGGAATTCTCCTCAGCTCGATGTTGTGTTCAGTGCACACAAGTGTTCCATCATTGACAGGGAGACCAGTCTGACAGTTGCTACTGGCCTCGAGGACCATGGTCTATACAGGCTACTTGACACCGGTGACTTTCCAGAAGTGGCTCTAGCAGCTCGTGTCTCTCCCATCAGTACTCTATGGCATCAGCGATATGGGCATCTCAATATGCAGTATCTCTCTCAGCTCTCTCGGGAGGGACTTGTGTCAGGATTACCTGATATTCAGACTCAGCAGTTGGGGGTATGCAGCGCCTGTCAAGCGGGAAAGCAACATCGGTCGTCATTCAAAAATGGAGAATCTTGGCGCGCATCCCAAGTACTTCAGTTACTTCATGCTGATATTTGTGGTCCTATGAATACAGCTTCTATCACTGCTTGCAAATACTTTTTACTTATTGTAGATGACTTCAGTAGAAAGATGTGGGTGTATTTTTTAAAAAATAAATCTGATGCTCTTAGTACCTTTCAGAAGTTTAAAACTTTAGTTGAAAACGAATCTGGTTGTAATATCATGACCCTTAGGACCGACAATGGGGGGGAATTTTGTTCCTCAGCTTTTGCCAACTTCTGTGATATTCATGGCATCAAACGTCAATTAACCACACCTTACACTCCCCAGCAGAACAGTGTTGTCGAGCGTCGCAACCGCACGGTTGTTGAAATGGCTCGTTCCATGTTACAACATCGGAGTGTTCCAAACAAATTCTGGGCTGAAGCAGTATTTACTGCTGTTTACCTTCTTAACAGATCCCCTACTCAGGCTGTTAAAGGGAAGACTCCTGAAGAAGTGTGGTCTGGTCGTAAGCTTAAGATCAGTCATCTCAAAGTTTTTGGCTCAGTTGCATATGTTTGGATTCCATCTGCTAAGCGATCTAAGTTGGATTCCAAAAGTCAGAAACTCATGATGACAGGTTACAGTGATCATCACAAGGCTTATAGGCTGATAGATATAGCCACTGGTCGACTTAGCTTCAGTCGAGATGTAGTATTTGATGAAGACAGAGGATTCTTTCAGTCTTCTTCTTCTGAGCAGCGTTCTGAGGATCCGCCTCACAGTGTTCTTCTTCCAGTCAGTCCATCTGATGGGAGGGATGATGTAGCATCAGGATTTGATACTACTCTATCTGAGCTTCCTCCAGAAGCTAATCCCC
Organism: Pinus tabuliformis; assembly: GCA_031772625.1. Lineage (NCBI taxonomy): Eukaryota > Viridiplantae > Streptophyta > Pinopsida > Pinales > Pinaceae > Pinus > Pinus tabuliformis. The sequence goes on from CM062816.1 coordinate 343,012,617, forward strand.
CTCTTGTTGTTCCTATTGCTCTTGAGCTTGCTTCTCTTCCTCCTGATATTGGTTCCTCTAATCCTGATATTGGTTCTTCTTCTCTTCGGCCTAAATGGTGGGCTAAAACCATAGGTGATCTCCGGGATGATGAGCTCCTTGAAGGTAGAACTTCTAGGCATAAGAACAGACAACAGTCTACAGTCAATTTTGCTCTTATGGCTAACCTTCACAGTACTTTTGAGCCTCAAACATATTCAGAGGCTAAGGGTACATCTGAGTGGGAACATGCTATGGAAGCAGAATTTCAGAGTCTTCAGAAGAATCACACATGGACACTTTCTGATCTTCCTGCAGACAAAAAACCCATAGGCTGCAAATGGGTGTATAAAGTCAAATACAAAGCTGATGGAACCTTAGACAAGTATAAAGCTCGGCTTGTGGCTCGAGGATTTTCACAGAAGGAAGGCATCGACTATGAGGAGACTTTTGCTCCTATAGCCAAGATGAGTACCATACGGCTTGTTCTTGCCCTAGCAGCTCAGTTCAATTGGAAAGTTCATCAGATGGATGTAAAAAGTGCTTTCCTAAATGGTGATCTCCAAGAAGAAGTCTACATGACGCAGCCTCCAGGATTCAAGGTTGCTGGTCAAGAACAGAAAGTGTGTCGGTTAGTTAAAGCAATCTATGGATTGAAACAAGCTCCTCGGGCTTGGTACATGAAAATTGATCAGTACCTGACAGATCAGGGTTTTCAGCGGAGTCCATCTGATGCAAACCTGTATATCAAGCATACTGGTGATGATATCTTGTTTGTAGTTGTCTATGTGGATGATCTTATCATTACTGGCAGCTCTGCACATTTGATCCATGGGATCAAACAAGATCTATGCAGAACTTTTGAGATGACAGACTTGGGACTTCTTCATTACTGTCTGGGGGTTGAAGTGTGGCAGACTGAAAATCAGATCTTTCTTTCTCAGTCCAAGTATGCCAAAAATCTTGTGGAAAGGTTCAGAATGCAGGATTGCAAACCGGCCACGACTCCTATGGAACCAGGGCTCAAACTTTCAGCACAGTCATCCTCTCCTCTTGTGGATGAAACTTTATTCAGGCAATTAGTGGGCAGTCTCATCTATCTTGCTGCTACCAGACCTGACATCAGTTTTGCAGTAAGCTACATTTCTCGCTTTATGTCAGCTCCTAAAGCTGATCATTGGATCGCAGCAAAGCGGGTGCTACGATATGTGCGTGGTACTTCTGATTATGGCCTCTTATATACTCGCAGCTCCAATCCTATTCTTAGTGGCTACACTGACTCTAACTAGGCCGGTTCGGTTGATGACCGTAAATCTACAGCTGGGTATGTGTTTAGTCTAGGATCTGGAGCTGTTACTTGGACTAGTAAGAAGCAACAGGTAGTGGCTCTCTCCTCAACCGAAGCAGAGTATCGGGGAGCAGTTAAGGCAGCCTGTGAGGCAGTTTGGCTTCGTCGTATGCTTGCAGATATGCATGTTTTTCAGACAGAGCCTACTTCTTTGTTTTGTGATAATCAGGGAGTGCTCAAACTTGCCAAGAATCCAGTCTTTCATGAACGAACAAAGCATGTGGAAACTCACTGCCACTACATTCGACAGCTGGTTGAAGACGGCTCAGTTCAGTTGCACTATGTTCCCACAACAGAGCAACCCGCCGATATTTTCACCAAGCCTCTTGGTCCTGATAAATTTGTAAAATTTCGCGGGTCTATTGGTGTTGTAAATAGATTGAGCATTAAGGGAGGGTATTAGAATATATCTCTATTTAGTAATGCTCAGTCTCTTAGATGTTTCTATTTTTATTCTTTTAGCAGTTTCTTAGATGAAACTGTTTGTTCTATATTCTACATAGAAACCTGATGTTTCTATTCTTGTAAATATCTTTGTATTATCATTGAGTTGTTTGCTCCATGTGAATTAATTCATTGAACATTCTTTTACAGGGCAGAACAGAAGAGAGTAGTGTAGGCAGAATAGAGCAGAACAGAGCAGGGGTCAAGTTGTACAAGGCAGTGCATTTGATGGATGAATAGTAGCTACAGACAGACGAATTGTTGATGGAGTTCTCTCTAGTTGAGAGGGAGTGTTAAAATTGGAAACTAGGGCCAAACTCCATGTGGGTCACCTTATTCATGGCTGATAATATTTTTCCTAGATTCCTCTCGTCGAGAGGTGTAGGATTGATCTAAAGATATCCGACTCCGATAAGTATTTATGGAGATATGAATTTATTTTGATTATGGAATAATTATCAAGTCGACCAGCAACTCATGTAGGCTCAGATGCCCAACAGACGCATCTATTCATCATCAACATTTGTATATAAATATAGGTCTTTTCCTCATTTGGACACACACTGATCATCACATCTATCTCTCTCTTTGGTGTGCTGCGAAATATTGCACTGGTGCGTGGCGAAATCGTGCACTAGTGCACGGCGAAATCTTGACTGGTGTGCGGCGAATCTTGGACTGGTGCACGGCGAAGTCTTGGATTGGTGCACGATGAACGACTCAAAGGTGGAAACTTGACAAGTTCGATCTAGGGTCTGCTGCCCTAGTTTAGGGTTGATCTGGGTTTTGCTGCTGCTGATATAAATCAGATCTTTGTACTATTTCTCTCTGTTGAATTATTGAAGATAAAAGAAGATTTGATCAAAGGGTTCCCCATATTGGGGTTTGTCCCTAGCTAGCCGCCACATCTTGTGTCTCTTGTCTTGGCTTGTTTTCTGTCGATCGTTTAATGTTCTATCTGCACTTTACTTAATGTACATGTGATTGCTAATCTGTGGATAATAATAAAAAAAAGAAGTAAACTGCTCTAAGCATAGAACATACCATAACTTAACAATTGTTGAAGTTCGTGTATGAAATCTAGGATATGTATGAAATCCTAGTGAGGAGTCTAACATATGAATTTTGATAATTGTTAGACACATTACTTGTTTGAATTATTTCTAGGGTTTGCTATATGAAAGAACTTGTCATCTCGTTGAAAGAATATTGAAACCCTAGATGAGTTTAATATTTTGAGTTGTGGATGTGATTTAGGGTTTGTAACAAAACCTGGGCAAGAAGTTGAAGTATTGAAGTATAGTCTCTTGCTGATTATGTTTGAAAAGTCTAATGCTTCCGTTATTATAATATTTTGATATGGCTAACTTCATGCTTCTATAATTTTGGTTGTACTTTCTATCTAAGTTGTGCAAGTACATCATCTTCAAGATGGTGAAGATGATCATAAGTAAAGTTGATGTGATAAGCATGATATATGAATGACTCTGATAAGAAGGATGGAAGCCATGAAAGATTCTCCGATGTCGTAAAGAAGAAGTAGAACTCCCTAAGTTAAGAGAGAGCCTAGATGAAATCTACCTAGGTTAAGAGGGAGCTTGAATGAAAAGAATCTCCCTAGGATAAGATGATGTACAGAAATTATTAGATCCTCTCTTATTAAGAGAGTGATAGATATGGTTCTCTACTTCATGTGTCATGCACTAGACCAGGACTAATAGCCTTAAGTTTTAGTGAAGGCCACGAGTGAGAGAAGGAAATCGGAGGATGCATTTTGAGGTGCTGTTGAAAGAAGAAAAGTTGAATCCGATTGAAGAATTTGTTGTTGCATACGAAGTAGGAAAGGAAAGTATATGATTGAGGAATCTTCTATCAAAGATTCGGTTGATAGTCCTACTAAGTTGAGAAGCAACATCTAAAACGACCCTGGAGGTTTGTATTTTTTTTATAAACATGTGAAAGTATATTATTGATTGGAGTTGTGTTTGTACAGGTAAATCTCTCGAAGGTTTTGATAGCATGTTGGTTACCGATCAGTTTGTTCGGGAGAGATTTATTGTCCTTGATCTACCAAATCAAGGGGTGTTGAGGCTTTGTGAATGAAGCATTGCCTAGGAAGACATTTACTCGGCATTTTGTGTTGATGTCTAGGTCCCGAAGTTGGAAAGGTGGTGTTGGTTGTAGAGCTCTGATATTGGATACACACCCGGAATCCTGGGTTAATGGTTAGCAAGTAAGCCTGATGGTACTTAGAGAGGCTAAATGCTTGAGTCCATCTTAGTCCCACCCCGATAGATTGCCCTGGTCAGGTATCTAGTTTGTGGCATTGCGGAGCCTAAATTGTTGAGAGACCAATGTATAGATTGCCCTGGACAGGAATCTAGTCCATGGCATTGCAGTACCTAAACTTCTTCATAGAAGATGTGGTTTTAGATCTTCCATGTAACTCTTTGGTTATATGTAAATATGAATACCTCCCTAGTTAAGAGGGAGTGTTGAAAAATGTAACTAGGTTCAGTCTTCATAATTGTACTTGAAGTCAAAAATGTAATATATTTGTCAAAAGAAAAGAAAATTATTTTTTATTATTATTTTAATTGACTTGTTAAAGCATGGGTTTCATGCTTGGGTCAAATGTATAGGTCAAGCATCCATTGTAGGCTTTAGGTTATTGTCAAAGTCAATTTGTGAAGACTTTTCCATCCATTAAAAGTCTCCTTGTTGTTGAATGAATCCTCATCAAGCCGGCTACCCTCAAAAGATTACATGTCGGCTCAATATAGAGATGTTTCTCTTCAAAATCACATGTCGACTCATTCTCAATATGGAAACAACTATATATATAAGCCTAAGTACTTCGCATAAAACACAGTTCAGAGCTCGCATTTTCAGGGAAGTTTTTCGGTGATCACAAAAATTCAGACAAAGACAAGCTTTCAATGTTATTGCACCAGCTCGGATAGTGTACAGGGATTACAATTCAGTGCTATGATAACTACAGTTCAGTGTTACCACAATTCAGGGTTACCACAGTGCGGTGTTACCACAATTCAGGGTTACCACAGTTTGGTGCTTCCACAAGTTCGGTGATATATCACAGTGACACGGTGCTATTTCTGTCTCACAATTTTGGTGCTATTACAGTGATCACATTTCAGTGCTACCTTAGTTTCGGTATTATTACAGTGATCACATTTCGGTGCTACCTTAGTTTCAGTGCTATTACAGTGATCACATTTCGGTAATATTACAGTGATGTATCTCGGTGCTATCACATTGCTACCACAATCAATGTCTTGATGTTAGCATAGTGATGAAGTCTTGGTTCTCCAGTGTTTCGATGCTATCACAGTGATACAAGTTCAGTGCCATTGCAAGGATCTAAGTGTGAAGAAGAATGACTGCTACAAGAGCTATTGAACTGAAGAATGACAAGGTTGACTTGATGGATGGAGGACGTCTTGAGTCTAAGTTGTAAGGGTCTTGGTCGTCTCATCTTGAATCTACTGAAGGAAGAATTTTGACTAGGTACTCCCCTAGAGTATGGTTTTGCCCTAGCATCGTGCCTACATCTTGCATTCTCTTCTATTTGTTGCTTGACATTAGTCTTGATGATAAGAAAAGATAATTCAAAAGAACAAATAATAATAATGAAAACTATCACAAGATAATGTCATAGTAAGAGAAATCATGTAAGTGCCACTCCTTGGATTTCTCAACACTTAGAAGCTTCTTGTTGCTCTTTTTGCCTCGATCCACTTGATTGCGCTCTCTTCTGGCCTGTGTTCTCCAAGTACTATGCCTGTACACAAGCCTCGTCCATCGATTTGGGATTGAACAACATCACTTGCTCACCTATGAAACCGGATTCGTTCAAAATCGTTGACGTGTCATGAATCCGTTGAATCCGACACGATTCGTGCCAAATCGTGTCCGGAAATCGGGACACGTCGTGTCTGATTGGGACGCGATCGAATTTGAATTATGTCCCAATCGGACACGACAAGTCCCGATTTTCGGACACGAATCTGGAAAAAGTCACCCGCACAGCCTTAATAAGGCAATTTTGTTGTTTTATTTCACTTTCTCTTCTCTATTTTGTTGTGGGTTTGTTGTGAGTGTGTTGGAGGAAGGAGCAAAGGGTGTGGGAGTGTTTTCAAGGAGATTCAAGCAACAGGTAAGTGCATTTCCTCTATTTTTTTTGCATTTTTATTACAACAATTTGCATATGCATTTCTTTTACAAATTTGTGCATTTTTGGTTTATTTTTTACAGTATTCATGGCTCAATCAAGGGCAGCAAGGAAGGGGCAAAGGAAGGGGAAGAATGTCCCCATTGGAGATGCCCCTCCTCCCCCAATTTCATCAGAGTTTGCTGCAAGTATTCCCTCTATTGCAAGTAATGTTGAGGGAAGACATCCTCCTCAATGTAACATTGAGAAATATCTCTTGTGGAAATATGTTACAAGAGAGCAAAGGCCAAGCAACAAGGTGAAGGGAGGAGGCAATGTGAATTGGAGATGCAACTTTTGCCACAATACTTTCACGAGCACATATTTCCGTGTGAAAGACCATTTGTTGGCTTTACCAAGTTGTGGAGTTGGAGCTTGTACAAAAGTGCCTTTACCAAAGAGGAAAGAAATGGAAAGAGAGTCCAATGTTGGTATGGAAAATGTGGCTGCAAAATAAAAATAAAAACCAAGAATGATGACCCCCTTCCATTTTTTAGGAAAGGCAGCAACAAATTCCCATTTGAGAGTTCTAGTGGGGGACAAGCAGCAAAAAGAAAGGCAATTTCACTTGGTCCAATGGACATGATTTTTCAAAAAGAGAAACAGGAAGAGCTTGATCTCACCATTGCCTTTTTTTCTATCAAAACTTTGTCTCCTTTAAGGAGTTGTCTTTAGTGCGACCTTTTGGACTTTTCGGTGTCGGAATGCGGTGTAAACATTTGAGGTGAAATCTTGATTTGTGTTATTTAAACTGGTTTTTTACTGTATATATGGATTCAACACCCTCAAAAACCCCTCGGGCACTTAGATTGTGTAGGGTTACCCATCAAACTTGTGATTTCAATAAATTTCTGCCTTATTTTAGAGAAATTAGACCAGAAAAACCCACCGGAAAAGCTTCCAAAAAGTCGCACTAAAGACAACTCGATCCTTTAATGTTGCATGCTCACCTCTATTTATTGAGATGTGCCAAGCTCTAACTCAAGGGGCTCCATCAGGGTATGTGCCTCTTGGTTCAGAGAAACTTAGAACCACATTGTTACAACTACCTATGTAACACATTGTGATTTTGATGACTTAATGAGAAAACTACAGCTGTCAGTTTCTTTATCTTACTATCTTGTCTTTCTCCTATTGGATCATTGATGAATTGAATATGTATTATGAATTCATAATTTATCATTTACCATTTATTTGACATGTCACAAATTACAATTGTATTTGAATTTTGTATGTACTATCACTATGCATAATATTACTAACTTACTTTGTAAACAGTGAAACTTACATCTAGATGAGGATCGATGTTTGAATCAATGAATTTGTATCATGAATGAGAATTTGTGTAAGAAATATCTAATTTTTCATATATATATATATATATATATATATATATATATATATATCTTGTCTTTCTCCTATTGGATCATTGATGAATTGAATATGTATTATGAATTCAGAATTTATGATTTATCATTTATGTGACATGTCACAAATTACAATTGTATTTGAATTTTGTATGTACTATCACTATGCATAATGTTACTAACTTACTTTGCAAACAGTAAAACTTACATCTAGATGAAGATCTATGTTTGAAATCAATGAATTTGTATCATGAATGAGAATTTGTGTAAGAAATATCTAATTTTATATATATATATATATATACGTATCTGAACGTGTCATGTTCTAGGGGGCAATGTGTCTGTATCCGACACTCAAATCCCCATATCCATTGAATCCCGAATCCACGTGTCAGGTGACTTAGTTGCTCACGTAGATGGTGGTGCAGATACCCCAAATACTTGAGGAGTACATATGGGTTCTTTGGACAGATACCCAACATTATAGCCATCTTCCTTAATTTTGTGGTGTACTCCTGCATGCTTTGGCCCGGCTTTTGCCTAAAGTGATGCCACCATATCCACTGGTCCTCCACGTACCCAACGTGATAAAACTGTGACTTAGTGAGGGTTTTGCAATCCTCCCACTTAGTCACCAGAGGTTCTCCCTCCAACCTCAGGGTTTCTATGTAGCTCTCCCACCAATTCAATGCATGGCCCTTTAATTTTAGCTACACGAACGAGATCTTTACCCTTCCTCAATTTGATGGACACTAAAAGAAACTTCTAGTTGTTGCAACTAGTGGTTCAGCTTCAGAGCGTCGATCTTGCCATGGTACGACTTGATATCTACTTTTGCTTCCATTTTAAACAAGCACTGTGCTAGGTTCAAGACACTCAAACTGGGTTGATCTTTTTCCGGTCCTTTCTTCGATTGTTTCTCTGTTTCTCCCCGATATTTTGATCCTTGTTCTGATTTGTCTTCTACATTTGAAACCCCATCTTCTCCAAATATTCCCATCTTGTTATTCAAGGCCGCCATGAGGAGGCTTACATTGCGGTTGATATCTGTGACTTGTCCCAACTGCGTAAACCTCACCTCTACAGGATCACGAGGTTCATTTACAGATTCATCAGCCATGATTAGGGTTTTACGATTTTCAGCCCCGCCAATCTAGTTCCCTACAATCTTCACAAAATACCCAAAAAAACCCTGTTCTGATACCAAATGATCTGTAAACTTTCGTGGATATTCCACTAGACAGTTCATCACAATAGATCTGATAATATTATATTAAAAAACTGAGGTTTTACACTATTACAGCTTTATTAATTTTAAAGATCTGTAAATTTAACTGTAATTAGTGAATGCATGCGAATGGAAATTATGCAAAAAAACAGAGAACAACAAAATAAACTCACACACACACATAAGACACAAGATATGCTCTCTAGGAAACCCATTCAGAAGAAAATCCCGTTGGAAGGTGAGGTCGCTTCGCTCTCTTTCAATATCTGGAAATATGGTTGCGGGAACAAAATGCTCTCCAAAGAATGGAATGTCTCTTCCTCCTAGTGGCCCGATTATAACACAGCCCGATAGCCTCCTAGTGGTTAATTTTAACTACATCAGCGCTTAACTAGAGTTACAATATAGACTCTTCTAGAGTCTTTTACATCATAATCACGTGGCTAGCCCCTTTTCCATGAATGGGGGCTAACACGGCATCCTCCCAAACTATAGGTATGAAAACAAGAAGGTCAACTTCTGAGTGGCATAACTTTTGCATACAGATTCTGATTAACGCAATTCTTGCATCGTTGGACAAACCTATGTGTAGAGAATAGCGTGAAATGGTGTGGCGCTAAAGTGGAAAAGTTTTACCCCCAAAAAACGTCATTTTATGCCTCAAAACACTCCTGGAAGGTTTCAGACCCCATTTTGCCAAACTAGCTCTCGCCAATAAAAACAGTCCCGTGAGCTAGTTCCTCCACTTTTTCTACTCTAAATGCATCGAGATGGATGACAAACAATATAATGATCCAATCCCGATAAAAATGCCCAATAAGGGTCTAACAAAAATGATAATGACTCTAATGACTCAAGACAAATCCTAGAAGCCTTAAATAGAGACTTTGACCTAGAAAACATTGACCCAAACATGAAACCCATTCTTTAATAAGTCAATTTTCTTTAATAATCATTTTCTTTTGACAAGCACAATTATGAAGACCGACACTTTTTACATTCTTCAACACTCCCTCTTAACTATGGAGGTACTCATAATTACATACATATAATAGTACATGGAAGATCTCAGAATCAAATGAACTACGAAGAGTTCAAGCACACTCAGTGTTACAGATTAGATACCTAACCAAAGCCACTCTAATAGGGTAAGAGTAAGATGGACTAGAGCTTTAGCCACTCTAGGTAGCATCAGGATTTTAATCCCTACCATCAACCTCAGGATCTAGATGTGTATCCAAGGTTAGAGCTCCATGACCAATGCCACCCTCCCTACTTCAGAATCTAGATATCAACACATAGGTCAGCCAAATGTCCTCCCAAGCATCTTGCCATAGGATGCTTCATCTCTCTCAAATAAATCTATAACATCAACCAACCCAAGCATGCTTCTAAAATATTCAAACTTCTTATTTGGAAGAGACTTTGTCAGCACATCAACTACCTCTTCATCTGTCGAAATATATTGTAGCTTCATGACCCCATCTTGCACCAAACTCCTAACATAGTGGTACTTGTTGATATGCTTTGTCCTTGCATGGAATACGGGGTTTTTAAACATCTTGATGTTGCTTTGATTATCATAATTTATCACTATAGGAAAAACCTGTTAACTTGACTTCCTTTCCATCATACTTCAGGCAGTGATGTATAGTGCCACATAGGTATCTAATATATGCTTGGCAGCTATTTAATGGTCATGATGAGGCTCCAACTAAAATTGACTTAGAACATTTACAACAAAACATATATCAAGTCTCGTATTTGGTAGTGTCTTATGTTTAGGGATCTCGGTCATGTTAGTCTTGCTCTGTACCTAAGGTCAAATTTGTAAATATTAGTCATGATCACCTGACTATTATTGTTCAAAGATGTCTAGGTTTAGATTGGGTATCATGTAAAGGTGTTTATTTTGTTAAGAGTCCAATGTCTAAAGTCATGTTTTTCCTTACAAAGGGCAATCATGGAAAGTCTTTGGTCACTAGGAAAAAAGTACAAGAATCATGTTTTACAGATCCTTGGTCATTGTGATTTGGTTGGTCCCATTATAAGTCATTGTTAGTAGGTCACTTAAGTCTAGAGGTAATCATGAAATGATCTTGACACATATTTGGAGGCTCTTTGGTATCAGTTTGGATGTCATTTCAAATGGAAAACTTATGATCTCAGCAGGAAATAATGGTCAGAAGGATAGTCCTTCCTTTTCCCAATGTGCTACATTTTCATATAAGCGTTGTGCATTCATGATTTTCCTTCTAAATCACAATCAACGCTTTCACTCCCGCTCCAACCCATTCCATGTGATCATTTTAACTTACCTCTTCATCCCTTATCACTCAACTCTTCATCACCTGCATCGGAAAGCTCAGGTTGCTCATTTCATTCGCTGCAAAAGGGAGGCAGGGGCACTGCAAGTTCACATAGTGTTCAAATTCTCACATGTTGACGATCAAATCTCCCTCATAGGTGCAAATATAGTTTTATCTTTATCCCTTAGTCTTGAAAGAAATCTGAGATTGCATTTAGAACCCAACATAAATCATTTAAAGCCTGCAACAAGGATAAAATTACCGTCGTTGCTCTTATGTAATTCGTTGTGTTTTTCTTCCTTTGTGTTGTGTTTTTATCCCAACCCGCTATGATTCCACACAGTGGATCATATTGCTCTTTTCGCGCTGTCAATTCGCCTCTTCGCTGTGTGAGCCCTTGCATGCAACAAGTGCCTTGGTCTTTACACTGTAACAAAGTTGTTTCCCTCAAAGTTTATGCTCAAAGTGTTTCAAAAAGGTTAAATTTCTTTAGCACTATGTTTTGGCTTGTGCGTTACGATTGTCCCTAGTTTAATTTCTTGCCAACAGCTATGAAATCCAAGTTTTATAGGGTTTGCCTGAGAAAATCTACAATTGTAGGTCTTAGTGTAGTTGCTGGATTATATCTTTGTTACTTTTAGGTATGTTCTATGTTGATAGCAAATTTACTTCAATTTTCCATATCAGCTCAATATCAATTCCAAATTAGCAATCACATTTAGCATGATAGTAAAATGCAGATATAACATAAACATAAATCGCAAAAGACAAGCCAAGACAAGAGGACACAAGATGTGGTGCTAGCCAGGGACAAACCCCAATGTGGGGAAACCCTTGATCAATTCTTCTTATCTGTTCTTCAATAGTTCAGCAGAGAGAGATAGTACATACACATCAAAAGTCAACCTTTTGACTTATCTAAATAAGAGCAGAGATCTTCTCTAGGAAGATGGCATATGAGGTAGTTGATCTAAGCTTAGGTGAAGGCAAATTGCTTCCACTAATCCAAGGTGACTCCATCACCATGCGGCACTTCACTGTGCTACACCCAATCTTCATGTTGTACCTTATCTTCTTGTTGCACCTACCTGTGTTGCATCATGTTGTACCTCTTTACATCATCATGCTGCATACCTTTACATCATGCTGCTTTGTGCAGTGTGCTGCACTATGCATACTGTTGTCATATACAATGTTGTCTATTTACAGCATTCATCATAAAACACCAAGGTGGCTAGCTATGGTGCTATGCCCTAAGGCCTAGAACATAGCAATGCCAATGTCTTCGAACAACGTATTAGATTACAGTGACTGATTAGGGCATTACGTTTGTTGTAACAACCCTAATAGATTCATAAAACAACCCTTATAATCTGTGGCCTAGGCAAGGGAGACTTCCCTTCAACCTTGTTGTTGTTCTGGGCACAAATCTGCCCCAAACCTATCCATGTTGCCCTTGTTCTAAGGTGATTAGGACCGCAGCCTATCACAGTTCAATTGTCATCTACAACTCACCCCAAAACCAGTTCTCCTTACCTCGGTTGTTGTCCAAACAAACTTGATTAGGCTCTTGAAGATACTCAGCCTCCTAGCTGAAGCAACAGCCCTACACACAGCTCCTAAAAGGCTCTACGCAGCCTCTTTTCCCATGCAGCAGTAGCCTCTCTTCTGCGGCTCAACGGAAGTGCCCTAGCTACCTTTACTCTAGCATCTCGGTGCTCTTGAAATGCCTTTAAGATAGGCATGCGAGGAACCTCCTCAACTTGGCTTAACCTCCAACTCTTTGATCCTTGAGACAACCCCGTTCTCAAGCCTATTTCACCCTCAAACAACCCTCAAACTAATCCGCATTCCCACGACAACTCGGCCTCTAATCTAGGCTCTCCACGTTGTCCTGAAGTGACCTTACCATGTTGTCTTCAAATTCCTTCAAGATAAGCATGCGAGGAGCCTCCTCAACTCGGCTTAACCTCCAACTCTTTGATCCTTGAGACAACCCTGTTATCGGGCCTATTTTCACCCTCAAACTAATCCACATTCCCACGACAACTTGGCCTCTAATCTAGGCTCTCCACATTGTCCTAAAGTGACCTTACCATGTTGTCTTCAATTCCTCTTCTTGCTGTGGCTAGGGCATTCTACCTTCATTTCCACGACTGCGTTTAGGGCATGATCCCCATGACTGCATTTAGGGCATCATAGAGAGACTAGGGCATCTCTTCATTAGAGCAACATTTTCTCTTATGACCTCTCCTCCCACCAAAACCCAAAGACAAGTGGAGAGGAAGAGATCACAAGAAGAGTGTGTCTAAATGGATATCAAGCACCTCCTTTTATACTAAAACCTTGAGCACAAGTGGGGGTTATTTGGTTGCTGGCCGACCTTGATGAATTGTCCCATAACACAAATAAATTCATATCTCCATGATACTTATCGGAATCAGATGATCTTTAGATCAAACCTACACCTCTCGATGAGAAGAATCCAAGAAAAATATCAGCTACCATAAATAAGATGACCCACATGGAGTTTGGCCCTAGCTGCCAATTTTAACACTGCCTCTCAACTAGGGAGAACTCCATCTGCTAGTCCATGTGTCAGACTGTACTATCTCTGCCATCAGTGCCCTGCACTGCTTTGCTCTGCTCTGCTTTACTGAACCATGAAGAAGAAGAATTGATCAAGAATGTCTCATACCATTCTCTACTGACCCGAAGTCAATCCCATATGAAGAGAGTGGTACGCCACTCTTACTGATCCAAAATCATTTCCAAAGAGAGTGTATCATACCACTCTTACTGATCCAAAATTAGTTCTAAAAGAGAGTGAGTTATATCACTCTTACTAACCCAAAGACAGTTCCAAAAGAGAGTGTCTCAAACCACTCATACTGACCCGAAGTCAATTTCATTGATCCCAAATCAATATCATGCCAGCATATGTCGCCAGGGGTATCCCAGGGGAAGGTTGATCCACTCACCCTGTACACAACAAATCACTACGGGAAGATTGAACCATTCACCCTATGACTGTGTCTCAGCAGGAGAAGGATGAACCACCCATCCTGCCTACATAGCAGACCACTAGGGGGAGGTTGAACCATTCACCCTATGGTTTCTCATTGCTCCACGATGTACCCCCAAGCCCCCTGAAGCTCCGAGAGCTCAATGTCCATATCATATAGGACCCTTAGGAGAGAGTCTCTCCACAACTCCTAGTCGTTCTCGGAAAGTCACAAATTTGACCTTTCCCAAGGGCTTCGACAAAATGTCGGCGACCTGCACATCAGTCCCAATGCAATGGAGCCTTCTTGCTCATCAATGTACCATATCCCAGATAAAGTGGTACCTGATGTCTATATGCTTGGAGCGATCATAGAATACGGGATTCCTCAACAATCGAATCCCCCTCTGGTTGTCACAGAAGATCACGGTGGTATCCAGCATGTGTCCAAACAGCTCACTGAAGAGCTTCCTCAACCAGGCAGCTTCACACGAGGTCATACTCGTAGCTATGTATTCGGTCTCAGCAGTGATCAAAGCAACCGACTTTTGCTTCCTGCTCATCCAGGATATCGTAGTAGAACCCAAAGAGAACCAGCACCCAGAAGTGCTCTTGTGATCCTCCACACTACCTGCCCAGTCAGCATTCGAATAATCATGCAGCTTCACATTTCCGGCAGTGTATCTCAATCCATGAGAGATTGTGCCCCAAAGATATCTCAGAAGATTCTTGGCACCAATCCAGTGAGGCTCACCTATATATGAGCTCAACATGCTAATTACAAAACATATATCCGGACAGGATTTCACCAAGAACATCAATGCTAGTACGAGTTTATGAAACTCAGAGGCATTTCCCGAATTAGGTCTGTCATCACTACCACATAACTTCTGAAAGTTAAGCTCCATCAAGGTAGTCACGGGCTTGCAGTTTACCATTCCAAATCCAGAATCCAACTCCCTCTTACTTTTTCAAATGAGAAGGTCTGCACCTGTCAAGAAGAGGTCATCCTCATAAGGTGCCAGTATGAGAGGTCTATCATCCACAACCTTCAAGCAATGGTTTGGATCGGCTTCACTCCTAGTGAATCTCAGCGTCATCTGACAGCGATCAATCCTCTCATATCAAGACCGGGGTGTTTTTCTTCAAGCCATAGAGGGCTTTCTTCCACCTGCATACATGAGATTCCCGATCATGAATCTCAAACCCCTCGAGTTTTTCCAAATCTATGGACTTGCTACATGAGGGGAATGGTCCCCTTGAAAGATTTTCTTTTGGTACATCTCAGACATGTACCTTCATGCTCTTCTTGAATTCAGGCATCCCTCTCACCATTTGACTTACATCAGGTAGGGTCCCATAATAAGCAGACCTTCGGTGCTATAGAAGAGATGTGTCAACTGACATGGTCCCCAATGGACTTCCTGCAACTTGATACAAATTGCCAACCCTGAACTCAACAATAAAAGCATCTTTGAAAATGGAAGCCCGGGGTGTTTTTCTTCAAGCCATAGAGGGCTTTCTTCCACCTGCATACATGAGATTCCCGATCATGAATCTCAAACCCCTCGAGTTTTTCCAAATCTATGGACTTGCTACATGAGGGGAATGGTCCCCTTGAAAGATTTTCTTTCGGTACATCTAAGACATGTACCTTCATGCTCTTCTTGAATTCAGGCATCCCTGTCACCATTTGACTTACATCAGGTAGGGTCCCATAATAAGCAGACCTTCGGTGCTATAGAAGAGATGTGTCAACTGACATGGTCCCCAATGGACTTCCTGCAACTTGATACAAATTGCCAACCCTGAACTCAAGAATAAAAGCATCTTTGAAAATTCCATTTTCAAACACGTACCTTTCCATCAATGAATGCCACCTTGAAACCTTTGACTTCCATTGCCGAAATGGACACCAGGTTCTTCTTGAGATCAGATACATAAAGAACTTCATGTAAATGAATCGTGTTACCCTTATTCAATTTGAGGGGTAACATTCCCTACACCCCTTCCAGGATAGGTGGCACTAACTCCAAGTATAATCTCCACGATTGTTTCCTTCTCTATCAAATTAGAGAGAGCTTTCTTCTATCCGATGAAGTGCCTTGAAGCACTACTACCAATAAGCCAAATTCCCAAAGAGTCTGGAGGAGAAGTAGTGGAGAGGGCCAATATAAGATAATATTCCTTTATTAGAAACAACATTTGATTCTTCATACTTGGAGTTCCTTGCTTTCTTTGAAGAGTCGGCCATTTCCTTGATGACCTGCATTACCTGTCATTCCTCCGATCATTGAAGATGTCCCTGGAATGATTGTTATCATCATCAAGTGATGTGTCCCTACCATTCAGACACTCCTTCGCATAATGGTCGAACTTATTGCAAGCAAGGCATCTGCCTTTCCTTCCACCCTTAGATCCGGACTTCCCATTGAAGTGATCTTTAGGTAGGCCATCAGATGCTTCTGCTGCGCCACTCGGATAATATTCTCTGCTTCAACTTCACCCTTGGTGAATTTGAAGAGGGATGAGGAACCCATTAAGCCTTTTGTCCTATCCCAACTATCTTCGGTGACTTCTCTTTCACTCTTGCTTGGGCTTTGTCTTCACCTCACCTCTAATACCATGTCAATTTTAGGTATGTTCTATGCTAATAGCTAATTTACTTCAATTTTCCATATTAGCTCAATATCAATTCCAGATTAGCAATCACATTTAGCATTATAGTAAAATGTAGATAGAACATAAACATAAATCGTAGAAGACAAGCCAAGACAAGAGGACACAAGATGTGGCGCTAACCAGGGACAAACCCCAATGTGGGGAAACCCTTGATCAATTCTTCTTATATGTTCTTCAATAGTTCAGCAAATAGAGAGATAGTACATATACATCAAAAGTCAACCTTTTAACTTATCTAAATAAGAGCTGAGATCTTCTCTAGGAAGATGGCATATGAGGTAGCTGATCTGAGATTAGGTGAAGGAAAACTGCTTCCACTGATCCAAGGTGACTCCATCAACATGTGGCAACTCACTGTGTTACACCCAATCTTCATGTTGTACCTTATCTTCTTGCTGCACCTACCTGTGTTGCATCATGTTGTACCTCTTTACATCATCATGTTGCTCTGTGCAGTGTGTTGCACTATGCATATTGTTGTCATATACAATGTTGTCTATTTATTGTATTCATCATAAAATACCAAGGTGGCTAGCTATGGTGCTATGGCCTGAGGCTTAGCACATAGCAATGCCAATGTCTTCAAACAGCGTATTACATTACAGTGACTGATTAGGGAATTACGTTTGCTGCAACAACCCTAATAGATTCACCAAACAACCCTTATAATTTGTGGCCTAGGCAAGGGAGACTTCTCTTCAACCGTGCTGTTGTTATAGGCACAAATCTGCCCCAAACCTATCCACACTGCCCTTGTTCTGAGTTGATTAGGCCTGCAGCCTATCACAGTTCAGCTACCATCTACAACTCACCCCAAAACCAATTCTCCTTACCTCGGTTGTTGTCCAAACAAACTTGATTAGGCTCTTGAAGATACTCGACCTCCTAGCTGAAGCAACAGCCCTACACAGCTCCTAAAAGGCTCCACACAGCCTCTTTTCCCATGCAATAGTAGCCTCTCTTATGCGGCTCAACAAAAGTGCACTAGCTGCCTTTACTCCAGCATCTCAGTGCTCTTGAAATGCCTTCAAGATAGGCCTGCGAGGAGCCTCCTCAACTCGGCCTAACCTCCAGCATAGTTGCGGGGGAGTGCCTCCCCCCCTCGATCCCACTCCCAATCCGCGCTCCGAGCGGGAGCGGGTCAGGAGCGCGCTCCCTAAAAAAAAAATTGCTCCCTAATTTTTTGGGAGCATTTTCGAGAGCGTTTTGCCTTTTTTGCAATTTTTTTTTGCAATGATGTTCCAAATGCAATTGTTTTTCAAACAAACAAATAAGTTTTTAGTGGCAGCTTAATGATCAAGTCTATGGCCCTAGTATTGATATGTGATTCATGGTAATGTTTAAGAAGTAAAAGTGACATTCTCTTTAATCTTCATTTTCATCCTTTTACTTAAATTTTTAGCATTACCATGAAATGACTCAGGATGTATGAGAGTTGTTCCGACCTCATTGGATTTCATATGCAAAAAGTAGAATTTTAGATTTCATTCAAAATCCAGCAGACTTATCAGTTTTTCAGGATTTCAGGATTGCATTGTTTCCATTGAATTTTGTCATGTACTAGGATATGGAACTCGTATTTAATCAAGAGCACCAATCCCTCTATGTACCTTGATGTTAGTGACATTGGTTGTCGAACTCCTCTATCATGACCCTCCTAAAAATATACGCATCACTCAAACAAAATCTTGACTTGACATGCTATTCTTTTTCTATCTTATGTTAATGCTTAGAGGGTGATATTAATGACAAAGATCCCTATACAGATACAGAGGTAATGACAAAGATACCTCTGGATATTAATGCTTAGAGGGTGATATTAATGATAAAGATGTTGATTTCCCAACAAGACTAAAAAATTAGACATTTCTCGTTGTGGCAAGAGGCCCAAGCATAAGCAATAGATAATAGATTTACTTGTCTTTTCTAGTTTCTAGTAGTTTTTATAACTATTCACTCTTTCATATTTATTATGATATTTTTTTAAACAATATATGACAATTTAAGTTTGAAGTTGCAATTATAACTCAGTAGTAATGAATTATGAATATGATGCTTCATGAAAGTTGAAAGTTGTTTCATTTCATTTTATAACATTTCATTTCATGTTAGATATTATTTGTTGTAATGGTTACACTTAGATTACAAATACAACTTTGGTGATCAATGATGATAAATGTTATATATTGAATTTTGAAAGCTCGAAACTTTAAGATTGATGAATCATGACTCAATATGTTGTATGTTACTATGTTACTAACTTGTGGACATGGTTGATGAAGATTATAGCTTCTAGATGATTGTTGTTATATGGTTCAATCTATGGCTTTTTTATGTTTTTTATATCTAATTCATCATTCTACATGTTTTTGTTGACATATATGTATCAAAATATAAAAATATAAAAAACGCTCCGGAATTCGCTCCCAAACTGGGAGCTTTTGAAAATGTTGCTCCCACTCCCCGCTTTCACTCCCGCTCCCAAGTAACAGTGCTCCAGCGCTTTGATCCTTGAGACAGCCTTGTTCTCGACCCTGTTTGCAACCTCAAACTAATCTGCATTCCCACAGCAACTCGGCCTCTAATCTAGGCTCTCCATGCTGTCCTGAAGTGACCTTACCACGATGTCTTCAATTCCTCTTCTTGCTACGGCTAGGGCATTCTGCCTCCATTTCCATGACTGCGTTTAGGCCATCATCTCCATGACTATGTTTAGGGTATCATAGAGAGACTAGGGCATCTCTTCATTAGAGCAGCGTTTTCTCTCAGGATCTCTCCTCCCACCAAAACCCAAAGACAAGTGGAGAGGAAGAGATCACAAGAAGAGTGTGTCTAAATGGCTATCAAACCACCTCCTTTTATACTAAAACGTTGAGCACAAGTGGGGGTTATTTGGTTGCTGGTCGACCTTGACGAATTGTCCCATAACAAAAATAAATTCATATCTCCATGAATACTTATCGGAATCGGATGATCTTTAAATCAATCCTACACCTCTCTATGAGAGGAATCCAAGAAAAAAATCAACTGCCATAAATAAGATGATCCACATGGAGTTTGGCCCTAGTTGCCAATTTTGACAATCTTAAATCATTGTCAGGAGATTTCAAATACCATAACACCTTCGTTGTTGCACAAACAAGTTCTTCATAACCTTAAGCTATTCATTGTTGCAAAAGAGAAAATATGTCAACTCCAGAAGACAAAAAACACAAAGGGGGAGCCATTGTACATTTTGAACCATAGGATATCACAACCATCAATGCAGATCCAACCATCAAAATGGCTTTTGAACAAGTAGGGTGTATGAGATTCTGTGAGAAAATTCAAGGGTATCATTTGCAGTTGACAAAGGAATTTGCTAGGGGTTTTGATGGTGTGCAAGCAAAGGTGGGAAGTCTAACTTTTCCAGTCTCAGCTCAATCAATAGTTGAGGCCACTAAGATACCTTTGAGTGGAGAGGAATGGTTCAAAGGAATGGATTTTGATTTGGTTGATTTCAAGGACTTTCTCAAGCCAAAACACCAGAAAGGGTATGGTTCAACTGTTCCAAGGAGTTATTTGCAAGATCACCATAGTAAACTATTGGAGGTGATTCAAAGGTACTTCACATGTGAAGGGAGGTTTAGTAAGGTGTATCACTATCACATTAGGCTCTTAATGCATTTTACTAGAAGAAGTCTTTGAATCTTCCCTCTTATCTATTTAGAGTCTATGTAAGATCGTTGATCGAATTCAAACAAAAGGAAGTCGAGTTGGAGCTAGTTTGTTTCATTTTTAATTAAATAAGTTGTTGGTAATGAAGGAGCTTGAAAAGAAGGAGCAGTCCTGGCAGGAGTTTTTGGTTTCTTCACGATGGGCAGCACAATCTTTAAACAGTCAAAAGACCAAGAAAGACACCCCTTCAGTTGTGATTAAAGAAGCTTCACCTGCAGCAAGAAGCTCAGTCAAAAAGCCTTTGACTAAAAACAAATCAGTTAATAAGAAAAGTGCTAAGAAACTACATTTCTCCCTTGAGGTAGAAAAGGGGGCAAGGGTACCAAGAATAAGAGCTGCAGCTAAGATATTGCCTGCAGATCCTCCACCTTCACCTATTCAAGTTATGGAATCAGAGAGCACACAGAAGGAAGTGGAAATTGATGAAAGGGACTAGAAAATTGGAGAGTTACAAGATCAGCTGGACAAGGCCCATTTGACAATAGCATACTTCCGACAGGAGAACAGGGAACTTAGACATAAATATCACAAGAAACTATTCAGCGTAGTGAAGGAGAGCCCTCAAAGGAAACATTGGCACATGTTGCCAAAGGCAAAGGAAAAATGGTCATTGATGTCGAAGAGCTGGAGAAGCCAGTTGAGCATTCAAGGAGATTTATGACTAGGTTTGTTGCCAAGGTGTAAATGCAAGTAAAGGAGATTGTTCAGCCTATGGTTTCTCATGAACGAAAAGAATTCAAGAAGCTATTGGAACAATTTGAAGGAATACAATACCAAGTAGATCAACTTGCAAAGAAGCATCATAGGGATAAGTTGACTTTGTTTAAACAAGTACAGGTTGTTGAACTAGTCCTTGATAGGGCTAAATACAAATTGAAGTGGACCTTGCCTTTGCATAGGCAAGTAAAAAATTTATATGTACCAAACTTGGTCCTAAAATGAAGACTCAGATTGGTAAAGAAGAAACTCATTGAAATCAAGGAATCTAGAAGGAAGAGGAAATGAGACAAGTTAGATATACTTGTGGAGGCCAGTACAAAGGTGAATCTTCAGTAGGAAAGCTCAACTCAACCTTAAAACTTTGTTTTTTGGCTCAAAAGATCAGAAAAGGTAAATTTTGATGAAATTTGCAAAAACACAGCAAGGGGCTTCGTTGATGATGTAATAGTGAAGTTCGAAGTTTTTGTTGTCATGAGGGGAGTAAAATGAAGGTTCCAGCATCCAAATTGATTTTTCCAACACTTTATATTAAGAAAGGAGTCATTATATGTTTAGTTTTTGAATGTGCTCCGAAAGAAAACAGTGTTGCTGCCAAAGAGGGGAACATGTCAAAGGGAGGTCTGCAGGCATTTTGAAACTTACTTCAGAGGTTCAACACCATCACAGAGGAATTTGAAGCATACTCGTTTGCTTCATTTTTAAGAAAGGGGCTGCAACCATACAAATCATGGAAGCTACTTCATTTTGCTGTGAAACTGCCTAATACGCTGCAAGTCTGGACAGTCAGCGCTTTTCATTTCAAATTTCAAATTCTCGACTTCTAGAAGTGGTTTAGATCATGTAGATAGGTGCAAAATTATCTTAGGAGCTGTGTTTAATGTTTATTTGTCAATATTCCAAGTTACTAATGCTTTAGGCTTGGATTGATTGTAAGGAAACATGTTCCTATTTTTCAGTATATGCACTAGATTTTTTATGTATCTAGTTAAAAGTTTGTTTTGGTCAATGATTTCGACCACCTAGGGTAGGAGATCGAATCCTTCATGATGTATAAAGAGATCAAAAACATTGTAAATGGTTATGTTGGTTGAGATTAGAGAAAAAGACTTTTGTGCATTGTATTTTTGAAAGTTTTGCCAATGAATCAATGAAATAGAAGGTGATTCGCAGGGATTCTTGAGTCAGAATTTGGTGGTTTGTGCTCCTTTGATCTTGTAAGTTATCTTGTGTGTTTACATCCCTTTAATGTGTATCTTCTTGCTTGGAAAAAACCAGATGTTTGATTCAGAATTCATCTTTAATGATGCTCTATTTTAGTTTGCCAAGTTATCAATGTTTTTCAGCTTAAAGCAGCATTTTAGAATTCATCCATGGTTTGATGCTCTAATATATTGTCTTTCACCTCTTCTAAATTCACCCTCTACAGCAATTTGACCTAAAACACCAACACCAAAGCTACCTACTTTGCCACTGTGGAGAAACCTTCTCTTTTTCCATCATATCACTAGATAAAAAACTGATTTGACATGACTCCATTCCCAGTGGACCTGCCTCTTTTCTCATCAACAGACCTTTAAGAAATCAAACCTTGTTGAGCTTATTACTTAGCCTAATATCATATTTGTTTAGTAACCTAAGTGAGAGAGCCCTCTCCATGCTAGAAAGGCTAGATTCTGGACTAAAGTGGTTTGTGGTTAACTCTGGAATTATTTTTTCAGCCTAGGGAAATCACAGAGCTAACATCCTGGGGACCATACTGGGGATTCGAAAGCTAACTCTTCCCTAGTAAAACCTTGATTTGAAAAGCTTAAACCTAGTACCTGTGGATGATAGTGACTTAGGAATCATTAGGCTGAAATTTTCACCTAAAAATTATGTTTAAGCCTAGCTGTGATAAGTTTTCTTGGAAATCTAGCTTTTAGAAAGATCCATACAAGATCACATCCAGATCTTGATCTAAAGTTGTGAGTGATCCTGAGAAACTTGTTAGAAAGAAGAAGTTAGAAGAAGGTCAAGCGAGTAATAGTCCTTTACAAAGATCTCATACCCTTCCTGAAAGCATTGTAATAGTTGAGGACATTGAATTTGATTTTCCATTTGAGCATATCCTTTTTAGATCCACATTTGAAACCTTTATTTCTAGGACAAACATTGATGAGCCTAAGCTAATACCATATGTCTCTGCCAAGAAACTTGGCATTTCAAAGTCTGATAAAGACATTTTACAGCAGTTTCATAAACTTGAGGACTTGGTCAATCAGTTGCACAAGGCTGTTGAAAAATCATCCACATTTCAGCAGATTGTTACAACATCATATGTTCCCTCATTTACTTTTCCTTTAATCCCTTCACATTGTTCTACTCCTATTACATCTGTTGTCTATACTCCTCCCTTTATAACAACTCAACAGATCATAGTTTCACCACCTCTGCCACCCTCATCATCAAGCACAGCAACGAGTACATCCACCTCTCAAACCACAATCATGGTTGCTCATTATGCCCCATTGGTTTTGCGAGCACCACTGAATGTTATGCCACAGAATTATTGGCATCACATACCTGAATTTGATGGCACTGGAACTACTATAGCACAGCAACACATAGACAAAACGAATGATTTTACAGACTTTGAAGAAGTTGATGATGATGGTGAGAAGCTAAGGCTTTTTGCCCAAAGCTTAGCAAGGGAAGTAAGTAAATGGTACAAAGGCTTGGCAATAGGCAGTATTGCAAATCTTCAACAGTTTCATCAACTTTTCCTTTCTCGATGGGAGGTCAAAAAGAACCCTCTTCAGATTCTAGTAGAATATGAAAGCTTGAACAGGGCTCCGGGAGAGTCAGTCCAAGATTATTCAAACAGATTTAATAATGTTTATAATTCTATCCCTGCAGAAATAAAGCCTCCACCAGGTTTGGCCTTGCTTCGCTATCCAGATGGATTTGACGCTGACATAACCTACCAACTAAGAGAAAGAAGCCTAGCAACCCTGGAGGACATGCAGAAAATTGCAGTCAATGTAGAAGCCAAACCACTGGCCAAGAAAGCCAAGTTGAAGACTGAAAAGAGGGTAACTATCAAGGAGGAAACTTCAACATCATCAAACATTAAGTTGGATACTTTGGTAAAAACTATGGAGAAGATGATGGAGAAAATGACTCTGTCAGACAAAGTTGCCGCAAGAAAACCACAGGGAGGTCCTCAAATCAGAAATCTGAATTTAAGAAGGCATCAGATTCAAATCAAGCAGAGGGAAAAAAGAAATCCAGCAAACCAACAACAGACCAGACCTCCTTTTTAGCAGAATTATGCAGAAGAAGAACAAGAAGCAGCAGAAGAACAAGAATAGGATCAGATTAATCTCTTTGGTGAGGAAGAAATAGATAATATTTTCTTGAAAAAGGAGGAATAGGAGTTCTTCTTACAATCACAAAAGGATGGCATGCCTGCAGAATCAGAAGATTACAAAAAGGGTTGTCAGAATGCTATTGTGGATGTCCACAGCCAATATAATTTTAGGAATAGGGAAGTCCCAATAAATTCTCCTAAAATGGTCCAGGCTGATATACCTTCTACTAGTCAAACAAAGTTTGATCATCCCAAAGGAATTTATCAAAGGCAAGATGCAGCTGTTAAGGAGGTAGAAAGAAGTTCATCATCTTTTAGTCTTGCAAATGAAATATCAAAAATTAAAATTTTTGTTCCATTAGTTGAACTGATGAAAAAGGATGCATATAAAGGTCAAATTTTAAAGGCATTGAAGGTAGGAGAAGTGTCAGACATTGTCAATCTAAATGATGATCACCCAAAATTTCTTTTTGGTCCAAAAGTTGAAGGAGGTTCACAAGAAGGTAATGTGCCACCATTTTATGTCAGCCTTAATATTCATGATTTGATATTGCATAATGCCATGTTAGATTCGGGTGCTTCACACAACTTAATGCCTAAAGTGATCATGGACAAGCTTGGCTTGGATATAACCAGACCATACAGGGACCTGTTTTCTTTCGACTCAAGCAAGGTAAAATGTCTTGGTTTGATCAAAGATTTATGTGTCACTCTCACACAAATTCCAGCCAAGAGTGTGGTTATGGATGTGGTTGTTGCTGACATCCCACCGAAATATGGTATGCTATTATCGAGATTTTGGGGTGCAAAATTAAAGGGTTCTCTGCAGTTGGACATGTCATATGCCATTATACTGGTGTTCAGACAGCCAAGGAAGTTGTATAGGGAAACTCTCATGAAATACATGGTAAGCAGTCAAGACAAACCAGTAAATTATCTTGTTTATTCTATGCATTCAGATATGGATTCATTCATTCTATACAATGATATATGTTTGGAAGAAGAAGTTCAAAACAGGGACAACAAATCAGAAAAGAAAGAAGGTGTAATGTTGGAGGCTAAAACAGAAAATGATGATGATGAAGAAGGTATGTGGAATATGGATTTTGATGGGGTAGTCAGCAAGGAAGGAGCTAGAGCTGGTGTGTGGATTATGAGCCCAAAATTAGGCAAGTCCAAGACCTATTCTCACAAACTTGCCTTCAAATGTACCAACAATGTTGTTGAATACAAGGCACTGATTTTGGGGCTGCAACTATTGAAAAGGTCGGGAGCCAAAAGGATTTCAGTCCATGGAGAGACAGAATTGATCATAAAGCAAATTAAGGGTGAGTATTCTGTAGGAATTTACAGGGTAAGTTCCTCAGAAAGAATACCAAAAGGACACCGCTCACAACCAGATCTCAAATCAATACACCAGTATTTTTGACGTGGTTAAAACCCTCAAAGTGCAAGGAGGGAAACAGTCCACGGCCTGTCCCAACGTGGGTACTACAGGCAATTTATTAATCAAAGAATGAAAATTTACATAAGCTTCTCTCATGCACGGATTACCCGAACAATGACCCTCCATGCGCTTTAAATAGAACTCATGGACCAATCGGGTGTCAAGCCACGGATCAAGTGTCGGTAATACCGAGGTGAGAGTGAACCGTCGGATTGTAAGTTACAAAATGTACAACGGTAAAGAAACACACTTTACCTAACTCTAACCTAACTCTATACTAGACCAAGTTGAACTTAACTATATCCTATGTGTCGGAATATCCTAACATCCCCCCTTAAGAACAACTTGGGATAGGATTGAAGGATTTACAAATATGACACAATAGGAGAAGGAAGGAGGCACTAGAGCCTATCCCCCCTTAGTGACAACTTCCTGAACTCCAAGCATATATCGAAGTTTAGTGAACTTCGCCTCTGTGAGAGCCTTTGTGAAGATGTCTGCAACCTGATCATCTGTTGGATGCTGCTGCTCAAAGCCAAACTCTGATAGGATCTGACGAAGCCACAAGGCTTCCTTACTAGCTTCCACGGCACCACGATACTCTGCTTCTGCTGACGAAAGAGAAATGGCAGCCTGTTTCTTACAAGCCCATGTAATAGGTCCTGAACCAAGAGTGAAGACATAACCGGCAGTAGACTTCCGATCATCAGGGTCACCAGCCCAATCAGAATCAGTGAAACCAACTAACAGAGGAGCTGCTTTGGCACTGTAATGAATCCCAAACTGTACTGTACCTCGAACATAACGAAGTATTCTTTTAGCTGCTTTCCAATGACTTTCACGGGGGTTTTGCATAAAACGAGCAACAAGGCCAACAGCAAAGGAAAGATCAGGACGAGTATGGGTTAAATACAAGAGTTTTCCGACAAGTTGACGGTATAAGGTAGCATCAACTTCAGGAGAAGTACAAGAGACTGAAAGTTTGACTCCAGACTGAAAGGGAGAAGGGGCTGGCTTACAGTCTTCCATGTGAAAATGACGAAGAATATCACAAGCATACTTGGACTGGGAAAGGAAAATACCCTCTTGGGATTGCAAGACTTGAAGAACGAGAAAATAGTGTAAGTGTCCTAAGTCTGTCATTTCAAATTTCTTTTTAAGGCTGGACTTCACATGGTTTATAAGGTTGGGATCACTACCAGTAAGAATAAGATCATCAACATAAAGAACAAGGATGATAAGAGAGTTGCCCACTTTCTTGGTGTAGACAGTATTATCAGAATGACACCTAGAAAAGCTAGATTCTAAAAGAAAGCTATCCATTTTGGCATACCAAGCCCGAGGAGCTTGCTTGAGGCCATAAAGGGATTTCTTAAGTCGACAAACAAGGCTGGAGTCTATTTGTATGAAGCCAATGGGTTGTTCCATATAGATTTCTTCCTGCAAGTCCCCATGCAAGAAGGCAGATTTAACATCCATCTGATGGACTTCCCATTTTAAAGAGGCAGCAAGGGGAAGAACAAGGCGGATAGAGTTCATTTTGGCAACAGGGGAGAAGGTTTCAGTGTAGTCAATGCCTTCAACCTGTGAAAAGCCCTTAGCAACGAGACGAGCTTTATGTTTATCAACTTTCCCATCTGGTCCATACTTGGTTCTGTAAACCCATTTACATCTAACAAGTTTGCATCCCATTGGTAGAGGAACAAGATCCCATGTATCATTTGTCATCAATGAATGATATTCTTCATTCATAGCTGCTTCCCAATGTGGATGGCCTGAAGCTTCTGCAAAAGTGTCAGGATCATGATTTACTGGAGCTTGAGCCAGTAAAGAAGAGGCTCTTTCAAACTGAGAACGTGTACGTCGTTGATCTGTAGGATCACCGGCAAGATCACATGCTGCATCCCGAGTAGTACGGACCCATCTTGGAAGTTGAGGATCCTGAGAAGGTGGGGGAGGATTATCATCCTCGCTTTCATCATCTGAAGAAGAAATGTTTTCAAAAGTAGAAGAGATAGGAAGAGGTGGCACATCCGCCGGACTAGGCTCGCAGGCCGATTTAGTTTCATCAAATTTTACATCTCTTCTAATGATAACATTTTTGGACTTAAATGGAATAAGTCTATAACCTTTTACATCTTCAGAATATCCAACAAAAGTACATTTCTCACTCTTAGGTTCTAAAGCTTTATGCTTTTCATCTGGAATATGGGCCCATGCTTCACTTCCAAACACACGAAAGTGACTTACATCTGGTTTAATGGAACTCCAAGCTTCTTCTGGAGTGATATTCTCTAGAACCTTAGTAGGAGTGCGATTGATTATATAATTTGCACAATTAATTGCTTCGGCCCAAAAACTAAGACTGAGTCCTTTAGATTGCAGCATACAATTAGCCATTTCCTTTAAGGTGCGATTTTTCCTTTCAGCTACACCATTTTGTTGTGGAGTGTATGGAACAGTATGTTGCATTTGAATTCCATTTTCGGTGCAAAAGTTGATGAATGTGTTTTTAACATATTCTCCACCATTATCAGTTCTTAGCTTAAGAATTTGATGTCCAGATTGTTTTTCAACAAAGGCTTTGAAGGCCAAAAAAGTGTTAAATACTTCGCTCTTGAGTTTTAAGAAGTATACCCAAGTGCGTCTGGAGAAATCATCAATGAAAGTTAAGAAGTACTTGCAGCCAGAGAATGAAGCAACAGGAAGAGGACCACATAAATCATTGTGCACAAGCTGTAAAGGGGCTGAGGCATGCCAAAAGGCACGTTTGTCAAAACTGTCCCGATGATGTTTTCCGAGTACACATCCGGAACAAACACCATCTCTGCAAGATACCATAGGAAGACCTGTCACCATATTTTCTTTACATAGATGCTGAAGGGAGCGATAGTTTAAGTGACCAAATCGCTCATGCCAAAGTTTGCTCACTTCATCATTATGAGCAACAAATACTGAGGGAAGATTTGATGACCCAAAGTTGTGAAACTTATACAACCTTTTGGAATCATCAGCAAGACCAGTAGCTAGAATCTGTTTAGGATCTTTTAGATCCTTGATTACAACATCATGAGGTGAAAATTCAACAATTTTACCTTCACCTGAATGAGTTATCTGATAGACAGATAGAAGGTTGCAGGATAAGGTTGGAACACATAATACATCATTAAACTGACCATTGTCTAGATGAACAGTTCCAGTCCCTACAACATTAAGAGATCTATCATCACCAATATATATATTTTTGGTGTTACAATCATTTAAAGAAGAAAACATGGCTTGGTTTTTGGCCATGTGACAAGAGGCTCCAGAATCAATGAGCCACTCATGAGAATGAGAAGAAGAAGAAGATACATTTAATGCATAACCAGACTGAGATGATTGATAATGACATGCAGAAAGTGCCATTCCGGAAGTTGAAGTTGAAGTAGGCTCCACATGGATGTTATGTTTCTTCATTGCAGCTTCCAAGGCTTCCATCTTCTTAAAGCATTTAGATTCTAAGTGGCCATCTCGATTACAAAAGTTACAATGTCTATCAGTCTTCTTCCATTTGTTTTTATTGGTCTTATCATTTTGCGGCTGAGATGGTTTAGGACCATTCTTTTGAGGATATGACTTCTTAGGATTCTTTGAATTTGGTTGCTGCTGGGCGGCTAACGCTTTCGTGGAAGAGTTTCCAAGATTAAGAAGACCAAGGTGTAAGAGTTTTTCTTGTTCTCTTATTAAGGAATCACAAAAGGAGTCAAAGGAAGGGGCCTTGTAGTCTTGTCCTTGACAAATGAAAGCTTCCTTGTAGAATGGAAAGTGGAAACAAATACAGAGTAGGCTGGTCCCAACTTAGTAAGGATGGAATAAATAAGGTTACCATCTTCTTTCTTAACTTTAACACCTTCCAAGAGATATCTAAGGGTCTTGAATTTGGACAAGAAATCTTCAATGCAAGAAAAATTATTAGGATCCAAAGTAAGCAGCTCATTTTCAAGTTGATGGGCTCTAATTTCATTTTTAATCCCAAAAACTTTAGCAAGTTTTTCTAATGCTTCATGAGGAGTCTCAAGTTCTACAATGTGGAATCTAAGATCAGGAGAAACAGACATCCCTATCAAACCACGTGCTTGATCTTGTCTATTTTCCCATTTTGCCGCCTTGTCTTCATCTTTTGGTTTCTTCTCTTGGTCTGTGGCTATTCTGTAGAGACCTTTACTTCTAAGTAAATCTTCCATGTAGGCTACCCATTGGAAGTAGTTAGTGCTGTCAAGAATGACTTGGCATGGACTTTCCATTTTTTTTTTAAAAACTGAAGCTGAAGATGCTGAAAGTAAGTGTTCCAATGGATAGATCTCGAAAAAATAGGCGGTTTTAAAAAAAACGGCTCTGAAAAAGGCTTCCGGATGAAGAAGTTATGGCTTTTTGAAAAAAAAATTGTTGACGTTGCCGGCAAAGTGCGCGAATGTGCGGGAATAAAAAAATCCGCCCCCACAAAATGGAAACTTGAACCCAAGACCTCTACTCTCTTAAAATAGCTTTGAACCAATTGATCTATACAAAAAATTTGAGAGAGAGAGAGAGAGAGGGGGGGGGGGCCTTGGTTTGCGTGCTTGCCTTGAGAAAGCTCTTTTTCCCTACAAAACACAAAACACAAAACCCAACACGAATATGCAAAAAAAAACGAACCTTGCGGCTCGAAGTTAGCTTTAGCCAAAAAACTAGAAATTTTTAAAAAAAATCTCAAAGTTAGCTTTAGCCGAAAAACTAAATATTTTTCTCAATGTTTCTGATTTTCCGAGATCACACTAAGGTGCAGGGAAAAGAGCATACGCATGAGAAAAATCCTTCCTTTCTGTTTCTGATTTGCCCAGATCGCACAGAGTCGCAGGGCAAAGAGCATACGCAGAAATGAAAGGTATAGATCCGGTTAAAAAAAAAGGCTAAATAAACCGAAACCGAAATAAGCAGAGAGAAAATAACAGTAAACTGCAAAAAACACTGTATACCTCCCGATCTGAAAAATACGCAGCTAGGGCTACCGGAAACCTTTTCGCGTGAAACGAAAGGGGTTCCTCACTGGAACAGATGCTCCGAACGCAACAGAGCAGTCCTCTCGGCCCGAAAGCAGTCAGAAACAGCAGATCTAGGAAACGACAGCCGCATGCAGTTCTACCGGCTTCAGATTTGGATCACCAACGGACGCGGCCCTCAAATTGCTCTGATACCATGTAGGAATTTACAGGGTAAGTTCCTCAGAAAGAATACCAAAAGGACACCGCTCACAGCCAGATCTCAAATCAATACACCAGTATTTTTGACGTGGTTAAAACCCTCAAAGTGCAAGGAGGGAAACAGTCCACGGCCTGTCCCAACGTGGGTACTACAGGCAATTTATTAATCAAAGAATGAAAATTTACATAAGCTTCTCTCATGCACGGATTACCCGAACAATGACCCTCCATGCGCTTTAAATAGAACTCATGGACCAATCGGGTGTCAAGCCACGGATCAAGTGTCGGTAATACCGAGGTGAGAGTGAACCATCGGATCACTACATATCGTGACCGTCGGATTGTAAGTTACAAAATGTACAACGGTAAAGAAACACACTTTACCTAACTCTAACCTAACTCTATACTAGACCAAGTTGAACTTAACTATATCCTATGTGTCGGAATATCCTAACAAACCAAACATCCTAGAATGAGGGCATATAGGAATGTTGTTTTAGATTTTCTGCAATGTTTTCCATAATACAATTTATCTGTGATTCCTAGAAATCAGAATGCAATTGTTGATGTGTTGGCCACCTCAGCAAGTACATTTAAGATTCCTATTCATCCGAACAAGAAGTATGAGATTGAGGTAAAACACAGGCCAGTTGTACCAGACAACATCAGATATTGGCAAGTCTTTGATAATGACAAACAGCTAGACAATTTTCTGCAATTAAAAGGAGAATTTTCAAATCTGCATATTGATGATGGAAATAGTTTTGATAATGGTGAAGAGGGAATTGACATAAATCAGACTAGGGAGAGTCTTGACAAGCATGAGGTAGACCTTGAAGTTTTGCAGTTGAAAGATAATGTGATCTTGAGAGGCTTAGTTCCTTTGGAGGAATTGTTTGATTTCAATGATGTGGCTCATAAACCCAAATACTACCTACTGAGACTGAGGTGGAAGACTGTAATATAGGGACTAAAGACAAACCAAAAATTGTAAAACTTTCTAAGTCTTTAGCTCCGGAAGAGAAGCAGAAATACATTGATCTAATGAGGGAATATTCTGATGTCTTTGCATGGGGGTATGAAGACTTGAAGGCCTATGATATGAGCATCATCCAGCACACCATTCCTATCAAGGAAGGATAAAAACCATTTAAGCAAAAGTTAAGAAGGACTAACCCTATTTTGCTGCCCTTAATTGAGAAAGAGGTAAGAAAACTTTTTGATGCAAAGATTATTGTCCCTTTGAGGTTTTCTAAGTGGTTGTCAAATTTAGTTCCAGTGAGGAAAAAGACTAGAGAGATAAGACTATGTGTTGACTTTCGGAACCTTAATAAGGTCTCTCTCAAAGACAATTACCCCTTGCCAAAGATGGATCACATATTGCAGCGGGTAGTTGGTTCTAGCAGAATTTCATTGCTTGATGGCTTCTCCAGATACAGTCAGATTTTAGTACATTCGGAAGATCAGGATAAAACAACTTTCACCACACCATGGGGGACATTTATGTATGTAAAGATGCCTTTTGGACTAATGAATGCAAGGGAAACCTTCTAGAGGGCGATGGACATTTCTTTTGCTGATGAGAAAGACAGGTTTATTGTTATTTATCTTGATGACATTATTGTGTATTCTAAGTTTGATGAAGATCATTTGCAGCATTTGAATATTGTTTTTAAGAAATGCAGGAAGTATGGTATCTCTTTGAACCCAAAGAAGTCCCTTTTTGGAATGGAAGAAGGTAAGCTACTTGGACATATAATCTCCAAAGATGGCATCAGAATTGACCCAAGCAAAATTGAATCAATTTAGAAGATTGATACCCCAAGGAATAAAAAGGAAGTGCAGTCTTTATTGGCAGGATTAATTTTCTGAGGCGGTTCATTCCAATCTTGCTGAAATTTTAAGGGCCCTCACAAATATGTTGAGGAAAGACAGTGAGATCAAGTGGACTGCTGAAGCAAAGAAGTCATTCAATGAGGTAAAGTCAGCCTTAACTCATGCTCCTGTTTTGGCTAGTCCTGACTACACAAAAGATTTCATTATTTTCTCCTTTTCCTTGGAGCACACTATTGCAGTAGTATTGATGCAGAAAAACCACGAAGGTTGTGAGCAGCCTATAGCATTTTTTAGTAGGGAATTAAGGGATGTTGCTCTGAAATATAACATAATGGAGAAGCAATCTTTTGCATTGGTAAAGGCTTTGAAGGATTTCAAGGTTTACATATTGCATTCTCATGTAATTGATTTCATTCCTAATGTTGTAGTGAAGGAGATTCTCACTCAAGATAACCCAGAAGGAAGGAGAGGTAAGTGGATAACAGTTATTTTGGAGTATGATATTGAAATTAAGCCCACTAAACTTATAAAGGGTCAGGGACTAGCTAAAATGATGGTTGAATCAAATTTGCATGCATTGGACATCAATTTCATTGCTGCTCAAGACAATGATGAAGAAGTGGTTCAACAGGTATCAAAAAGGTTCATTTCTTCCCCCTGGTACACAGATATCATTTATGTTTTGCAGCATCTACAAGCTCCACCTGGTTTGACAAAGACAAAAGCAAGGTTTCTTAAATTGAAAGTTGTTAAATTTTGCATTATAGATCAGTCTTTATATTGGAAAGATGTAGGAGGAATATTGTTGAATTGTTTGTTAGAAGATGAGGTAGATAAAATAATGGAGGAGTTTCATAAAGGTGACTGTGGAGGGCATCTTTTCTAGAAAACCACAGCAAATAAAATCTTGAGAGCTGGTTTTTACTGGCCTACATTTTTTGTTGATGTGCACAAAAGGGTCTCTAGCTGTCATGAGTGTCAAATATTTGAAGGGAAGAAGAAACTTTTACCTTTACCTCTGAAACCTATTTCAGTGGAGGTGCCTTTTCAGTAGTGGGATTAGACTTCATCGGGGAGATTCATCTAGTTTCATCAGCTCAGCACAAATGGATATTGACAGCTACGGATTATTTCACTAAGTGGATTGAAGCAATTTCGACCAGGCAGGCCACAGATTCAATGATTATTCAATTCCTGGAAGGTAACATTCTCTCAAGATTTGGTTGTCCTCATAAGATTATTATTGATAACGTTGTTGCATTTAAGTCTAAAAGAATGATTGATTTCTGCAATAAATATAACATAGTGCTTGGTCACTCTACTACCTATTACCCACAAGGCAATGGTCTAGCAGAGTCCTCTAACAAGAGCTTAGTCAACATCATAAAGAAATTGTTGCAGGAGAACAAAAAGACTTGGCATAAGAAATTGATCAATGCATTATGGGCAGACAGGGTAAGTACCAAGAAATCAATTGGGATGTCACCTTTCCAATTGGTTTATGGAGTTGATGTTGTTTTTCCTACTTCCCTAGGAGTTCTAGTAATGAAATTATTGCAGGAAGCAGAGGTGGAACTGAATGATATGCAGAGGAGGATTAATCAGATGATACAGTTGCAACAGACTAGAGAGGAGGTCTACAATAACACTCAACTGATTCAAGACAAGATTAAGAGGATTCATGATAAAAGGATAAAAGCTGATGATTTCAAGATTGATGACCTTGTGTTGAGATGGGATGCTAGGAATGAAGAAAAGGGAAAGCATGGAAAATTTGAAAATTTATGGAAGGGACCCTATAAAATTGCAACTTTTCATGGAAACAATGCCTATCTGCTGAAAGACCTGACAGGGGAGCTGCTTGCTGGAGGGCCTGTTAATGGCAGGCTAATCAAACACTATTTCACTTTATTTCAGCTGGTTTAAACACATCATTGTACATACCATCTTTATTTTCAGTACTGTAAGTGTGGGTGGCTGCCATCAAAAATTGAAGCCCGAAGTGAAGGCCCTGAGTTTCTAATGAGCTGCTACCATATGTAATAAAAGTCATAGTCAGTCAAGTCAGTCTGAGTTAGTTGGTTAAGAGTCAATAAAGCGCCCAATGGATAAGGCTACTAGTCTACGGTGTTCTTGGCACCTCACAGGGAGGATGCCATCCCCATTAGAGCCTATGTTAGTGTCCTATGTCTAGGGATCTTGGTCATGTTAGTCTTGCTATGTATCTAAGGTCAAATTTGTAAATATTAGTCATGATCACCTAACTATTATTGTTCAAAGAGGTCTAGGTTTAGATTGGGTATCATGTAAAGGTGTGTATTTTGTTAAGAGTACAATGTCTAAAGTCATGTTTTTCCTTACAAAGGGCAATCATGGAAAGTCTTTGATCATTTGGGAAAAGGTAAAAGAATCATGTTTTACAAATCCTTGGTCATTGTGAGTTGGTTGGTCCCATTATAAGTCATTGTTAGTAGGTCACTTAAGTCTACAGGTAATGTCTACATCAAAAGAAATCATGAAATAATCTTGACTAGGTTGCACGAAACTTCGAAGAAGCTGACGTTTCGAAACGTACTCATACCCGAAACTCCGAAACTCGACCATTATGCAATTATCTATAAGAGTTAATATAGACTTGGTTTTCCTTCTAAATTGTCATCTATGGGTCTTATTCCATTTTTTTCTTGCACGATAATGTGTTATTCACTTAATTTTAAATTTATTTTTATATATATAAGCATATCTGACGTTTCAGCGAACATTTCGGCCGACATTCCATTTTTGGGATGTGACGTTTCTAAACGTGCCCGTTTCAGAAACTCCTAAACATTTCAGCGCTTCATGCAACTTAGCTTGACACAGATTTAGAGGCTCTTTGGTATCAGTTTGGATGTCATTTCAAAAGGACAACTTATGATCTCAGCAAGGAATAACGGTCAAAAGGATAGTCCATCCTTTTTCCAATGCACTGTGTTTTCAGAAAAGCGTTTTGATTCATGATTTTCCTTCTAAATCACATAACGCTTTCACCCCTACCCCAACCCATTCCATGTGATCATTTGAACTTGCCTCTTCATCCCTTATCACTATGCTCTTCATCACCTGCATCGGAAAGCTCAGGTTGCTCGTTTCATTCACTGCAAAAGGGTGGCAGGGGCGTTGCAAGTTCACACAGTGTTCAAATTCTCGCATGCCGACGTCAAATTTCCCTCACAGGTGCAAATATAGTTCTATCTTTATCCTTTAGCCTTGAAAGAACTCTGAGATTGCATTTAGAAGCCAACATAAATCATTTAAACCCTGCAACAAGGATCAAATTACTGTCGTTTCTCTTATGTAATTCGCTATGTTTTTCTTCCTCTGCGCTGTGTTTTTATCCTAACACGCGGCGATTCCACATAGTGGATCATATTCCTCTTTTCTAGCTATCAATTTGCCTCTTCGTTGTGTGAGCCCTTGCATGCAATAGGTGCCTTGGTCTTTAGACTGTAACAAAGTTGTTTCCCTCAAATTTTATGCTCAAAGTGTTTTAAAAAGGTCAAATTTCTTTAGCGTTGCGGTTCTGGCTTGTGCGCTACGACTATCCCTAGTTTACTTTCTTGCCAACAATTATAAAATTCCAAGTTTTATAAGGTTTGCCTGAGAAAATCTGCAATTGTAGGTTTTGGTGTAGTTGTTGGATTGTATCTTAAATCATTTTCAGGAGATTTCAAATACCAAAACACCTCCATTGTTGCACAAACAAATTGTTCATAGCCTTAAAGCTATTCATTGTTGCAAAAGAGAAAACTATGTCAACTCTAGAAGACAAAAAACACAAAGGGGGAGCCATTGTATGCTTTGAACCAGTGTTGATAATATCGGTATCGGGAAAATATCGGCGAGGGTCCAGAAAATATCTTATCGGCAATATCGGCGAAAATATCGGCAAGCATAAAAAATGCATAATATATTCATTTTTTCAATATTTTTAAACATATAAAGCAATAACAACATGAAATAAACACATTGGCACATAAATATGAAGAAAACACTGATATATATGATGTCAAATAGAAATGATACATCAAAGGCGATACCAAATCCTGCTGATCCCTGATAATTGTCCATTCAAGGACTCAAATGTGGAGAACCAATACAAAATAACATCACATATATAAAAGTATCTCATCATCATGAGTTATATGTAGCATAACAAATAAAACTAGCAACTATCTATCTGAAATCATTGCCCTTTCCCCCTTTTACGGGAAAACATGATGGGTTGTTTGCCAGGCCTGCCCCTAGTAGTAGGAGGCCCTGACCCTGCCTCTGCACCTAATGTCAAATAATGAGTGCTAGGTATGGGGCTATGCTCTCCTATATCTATAGCAGATGGTGTTGATGTTGATGCTCCCGCAGTGTCCTCCTCCTCCTCCTCCTGCTGCTCCTCTGAGTGTTGCTGCTCCTCTGACTCCGAGTCCTCCTCTTGCTGCCCCTGCTCTAATGGATCATCTGCCACTGGCTCTAACCATGAAGGTGACTCCTCCAAGAGGGGCTCCTCAGACTCCACCCTCCACGGAGACAATACATCAATATTGTCTAAGCTAAGTCACATGACACGAGGACACGAGACACGGAGGACACGTAAATACGAGTATTCAATACGAAACGCAACGACCTGGAAACAAGACACGGGGGACACGTTTTATATATATATATATATATATATATATATATACCGAAATATAGTTTTTTATCCATATTAAATTGCAGGTTGCAGCTTATCTAATCAAATTAAAATATAATTACTTCTCAAAGTTCATAGTTCACTTTAAAAAAATAAATAGAATCAAAATTTACTATTTAGAAATTAGAATGTGATATGCTTGGTCTTGATTCTTGAATATTCAATGTTCATTGTTCATGTACAACTTACAAGCACATAAGAAAATAACTAAAGTCTAATCCTATTGATTTCCTCTGCCCCTCTTGCGAGAAAATGCCACAGCTTTCCCTTTCCCTCTAGATGTAGATGTTGGTGCTGGTGGAGTTGGCAGTGGAGTTTGCTATGCTCTAGAAGCTGAAGAACTAGAAGTAGGAGCTATAGGAGGTAGACCACGTCCTCTACTGGTGGCAAGGGTAGCCCAAGCAGGTGGTGTCACCTGGAAACATTACAATCTCCCAATCCTGAAATCCTAAAAAACTGATAAGTCTGCTGCATTTTGAATGAAATCTAAAATTCTACTTTCTCCATATGAAATCCAATGAAGCCGGAACCACTCTCAAACATCTTGAGTCATTTCATGGTAATGTTAAAAATTTAAGTAAAAGGATGAAAATGAAGATTAAGGAGAATGTCACTTTTACTTTAAGAATTTAACATTACCATGAATCAATGTTCCACCAAGGTTCCGGGACGAGGGGGCGCGGGAGCGGCCTATGCAAAAGCTCCCTACCATTTTTGGGAAATGTGGGGGAGCGTCAGGGTCTTAAAAGTTTATAAACATAAAATATAATTTATTAATTGAGTCCACTATGACACTTTGGTTTGAATTGAAAAGCTGCAAAGCATGATCATTGATATGAATATCATTTGACATTATCCAAATTTATAATATCATATAAAATAATAAATTTAAAATTCTAATTCAGCTTGGTCAAATTCTAATTTAGATTTTGGTCAGACAGAGGGAGAGCTTCAGCTTGATAAGGTAGCCACTGAATTTTGTGAAAAGGTAAATGAACAGATCAGGAACACTGCATTGGCAATAGAAGGGGCAACTACAATGGGTTGTCCAGCTGTATTGGATCCAACAGCTAGAAAGTTTGTTATATTATATATAATATAGACAGTACACCATATGCTGAAAGAAGAGTTTTAGTTCCAGGAGAGATGAGAAGATCACATGAAAGAGTTTCTGACAGTTTACTATCAAATGACATTGACTGCAGGATGACCATCTGCGAACCAACTTGGGTGACCAACGATGGCATGGATAATTTGTCTACCTTATTAGAGCAATGCCATGCAGTTCAAACTTCAAACTAGCAGTGTATTTCAGGGGTGAAAATAATTTTCAAACCTGAGAATTCAAGCTGAGCCACTGTGCTCTGTGTAAATTTTGTAACTGTATAAATTCATATATAACGACAGTTCCTGAGATTTCTTGTTGCCCATAGTATTTTTTCATGCTTGCAGTAAACGCATGTTAGTCTATAGTCCACCCAATTATTTCCCACATGACATAGGTGCTGCTTCCATAGTTTGTATGTCAAATGTCATGCAAATTAAAAACACAAACTGAATGTCTCATATTCTTTGCCTGTCACTCCAGTTATCTCCCCACTGTAATCCAGCCATCACTTGAGAAAAAGGGAGAAGTTTTAAAAGGGAAAATTCATGTACGTGCTATATGGTCCAACAAATTTCCATGATATTGACCCTCTAAAATAACGCTTGTTGAAACCAAAAGACAGCACAAGACGTTATCCCCATACAGAACATGAGTAGCTTTGTACCACTTTAGGTCTATTAAATCATAAACTATAAGCAAGGCCATTTTTTTGGGAGTGTGGGGAAACGTCCCCTCAGGGAAGGGAAACGTTTCCCTGGCACGTCCCCCCGAGTTTCCTCCATTTTGGGAGCGTGGGGAAACGTCCCCTACTCGTCCCCAAGTCCCCGGAGCGTGGGGGAGCGAGGAAACTAGACCCCTAGGGGGGGGGGGGGGGGGGCGAGTCCCCGTGGAACACTGCCATGAATAGCATATCAATACTAGGGCCTAGAACGCTCAAACCCTCCTTGGCAGCAACCACATAGCTCTCCCCTTCCTTCTCCAGCAATCATAAATGAAAATGATATGAAAAAAAACCAAAATCAGATTTTTATAGGCCATGCAGAAATTTTTTACAGTCACCGGGCGATATTTTCGATTGTTGAGCGATATTTTCCGAAATATCGGCAATATTTCGGAAATCACGCGATATTTTCAAAAGCCGAAAATATCGCGATATTTTGTTGGCGATATATCGGCTCGCCGAAAATATCGCGATATTTCCGAATATCGCCGATATCTCAGCGATATTATCAACACTGCTTTGAACCACAGGATATCATAGCCATCAATGCAAATCCAACCATCAAAATGGCTTTTGAACAAGTAGGGTGTATGAGATTTTTGAGAAAAATCAGGGGTATCATTTGCTGTTGACAAAGGAATTTGCTAGGGGTTTTGATGGTGTGCAAGCAAAGGTGGGAAGTCTAACTTTTCCAGTCTAAGCCCAATCAATAGCTGAGGCCACTAAGATACCTTTTAGTGAATGGTTCAAAGGAATGGATTTTGATTTGGTTGATTTCAAGGACTTTCTCAAGCCAAAACACCAGAAAGGGTATGGTTCAGATGTCCCAAGGAGTTATTTGCAAGATGACCATAGTAAATTGTTGGAGCTGATTCAAAGGTACTTCACATGTGAAGAGAGGTTCAGTAAGGTGTATCATTATTACATTAGGCTCTTAATGCATTTTACTAGCAAGAAATCTTTGAATCTTCCTTATTATCTGTTTAGGAGTCTATGTAAGATGGTTGACCGAGTTCAAACAAAAGAAACTCAAGTTGAAGCCAGTTTGTTTCATTTTTCATTAACTATATTTTTGGTAATGAAGGAGCTTGAAAAGAAGGAGCAGACATGGTAGGAATTTTTGGTTTCTTTAGGATGGGCAACACAATCTTCAAATAGTCAAAAGGCCAAGAAAGACACCCCTTCTATTGGTTGAGATTAGAGAAAAAGACTTTTGTGCACTGTATTTTTGGAAGCTTTGTCAGTGAATGAATGAAATAGAAGGTGATTTGCAGGGATTCCTGTGTCATAATTTTGGTGGTTTGTGCTCCTTTGATCTTGTAAGTTATCTTGTGTGTTTACATCCCTTTAATGTGTATCTTCTTGCTTGGAAAAAACCAGATGTTTGATTCAGAATTCATCTTTAATGATGCTCTATTTTAGTTTGCCAAGTTATCAATGTTTTTCAGCTTAAAGCAGCATTTTAGAATTCATCATGTTTTGATGCTATAATATGTTGTCTTTCACCTCTTCTACATTCAGCCTCTATAGCAATTTAACCTAAAAATCCACCACCAAAGCTGCCTACCTTGCCCCTGTGGAGAAACCCTCTCTTTTTCCATCATATCACTGGACAAAAAATTGATTTGACATGACTCCATGCCCAATGGATCTGTCTCTTTTCTCATCAACAGACCTTTAAAAAATCAAACCTTGTTGAGCTTATTACCTAGCCTAATATCATATTTGTTGAGTAACCTAAGTGAGAGAGCCCTCTCCAGGCTAGAAGGGCTAGATTCTGGCCTAAAGTGGTTTGTGGTTACCTCTGGAATTCCTTTTTCAGCCTAGGGAAATAGCAGAGTGTTAACATTATTTACCAAGTACATCAAAGAACCCACCAACTTACAATAACTAGTAGAATTGACGAGACTAGAGTCAGAGCTTCTCAACATCTTGAGATTAGTGATCATGGGGGTAGTCATAGACTTAGAATCCATCATACCGAATTTCTGCAACATCTTGATTATGTATTTACCTTGACCCAGATATATCTCACCAGGTTTCTGCTAGACTTCCATGCCCAATTAACAATGCATGAGTCCTAGATCTTTCATTTCGAATTCAGATGCCAACATTTTTAAGCATTCTAGTATTTTGCACTCCACACCTGTAACAAACAAATCATCCACATATAGTAGTATAATGACTAGTTCTTTTTTCACCACCTTGATGTAGA
Source organism: Pinus tabuliformis (assembly GCA_031772625.1). Lineage (NCBI taxonomy): Eukaryota > Viridiplantae > Streptophyta > Pinopsida > Pinales > Pinaceae > Pinus > Pinus tabuliformis. Next base: position 343,054,312 of record CM062816.1, read on the forward strand.
AGTTTGCATCCATAGAACTTTTGACGAACCCAATTCTTAAGAGATATGCATTTGTCCTTACATACCATGCCCTAGGAGCTTGCCTCAAGCCATATAGGGCTTTCTTGAGTCTGTAAACATGTGTATCTCTACTATTTATTGTGAAACCTTCTAGTTATTCAATGTATACTTTTTTATCAATGGTTCCATTAAGAAATGTTGTTTTGACATACATATGATGGATATTCCATCCCATAGTAGTAGCTAGCAAAACCAAACATCTTATAGTAGTATACCTAGCAGTAGGAGCAAAGGTTTCTTCAGAGTCTATACCTTCCTTTTTTCAGAAACCCCTTACAACGAATCTAGCTTTGTATTTGTCTATGTCTATGCTTCCATCAACAACATGTTTGATTTTGTAAATCCATTTTGAGGTGACAACCAATTTTTCAATTGTTCTAGGAACGATTTCCCAAACTTCGTTCTTCATGATGGATTGATATTCTTATTGCATCGCTTTCTTCCATTCCTCTTGATGAGCAACTTCTTCAAATGTAGTTGGTTCAACTTCTATCAATTTTGTCATGTATGTTGCAGAACCCGAATATCTCTTTGGCCTTTTGCTTTCTCTAAAAGTTCCTTTAGTAGCTCCATGTCTTTCGGCAACTTCAAGTGTAGCTTTTAACTAATTTGGCCTCTTTTTCTTTTCGGGAATGATTACAGGTTGAATAAGCTCACTTGGTCCTCCTTCTTCCTCTTGGTTTGTAGTTGCCTTGTCATGATGCTCTTCTTCTTCAAACAATGCTACATCTTCATCATTGGATTTGATTGGTATATCCTTGGGTCTTTTGTAGGCATGATTTTCATCAAATATAACATCCCTGCTAACTTCAAGTTATCTTCCTTCCTTGATGTAGATTTTATAAGCCTTTGAAGAAAGACTGTAACCAACGAAGATCCCTATTATGCTTGTAGAATCCAATTTCTCTCACTTGTCTTTTGGAACATGCATGCATGCGGGACACCCAAAGATTCGAAAATGATCTACATGTGGCTTCTTTCCTGTGAATGCTTCTTTCAGTGTCATATTATCAAGCATTCTATGAGGACTTCTATTTTGTATGTATACTATTGTCATTGTTGTTTCTCCCCATAGGAACTTTGGTAGATCTTGATCAAATATTATAGTTTGTATGCATTCTTCAATTGTTATATTTTTCCTTTCTGCAACTCCATTCTGCTTGGGGTTGTAGGGAACAATGAGCTCCCTCTTAATACCTGCTTCTTTACAATATGCAATTAATTCTTTTGAAGTCTATTCCCCTCCATTGTCGGATCTCAACATCTTTATCTTTCTTTCGGTTAAGGTCTCCACTTCGGATCTAAATTCCTTAAACTTTTCAAATACTTCGTCCTTTGTTTTGAGAAGATAGAGTCGTGTCTTTCTAGAATGATCATCAACGAACATCACATAATAAAGATGGCCTCCAAAAGATTTGTTAGACATTGTCCCACACACATCGGAATGAATGAGATCTAATATCTCTTTAGACCTTGTATCACTACTTGTAAAAATTTTCCTTGTATTCTTTCCCAAAGCACATCCCTTACATACTCCTTCATGATCTTCCTTGATGTTGGGGATGCCCTTTACCATTTGACTAAGTGAGGGTATTATCTTATAATTAATATGCCCATATCTTCTATGCCATAGTTCGATAGGATTGATCTCCATGTGAACTAGGGCTCGAGGAGATGGTGTTATAGCTTTATATAGCCTTCCTTCACGAACTCCAATAACTTTTGCCTTTTCAATACTTGAATCCTTTCCACAAACCAAAATTTTATGATCTACAAAGGAAACCCTATCTCTTTTAACTTCTAAACAAGAAATGGAAAGTAAATTTCTTTTTCAAACCTGGGACATAGAGTATGTTGTTGAGGTGTAGCTTTGCTCCACTTTCCAACTTCAATGATGTAGATCCAAGGCCCTTGACTGCATACTTGTTGTTGTCTCGTAGCTCCACTACATGTTATGATGGTTCCCTTGTTAGAGTATGAAGTTGTCTACTTTCTCTCATCATATGTCTTGATGCTCCACTATAAATGATCCATGTGTTGTCATCATCAAAATGCTCCACATATCAATAGAAGCATCTTGACGAGGACTATCAATTTGGAAGGGTCCCATGCCAAGAGTCACAACGAACACGATCAACAAGTGTGGGACAAGTGCGGGGTATGATCATCTTCTAAGGCATTTGTTGTCGCCCAAATTGTACACCAGAATGTGACAACGCTCAGGTCAAGGGTTGTCACTGTGATACCTGCCCTCTCCGTTGAAGATGTCTCCTAATTGCAAATTAAGGGGGGTGCTCTCTATGGATAAAGAGATGAACAACTTGCTGGAAGCCAACAAGTAAAGGAGACACAACTGAATGGCCTAGCAACTTGGTTGAGATTATTAGGCAAGTATGATTATTAAGCACCACTTGATTAGATTTATTAAGGGTTTAAGTTAGAGACCAATGCCTTTTGAGATTGATTACTTGCAAAATATAAATTAGCTTACCAAGTAACCAGATGAACAACTATTGCAATATGCAATTTCTACTTATATGAAGTGTCGAACCTAGTCCTATGTGAAATGCAAGCTCTCGGTTATTTTTAATTATATGCCTAATATAGATTTATCTTTCTCTGCAATTATTTTGGACCTAGTCACAAACGTAGGTAGTAGAAAGAAGCCCAAAAGGAGGTTATGGCCTTATTAATGATACCTCCTGTGGGGTTTGAACCACCTAGGTGCCTCTGTTCCTACAAGGGATTGTTTGTAAGAGAACTGCAAGGTCACCTATGTTAACCACGAATGAGGGTCTAGAATCCGCAAACTGTTTGAAGAAGGTGGTGTTGAGAAATCTATAGGGCAGTAGTTAGGATGATTTCTCTTTTCTTGATAATTGCTTGTGATGCCTTTTAACTTTTCTTATCTATTAGCCTCCTCTTCATATTATTATGTTTGTTCTTATCATCAAACAACTACGAAAACAAGAAGAACAAGAACACAGAATATAGGCTGCAAGTCAATGCCAAAACCTATCCAATTGAGAAGAAAACTCTTAAATCTCTTCGCTTCTTATAGATTCTTCAATTGACGGATTCCAAGACCTCTAGACCAAGACCAATACCCTTCCAAGACCAAGTCTGACCTCCTTAACGATGTGCTTCCTTTGTCCAAGTCAAACCCAGTCAAATCTCTTCCAGCAGCACAATTTCGTACCCTAGCTTCAAAATTTCGGCCTCTACAACTGGTCTGAAATTTTTAATCACTGCAACTTCTACTGCATCCACACGTGTGAGCGAAATTTAGCCTTCCAAGGCCTTCCAGCAACTTCGTTTGGCTTGCTTCCTTGTCTAGGGCTAGTAGGTGACCTATTAGACTCCTCTTCCAGCAACTCTGATCCTCTTCCTACGACTTGAGAATTTCGACCTTGAAGCAATAAACCCTAGCCTTCCTTCTTCGCACGTGTGAGAGAGAAGTAGCCCAAAAACCTTCCTTCTTCTTTAGCCTTCTTGTGCTTCTTTTTTGCTTAAATGATGAGAAGTGAATGTATCTCCAAAGGAAGTCGAGTTCTTTCCATTAAATAGGCTTCTAAGGTGGATGTGGCTCCTCAAAATAGGCTAACTTCTCAGCTACCAGGTTGACTTGGCCTTGGAGGGTATTTTGACACTTTTAAATACAAAAATAATTCTTTTTACAAGTGTCGATGGGGTCTTCAACATATGACAACGACTCTTTTGACTTCTTGACCTAGGACACACCCTAGAAGCACTCAATGGGTGCTTGACCTCTAAAATAAAAGACCTTGAGCATGAAACCCATGCTCCAAAAACAACAATAATATTTTTTCTTTCATTTTACAATATACAAGAATCAAAAGTACGTTTCATATTTATGAAGACCGAACCTAGTTACACATTTTTCAATGCTCGTTCTTAACTACAAAGGTATTCATAAATGGTACATGGACATTCTCAATCTGAAGAGATCACATAAGAAGAGTTGGACTGGCAACCCATCTGTTTAGCATCATATCGACCACCATTGTCACATAGCAAGGTCTTGACTAATAGCTCTATCTCTCCACAAGATCAAAGCACAATGCTAGCGAGACCAATGATTTATAGACACCATCATCAATGTCTCTCAAGGCACATACCCCACCTGGGTGTTCATTGAGTATGTCCTTCCATGACTATTCTTATCTTGGATAGCCAATCCTCAAAGAATATCGGTCCTCTACGACTACTCTTATCTTGGTTGCCCTACCTCATACTCAAAGAGTATCGAATGCCAGATGCTTACCCAATGTGCCTATCTCTCCCTCTCAACTAGGGAGCATATATCAACCAAACCAAGCTTGTCTCTCAAATAGACAAGCTTCTTATTAGGAAGAGATTTTGTTAATATATCAGCTACCTGCTCATCAATGGAGATATACTGTAGCTGCAATACACCATCTTGTACTAGCTTCCGAATGTAGTGATACTTGTTATTTATATGCTTTGTCTGTCCATGAAACATTGGGTCTTCAGATAACCTTATACAGTTGGTGTTATCACAACAGATTCCTCAACCAGACGGCTTCTCTGCTTACTTCACAGGCTGCAATATATTCAGCCTCAGCACTACTCAAAGCAACAGATTCTTGCTTTTGGCTTATCCATGATACCATGGAGGATCCCAAACTAAAACATCCTCCTGTAATGCTTCTTCCATCCTGCTCACTGCCTCCCAAGTCGGAATTTATATATCCAATCAAGTGGACATCATTCCTCCTATCATACTTCAGGCAGTAGTGGATAGTTCCTTGTAGATATCTCAGTATATGCTTGGATGCTATCCAATGCAATGTGGAAAAATTCTACCTCGGGAATAAATCGGCAAGGGTATAGAAATTGAAAAAGTCGTTAAAGTCGGGAGGTTTTTGAAAAAATTAGCAAAATTTAAAAAAATACAAAATTATTCATTTTTATTTTTATTTTTTAGCATCTAAAGTATCCATAACATCAAATAAATTCCTTTCCACGTAAAAATGAAAAGAAAGCTAATATATAATATGTATATGAAGTCTAGTGCTACATCACATATCAAAATAGAGAATCAAGTCTTGAATCTTTAGTCTTGACTCGGTCTCAACTCTCAAGAGTTAAAATATCAACAAAAAATATAATAAATGTATATCATGAGTCATCTACATGTCATAAAGTAATCAGTGACTGAGATCCTCTACCCCTTTTATGGGAATAGGGAATGGTTTTGCCTTTTCCTCTAGAGGAAGAAGGCCCTACACCTGGGGCTACAAATGGGCTTTGTCATCCTCTAGAAGCAAAAAAAAGAGGTGGCCTTTGTCCTCTGCTATTGCCCATCCTAGATGGTGTCACCACCTCCACCTCATCCTCCTCCTACTTTGCCTCCTGACATTGGTCCTCCTCCTCCTCCTCTGCCTCCTAACATTGCTCCTCCTCCTCCTCTATATTTGGCTCTCCCTCCCTTGCAACTGCTACCTCCTCTGCCTTTAGTGCCTCTAGATCCACATCTAACCAATTAGGGATCCAGTCCATGACAGGCCTCTCAATCTCAACCCTCCATGAAGCAGTGGTATCAATATTGTCCAATGAAATGGCTTCCACATCTGGAGTTTTCTGAATTTTCTCACCCACAATCAGAGATTGTAGTAGACATAGACCATGTCATTGAGGGGTTGGGACTCCAATCTGTATTAGGGTCATATATTGTAAATTAGTACTTAGAAAATTTAAATATTAAAAAATAAAATGAATTCAAAAATTTTATTTGAAATTTGTTTACCTATTGTGCTTTTTGTTGTGTATTTTTTCAAATACACTCCAGTTGCGCTCACACCCAAAGGAACTGCATGTTTGGCTGAGCACTCGAATGGCAAACTTTTGGAGATGGAGTACTCTGCAACCATAGCTTGTCCACCAAGCATCTACAAGTTAAAAGAAAAATGAGAAACATTAAAAAAAAATTAAACATTGAAATTCTAAACTTGAAGCAAATTATGAAGAGACAATGAATTATGAAATTTCAAAGTTGCAACAAACTGAAGCTTACCTAGCATTTTGGTCATCATATTCTTAATAGCCATGGTAAAACCAAATGTGCCACCTGCCATCCTAGAAATTTCTTCACGTTCTTGTTCAGATGCCACCATCCTCTCAACACAAGTGAGGAATCCATCCATCACCTTAACATCAAATCTAAAACCACAAAAGTAAGAAAATGTGGGGCTGAGGTAAATACCTGCAGCATGAATGGGGCTATGGAGGGTATTGTTCCATCGCTCATCAATCACTCTCCATACCAACCGTTCTTTCTCTAGCCCCTCGTCTCCCTTATCTTCATAATAGGCACGAATGGCATCTTTGGCCCTATCCATGGCCTCATACAAGTAGCCCATTGCGAGCTTCTCTCTATCAACCAACCAAAAAACCCTTACCAAAGGTTCTGAAATGCCACACACCTCCTCTACTCCTGCCCAAAAGCTTTGATCATATGAAACTAGCCTGCATATGCCCTGTCCCTCTGGTTTGCGGCTAATTGATAAAGTACGTCAATCTTGTGAAAGAAACATGCTCTTCACATCCCACATAGGATTCAACAGAGACTGAAGAGATATGAAAGTAGTCGCAAATCGTGTAATGGCATGACGCAACAACGCTTTGTTGTTGGTGAATCTTCTCATCAAGCTAAGCACAGATGCATGATTATATATAAATTTTGTTATGCTCCTGGATGATTCAACAATATCCCTCACAAGAGGAATCTTACCTATATCCTCCAACATCAAGCCAATACAATGAGCGGCACAAGGTGTTCAAAACAAGTTGGATACCTCTCCATAAGCAACCTACCAGTAGAAACATAATTTGCAGCATTGTTCGTTATGACTTGAACAACATTTTGTGGACCTACTTCCTGAATGAAGATGTCCAACAACCCACATAATAAATGTGCATCTTTAATGTGTGCAGATACATCAACAAATTTCATAAACATTGTCCCCTTGGGACAACAAACCAATAAGTTAAGAAGGTCCTACCCTTCTGGTCAGTCCAACCATCTGAGATGACTGTGCATCCAATGTGTTCCCATGATGCCCTAAACTCCTCCAATCTAGCAGTGCAATCAGTCATTTCATTTTGAAGAAGATGCCCTCTCAACTCTGCAAAGGTAGGGGCATTGTACCCCGGGCCAACAACAACAACAACATCAAACATCGGTTGGTAGAATGGGTTGGTCTTGGCAGTGTTGAAAGGAACATCACTCCATAGAAGACACTTACTGAACAACCTGTCAATTTTTTCCCTTTCCTTTTTTTTAAGTGTCGATTTGATGCCAAATTATGCACCAAGTGTGGTTCTAGGAACAAAAAAAGATGAGAAAGTTGAGGGGTTGGGGCATATGGGTGTGGAATGTGATGCTGAAGAACCACTCTCACTTCCCCCACTCTTGAGGCCCCTACAAGTTGGATTTTTACCGCTACCCTAATGTCTTTGCCCTCCTTTTTATCCATCAATGATTTAATGGCCTACTGGATGATTTCTGGAGTCGAATTTAAGCAAAGTTCTATACTTTTCCCCAAAATTTGCCCCATATGGAATTTTAATCTGTTGACACCCCCTAACATATGCTTGCCACACAACTTGCAAGTCAAATACATTCTATTGACCCACCCACATTCAAGTATAGTACCAGGTTCACCATAGTCCCACATAGGGTCCAAATTCCTCTGCATTTTGTTTGAAACTTTGAACTTGAATTTGCACCTAGGGAACAAAAACAAAATGAAAAAAATTAATAACTGCCCATCACATAAGAAGCAACACAAATGTAATTGCTGATTTTAAATTTTAATCAATGTTTTAAAACTCTGACTCGACCGAGGGTCGACTCCGACTCAGTATCGTCTCGGTCAGTTTGATTTCAATGACTCAGTCGTTGTAAAAAATACATTAAATATTTATTTTTTTATAAAAAAACATAATTTTAAAGATTTTCATTCATGTTTCCAAACACAAAGCTTTAGAATATAGATAGAAGACAACATATGATCAAAGTAGGCTCATGAATATATCCATTATATCAAAATGGCCCCTAGTGCACTGTCCAATACATACATGATGGTGATATAGAGATCAAAACAAAAACACATAACCAAGGAGGCTAGATATGGCCTCTACAACAAAAGTAAACTATGAAACATCACTAGTCACCACTGACCAGTACTACTAGCTACTGCTAGAGGAGCCAACATCATCTAGCTCAACCTTTGAATCAGAGTCAGACAGGGAAACCCATGGCTCCTCCTCATCATCATCTCCAACTGCAACTGTACAAGTGGTAGCACTAGCAGGCTGTGCACCAGCTGCACGCTGAGATAGACGAGATATGCGCTTCCATCATGGCTGAGCAGAGGAAGTGCCTGCAACTAGAGGACTTGGGGTTGGGCTTGAGGCTGCAATTTTTAATTGCCTCTTCTCACTCACTTGAACACACTCGGATTCACTAAACAAGGGTTTGAATTTTTTATTCTTGAAAGTTGAAACATGTAAACAATCTAAACATTTTGCAGTTTTTATTCAATTTAGATTCTAAACTATATTTTGATTCAAATTCCTAAGCAAAAATAATCTAAAAACAAACCAATAGAAATATTTAAGAATCCATTTGTGTAACAAAGATTGAGAGAGATTAAAATACATACCTGGCAACAGCAAATCGACACCTTGAGTCTCTCACATTGAGCAGTGGACAAATCTCCAAATCCACACCACAAAACTAGTAAATCTCCTCCTCTTGGGCAATGGCAAAACACCTCCTCTCTCCACAGGGATGAACGGCATAAAGAAGAGTGAAAAATTAGTGTGATTTTTAGCCTTTTCCAAAACTAGTAAATCTCCTCCTCTTGGGCAATGGCAAACACCTCCTCTCTCCACAAGAATGAACGGCATAAAGAAGAGTGAAAAATGAGTGTGATTTTCAACCTTTTCCCTCACTTATCTATGGCCTGGGCAGGCTTCACGAATTTTTGGTTTGACTCCCGATAAAATCTCGTCTTTTTCAATAACATCACAATTTTTTTGTTTTCGAAAAAATCACCAAAAAATCAGACCCTGCCGATTTTATCGCGACTTTTTCCACACTGATCCAATGATCATGCTTTGGCTCAACTTGGAACTGACTGAGAACATTCACTGCAAAACATATGTCTAGTCGACTATTCACCAAGTACATCAATGAGTCAATCAATTGTCTATACCCGATCGGATCCACTGGGCTTGATTCAGAAGTCCTTAGGCTCTTCAAGTTTGTGATCATGGGGGTTGTCATAGGTTTGCAATCCATCATGTCAAACCTCTTCAGCATCTCGATCACATACTTTCCTTAACCTAGATAAATCTCATCGGGTCCCTACCAAACTTCTAATCCCAAATAGTAGTGCATCTGCCTTAGATCCTTCATGTCATATTATGTTGCTAGTTGTTTCTTGCACTCTTGGATTTGATCTTCCACACTTTTCAAGAGAAGATCATCCACATACAGAAGATGATTATAGGCTCATTCTTCACTAACTTGATATAGAGATTTAGATCAGCAGAACTCTTTGTGAAGCCCAATCTTTGTAGGTATACATCCATCCCTACATACCATGCCCTTAGTGCTTGCTTAAGGCCATATAATGCCTTTTTCAACCTGCAAACATAAGCCTCTCTATCTTTGACTTCAAATCCCAAGGGTTGCTCTATATAGACTTCTTCATCAATTGTGCCATTCAGGAATGCAGTCTTGACATCCATTTGATGAATATTCCATCCCATTGATGCTACCAAAGAGACCAGTGAACATATAGTTGTATACCTTGCTGTGGGAGCAAATGTCATTTCATAATCGATGCCTTCTTGTTGAGAGAAGCCCTAGCCACAAATCTTGCCTTATACTTATCAATACTTCCATCTACTGCATGTTTAATCTTGTAGAGCCATTTGGAATTCATTACAGATTTGTCTTCAGGCCTAGGTACGATCTCCCAAACTCCATTTTTCATTATCGATTGATACTCTTCATTCATGGCATCCTTCCATTTTTGATGGTTGACAACCTCTTCAAAGGTGGATGGCTCTGCTTCTATTAGCTTTGTCATGTATGTTGCATACCCAGAATATCTTTTGGGCTTCTTACTTTCCCTAAATGTGCCCTTGGTTGCTCCATGTCCCTCTGCATCTAAAAGAGTAGATTTCAACCAGTTAGGTCTCTTTCTAGTTTCGGGGATGACCACAGGTTGCATGAGTTCACTGGGACCTTCATCTTCATGATTTGATTATTCTTCCTCCCTGGTGCCTTCCTCTTCGAATATAGGAAGTTCTTCATCATTAGAGTCCATCAGGAGATCCTTTGATTTCTTAAATGCAATACTTTCATCAAATATCACATCTCTACTAACTTATATTCAGTGTCCTTCCTTTATATAGATCCTATAGGCCTTAGAAGAATTACTATAGCCAACAAAAGTTCCTTTCATGCCTGAAGGATCCAATTTCTTTCTCTTGTCCTTCAGTATATGAATATAGACAGGACAAGCAAAAATTCGGAGATGGTCCACACTTGGTTTCTTCCTAGTGAATGCTTCTTCGGGATTCATGTTATCTAGTGACCTGTGGGGACTTCGATTTTGAATGTATACAGCAGTCTTAGTTGCTTCACCCCACAAGAATTTTGGCAAATCTTGATCATGTAACATGGCTTTTACACTTTCTTCAATAGATCGATTCTTTCGTTCTGCAACTCCATTTTGTTCGGGATTGTATGGGACTATCAGCTCCCTCTTAATCCCAGACTCCTTACAGAAGGCTATGATTTCCTTTGAACTATAATCTCCTCCATTATTGGACCTTAATATCTTTATTCTCCTTTCTGTGAGGTTCTCCATTTCAGCTTTGAATTCTTGAAATCTGACGAATACTTCATCCTCGGATTTCATCAGATAAACCCAAGTTTTCCTTGAATGGTCATCAATGAATGTTACATAATATAAGTGACTCCAAAAGACTTTGGAGACATAAGACCACAGACATCGGAATGAACGAGATCCATAATTTCTTTTGACCTTGAAGCACTGTTTCCAAATGGTCTTTGGTATTTTTACCTAATGCACATCCCTTGCATACTCCTTCACGATCCTACTTGAGTTCAGGGATGCCATTCACCATTGAATTTAGGGTTGGTAAGATTTTGTAGTGAAGGTGACCAAACTCAATGTGAACCAAAGCTTGAGAGAGGGGATTCTGCAATCTATAGAGTCTTCCTTCAAGGATCCCAATCATCTTTGCATTTTCGATGCTAGAGTTTTTATCCCATACTACAACCTTTCCATCTATGAAAGCAATTCTATCTCCCTTGTCTTCTAGACATGAAATAGAAAGTAGATTCTTATGCAAACCTGGAACAAATAGGATGTTGTTGAGATGAATATTTCCTCCATTCTCCAGCTCTAGCAAGGTTAACTCGCAGGATAGCTCTTCTTGTCACCAAGATCAATGGAGTAAGAATATTTTCCTCTTGATAATGTCATTAGTTGCTTGTGTTCACCAGTCATATATCTTGATGCTCCATTGTCGATCACCCAAATATTCTCATCTTCAAATGTGCCAGTAAGTACTGAGAATAGTCCTTTGTCCTTTGTAGATGTCTTGGTCATATCCTTCTTGAGAGAAAATAGGAGATCCCATAGCTTTTTAATGCCCTTCTTCAGATGACTTGCCACCATTATACACTTCTTCAAGAACTTCTTCAATGTAGTAGAGATATTCATCGTGCCATTAGCCAACCTTAGCTCTGATACCATGTTGAGAAATCTATAGGGCAATAGTTAGGATGATTTCTCTTTTCTCGATAACTGCTTGTGATGTCTTTTTGCTTTGCTTACTTATGAGCTTCCTCTTCTTATTATTATGTTTGTCCTTATCATGAAACAACTACCAAAAAAGAAGAACATGAACATAGAATATAGGCTACAAGCCAGGGCCAAAACCTCTCCAATTAAGCGGAAAACCCGTAAATCTATTCTCTTATAGATTTTTCAATTGACGGATTCCAAGACCAAGTCTGACCTCCCTGATGATGTGCTTCCTTTGTCCAAGTCAAACCCAATCAAATCTCTTCCAACAACACAATTTCAACCCCTAGCTTCAGGCCACTACTACAAGTTTGAAATTTTCGGCCCCTACAATTGCTACTGCATCCACACGCGTGAGCTAAATTTAGCCTTCCAAAGCCTTCTAGCAACTTTGCTTGGCTTGCTTCCTTGTCTAGGCTGGTAGATTACCTATTAGGCTCCTCTTCCTGCAACTTGAGAATTTCGACCTTGAAGCAATAAACCCTAGCCTTCCTTCTTCGCGCGTGTGATAAAGAAGTAGCCCAAAAACCTTCCTTCTTCGTCCTTCTCCTTCATTAGCCTTCTCATGCTTCACCTTTTCTTAGATGATGAGAAGTGAATGTATCTCCAAAGGAGGTCAAGTTCTCTCCTTTATTTAGGCTTCTCATGTGAACATGGCTCCAAAAAATAGGTCGACTTCTCAGCTGCTAGGCCGACTTGGTCTTGGGGGTATTTTGACACTTTTAAATACAAAAATAATTCTTTTTACAAGTTACAATGTGCCTAATGGGGTCTTCAACATATGATAATAACTCTTTTGACTTCTTGACCTAGGAGAAACCCTAGAAGCACTCAATGGATGCTTGACCTCTAAAATAAAAAACCTTGAGCATGAAACCCATGCTCCAAAAATAACAATAATAATTTTTCTTTCATTTTACAATATACAAGAATCAAAAGTACATTTCATATTTATGAAGACTGAACCTAGTTAAACATTTTTCAACAGGTGGTCCTATCTTCTTACAACCAAGCTTATGCTTGGAGGTGAATTTTAAATGCACTTCTAGTCCTAGAATGAAATGCAAGATATGACTAGATGCTTCAATGAGATTATTAAGTGGATTAAGCACTTAAAGACAAATTATTAAGATCAAAATGCTTATAGTGATATTCAAATTAAGATCAATTAGAAGAAGAATTTAAAGAGCAATTGAATGACTATCTCAAATGAAGCAAGATAAACAATTCCAGTGAAACACAAGTGATGACACAATGATACACGATTAGCAAAAAGTTATTTGAAATTCACTTATGGTCACAAGAACAGATTAGAGCACTTAATGAAACAATGGGACAAGGCTAGCAATTTAAATGAGATTAGCAATTCCAAGAGCTTATCAATATGTCAACAAGATTTTATCTTCGCAATGATGATTAGACCCAATAGCAAGTTCCCACTTAGATCATAAGCCAGTAAAGTACATTAGATGACAATAGAAACAAGCTCAAAATGAGATTGCTAAGAGTGATTAAAAATGAATGCTAGATACACAATGCAATGATGCAATGATGCAATGACAATGCACAATGCAAGAGGAAAGCCAAGGCAAGACTTTTATGACCAATTCACCAATAGATTTCTTACAATGCTATCACTGTGAAAATGCACCAGATCTAAAGAAATCAGACCAGCAAGCTATTAATGTTAGATCAGTCGCAAAACTCTTCTTGTAACTCAACCAATTCAATGTTTATTTAGCCCTTTAATCAAGATGATGATTCTTTAGTATATTAGGCTTACTTAAATGAGTTTTTAAGAGCAAGATGCCAACAATTGTACTATTGTAACAATTATATCAGACTGCTGCAAATTCAGATCAGACTTCTGCAATATGTATCAGACTTCAGAAATGCATAGGACAGCCAACATAAATCAACTAGATTGATGAATTAAACCCTTATAATCAAAGTATGATGTCTTATATGAGTTATTAGCTTGTTATTTAGTTGATTAGGCTTATGATTTTGATATATATGCCACTGAAATCTTGATGTTCAGATCTGATTTAATTTATGCAGCAAATAAAATAGAAGATAGGGAAGAAACCAAACCCTTAAGGCCTCTAGGCCTTTGACCAAAGGTTGATTCAGCTAGTCAAGGCACCAATGAGGCTAGTTTTGGCCTTGAGTGCACTTTGTGAGATTCCCAACACCTGCAACCACAACTGTAAGTCTAAAATATGATAGACCAGCAACCAAAGACCCCATGGCCAAGACAAGATGGGCCTCCTAGGCTAGCAGCTAGATCCAAAAGTGGCCTTAAGGCTAGCGGCTAGATCTCTAAAGGCTGGAATGATGAATCAAACAAACTTTTGACCCTTGAAACCCTTACTTGATGGATAATAAGCCTGCAAAATCAAGATTAGCTCACAAAATGGCAAAAATATGATGGAAAACCACTACAAACCCTTGCCAAAATTCATTGTAGGCCTGCAAAACAAATTGTTAGCCTTAGAAATCACTTGCAAATAGGAAGATGAGCCTCTTTAGGGTTGCGGCTAGGCCTTAGAGACCTAAATAGGGTTGCGGCCTACCCAAAAAGGTCTCTAGAAGGCTACGACTAGGGCTTTCAGCCCTCAAAACCCTGAGGCTAGGCCAGAAAAGGCCTCTAGGCCTTGCAGCTACGACAATATAATCTCTAAATGCAAAAATTTGCGTTCAAACTCAAGAACCCACCTCCAAAACAACTTCAGAAGATAGCCTACCCAGGAAAACCCTAGTTACAGCATTAGAAAAACCCTCTAGGGCTAGCAGTTTCCTCTTCCAGGGCTAGCGTCCATATTTGGGGACTTGGGTCTTGCAGATCTTGGTCTCCAGGCCCTAGATCTAACATCCCCAGCGCAACACACTTCCCAGAAAGGCTGACACTAGCCTTAAAACCCAACAGTTTGGGTTGAATAATGGCTAGTCACTTTTGCTTCAGATTTGCCTTTGAAATTTCGAAATCAAGTGCTTGCAAGATGAATAAATAGAGTCCAAGATAAAATATCTTGAAAAATCTAAAATCAAACCCCAAATTATTATTTACAAATGAGAAAAATAATTTGCAAGGTTAGAAATAATTTACAAATTATTTACAATAGTCTACAAAAGAAAATTAGCTCTATTTAGCAAATAAAACATTACTAGCCCAAGTAGATTTTAAAGAAAATACTTTGATAGAGAATAATGTTAATTTACTAGCCAAACCCTCCTGCCAAAAATAAATCGTTAGGTTAAAGCTTGAGGCCAAACAAGATTGATTTCTTCCCTCAGTCTATGTACTTGGAAATCTCCAAGGGCTAGAGTACTTGTACATCTCTATTCAACTCAAAAGATTGATTCTTAGTTTCAAAGGGACCTAGATCTATACTCAAAACCCTCAAGATCTAGAGATCCCTGCTAGATCAAGTGAGCAGTAAATATATATCCAAGATCCAGCACCTAAGGCAAGATACTTGTACCAATAGATGCTCCTACTACCAGCTATTGAAATAACAATACTCAATAAAAATTTAAATTTTAGAGCGTGCAGCGCAAAAATACCAGCACGTACCACAAATCAGCAAGAGAGAAACACCTTGAATTGAACCCCAAAGTCCTTATTAAAGCAAAAATTCCGGCAGAGCTTAGCTCAGTACAAAAATTTCAGTCTAGTTAGATCATGATTACAAGAGGAGCTTGAGAGCTTCTTTATATAGAAAAAATAAGAAGAAATAACTCCTCCAAGTGGAAATAACAGCTACTTTCTTTTTAATCCATGCCAAAACCAGATTTTGTCCCTTGATCTTGAAAAAAATCGAATTTGTTGATGAAGGCCTTGATCTTGGTCCAAAAAATATTTTTTCCAACCTTTTTACCTTGAAAAATGATCTTTGACTCAACCACAATGGTCCAACAACTTAATTTTTCTCAGAAATTGACTTTTCCTTTGCTAGAGGACCTCATAAAATTAATTTTTTTCACACCCACGAATTTCTTCTCCAAAATTTATTTTTTCCACTTCGAGTGTAATTAAATTTCCCTTCATTTTATTTTTTGGATAATTTATGGCTTAATTTTAATTTTATTTTTTGCCATAAATTAAAATTAAAAAGACTCAAAAGGGGATTAATTATTTTTCCACCTTCTAAGTGTATCTAAAAAAATATTTTTGATAACGGTGTCTATGTATGAGGAACCATTCACCAAAATTATTTCTAAACACACATTTACATCAAATATTATAATATCAACCCTTAGAAGGGGAAATACACAATAGACCCTTGAGACTCAGCCAAATTCTGCGACTAAGACACATGATCTAGTATGAGAAATACATAGACTTGATAAACACTAGGACTCACCTAAGACCTCGTCAATGAGTTTCACCCTAGCTTTGGGGTATATCTGGGAGAAAAACTTTGCCAATTATCTGTGTTTACAAACACACATAATTTGGGGAGGTTAAAAAACTCCCTAGGATGAAACCCTTTGAGAAGAATCACAGGCTTACTTAGGTGTTATTGCATGGTTTAATAGTCATACTAGAATCATTTACGATAATTTTGTAGAATTTGGAATTACAATGATGAAATTGACTCAAAAAAAATGGGTTGCTGCTATATACTCTGCTTCTTGGATTGTTGACATGTACATGGTTAACAGGATCCAAACCCTAGAGCTAGGGTTTCATCAATGCATCATCTCATCCATGTAAGTCAGCATACTAAGGACATCAATGATGATATCATGCACCCGCTTTGGCATCAACGACAACATACTCAACATACAGTTACTAAGGTGAGGTCAGGGTGACTTCCCACATAAATGCCTAGCCTGACCTTACCCACATACAATAATAGATAATAACGTTGACCAGGTAGGCTATGAAACCATAGCCTTGTAAATCAATAATGAGGGCACTTTAGCCATAATGTCAAGTAACTACAAGTGAAGATTCCCGCAATCTCAACAACAAAGCCCAAGAAAATATATAGACAACATAAACAGGAGTTTCAAATAATTGGTTTTTGACAACATGCTTCAAATAATTAGTTTTTGACAGCATTGAATTTTCTTGTGCTTCCCAAATTGAGGCTAGGAAATAGAAACTTGAGCAAGATAATCTCTCTAAGATATGTTTAACAACTAGTGAAGTATGGTTTGCATAAGAGCAAATGTGTTTCGCTAATAAATTTAACTGTGAAACAGTTCTATGTTAACACATACTGAACTAAATTTGTTTTCTTTAATGATAAATTATAATTAATTGGGTAGAGAAAAAAAATTAATTGAATTGGCTAATGGATATTATGCTGAGCTTCTATTATTATTTTGTGAATCCTTAGTTGAATGTGTTAAAATTGGCAACTAAGGCCAAACTCCATGTGGGTCATCTTATTTATGCAGCTGTTCTTGGATTCCTCTCATCAAGAGGTGTAGGATTGATCTAACAATCATCCGATTCCGACATGTATTCATGGAGATATGAATTTATTTGTATTTCTTGACAATTTGTCAAGGTCGGCCAGCAAGTAAAATTGTGTTGCACACCCCCAGCTAAACCTCAACGTGGCATATAAATAGAAGAGACCTTGAGGCATTAGTTCACTCATCTCATCCTCACATCTCTTCTCTCTCCTTGTCTCTTGGGTATACGAAGGAGAAAGAAGACTCTCTCTCACGTGGGAAAAGAGGACGCAGTTAGGGCATCATTGTGAGAGGACGCAGTTAGGGCAGCAAGGACGCAGGAAGGTGCAGCAAGTGATTAAGGACTGCGTTGACCAGCGTATAGGCAGCATTGACTGCAGATTTGTGTGGGCAGCCTCTCCTAGGCTAGCCGCATTGTTGGACAAGTCTGCATTGACTTGTTGGAGGGCACATTTGTGACAGTGTTGACTGGTTAGGGCTGGCTGCAGTATGCTGTAGCATTGACTGCTGTTTTGACCATCTTACATTGACTGTTTTGGGCTGCTATTACTGCTGTTGGAGACCAAGTTCTCCTAGGTTGTCTTGAGGACATTTTGGGAGCTGATTGATCACCCTTGCTATTGCTGTTCAAGGGTTTCATTACTGCTGTTGTAAATCACAGATTTGTGATATTGTACTATCTCTCTCTCTGCTGAATTATTGAAGAATATAGAAGAATTGATCAAAGGGTTTCCCTGCATTGGGGTTTGTCCCTGGCTAGCGCCACATCTTGTGTCTCTTGTCTCGGCTTGTCTTCTATTGATTTCATTTATGTTCTATCAGCGTTTTACTTTCATGTTAATGTGATTGTTATACTGGAAACTGACATTAGGTTAATAAGAAGAACTGAAGTAAATTGCTCATAGCATAGAACATACCATAATTTAACAGAATGTTTATAGAAACCTGTCATATTTATCCTATTTAAAAATTCCTCGTATACTTGGAATTTTCTAAGAACCTGCTACATTGATGACTATATTCGATATGTGCCAAGATAATTCATACCTTTAACTGGGGAATCAGGGCTGGCCCTTCATATGAAAACCCTGTATAAAGTTGCACAAGAGTTGCTCCAGCTCGTATTTTCTTATATGCATCTTCACCACTATATCATAACCAAAACGGCATATAGGTTTTAGATTATCAGCATAAAAGGTGCAAATAGATCTGTATAAAATGACAAAATGATTCTGGCACAGCAGCCACAATTATACATATGATACCTGCTAATGCCCCCACAGCCAATAAGAGTAATTCTTCCCTGAATTTCAATAAACATATATAACATATGAGAACATCTATTAAAATCTAGCTCTGTATGAACAAAAAGAAATCAAGGTAAAGTATTCATTGAATAAATTTATGAATCAACTTTATTTAAAGCTAACCTACTAAACTTTTCTCACAGGATTGAAAAAAGCCAAGTCGCATGTAAAAAATTTACCTATATTGGTGCATAGCTAATAAACATTCAGGGGACTTTCTAGGGGTATTTCTGAGTACATCATACTTAAGCATCATGTTTAATATACATACCCGTGTAAGTTGGTACATTTCTCGTAGGGTATTAGTAGACAACATGAACAGTGGCTTTCCACTCAAGCCACCAACTTCATCAGCATGTGGCAAGCCTATGACAGAATCTGGCCTTGAAACAGTTGTATTCGATATAATCTGCAGAATGTAATCCACAAGAACTAAGATAAGAATTTAATACATGACGAGCATTGCAGTGCCATATGCCACAGGAAAACATAAAATGATATGGGGAGAAACATCAGTGGAACCATTTTTGGTTAAAAGATGTGTGATGCCAGTAGGATTAAAATTAGTTTGGTAGATAATGTATGTTTTTGTAAATCTAGAATTTTAGAGGCAAAGTTAATTGCAAACAGAGTTTTTGTGAATCCTTGTACCTGTATACAAAGAGCAGTGTGAAACACTTGTTTCATTACATGGCACTTAATCTCTAGACAAGACCAGTGAAATAAAACAAAATGTTTATCTCATGGTTTCTTTTTATAGGCACATCCATAAATATACAGGAAACTGGGAATAGTTTCATTCCTAATTCCCATTAACCTGAGGCCTAGTTCTTATACTTCTAATTAGCATGTTATGAATGTATAGAATTAAGATTCTGATTGGTGACCATAATTGTAAATTAATGACTACAGATCGCTCAAGTTTTTAACAAATGACCACAAGTGCAACCAATGTTATCAGAACCGAACTGGTCATTGAACTGGTCAACCCCATAACTAGAAACCGGACTGGAACCAGAAAAAAACCAGACGAAAAACCAATCGACCAAAAACTACATAAAATATTCAAATTTAAAAGAAAAACACATATTCATGTGCACATATATGAATCCAAATCATTTATACACAAGTATGCAAAAGTTCTCATTTATATGGCAAGTAAGAGTGATGTAACAAAAATAGCACTTACTACAACACATCTCTAAACCAAAGTACATCAACAAAGAGGCTCTAGATGGCGTCCAGTGTCAGAGAAAAAAAATCATGCTACAACAAATATCTAAATATCATCAAAATCATTGCCTACATTGGGATCCCAATCATCAATATCACCCTCTAAGCATTAAAATATGATAGAAAAAACTTCACATGTCAAATCAAGATTTTGTTTGGGCGATGGGTATATTTTTACTATGGTCATGATCAATGTGGAAAAATTCGAAATCGGGATTAAATTGGAAAAGGGTCCAAAATTGAAAAACTCATTAAAGTTGGGAGTTTTTTGAAAAAGTCAGCAAAATTAAAAAAATACAAAAATATTCATTTTTGTTTTTAGCATCTAAAGTATTCATAACATCAAATAAATGCATTTCCACATAAACATGTAAAGAAAGCTAATATATAATATGTAAATGAAGTCTAGTGCTACATCACATATCAAAATAGTGAATCAAGTCCTGAATCTTGAGTCTTGTCTCAGTCTCAACTTTCAAGAGTCAAAATATCAACAAAAAATATAATAAATGTATATCATGAGTCATTTACATGTCATAAAGTAATCAGTCACTGAGATCCTGTGCCCCTTTTATGGGAATAGGGAATGGCTTTGCCTTTTACTCTAAAGGAAAAAGGCCATGCCCCTGGGAATCCAAATGGACTCAATTGTCCTCTAGAAGCCAATAAAAGAGGTGGCATCTATCCTCTGTTGTTGCTGCCCATCCTAGATTGTGTCACCTCCTCCTCATCATCCTCCTTCTACTTAGCTTCCTGACCCTAAGGTTGCTCCTCCTCTACCTCTGGTTCTCCCTCCCCTGCAACTACTACCTCCTCTGCCGCTAGTGCCTCAGGATCCACATCTAACCAATCAGGGATTGAGTCCATGGTCGGCCTCTCAGTCTCGACCAGGGTTGCGGGGGACCCCCCCCCTCACGTCCCCGCTCCCAATTAAAACTCCAGGCAGGAGTTATTCGAGAGAAAAACGCTCCCTGGGTTTTTGGGAGCGTTCGCTCCTTGACTGCTCCAGTATGCTCCAGGAGCGTCTTTTTAGAGGAGGGGGCAGTCGGGAAGCAATCGCTCCCGACTGCTCCCCCCTCTGAAAAAATGCTCTCGTTCGCCGACACAAAAAAAGGTCGCGCAGCCAAGAGAGAGAGCAATGGCCGGTGGCAGATAGGAAAGGGAGGGAAAGGGGAGGGGGGAAAAGATAAATAGACCCTCTCCCCTCCCATTATTCACTTCATCCATTGAAAGCAAGAGGAGCAAGAGAGACTTTGGAGCTTGGAGAGAAGAGCTTGGGGGAGCTTGAGGAGCTTGCAAGGGGAGATTGGAGCTTGGGATTGAAGGCCAAAGAGGTAGGATCTACACTCTAATCTAGCATTTTTTTTATGTTCATTGCTAAATAAATAAATAAATAAATTCTCTATTTCCCATTCCCATTCCTCCATTTTTTTGCAAACTCAAAACTTCAAAGTTCAAACATCATGGTTATATGGCTTGACATTTTCTTCTTCTTGGTTCCTTTTTTGGTTATTATGGTGTTGGAGAGTAGAAGGAGAGTTGATCATGAAGAAGAGGATGAAGAAGTGGGTTATAGTGGATTTGATGAAAACCCCAGAGAGAAGTACCTTGGTGGGGAGGAAGAGAGTGAACATGATTCAGCCCAAAAAATTAAACTATGAAAAATTCTGAAGCTACACATCAGAAATCCTACTATAATCATTGGTTAATCATCTCCTACTTGTTTTACATTCAACAAGTTATTTAATTATTTAAATAGCGATGAAAACACTATTGCAGACTACACATACATACAGATCATGAACTGAAATAAAACGAGACAAATACACAAGGGAGACCATTATTTTTCGACAATCGTCCCCGAAAAACCCAATGCGAGAAAACCGAAGCAACATATAGAGGCTTTGTATCAATGTTGCAATAATCGTTATCGGGATAATATCTGCAAGGGAAAAAATCGGGAAAAAATTGTAAAATACAAAAATATTCAATTTTTTTCAATTTTTTTAATATCTAAAGCATCTACAACATAAAATAAATACATTGACACATAAATATGATAAAAGAACTAATATATAAGATGTGTAATATCATTTCTAGTGCTACATCACACATAACAATGAATCATGTCCTAAATAGTCAGTGTTGACTCCTGAGTCCCAACTCAGCCTCAAAATATCAACAAAAAATATAATAATGTATCTCATATCATGAGCCATAATGTCATATACAATGAAATGAACCAAATAACTAATACCACTGATTTCCTTTGCCCCTCTTGCGAGAAAATGCAATAGTTTTCCCTTAGATGTAGATACCGGTGGAGTTGGCAGTGGACTCTGTTGTGCTCTAGAAGCTGAAGAACTAGGAGCTACAGGAGGTAGACCGCGTCCTCTACTGGTAACAGTGCTCCTCCTCCTCATCAAAAAATTGGCCAAAAAAAAAAATTATCAAGATTTTTTCCCAAAAAATTGTGATTATTTCAAGTTATTGCAAATTTTTGTGAAAAAAATTAACATAAAAATCGGGCGATATTATCGCCAAACTCAAAAAATCACGATTTTCCAATATTATCGCGATTTTCGCAACACTGGTTTGTATTATTAAGCAGATTTTTTAATACAGCTAGGGTGCCAAATCCGTCTCACCCAACAAAGAATAAACTCGACAGAAGTACCTCTATCTAGAGACAGATGAACAAACCCCACAAGTGACTGTGTTGTTCCCAGTGCTGGGCAGTGATTGTTGCTCCAAGCTCTGCGCTGGAACTGCGTCACCTCCTCTAAGAGTTGCGTCACTACGACACTGCGTCAGAGCTCTCCATCTGCGTCACTGCGTCAAAGCTCTCCCTCTGGGTCTCTACATAAGAGCTCTCCCTCTGCGTCAGAGCGACATTGCGTCACTGCGTCAGAGCTCTCCCTCTGGGTCTCTGCCTCTCTGCTATGTATTCTCGGCCTTGGACTGAAGTACCTCTGCCGAACTGCCCCTCACTGCAACAGATCACTTGTTCAATTTTCTCAGCAAACCTCGCCGAAGAAAAATCGAACTGACTGATCTCTCAAGTGTGTCTCCAACTGACCCTCAAGCCTCCTCTTATACTTTTCTTATTGATAAATCAAGCGCTGAGATTAAGTCTCTAATCAACAGCTACGATTAAAACAGACTTGATCCTAGTCACTTAGAAGTTTCTCACCCATATTCTTATTAATAACCATTAATATTTTTATTTTCCTAAGTTTAGACTTAGGAACCCATTAAAAATATTAATTATTTTAATAACTCGTCATCCAGGTGGAATTTCTGCAAACGATTTCTGGGTTTTGGAGATCTCGTGTGTTCTAGACCCTTCACAAAATTCGAAGCTAGAGCACATCCAATGCTACCAAAATCAACATAAACAAGACCAAACCCCATTATAGAAATATGTTTCTAGGGTTGAAGGAGGGAAAGGGGATGGAACCACAATATTTGATAGCCCCATTGCAACAAAACTTACACAGGTTCATACACCTATGCCAAAAGGCACCTCTGTAAGAAAAGGACATGGGATGAAGATAAACCCATAGGAAACAAAACTTGTGCAAGTGTGTCAACAACAGATAGAGCCAAATACGTAAGGGAAGAGCAGGAAGCCCTATACAAATCTAAAAAATCAAAGGGTTTCTTTGAGCATAGCTCACAATAACATCAACATGCACAAAGAACTCCTTCAGCATCCTCCCATGGTAGTGGATATGGAGGCACAAGATCAAACATCTCTTTAAGGAATAGAACCATATTAGATTTCCCTGATGAAGGGTGTAGGAATGATGTGGATTCAAAAATTTACAGGTTTCTCTATGCATGTGGGATACCATTCAATGTTCTTTGCTCACCTTATTCGTACAAAATGGTTTCTACCATAAATGATGACCCTAAAGGATACAAGAGCCCTGGATATGACAAGGCTAAAACCGTGGGACTTGATCACGAAAAACAAAAATATCACATTCTTTGAGTAGAATGACAAATTCTTGGACTGAGCATGGGGTGTCCATTGTATCCAATGGATGGACAAATGTAAAAGGCAAGCCATTCATAAGTGTTCTTGTTGTGTCTGTTAGTGGTGCAATATTTCTTTCAGCATATGATTACCTAGAGAAGTTCAAGACCGGCATCAACATTGCAGAACCATTACTTGAAACAATTGAACGTATTGGGCCATAAAATGTCATCCAAGTCATCACTGATAATGTTGTTAATTGTAAGGCAATGGGAGCAATTATTGAGGATAAATACCCCAACATATTTTGTTCTGGTTGTTTGGTTCACATAATGAACCTTTTGATGCATGATATTATTAAGAACAAAAACCAACAACACAAATGGATCGGTGATTTGTACAAGAGAGGCAAACAAATGATAAAATTTATTACAAATCATAGCAATACCCATGGGCTTTTCTGTTGATTTGGGGTAGCAACGGATGTGCTCTGGTCACGAAATTTGGTGGAGAGGTTGGGGCACATGAGATCTCCAATACCCATAAAGGGTTTGGGCAGATTCTAAACAGTTCACGACATATTAAAATAATTAATATTTTTAATAGAGTCCCTAAAAGTCTAAACTTAGGGAAAATAAAATATTAATGTGTATTAATATGACACTGTGTTAAAATGGTCCAAAAGACATGGAACAAGCCAAATCTAATCTTAGCCGTTGATTAGGGACTTAATCTCGGCCGTTGATATGTCAACAGGAAAAGTATAAGAGGAGGCTTGAGGGTCACTTGGAGAATACACCAGAGTGATCAATCATTCTATTCTCTAGAGCGGGCTTTATTAAGAGAGATAGAATTAGTGATCGGGAGTTGCAGCTGAGGGGCATTGAGTACAAAGAAACAGAGAGGCAGAAATAGTGCTGGGAGAGTAGTGCAGTAGCCGAGGAGAGTGACGCAGAGCCAACCAGGGCTCACGCAGAGGCAGTCGGGAGCTGTGCAAAGCTTCAGAGGGACCAACGTTGCTAACGCAGAGTGCCAGAGGACTGACGCAGGGCCTCCTAAGGCCGACGCAGACCCATCCGGGGTCACTCAGGGCCAGCGCTGGGCAGAGAGGGGCTGACGCAGTCCAAAGAGAGGTTGACGCTGGGGTTTCTGGGGCAGATCGGTGCTGAGGAGCTGTCGGAAGGATTATCCGCGGTTTGAGCCAGGAGATTTGTTAGAAACTGAGATGTATTACTGCAAAGGAAATTCTCTGTTGAGTAGGCCAGTTTCGGCACCCAGATTGTACTCTGATATTGCTTTAATAAGAAAACCCTCAAATAGCTGCACTAGTTTTCCCACATTGGGTTTTTCCGGGGACATTGGTCCAAAAATAATGGTGTCATATGGTGTGATTGTTTCTGTTTCCTTTAGTTGTTATCTGTAATATGTTGAGCATGTACTAATGTTTATTTTCAGTATTTACAATTTAAATAACTTGTTAAGTAAAATAACAAGTAAGTAGGAATAAATCGGATAAAGTGCATGGAGGATTTCTAACTAAGTAGACTTAGAAACTTCAACATGGTATCAGAGCGTGATTGCAGATCACAGGAGGACTAAGGACATTAGCTGAGTGGAGCAATAACAGCAGAAAACAGTTGTCCCAAGGTGACAAAAGTTGTTTCTAGCAGAGCAGCAACAAGGGAAGGGTGACACAGTGCCTGCATCATCAAGGGTGACCCTGGAAGAGGCAGTGCATGTTGAAGTTTCTAAGTTTACTTAGTTAAAAACCCTCCATGCACTTTATCTAATTTATTCCTACCTACCTGTTATTTTCCTTAACAAATTATTTACAATGTAAATACTGAAAATAAACACTAGTGCATGCTCAACATATTACAGATCAGTGACTAAAAAGAAACAAAAACAAACACACCATATGACACCATTATTTTTGGACCAATGTCCCCGGAAAAATCCAATGTGGGAAAATCGGTGCAGCTATCTGAGGGTTTTCTTATTAAGCAATATCATAGTACAATCTGGGTGCCGAAACTAGCCTACCCAACAGAGAATTTCCTTGGCAGTAATACCTCACAGTTTCTAACAAATCCACTAGATGAAACCCCGGATAATCCTTTCGGCGGCTACTCAGCACCAATCTGTCCTAGAAACCCCAGCGTCTGCCAAACTGGACTGTGTTAGCCTCTCCTAGCCCAGCATTGGCCCTACGTCAGCCTATCTTGGCCTACGTCAACCCTAGAAGGCCCTGTGTCAGCTCTCTAAGACTTTGTGTCGGCTACGATGGCCTCTCTGGTGCTCTGCGCAGCTCTTAGCTGCCTCTGTGTAGCCCTGCGTGAGCATTGGATGCTCTTGCATCTCTCTCTCCGGTTGTTATGCTACTCTCTCGGCACTATCTCTGCCTCTCTGTCTCTCTGTACTCAATGCCCCTCAGCTGCTTTCCAATCACTGATTCTATCTCTCATAGCAAACCCCACTTTAGAGAATAGAATGACTGATCACTCTGGTGTCTGCTCCAAGTGACCCTCAAGCCTCCTCTTATACTTTTCCTGTTGACATCTCAATGGCTGAGATTAAGTCCCTAATCAACGGCTAAGATTAGATCTGGCTTGATCCATGTCTTTTGGACCATTCTAACATAGATTCATATTAATACACATTAATATTTTATTTTCCTTAGGTTTAGACTTAGGGACTCCATTAAAAATATTAATTATTTTAATATCTCCTTATTTGTTTAGAATCTGCCCAAACCCTTTCTAAGTATTGGAGATCTCACGTGCCCCAACCTCTCCACCAATTTTCGTGGGTAGAGCACATTCGATGCTACCCCAAATCAACACTCCCTCTTAGCGAAGACTATGCTCTAGCAATACTCCTCATTGAGTATTACTCTAATCATCCGGCATCAGTACCTGTGTTGATGCTAGGCCTTCCTTCCCAACATCCTCTGCACTGCTGCCCATGGTTCTGCCACTGCCACTGCTGCATCTATACGACAGCTCCATTTGCATTCGTGTTGTTGTTGGTCGTTTCTCCTAGCACTGCATCCGCACTGCACCTCCTCTCATCATGTTGCATCGTGTTACCCACTGCTGCACTGCAACTCAGTTACTGAGAAGTAAGTAACTAATCTCCCAACTAACCTCCCTGTTGGGCTAGAGACACCCACTGATGTTGAAGCTCCCTCTACCGCTAACAAGTGCTCCCTCTCTAACCTCTACGTTGCTGCAACAACTCCTTGCATTTCGCACCGTTTCACATCTCTCTGTGCCATCTTGCACTGGTGCAACACTCCTATGCCTCTCGCACTACTGCAGCCTGCTAGCCTTGTGTTGTCTCGGGACTCCAGCACTTAGCTCTCTCTGCCGCTCCATCCGCATATGTCTCTACCCACTCAGCTAGTGCTGCTACTCCTCATCGGGGCTCCTGTAGCAAGGTCTAATCCAAGAGGTTGGGTACCTCAAAGATCCTACCCCTCATTGCCTATAGTCCATCTGACTACAACTCGATGTCTCCCCACTTCCTCTCAAGTGGGCGCATGTGCACTCATGGCACAGTCATCGTCTGTCAAAACTTCCTTCTCTGCCCGTGCTGGCACTGCCTTAGTCTCGAAAGACTCTCCCTTACTCTTCTTCCTTGGACACTGGGTCGCATAATGACCCGGCTCCCCATAGTGGAAGCACTTGATCTCGAAGAGATCTTTATTCTTCTGTTTTTCTTGCTTTCCCTCAGATGTTAGGGCAACATCTTCCTCCTCCTGCTTGACTTTGATCACCTTGCTGCTGCTACCTATCTTCGATTGTCATCTAATCTCTTCTTGGCGAAGAGCCGCCCACATCTCGTCCCAAGGTGGGAGAGTCCCTCTGCCCAGTATACTCTGGACAAATACCTCCCAGTGTTCTGAGACAGCATTCAGGGTTGTCCTCACCATTATCTCCTAATCTGGTGTCGCCCTTATAGTAGTCAACTGATCTCGGATCTCATTCAGTCCTCCGAGAAAGGTGTCAATCGATTGTCCCTTCTTCATCTGATACGACCTCATCTGATTCTCGAGTAGCATTCTTCTCTGCACAGAAGTATGCTAGTACAGCTTCTTGAGAGCCTCCCACATCTCAAATGTCATTTCCTTCTTGGCTATGTGTGGTACTACATGATCCTTGACCCCGTCAAGGATAATGCTCTTGGCCCTTGCCATCGCCTCCTCGTACCTATCATTATCACTGGGGTCGACTGGGACAGCTATTACCTTCAAGGCAAAGTTCTTGACACGATTCTTGTCAAGTACGAATAAGATTTTGGCCTTCCAGACTGCGAAGTTCGATGCTCCGTCCAGTCTATCCTGGTCTCTTACTCCGTGTAGTGCCATGATGCTCCTCTACTTCCCTCCTGGAAGTTCTCTGTTCGACTCCTCTGAGTCTCTACTTCCCATCTTGAAGTTCACTTCTGGACTCCCTCTGAGTCCTGATTTCCCTCCTGGAAATCCTTCTACCGCTTGTCGAGATGCCCCCTACTCTGATCGTCTTGTGCAACCGCACCACTAATCCGGGTTCCTCAGCTAGAAACCCTTATTAGCAACTCCTCTGGCCTTGCTCTGTCAGGTACTGTTCTGACTACAGTACCTCACCAGCTCCACTTTGCAATATTCCTGCAATGTTCTAAACACCAACAACTGCCTATCTGTGGACTGCGTCAGCCCCTCTCTGCATCACACTGGCCCTGCGTCACCCTAGATGGGTCTGCGTCAGCCATGGGAAGCCCTGCGTCAACCCTCTGGCCCTCTGTTGACCTTTATGAGGCTCTGCGTGGCCCTGCATGAGCTCTGGCTGCCTCTGCGTCACTCTTCTTGGCTGCTGGAAACAGCGTCTGTCACCTCAGGACAGTTGTTTTCTGCTGCTATTGCTCCGCTCGACTAATGTCCTTTAGTCCTCCTGTGATCTACAATCACGCTCTGATACCATGTTGAAGTTTCTAAGTTTACTTTGTTAAAAACCCTCCATGCACTTTATCTGATTTATTCCTACCTACTTGTTATTTTCCTTGACAAGTTATTTACGATGTAAATACTGAAAATAAACACTAGTGCATGCTCAACATATTACAGATCAGCAACTAAAAAGAAACAAAAACAAACACACCATATGACACCATTATTTTTGGACCAATGTCCCTGGAAAAACCCAATGTGGGAAAACCGGTGCAGCTATCGGAGGGTTTTCTTATTAAGCAATATCAGAGTACAATCTGGGTGTCGAAACTGGCCTACCCAACAGAGAATTTCCTTAGCAGTAATACCTCTTAGTTTCTGACAAATCTACTGGCTGAAAACCCGGATAATCCTTCCTGCAGCTACTCAGCACCAATTTGCCCCAGAAACCCCAGCGTCTGCCCAATCTAGACTGCGTTAGCCTCTCCTAGCCCAGTGTTGGCCCTGTGTCAGCTCTCTGAACCTCTGCGTCAGCTACGCTAGCCTATTTGGTGCTCTGCGCAGCACTTAGCTGCCTCTGCGGAGCCTTGCATGAGCACTAGCTGCTCCTGCATCTATCTCTCTAGTTGTTCTGCTGCTCTCCCGGCACTATCTCTATCTCTCTATCTTTCTGTACTCAATGCCCCTCAGTTGCTCTCCAATCACTGATTCTATCTCTTAGCAAACCCCGCTCTAGAGAATAGAATGACTGATCACTTTGGTGTCTGCTCCAAGTGACCCTCAAGCCTCCTCTTATACTTTTCCTGTTGACATCTCAACGACCGAGATTAAGTCCCTAACCAACAGCTAAGATTAGATCTGGCTTGATCCATGTCTTTTGTACCATTCTAACGCAGATTCATATTAATACACATTAATATTTTATGTTCCCTAAGTTTGGACTTAGGGACTCCATTAAAAATATTAATTCTTTTAAAATCTCCTGATCTGTTTAGAATCTGCCCAAACCCTTTCTGGGTATTGGAGATCTCATGTGCTCCAACCTCTCCACCAATTTTCGTGGCTAAGTCACATCCGATGCTACCCCAAATCAACGACGCAGAGGCTAAGGAAGGCAAAGGGAGCCTCACGCAAAGCCACGCAATAGCTGGGAGAGCTGACGCAGTTGGCTGAGGAGGCTAGGTTGCTGGTGTCGGGATTACACAAAGCCTAGGAGCTCTCACCTTCAGGTTGCTAAGATTTAGAAGGTTGTGGGAATATTGTAGAGTGGAGCTGGTGAGGTATTGTAGTCAGAACAGTACTTGACAGAGCAAGGCCAAGAGGAGGGATTTGCTACTGACGGTTTCTAGCCGAGGAACCTGAATTAGTGGTGGGTTGCACAAGACGATCAGAGTAGGGGGCATCTCGATAGCAGCTGAAGGATTTCCAGGAGGGAAATTGGGACTAAGAGGGAGTCCAAAAGAGAACTTCCAGATGGGAAGTAGAGACTCGGAGCAGTAGAACAGAGAACTTCCAGGTGGGAAGTAGAAGCGCATCATGGCAATACACGGAGTGAGAGACTAGGATAGACTGGACGGGGCGTCGAACTTCGCAGTCTGGGAGGTCAGAATCTTATCCGTACTTGACAGGAATTGTGTCAAGAACTTCGCCTTGAAGGTTATAGCTATCCCAGTTGACCCCAATGATAAAGACAAGTACGAGGAGGCAATGGCGAGGGCCAAGAGCATAATCCTTGACAGGGTCAAGGACCATGTAGTTCCACACATTGCCAAGAAGGAAACAGCATATGAGATGTGGGAGGCCCTCAAGAAAGTGTACCAACATACTTTTGTGCAGAGAAGAATGCTACTCGAGAATCAGTTGAGGTCGTATCAAGATGAAGAAAGGAGAACTGATTGACACCTTCCTCGGAGGACTAAATGAGATCCGAGATCAGTTGACTGCTTTAGAAACCACGTCAGATCAGGAGTTGATGGTGAGGACAGCCCTGAATGTTGTCTCAGAAGACTGGGAGGGTATTTGTCCAGAGTATACTGGGCAAAGGGACTCTCCCACCTTGGGACGAGATGTGGGCAGCTCTTCGCCAAGAAGAGATCAGACAACAATCTAAGACAGGTAGCAGTAGCAAGGGGATCAAAGTCAAGCAAGAGGAGGAAGATGTTGCCCTAGCATCTAAGGGAAAGCAAGAAAAGCGGAAGAAGAAAAATCTCTCCGAGATCAAGTGCTTCCGCTGTGGGGAGCTGGGGTCATTATGTGACCCAGTGTCCAAGGAAGAAGAGTAAAGGAAAGTCTTCTGAAACTAAGGCAACGCCAGCAAAGGGCAACGAAGGAAGTTTTGACAGACGATGACTGTGCCATGAGTGCACATGCGCCACTTGAGAGAAAGTGGGGAGACATCAAGCTGTAGTCAGATGGACTACAAGCAATGAGGGGCAGGATCCTCGAGGTACCCAGCCTCTTGGATTAGACCTTGCTACGGGAGCCCCAACGAGGAGTAGCAGGACTGGCTGAGTGGGTAGAGACGAATGCGGATGGAGCGGCAGAGAGAGCTACAGTGCAGGAGTCCCGAGACAGCGCAAGGCTAGCAAGTTGCAGCAGTGCGAGAGGCATAGGAGTGTTGCACCAGTGCAGGATGGCACAAAGAGGTGTGCAACAGTGCGAGATGCAAGGAGTTGTTGTAGCAGCGCAGAGGTCAAAGAGGGAGCACTTGTCAGCGGTAGAGGAAGCTTCAGCATCAGTGGGTGTCTCTAGCCCAACAGGGAGGTCAGTTGGGAGATCAGTTACTTACTTCTCAGTAACTGAGTTGCAGTGCAGCAGTGGGCAGCATGATGCAACATGATGAGAGGAGGTGCAGTGCGGATGTAGTGCTGGGAGAAAGGACCAGCAGTAGCATGGATGCAAAGGGAGTTGTCGTACAGATGCAGCAGTGGCAGAACCATGGGCAGCAGTGCAGAGGATGTTGGGCAGGAAGGCCTAGCATCAGCACAGTTACCGATGCCGAATGATTAGATTAATACTCAGTGAGGAATATTGCTAGAGCACAATCTTCACTAAGAGGGGGTGTTGATTTCGGATAGCATAGGATGTGCTCTAGCCACGAAATTTGGTGGAGAGGTTGGGGCAAATGAGATCTCCAATACACACAAAGGGTTTGGGCAGATTCTAAACAGTCCAGGAGATATTAAAATAATTAATATTTTTAATGGAGTCCCTAAGTCTAAACTTAGGGAAAATAAAATATTAATGAGTATTAATATGAAACTGTGTTAGAATGGTCCAAAATACATGGATCAAGTCAGATCTAATCTTAGCCGTTAATTAGGGACCTGATCTCGGACGTTGATATGTCAACAGGAAAAGTATAAGAGGAGGCTTGAGGGACACTTGGGGAATACAACAAAGTGATCAGTCATTCTATTCTCTAGAGCGGGCTTTGCTAAGAGAGATAGAATGAGTGATCGGGAGTTGCAACTGAGGGGCATTGAGTACAGAGAAACAGAGAGGCAGAGATAATGTCGGGAGAGCAACGCAGTAGCCGGGGAGAGTGACGTAGAGTCAGCCAGGGCTCACGCAGAGGCAGCCTGGAGCTGCGCAAAGCCTCAAAGAGGCTAGCTTTGCTGACGCAGAGGGCCAAAGGGCTGACGCAGGGCCTTCTAAGGCTGACGCAGACCCATCTGGGGTGACGCAAGGCCAACGTTGCGCAGGGAGGGGCTGACGCAGTCCAGAGAGAGGCTGACGTTGGGGTTTCTAGAGCAAATTGGTGCTGAAGAGCTGCCTGAAGGATTAATCCGAGGCTTCAGCCAGGAGATTTGTCAAAAACTGAGAGGTATTACTGCCAAGGAAATTCTCTGTTGGGTAGGCCAATTTCAGCTCCCAGATTGTACTCTGGTATTGCTTAATAAGAAAACCCTCAGATAGTTGCATCGGTTTTCCCACATTGTGTTTTTCCGGGGACATTGGTCCAAAAATAATGGTGTGATTGTTTATGTTTCTTTTAGTTGTTGATCTATAATATGTTGAGCATGCACTAGTGTTTATTTTCAGTATTTACATTGTAAATAACTTGTTAAGTCAAATGACAAGTAGGTAGGAATAAATCAGATATAGTGCATCGAGGGTTTCTAACTAAGTAGACTTAGAAACTTCAACATTTTCCACAGTCACTCAAGATTGGAGCTGTTGAAGATTGCGAAGACTAGATTTGCTAGCTATTACCTCACCTTCAGGTGCCTCTTGAAGGTAAGAGAGTCATTGGCTAGCATGGTATCAAGTCCACACTGGCAAGTATTAAAGGACAGGGCTACAAATGTAGCTGACAAACAAGGTTTTGAACAAGTGGAGGAGACCGCTCCTGATGCTCTGTTTTGGGCACGTGTGAAGCAAGTATTGGAATTCACTAAGCCCATTTATAACATGATTCGTTTTGCAGATACATATAAACCAGTGATTGGGGAGGTGTATGAGCAGATGGATACCATGTTGGGGCAAATAAAAGATATTGTTTAGAAAGATGATCCCAACTTGTATACATTGATTCACAATTGTGTGTGTACACGATGGAAAAAACTTAATGTTCCACTACATGCCTTCGCGTATATCCTTATGCCAAAATACTACTCTCCATTTTGGTTGGGCCAACCTGCACCTAGGGGTGGGGTTATGGTCAAACCCCATACAAATCCAGAGTTATCTAAAGGATATATGCAAGAATTAGACAAGTTGGTACCTGACAGGGAGGAGTGTGCTAATCTGCGTCTTGAATTAGGCAGATACTTCAGTTGCACTGGTTTGTTTGGTTCTTTGCATGCAATGGAAAATAGAGACAGATTTGATGCTCTCACATGGTGGGAAGCATATGGTGGCATGGGACTTTTGCCAAAATTGGCAAAAAATTGTTCTCTCACAAGTTGTAAATACTTCTTCTGCAGATAGGTGTTGGAGCACCTACAACTTCATACATAATGTGAGAAGAAACAGACTCAATGAAAACCAGGCAAAAATCTCGGTTTATGTGCACTACAACTTGAGGTTGTTGAGTCATTATTGTGATCGGGCTTATGGGGATCCAACATATAAAATTTGGGACAAGCACCAAGACGACCATAATTTAGAGGATGGCACTATACATCTTGAAGAACTGGAAGCAAAACTTATGAGAGATGAAGATGAAGCAACAACAACCATGCCACCCCCACCATCCAGTAGCAGTGTCAGTGCTTGAGTTCCAAGTCTTGTTCCTTTGTTGTCGCCGCCTCCATGTACATCCTCACGTGGAGGGCATGTGCCTTCTAGTTCTGGTCGTGCGACTATGCGCGAGGAGACTCCTAGAAGACCACCACGACCTCCTCAAAAATTAGACATTTCCCCTTGCTGCAAGAGGAAGTTGTACATGATAGATTCACTTGCCTTTTCTATTTTCTAGTAGTTTTAATAATTGTTGACTCTTTCATATTTATTATGATATTTTTTCTAAACAATATATGACAATTTCAGTTTGAAGTTTGAAGTTGGCAATTATAACTCATTGGTAATGAATTATGAATATGATGATTCGCGAAAGTTGAAAGTTGTTTCATTTCATTTCATTTCATGTTAGATATTCTTTGTTGCAATGGTTACACTTAGCTTACAAGTACAACTTTGGTGATCAATTATGATAAATGTTATATATTGAATTTTGAAAGCTTGAAACTTTAAGATTGATGAATCATGAGACTCAATATGTTATATGTTACTAACTTGTGGACATGCTTGATGAAGACTATAACTTCTAGATGATTGTTGGTATATGGTTCAATCTATGTTTTTAATGCTTTTTATATCTAATTCATCATTCTACATGCTTTTGTTGACATATATGCATCAAAATATATAAATATATTTATTATATAAAAAAATGCTCCTGGAATCGCTCCCAAATTGAGAGCTTCTGAAAATATTGCTCTCACTCTCGCTCCCAAGTAACCTTGGTCTCGACCCTCCATGCAATAGTGGTATCATTATTGTCCAATGCAATTGATTCCACATCAGGAATTTTCTGAAGTTGTCTCACCCACAATTGAAGATTGTAGTTGGCATAGACCATGTAATTGAAGCATTAGGAATCCAATCTATATTAGGGTCATAGATTGTAAATTAGTACTTAGAAAATTTAAATATTAAAAATAATCAAATGAATTCAAAAATTTAATTTGAAATTTTATTACCTGTTGTTTGTTCTGTTGTGTATTTTGTCAAATACACTCTAGTTGCGCTCACACCTGTTGATTTTCGGTAGCATTGGATGTCTGTTTTAATCTTAGTCGTTGATTAGGGACTTAATCTTGGTTGTTGATTCATCAACAGGAAAAGTATAA
Organism: Pinus tabuliformis; assembly: GCA_031772625.1. Taxonomy (NCBI): domain Eukaryota; kingdom Viridiplantae; phylum Streptophyta; class Pinopsida; order Pinales; family Pinaceae; genus Pinus; species Pinus tabuliformis. Next base: position 343,089,510 of record CM062816.1, read on the forward strand.
GAGGATGTTTGAGGGTCAGTTGGAGATACACTTGAGAGATTAGTCAGTTTCATTTTTCTGGGGCGAGGTTTGCTGAGAAAATCGAGCTAGTGATCTAAGTTGCAGTGAGGGGCAGTTCAGCAGAGGGACTTCAGTCCAAGGCCGAGAATACATAGCAGAGAGGCAGAGACAGCGCAACTCCAGAGAGGGTGACGCAGAAGCCAGAGGGGCTGACGCAGTCATTTAGAAGCAGCGTTGGGGTTTTTGTGAGGCAAAGAGAGTAGCAATTCAGCATATCGATTTCTGAGCAAGGAAGGCTCACTAGGAGGGCGACGCAGCTCCTAGAAGAGGTGACGCAATTCCAGCACAGAGCTTCGAGCAGCCATCACTGCCCAACACTAGGAACAACATTGTCATCTGTGGGGTTTGATCATCCAGTTGCTAGATTTGCCAAAATATCTGTCTTTGGATAGAGGTACTTGTGCAAAGTTTATTCTCTGTTGGGTAAGCCGGATTTGGCACTCTAGTTGTATTCAGAAATCTACTTAATAATACAAACCCTCAATATGTTGCACCGGTTTTCCCGAATTGGGTTTTTCGGGGACGATTGTCCAAAAATAAGTGTCCCTTGTGTGATTGTCTCATTTTATTTCAGTTCATGATCTATATGTATGTGCAGTCTGCAACAGTGTTTTCATTGCTTTTTAAATAATTAAATAACTTGTTGAATGTAAAAAACAAGTAGGAGATGATAAACCAGTGATCGCAGTAGTATTTCTGATGTGTAGCTTCATAAATTTTCACATGGTATCATAGCATTGCAGATCATAGGAGACTGAAGACACCAGCCGAGAGATCCAAAGAATTTGTTGCAAAGAAGTAGTTGTCCCGAGTGACAGCGTTGTTTAAGAGGCAGAGGAGCAGCTGCAGGAGTGACGCAGAGCCAGAGGAGTGACGCAAAGGCTCACGCAGTGCCTGCGTTAGCGTTTCGAGCCTATAGAGGGTGACGCGGTGCTAGAGAGGAGCCCACGCAGTGACTGTGTTAGCTCTCTGGGCCAGCGCAGAGCCTGAGAGGTTTGAATCAGCCAGTTGCCTAGGCTAGAGGATCAGAGAAGATTCTGTTTGAGGAACTGGTGGGACGGTGTTTTTGTTGTTGCAGAACATTGTTTGTGGAGACAAAGTCGAGATACAGGGAATCACTGCCTTGACAGATTTCTAGCCAAAGACATCTAGATCCGGGTTGCAGCAACAAAGAAGGATTGGAAAGGAATGATTCGAAATTTGGCCGGAGGATTTCCGTGAAGGAAATCAAAACTCAAAAGGAGTCTAGAGGAGCTTATTCCTTAGAGGGTTTCTTGCGCTAAAGAAATCCAGATCCAAGTCTTGCTAGATTGACAGCAGGAGAGGGAGAAGAGAACCAGTCCTATTTTTTGAGCAAAGATGGCAGTGAATGGGTTGAGGGATCATGAGAGATTGGATGGAGAATCCAATTTTGTCATCTGGAAGCCCAGGATCCTGGCAATCCTAGACAAACATCACATCAAGGACTATGCCTTGAGAGTAGTTGTTGTTTCGATTGACGTTGATCCATTAAAGAAGTACGAGAAGGCCCAGGTGAAAGCCAAGTGCATGATCCTAGATGGGGTCATAGATCATGTAGTACCACGTATTGCTAAGAAGGAAACAACAAGGGAAATGTGGGAGGCGCTGACCACCTTGTACCAGGGCTCTTTCGTCAAACAAAAGATGCTATTAGAAAATCAGTTGAGACAGTACCAGATGCAGAAGGGGGAGGAGACCGATCCCTTCCTTCTTAGGTTACAAGGGATTCGCGACCAGTTGACTTCCGTGGTGTCTACACCAGATCCTAAGTTCATGGTCAGGACTGCCTAAACACAGTCACCAAGGACTGGGAGACTTTTGTCCAAAGTATCTTGGGCAAAGCGACTCTCCCCAGTTGGGAGGAGATGTGGGCAGCTCTTCAACAAGAAGAGCTTGGGAGGTTGACAAAGACAGGGAGTAGCGGCAAGGGAGCCCAGGTCAAGAAGGAGGAGGAGGATGCAACTCTCGCATCATCGGGACAACAAGGGCAACAGAAGAGAAAGAAGGACATAACAAGGTCAGATGCTTCAATTGTGGGAAACTGGAACATTATGTCACACAGTGTCCCTGGAAGAAGGGCAAGGGGGAGGCTTCCGACTCAAAGGCTGCTCCGGCAAAAGCTGACAAGGAAAGCGAGGATGACGATTGTGCCATGAGTGCTCATGCGCCTCTGGAGTTGAGGTGGGGTGACATGGAGTTGTAGTCGAGAGGGCTACATGAACAGGGGCAGGATCCTTGGGGTGCCCAAACTCTTGGATCACATACAGCTACGGGAGCCCTTAACGACAGTAGCAAAATGATGGGTGTCAGTTGGAGCGAGGTGTGATGGAACAACAGTGGCAGAGCTAGAGTGCCAAACTGAGGCAGCGTAGTGGATGTTGTAGCAGTCTGAGAGGCACAGAGCAGTTTGCAGCAGTGGAGTAGCAACAGAGGGTTAGCACAAATTAGCAGCAGAGGTAGCTTCAGCATCACGAGGCATCCATATTGACCAGCATGTCAGTTTTTGGGTGAAATTTCAGTTGCTTACTTCTCAGCAACTAAGTTGCAATGCAACAGTTAGCAGTGGTAGTGCTATGGCCAGCAGGAGGCATCGTTTTGAGAGGGAGTTGTAGTACAAATGTAGCAGTGGCAGTGACAGAGTCATGGGCAGTAGTACAAGAAGCAGCGGTGCAGTGGATGAAGGGCATCAGGGCAAGCATCAGCAGCACAGAGGACCGATGCAGTGGATTTGTGTAGTACTTCTGTTGAGAAGTGTTACTAGAGCACATTCCTCGCAAAGAGGGAGTGTTGATTTTGGGTAGCATCGGATGTGCTCTAGCTCCGAAATTTTGTGGAAGGGCTAGAACACATGAGATCTCCAAAACCTAGAAATCGTTTCGAGAAATTCCAACCGGATGAGGAGTTATTAAAATAATTAATATTTTTAAAGGGTTGCTAAGTCTAAACTTGGGAAAATAAAAATATTAATGGGTATTAATAAGAATATGGGTGAGAAACTTCTAAGCGACGAGGATCAAGTCTGTTTTAATCTTAGTCGTTAATTAGGGACTTAATCTTGGTCGTTGATCCATCAAAAGGAAAAGTATAAGAGGAGGCTTAAAGGTCAGTGGGAGATACACTTGAGAGATCAGTCAGTTCAATTTTTCTGGGAAGAGATTTGCTGAGAAAATCGAGCTAGTGATCTAAGTTGCAGTGAGAGGGGCAGTTCGACAAAGGGACTTCAGTCCAACGCCGAGAATACATAGCAGAGAGGTAGAGACAGCGCAGCTCCAGAGAGGGTGATGCAGAAGCCAGAGGGGTTGACGCAGTTATTTAGAGGCAGCATTGGAGTTTCTGTGAGGCAGAGAGAGCAGCAGTTCAGCATATCAATTTCTGAGCAAGGAAGGCTCACTAGGAGGGTGATGTAGCTCCTAAAGGAGGTGATGCAGTTCCAGCGCAGAGCTTGGAGCAGTCATCGCTCCCTAGCACTAGGAACAACATTGTCATCTGTGGGGTTTGATCATCCAGTTTCTGAATTTGCCAAAATATATTTCTCCAGATAGAGGTACTTCTGCCAGGTTTATTCTCTGTTGGGTGAGCTAGATTTGGCACCCTAGTTGTATTCAGAAATCTACTTAATAATACAAACCCTCTATATGTTGCACTGGTTTTCCCGAATTGGGTTTTTCTGAGGACGATTATCCAAAAATAACGGTGTCCCTTATGTGATTGTCTCATTTTATTTCAGTTCATGATTTGTATGTATGTGTAGTCTGCAATAGTGTTTTCATCGTTGTTTAAATAATTAAATAACTTGTTGAACGTAAAGAACAAGTTGGAGATGATAAACCAATGATTGCAGTAGGATTTCTGATGTGTAGATTCAGAAATTTTCACAACACCTAGAAAAACTACATGTTTGGTTGAGCACTCGAATGGCAAGCTTTTGGAGATGGGGTACTCTACCACCATAGCTTGTCCATCAAGCATCTACAAGATAAAAGAAAAATGAGAAACATAAAAAACAAAAGTTAAAACATTGAAATTCTAAACTTGAAACAAATTGAAGCTTGCCTAACATTTTGGTTGTCCTATTCTTAATAGCCATGGTAAAACCAAATGTGCCACATGCCATCCTATATATCTCCATTTTTTTAGAAATATCTTCACGTTCTTGCTCAAATGCCACCATCCTCTCAACACAAGTGAAGAATCCATCCATCACCTGAGCATCAACTCTGAAACCATAGGAGTAAGAAAATGTGAGCTTGAGGTAGATACCTGCAGCATGAATGGGGTGACGGAGGGTATTGTTCCATCGCTCATCAATCACTGTCCATATGACCTGTTGTTTCTCTAACCCCTCGTCTCCCTTATCTTCATAATAAACACGAATGGCTTCTTTGGCCCTATCCATAGCCTCATACAAGTAGCCCATTCCGGACTTCTCTCCAACAACCAACTGAAGAACCCTTACCAAAGGTTCTGAAATGGCACACACCTCCTCTACTGCTACCCAAAAGCTCTGATCATATCAAACTAATATGCATATGCTGTTGAAGTTTCTATATTTACTTAGTTTAGAAACCCTTCATGCACTTTTTCTTATTTATTCCTACCTACTTGTTATTTTTATTTAACAAGTTATTTACAAAGTAAATACTGAAAATAAACACCAACGCATTCTAAACATATTACAGATCAGCAACTAAAAGAAACAAGAACAAACACACCACATGACACCATTATTTTTGGACCAATGTCCCTGGCAAAACCCAATACGGGAAAACCAGTGCAACTATCTCAGGATTTTCTTATTAAGCAATATCATAGTACAATCTGGGTGCCGAAACTGGCCTACCCAACAGAGAATTGCCTTAGCAGCTATACCTCATAGTTTGAGAAAAAACTCATGGCTGAAACCCCGGAAATTCCTTCTGGCAGCTCTTCAGCACAAAACTGCTCCTGCAACCCCAGCTTCTGCCCAATTTGGACTACGTCAGCCCCTCTCTATCTCACACTGGCCCTGCGTCAACCTTTCTTGGCCTCCGTCAACTTTTTGGGCCTTTGCGTCAGACACGCTGGCCTCTCTGGTGCTCTACGCAGCACTTGGCTGCCTCTACATGGCCCTGCGTGAGCCCTTGCTAGCTCTATGTCACTCTCCTTCATTGTTGCGCTGCTCTCCTAGCACAATCTCTATCTTCTCTGTTTCTCTATACTCAATGTCCCTTATTCTATCTCTCTTAGAAAACCCTGCTCTAGAGAATAGAATGACTGATCACTGGTGTACTCTCCAAGTGACCCTCAAGCCTCCTCTTATACTTTTCTTGTCGACATCTCAATGGTCGAGATTAAGTCCCTAATCAACGGCTGAGATTAGATCTAGCTTGATCCATGTCTTTTGGACCATTCTAACACAAATTCATATTAATACACATTAATATTTTATTTTCCGTAAGTTTAGACTTAAGGACTCCAGTAAAAATATTAATTATTTTAGTATCTCCTGATCTGTTTAGAATCTGCCCAAACCCTTTCTACGTATTGGAGATCTCATGTGCCCCAACCTCTCCACCAAATTCCATGGTTGGAGGACATCTGATGCTACCCCGAATCAACATATGCCCTCTCCTTGATCTAGGTGGATGTTGGTGGCCACCCACCTAGCCCACTTGGACCCCCACAACTATCTCTTTCAGTTTTTCAGTTTCCTTAATTGTAGCACAATTTACTCTTTTTGGCAGTTTTTTGGGTCCTGAACTTCCGGAGCTGTTTTGAGGCCCTAAACGACGTTGTTTGGGGAACACTGGGAGCAACATAGGTCCATGGACCGATGTTGCTCACTCAAAAGTTGTAGTCCTCGGATAGATCTTTCTAACGAGGTATTGTGCACGTCAAACGAAGATCGTATGCCAAAGTTACGACACCGGGAAGTTGATGTACCAATTTACCCAAAACGGGGCCCATAGTTTGGCGTTTCATCTCCTACGGTTAGGTTTTTGGATGTTTAGGGTTTTCTATTGTTTCTCAACAATAAATAGGCCTTCGAGCCTCATTGTAAGACAGTTCAGAGGCATGTAGCCGCCACATCTCTTCTCAGAGATAAGTTACCATCGCCCTAGATGGTTTATTTCCATTTCTGTTTGTAAGCATATTTCAGTTTTTTACATTAATGAAATGAAGTATTATTTCTGTGACATCTCTGTATTTATGGTCATATCTGTAATTTGTTGTGTTCCTGTTTAAATCCGGATCAGTGGTATCAGAGGGGTCTGCTCTTTCTCTGTTTTTCTTTGCATGTCACCAACGAGGTTGGGATATAAGGAGTTAGGGCTTGAACTGGTCGAACCCTTGTAAGACCAGCCTCACAAATCCGACAACCTCCCATGGCAGATGGAAAGAAAGACGAAGGGGCAGGAGATCCTATCAAAATCTTGCTCGAAGAAGCCCTCGAGCGACAAAGGAACGCGATGATGGAAAACTTTGCCCAGATCCTTCAGCAGCTACCCAGGGGCGACGCATCTACTTCCAATAGCTATGCTGGAAATGCCACACCCTTTAAGGTACAAGTTAACTTTGAAATCCCCATATTCGAGGGTCAGATAGACGCAAATGTCGTAGATAAATGGTTAAATCTGCTAGATGGTTATTTTTCTATTCATGATTTTTCTAGCCGGGAAAAGATCACTTTTGCACTTCTCAAAGTAGCTCCCCACGTCAAGGACTGGTGGGAAACCTACTGCGAGCAGAAGGATGAAAGCACGGGCTCACTATTTTCAGCCGCACCCACTTAGAATTCATTCCGGGATGCCATCAAGGAGAAGTACTACCCTATCAGGAGCTATGAGGACAAATACACAAAGTGGACCACACTGCGGTAGGTAAGGGACCAAGATGTGCCAGAGTTCACAAATCTTTTTCATACCCTTCACACAAAGTTGGGTATCAGGGATTTTGAGTTGCATTTGGTACTCAAATACCGCGGTTGCCTGCACAGGTACATCTAGGATGCGATGGAGTTCCTGGACATCTCCTCGTTCAGCACGGCGTACCGATACGCTGTCAACATTGAGCAGAAATTTAAACAAAAGAAGCGAGACTTTGGATCTGTGAATCTAAATAACAAAGGACAAAGCCAAGGCAGGGTGACCCAAGACAACCCGTCGAAGCTACAAGAAAAGAACAACACCATGAAGTCAAAGGACACAGGAAAGTAGTGTGAGTTCCATAAGAGCCCCACTCATAACACAAGTGAATGTCGGACCAAGCAGCCGTTAGTGGTCGAGTTGAAGGCTTCAGAATCAAATGCATGTTCAGACCGTGAGTCAGAACCCGACAAGGGGAATGACAAAGGGAAGGAAACCATTGATGCACAGCCCAACGCCACTGTTGCCACCGCCAAGGTCCAGAAGAATGAGCCCGAAGATCCAAAGTGTGAAAATTCTATTACTGCAGCAACTGATTTACTTTTCCTACTAATTTCATCATAAGTTATTCATGAAATTACTTCAACAAACATTAAAATAAATACTGCTGCAGATATCACACTATAATATAGAAACAAACATATGCACACATTGACACAATTATTTTGGACTAATGTCCCCGGAAAAACCCAATGTGGGAAAACTAGTGCAGCAAGGGCGGATTTTATCATTCAGCGATTTTCTAGTACAACAGGGTGCCAAACTGCGTTACCCACAAATAGACAAATTTCCAGCAGTTCTTCTGATCCAGCATAGGCCCCACTAACCTCTACATCAGCCTAAAACCCTCTGCATCAGCGTCAAACCCTCTGCGTCAACCTACTGAGGCTCTGCGCAGCCTCTCTGGCCTTCTGCGTCACTCCTACAACCTCTGTGTGGGTGACACAAGCCCTTCTGGCTCTGCGCAGTCTCTGTTGCCTCTGCGTGGCTTCCTCTGGCTCTTCGTCAGCCTCTTCTGCCTTTGCGCTAATCTCCCGTCTCTCTGTTCCGTACTTCCTACCTCCTAACTGCTCTCGAAACCACTGGTTCAATTTCTCAGCGAACCCTGCTCCAGAAATTGAACTGACTAGCCTCCCTCAGTGTGTCTTCCAAGTGCCCCTCAAGCCTTCTCTTATACTTTTCCTGTTGACACCTCAACAGCCGAGATTAAAACACTAATCAACGGCTAAGATTAGATCTGGCTTGATCCATGTCTTTTGGACAATTCTAACACAGATTCATATTAATACACATTAATATTTTATTTTCCCTAAGTTTAGACTTAGGGACTCCATTAAAAATATTACTTATTTTAATATCTCCTGATCTGTTTAGAATCTGCCCAAACCCTTTTTGGGTATCGGAGATCTCATGTGCCCCAACCTCCCCACCAATTTTCGTGCCTAGTGCACATCCGATGCTACCCCAAATCAACACTCCCTCTCAGTGACGATTTTGCTCTAGCAATACTCCTCATTGAGTATTACTCTTATCATCCAGCATCGGTACCTGTGTTGATGCTAGGCCTTCCTGCCCAACATCCTCTGCACTGCTGCCTCCTGTATTGCTGCCCATGACTCTGCTACGGCCACTGTTGCATCTGTACGACAGCTCCCTCTGCATCTGTGTTGATGCTGGTCCTTTCTCCCAACACTGCAACTCCCTCTGCATCTGTGTTATTGTTGGTCCTTTCTCCCAACACTACATCTGCACTGCAACTCCCTCTTCATTTGTGCTGCTAACACTCTACTTCTAAAAGGGGTTCCTTACAATCCCCAGCTTTTCCCTGAAGTAGTCAAAATTTGACTTTCCAAGGGCCTTCGTGAGGATATCTGCCACTTGTTCCCCTGTAGGGGTGTAGCTCAACTGTACAGCTCCTCGTTGGACACAATCTCTGACAAAGTAACACCGAATATCAATATGCTTTGACCTATCATGGAATATTGGATTCTTAGAGTTTGATGCAACTCTGATTATCACACATGATCTTGGTCGCCTCCATATTTCTTCTGAATAGGTTTACCAGCAGTTTTCTAAGCCATATAGCCTCACACGAAGCTGTGCTTGCTGCCATATATTGTGCCTCAGATGATCTTAGAGCCACGGACTTCTGTTTCCTACTGCACCAGGAGGTCATACATGATCCAATGTTGAAACAGTACCCAGAGGTACTTTTCCAATCCACTGAACTTCCTGCCCAATCTGCATCAGTAAATCCACTCAACCTGATATCCTTCCCATTGTTGTACAAGAGCCCATAATCGATGGTTCCCTGTAAATACCTGAGAACGTGCTTGGCTGCTACCCAGTGAGCCCTCTTTGGTTCCACCATGAACTGACTAAGGGTGTTGACAGCGTAGAAAATATCTGGCCTGGTATTGACTAGATACATCAAGGACCTTATGAGTTGTCTGTATAGGGTGGGATCGACATCCTTGTCTTCTGATGCATCAATCTTCTTCCAGTTAGTGATCATTGGCATAGCCATAGGTCTACAGTCTCCCATCCTGAACCTTTTCAGGATTTCTGTAGCATACCTTCCTTGCCCAAGGAAGATTTCTCCTTTCTGCTGCCAAACTTCCAACCCTAGGAAATAGTGCATTCATCCCAGATCCTTCATATCGAACTCTGTGGCTAGATTCTTCTTGCAGTCTTCAATGAGTCTGGATGATCTTGTCAGGAAGAGATCATCCACATATAATACTAAGATAAGTGGCTCACTCTCTACAACCAGATAGTAGAGATTCGGATCCGCGTCACTCTTGACAAACCCCATCTTCTGCAAGTAGCCATCTATTCGACCATACCACGCTCTTGGTGCCTGCTTCAGACCATACAAGGCTTTCTTTAATCTGCATACATGGGACTTCTTCTCATGAGTTTCAAAGCCCTCTAGTTGTTCAATGTATACTTCTTCTTCTATTAACCCATTCAAAAATGTCGTCTTGACATCCATCTAATGGATCTCCCATCCCATCTGCGCTACAAGAGATATCACGGTCCTAATAGATATATACCTGGCTACCGGGGCGAAGGTTTCCTCATAGTCAATCCCTTCCTTTTGAGCATAACCCTTAGCCACAAACCTGGCCTTGTATTTTTCAACATTGTCGTTTGCAGCATATTTGAACTTGTAGATCCATCTTGAACCTACCACAGATTTGTCTTGAGGCCTTGACAGCACCTCCCAAACATCGTTTACCATTATGGAGTTATACTCCTCCACCATCGCATCTAGCCAAACCTGATGTTGAGGTGCCTCCTTGAAGCTGGCAGGCTCTCCATCTTAAGCTACTAACGCCTGATACCTGTCTGGTTGTTTTCGCTCCCTTTTTTTGTTCCTTGGCTCTCTGATGAAGTTCTCTGCATCACGCAGAATCTAACGCAGTTCCCTGCTAGTTCTTCCTCTGCCAACACGTGCTTCCGTTCGCTCCTCTTCCTCATCCTGACATTCTTCCTGATCTGAGGAAGAATTCTTCACTTCCATTGGTTGAAGAGGCATGACCAATAGATCCTCTTTCGACTACTCCTTGGAAGGCATTTCGTGAGATCTTCTGAAAGCTCTGTCCTCCATGAACTTTACATCTCGTCGTACTAATACCTTCCTTCTCCCTAGAAGATAGATCCTGTATGCCTTAGCATTCTCGCTATATCCTGCCATATACCCCTTTTCTGCAATCTGATCCAACTTCTTCCTCTTTTCTTCGGGTATGCGACAATATGCCAAACTCCCAAATATCCTAAAAAGACTAACTTCAAGTGTCTTCCCATGAAGACTTTCTCTGGAATAATCTTGCCCAATGCCCGATGAGGAGTCCTGTTCTGAACGTACACTGTTGTGTTGCATGCTTCCGCCTACAGGAATTTTGGCATATCCTGATCAAACTGCATGGCCCTAGCTGCTTCTACAATAGTCCTGTTATTCCTTTCTGCCACCCCATTCTACTCTGGATTGTAGGGAGTTGTCCACTCTCTTCTGATGCCCTCCTTAATGCAATAATCAGTGAAGTCCTTATTGACATACTCTCCACCATTATTTGAGCGCAAGACTTTTATTTTCTTACATGTCAGATTCTCCACTAGAGCCTTGAACTCTTTGAATCGACAGAAAACCTCATCCTTGGTTTTCAAAAAATAGATCCAAGTTTTCCTCAAGTGGTCATCGATGAAGGTAAGGAAATACTCGGCACCGCTGAAAGCTTTGACGGACATAGGTCCGCAAATATCTAAGTGTATCAATCCTAGTACACTCTTGGCCCTGTGGTTGCTCCTAGGAAATGTCGTCTTGGCATACTTTCCTAGAGCGCATCCCCTACATACATCATCTCGTTCCGTACTCAGATTCAGAACTCCTGTTACAGTGCTCCTGAGAATTCTCATAGCTCCATGGTGCAAGTGACCCATCCTTCTGTGCCACAGTTCGTTCAGGTCTTTGTCCCCATGACTGCCTATTAGTGCCATTGGAGATTCTAGTTGTAGTCTGTACAACCGATTACTTTTGATCCCGATCTGCACTTTCTTTTTCTAGCCTGGGTGTTTCACGTATTCCTTTTCCTTGATGAAGTAGACGTCATAGCCCTTGCCTTGTAGTTGTGACACGGAAAGTAAGTTCATCCCCAATCCTAGTACATGCAGCATATTTGTGGGATAGAACCGCTCTCCCGATTCTATCTGAAAAACTATGGTACCCTTTCCTACTGGAGTACACTTTGCCTTGGTCCCCATTGTAATCTGAACGTTCATCTTCTCTTCTCGATATTCTGAGAAACACTCCCTGATTCCCGTCATATGCCACGAGGCTCCACTGTCTATATGCCATACTTCTGATGATGCAGCACTAGTCATGCACGCCAGTTCTTCTTCCAATCTGGAAGCCAACATAGAGAAATCGAAATCTCTCTCTTGTGCAATCTTCTGAAAATCTGCGGGATTCCCCTAAGGTGGATGCCTCTGCATCGTCGTCTCGACCCATAACTAATTTTCCCTTTCTATCTTTGATTACTTGCTCTAATACCATGTGAAAATTCTATCACTACAACAACTGATTTAATTTTCCTACTTATTTCATCATAAGGTATTCATGAAATTACTTCAACAAACATTAAAATAAATACTACTGCAGATATCACACCGTAATACAGAAACAAACATATGCACACATTGACACAGTTATTTTGGACTAATGTCCACGGAAAAACCCCATGTGGGAAAACTGGTGCAGCAAGGGAGGATTTTATCATTCAGCAGTTTTCTAGTACAATAGGGTGCCAAACTGGCTTACCCACAAATAGACAAATTTCCAGCATTTCTTCTAATCCAGCATAGGCCCTACTGACCTCTGCATCAACCTGAAACCCTCTGCGTCAGCCTCAAACCCTCTGCGTCAGCCTACTGAGGCTCTGCGCAACCTCTCTGGCCATCTGCGTCACTCCTGCAGCCTCTGCGTGGATGACGCAGGCCCTTCTGGCTCTGCGCATTCTCCGCTGCCTCTGTGTGGCTTCCTTTGGCTCTTCGTCAGCCTCTATGCTGATCTCCTATCTCTTTGTTCCGTACTTGCTTCCTCCTCATTGCTCTCCAGACCACTGGTTCAATTTCTCAGCAAACCCCGCTCCAGAAATTGAACTGACTAGTCTCCCTCAGTGTGTCTTCCAAGTGCCCCTCAAGCCTCCTCTTATACTTTTCCTGTTGATATCTCAACGGCCGAGATTAAATCCCTAATCAACGGCTAAGATTAGATCTGGCTTGATCCATGTCTTTTGGGCCATTCTAACACAGATTCATATTAATACACATTAATATTTTATTTTCCCTAAGTTTAGACTTAGAGACTCCATTAAAAATATTGAATATTTTAATATCTCCTGATCTGTTAAGAATCTGCCCAAACCCTTTCTGGGTATTGGAGACCTCATGTGCCCCAACCTCTCCACCAATTTTCGTGGCTAGAGCACATCCGACGCTGCCCCAAATCAACATAGAAGAGGGGGAGTGTCTTTTCCACTCACAGATGTGGGTGAAGGGTTTGCAGCTGCAATTCATTGTTAACAGTGGGAGCCAAAAGAACCTCATTTCAGCAGAGGTCGTGAAGCGGCTGGGCCTATCGACCACACCACACCCGCAATTGTATAGCATCGGGTGGCTTCACCAAGGACGAGATCTTCGAGTCCGCCAGCAATGTCGCCTTCCCTACAGCGTCAAGCCCTTCACAGATGAGGTATTGTGTGATGTTGCACCTCTGGATGTTTGTGACGTATTATTAGGCCAACCATACTTGTGGAAACGACATGCTGTGTATGAGTCAAGGCCTCGCGCTGTTATTATTTCTTTGGGTAATTCATTATACAGGATACCGAAAGTAGCCCCACCTACTACCACCTCTTTGAACTCTACTAAGAAATGCAGTAAGATCATCTCCAAGACTAGGAAATTTATTTTCTTTCTAGTTTGCTCTCAAAGTAAGGGGAAGATCGTAGCCACATCCATGGCCTCCGGGAAGGGTTCCTCCACGCAGCAGAAGTAGGTGGATACGGCCATGAAAGAAGACAGGAACATCTTCTCCTCACCCACAAGGGTACGTTGCACTGTCAGGTCAAGCATTCCATCAATCTGACTCCTAGAGCACCTCTACCCAACAGGTCGATATATCACTGCTCCATTCTGGAAAATGCCAAGTACAAGCAGCGACATGATCAACATCAGGTACCACACAAGTTTCAAGTGGGCGACAAAGTCTAGTTGCATCTGCAGAAAGAACGCCTTACAAGAGCCCATCAGAAGCTCAGACCACTCTGATATGGTCCTTACACCATTACCAAGGTTGTGGGAAACAATGCTTTGGAGCACAACATTCCCCCATTCCTTCGCTTGCACCGAGTGTTCAATGTGGACCACCCTCGACCATGCTTCCCACCATTACTAGACACATCAGAGGTTGCAGAACAGCTCACCAGGGACCAAGTTCAGCAGAAGTTTCCTCATCTCATGGAGGAACTCAACGCAATGGGGACCATTGCTTCCTAAGGGGAAGGAATGATCCAGGTGGATCTTGGTGGCCACCCACCTAGCCCACTTGGACCCCCACAACTGTCTCTTTCAATTTTTCAGTTTCCTTAATTGCAGCACAATTTACTATTTTTGGTAGTTTTTCGGGTCTTGAACTTCCAGAGTCGTTTTGAGGCCCTAAACGACGCTTTTTGGGAAAAATGGGAGCAACATGGGTCCATGGACCGATGTTGCTCACTCAAAAGTTGTAGTCATCAGATAGATCTTTCTAACGAGGTATTGTGCGCGGCAAACGGAGATCGTATGCCAAAGCTACGACCCCGGAAAGTTGATGTACCAATTTACCCAAAACGGGGCCCATAGTTTGGCGCTTCATCTCCTAGGGTTAGGTTTTTGGATGTTTAGAGTTTTCCATTGTTTCTCAACAATAAATAGGCCTTTGAGCCTAATTGTAAGACAGTTCAGAGGCATGTAGCCGCCACATCTCTTCTCAGAGATAAGCTACCATCGCCCTAGCCGGTTTATTTCCATTTCTGTTTGAAAGCATATTTCAGTATTTTACATTAATGAAATGAAGTATTATTTCTGCAGCATCTCTGTATTGATGGTCATATTTGTAATTTGTCGTGTTCCTGTTTAAATTCGGATCACTCCCTCCGGTTTGTGGCTAATAGATGAAGCACGCCAATCCTATGAAAAAAACATGCTCTTCACATCCCACATAGAATTCAATAGAGACTGAAGAGATATGAAAGTAGTGGCAAAACATGTAATGGCAGAATGCACCAACTCTTTGTTGTTGGTGAATCTTCTCATCAAGCTAAGCACAGATGCATGATTATATATAAATAAGCACGCCAATCCTGTGAAAGAAACATGCTTTTCACATCCCAAATAGAATTCAACAGAGACTGAAGAGAGATGAAAGTAGTGGCAAAAAGTGTAATGGCAGGATGCACCAACTCTTTGTTGTTGGTGAATCTTCTCATCAAGCTAAGCACAGATGCATGATTATATATAAATTTTGTTATGCTCTTGGATGATTCAACAATATCCCTCACAAGAGGTATCTTACCTATATCCTCCAACATCAAGTCAAAACAAGTTAGGATACCTATCCATAAGCAACTTGCCAACTGCAACATAATTTGGAGCATTGTCCGTTATGACTTGGACAACATTTCATGGGCCTACTTCTTGAATGAAGATGTCCAACAACTCACATAATAAACGTGCATCTTTAATGTGTGCAAATGCATTAACAAATTTCATAAACATTGTCCCCTTGGGACAACTAACCAAGAAGTTAAGAAGGGTCCTACCCTTTTGGTTAGTCCAACCATTTGAAATGATTGTGCATCCAGTGTGTTCCCATGAAGCCTTAAACTCCTCCAATCTAGCCGTGCAATTAGTCTTTTCATCTTGAAGAAGAAGCCCTTTCAACTTCGCAAAGGTAGGGGCTTTGTACCTCGAGCCAACGACAACAACAACATCAAACGTAGGTTGGTAGAACGGGTTTGTCTTGGCAATGTTGAAAGGAACATCACTCCATAGAAGACACTTACTAACCAATCTGTCAACTTCTGCCTTTTCCTTTTTTTAAGTGTCGATTTGATGCCAGGTTGTGCACCAGGTGTGGTTCTAGGAAAAAAAAATTGAAAAGGTTGAGGGGTTTGGACATGTGGGTGTGGAAGGTGATGCTGAAGAACCACTCTCACTTCCCCCCACTCTTGAGGCCCCTACAAGTTGGATTTTTAGTGCTTCCCTAGTGTCTTTACCCTGCTCTTTATCCTTCAACAATTTAATGGCCTTTCAGATGATTTCTAGAGATGGATCTAGGCAAAGGTCTAAATTTTGCCTCGAAATTTGCCCCAAATGGAATTTTTATTTGTTTACACCACCCGACATATGCTTGCCACACAACTTGCAAGTCAAATACATTCTATTGACCCCCTCAGATTCGAGTATAGTATCAGGTTCACCATATTCCCACATAGGTTTCAAAAGCCATGGCATTTTGTTTGAAACTTTGAACTTGAATTTGAACCAGGGCACAAAAAAAAAATGAAAAAAATTAAAAATTGCCCATCACATACGAAGCAAACACAAATGTGATTATTAATTTTAAATTTTAAATGCCTCTTCTCACTCACCTGAACACACTTAGATTCACTAAACAAGGGTCTGAGATTTTATCATTTGATTCTTGAAAGTTAAAGTTTTGATTCAATCTAGATTCTAAACAATGTTTTGATTCAAAATTCTAAGCAAAAATAAGATGAAAAAAAACTAATAGAATTATACAAAGATTTAAGAAGCCATTTGTGTAACAAAGATTAAGAGAGAAATTAAAATACATACCTAGAAACAGCAAATCGGCACTTTGAATCTCTCACGTTGCGCAGTGGACAAATCTCCAAATCCCCACCACAAAACTAGCAAATCTCCTACTCTTGGGCAATGGCAAACACGTCCTCTCTCCACAGGGACGAATGGTAGCAAAAACAGTGAAAAATGATGGGTTTTTTTGCCTTTTCTGCCTCTAATTTGCAGCCTAGGAAGTCTCCACAACTTTTTGGGTCGACTCACTATTGACCACTACGTGTCAACAAACCATAGCAGTACACCCCCCTTTTTTCACAAAAGGGATTGCACCTAATTGATGTGTCCATGTCGTCCAGCGTTCGTCATCAACCTGATTGTCATAATGTAAACCCATTCTGCATATATATGATGTAAATAATCTTAGCAGATCTGTGTCATGTATGTAATTGCCTAGGTAAGTCTATTTTTCTAATAACAATCTACATTCCAGGAGGTTTTTTGTCTCACCGATCCATTCTCAGATGGTAGGCAGAGTTTTCCTTCAGCCTTACCCCAAAGCCGGAATGAATTTTGTCACTGGGATCTTAGGCGAGTCCTAGTGTTATAGATAAAGTCTATCTAAAAGTGATTTGGGAATAATCTTAACTATTTTGTTAGGTTATTGTATTACAAATTGCTTAGCCTGTTGGGTTATATTTGTGTCGCAGAAATGGGTACTCTGTGAAGGTCTATTTCAGTTGGGCTTTCCCCCTCGTGATGTAAAAGATATGAAAATGATGATGTAAAGTGTCTTGAGGGTTGGAAAAATAATTTATCTCCTCATAAGTTAATTAATTAAATTTTCTGGCCAGAAAATTAATTAAAATCCTAAGCCAGAAATTTAACTAATTATAGGTCCTAGGTAAATTTAAGTCTTCCAAAGGAAAAATTCGTGGGTCCTTAAAATTCAAATTTTAAAAGGTCCTGGGACTAAGGTAAATTAATTATTTTGCTAAATTTTAAGCCTTTGGTCCTTGGGGTTTAAGTCAAAGTCAAATTTTTTAGGAAATTAACCCAAAATTTTTATTTTTGAGTTAATTAAAATGCATTTAATTGAAAAATTCGAATTTCCTCAAGAATTTAATATTTCGACGAATAAGATTGAAAGAAATGTTAATTCTCATCGACGGTCGAGATTGCTTTGACAAGGATCACTCGAACTAGCTATTGGAAGATTTATCTTTAAATAGGAAGTCATTTGTCAGTGGAAGGATCCAATCTTTGAGTCGGGTGGTAAGTGAAAATCTCTCTTGTAATCTTTTTATGAGCAATAAAGAAAGACTTTGGGGTTAATTTCTACTGGTGTTAATCTTTGTGGAAATACTGTAAGATGTGTCATTTTCATGCATAGATTTCTTTTTAGCCATTGACGATAGCTTTCTGAAGAGTGATTTGAGTACAGGTATCTTGATCAGTCGCTGGGGTTTGAATGGTAATTTAAGTTTTGAATATAATAGCGAGTATTTCTATTAAATCTGAATTTTATTATCATTTTTTCGCCCTATGTTAATGGTCGAATTGAGTTGTGCAGGAAATTCTTGATTTTTTTTAGATCATCGGGCATTCGGGGAAGTTTTCAGTTGGACCAGCCAACTCCCGATTCATATTTTCTGAAGATCCCAGCTTGATTTGATCACAAGCTTATCATAAGATTTTTATTGGTGATGCATGAAGGATTTTGGGCGAAGCACCACCATTTAAATTAAAAATTTCAAAATTTTTCTATGCTGAATTGATAAATCCGACTTTTAAGAGCCTTAGATTATCATATCTGGGAGCGGAGTTGGACTCACACTCGCCAGATCTAGTAGATCTGTTGTTCGTGTGCATAGATCTGTAAATTTTTTAAATTTTCTGACTTGGGTTTCTGGGGTTTCATTTATTTTTGTATATCCGGGTTCTGGGTGTTTGTGTTTTCAGGTACAGGTTGCAGATCTGAAAGTCAAGTTTGATTTGAAGCCAGATCTAGGCCCTAGAGGGTAAGATTTGGTCTCAAAACCAGCTTTGGCAGGGGCATTGTTTTTGCAGTTCAAGGGTTTTAAAATATTTTAAATCTAGAAACAGCCATATGAGGATTTCATTGATAAATATGAAGCACAAGTGTGGAATTCGTTTTTTCTGGGTTGTCTGGAGTTTGGGTTGTCTTCCTCAGGTTTTCGAAATCGTTTTGAAATCATTTCTGTTGCTTGGGGTTTCCAAAAGAGGATTTTTGGATTTGTTTTAGTGCCTTGGTATTATTCTTGTTGGGGTTTTCCTCTTCTCTAGGAGATTTTCGAATTTTTTTTACTGTCATTCAATCACCAGCAAGTTTATTCAAGTTTCCTAACCTGCCAGCCTGTTGTCCGTCCTCATCGCCTACAAGAAATCCTCACGCTCATTAATCCGCAAGGTATTTCCTCCTCGTTTTGTCCTCCTTTCATCGTTGCTCCCCTTCTCCTTTACTGTGTGGCATCTTCGTCCAAGCGTCTATCAATCCATTGCTGCCTCAGTCCTTTCTCTCTATTTTGCACTCGTGACAAACCCTCGAAGGTCTGTCCTGCCTGCCTAAGCTCTCACGCTGCCACCCTCTGCTACTCATCTTCATTCCTATCTGTTGCTCCTCATTCTGCATAACCCTCAGCTTCCTTCCACGCAGTTGCATGTCATCCCCATCGTCGAAGCTCTTCCACGCTTCTGCCAAACCTGCACACAGCCAAAACATTCGATTTTTTCCTTTGTTTTCTTTTGTGCTTAAGTTCCATTCACTTAGGATTAGGTTTTAGTTTTTTCTTTTTAGGATTTTTCGGTTTCATGTTAATAAACTTTAGTCACATTCATTAAATTTTGAAAAGGCATTCGATTTGGTTTTTTATTTATTTCTTTTGACATTTGATTTCATTTTACCTATTTTTTTTATTTGTGATTTTAAACTTTGGTTCAAAACAAAAAAAATAATAATAATAAATAAAAATAAAAAATTAAATTTAAAATTTAAAACTAAAAAGTTATAAAAAAATCTCCTAAACCCTAAAAAATCTAAAAAAATAAGAAATAAAGAAGGGGCTTCATTTTCATATTTTGTGTGACTAGAAATCGAAATAAAGTTTCACATCTAAAGGTTTTAAATTTTTTTATGTGGCCTCTGGCCCATTAAAAATTTAAAAATTATTAAATCTTTTTTTATTTCTTTTGGTCACATTTTTTATTTTTTTTATTTTACCACATTAAATCTTCTTAGCATATTAAAAAATCTTCCAAGGACTAATTAAATTTAAAATTTAAAATTCCCTTTGATGTCATTTTGTGCTAAGGACAAGATATAAAGAGAATTTTTGTGGTATTAGCATTTTCATTTCTCTATAGTTAAACAAGCTTGAAATTTTTATATATCTAAAGATTAACTATAGGAAAGAGGTAAATTTCCTAGATTTGGGTCACTAAGCATACATCTTTTAATTCTAGGATCAAAGTTGGTTAGCATTTAAATCTCGTGGTTGTTTAAAGTATTTGGATCTCTTGAAATTTAATTGCTAAAGCATTGTGAATCTGTTGAATATCTTGCATCTATTAAAATCTATTATCATTGCTTGAATTATTTAATGCTCGTTACATGTTAGACATTTTGCAAATATTTTCAAGTGATTGTTAAAGAATTTTGTCGTGGAATTATAATAGACTTCATATTTCTGTTTCCTAAGCTGAGTATTTTTGAACATCTGTTGACATTAATATTAAATTGCAAAAAAAAAAATTGTTGTCTTTGAGCTCTAATTGTATTAAAAAGGTTTGAAATAAGCTTGTGTTTTAATTGTAATATCTTGGGAGGTTTATTTTTAAATCTTCATCCAATAAAGCGAACATTTCATTTTGGTGATTGAGGCCTTTTGTGACACAAGTGTTTTCTCTTCCTCAAGTCTAACTTCATCCCATCATCTAGTGCATTCGCATATAAGTTAACTTTGCATAGATAAAATTTACTTCCAAGCAGAAGCTTGGTCGATAGACAGATTGATATCCATTTGTCTTTTCTTGGGAAGCTTGTTTTAATAGTACTTAAAACGATGACCTTGCAGTCGTCAGAGCCATAGCTCTCTACAGCACCGGAGGCACCGGGTATGTTAGAAGTTCAGGAGAGGTATCGTTAATCACACCTTAGTGTGCTTCTCCTTATCTTCTCTCTGCCAATTACTACGAAATCAGGCTCAACATAGAAAGGATTGAAGGATTCACAATTTAAGTAGGCATTTAACTAAAATTAACCAAGATTCCTGCATCTCACATTAAGTTTTAGGATCTGCATTCATATAAGACAGTCATTCACCTAAGCAGCAATTGCTAATCGATTACTTGGTCTTCATTTCCCTAGCAAGATTGTTGACTCCATAAAGCACTGGTATTAATCGTTTAAAATCTAATCAAATCCTAATTCTAGCTAAATCTTAATCAAGTACTTGATCGCCTCGCAATGTCTCCCAAATTGGTTGGTTCCCAACTAGTTCTTCTTCTTCTTCCATAGGGTCTACCCCCCTTAGCCTGTTGCAGGGAGACAGCGTAAACGGAGAGATTGGGGATCAAGGTGACAACCCCCGATTTGAGCGTTGTCGCGTTGCTTAGACATTCTGTGCGACAACACTCCCGATTAAATCGGGACTTTTATGAATTAATCCCAACTTTTTCCTTAGTGAAAAAGTCGGCAAAAAATCAACCGATTTAATCGGCTAGCCAAAAAAATTGGATTTTGGCTATTTAATCCCGATTTTTTGCCGACTTTTTCCACATTGGTCATGATAGAAGAGTTGAACAGTGAACGTCACTAACATCAGGGTACATAGAGGGCTTGGTACTCTTGATTAAATGTTATTTCCATACCCTCGTACACAACAATATCTATTGGAAATGTCGCAATCCCCCAAACACTGAAATCCTAAAAAAAATTAGGTCTGTTGGATTTCAAGTGGGATCTAAAATTCTACTTCTTCATATGAAATCCATTGAGGTCGGAACCACTCTCAAACATCCTCAGTCAATTAATGTTAATGTTAAAAATTTAAGTAAAAGGATGATATCATCATCCATTTTCTTTGAGAATTTAACATTACCATTAATTACTTAGCATTAGTAGGGCCCTAGGGTTGAATATTAGGTTTTCCCCACTCATAAAGTATTGGTTTTATTTTTAAAAAGCATTTGGAGGGTCCTTGGTTGCATTGATTGAACTGGACAGTTTGGTACCAAACCAGCTTGGGGCAAAAAACAGCCAGACCAACTAGTTCAACTAGTTCCAGTCAAGTTCCGATAACATTGGGTGCAACAAAAACAAATTTGCAGGGGCTTAAAAACATGCAACGAGGAGAATATCTATAGTTTGTGCAAGAGATTTATTTTTGGTCAACAAATGGCCCTTTGTTAACTAAGTGGGCTTTGCCTTAAACTTAGATGCCATAACTGAAGAGTATCCATTATCTATGCCATGAAATTCACCTATCGTTGTACATGGCATCATCAATTGAGAGACCCAACATCCATGGGCCATCAAAGATGCTAGAACGTGGCAATATGTCCTTAGGGGAGTGTTGAAATAGTAACTAGGTTCAGTCTTCATAATATTATGATTTTGTAAAAGTCCAAAAGAATCTATTTAAGTCGAAAGAAAATTTATTTTTGTCATGTCCCATTTGGAAATTTAAAAGAAAAAAATGAATCTGTACTATGATTTTTTGTCTCCAAGTTGACCAAGTCGGCCCTCCAGATGTCAAGTTGGCTCAGCGTTTAGAGGCACATTTTTGGACATGGAAACAACTATATATTGGCACATTTACTCCATCATTTGACACATATACAGATCATCTATTCAGAGGAGAAAATTTGAGCTTTCTGAGGCAAGATATTTCTGTGACATCTGAATTTTCTAAGACAAGATACTTCTGTGACATCCAAGCTTCATGTGGTGATGATGCGAGCTTCTTGTGGTGATGATGTGAGCCTCCTATGGCACTCTCTTTGTGATGATGAGAACTTCTTGTGGTACCTATCTCTCTGTATATGCGAGCTACTTATGGCACTACATTTCTATGTATTATGAGCTATACTCCTGTGATCTGAACCAGGCTTGGAGATAGACAAATGGCATCTCGTGTATAGTGTTATGGAGAGTTGGAGGGTTGACTTGCCACTTGGATTATTGGTTAGTTTGACTTGGATTTCTCTTGTTGACTAAGATTCTATAAGGAGAGGATTGTTGGGTTTTCCCCTTATGAGTTTTGCCTCGGCCTCTGGCCTAATCTCTGGTATCTCGTCTTTTTGTGCATTGTACTTGTATAATTGTTTAAAGACCTAATGAATGAAGTAAATACTAAATCGAAAACATATATATAAACGATCACAAGTAATTATCATGTTAATAAATTCTATCATGCATTGAATTTCAACAGGGAGATTGAACCTAGGTTTATACACTTAAAGCACTTTGATATAACCACTTAACCACAACCTTGTTGAGAATCACAAGTGTTAGCAAGAGAATCGAGCCAAACCACACCCAACCGAAACTCTGGAATCATGAAAGTTATGTTGCATTAGTTTTCAAGACAAAGGAAAGGTGGGGATAGGCAGATGAATCCCTAGGACGACTAAGCACAACTCCAAAATTTTTAAGGAATGGCAAGTTGGTGAAAGAGATAATATACATATATATATATAGATAGATAGATAGATAGATAGATAGCGAGAGAGAGAGAGAGAGAGAGAGAAAGAGAGTTTAATAGATTTGACCTGCAAATATATGAGAATACAAATATACCCAGAAATAATAAGATCAATCCAATAATATAACATGAAAGTGCTTCTCTTTATTGATCAAAACCCTTAAGGTAGGGTAACACCATACATTCACTCCTTAAAGAAGGAGAAAACTCCACAAGCCATATGCTTGTCAATACAATAATCCTTGACATCTCACAATGGGGAGTCTCTAGCCTCTATATAGGATTCATACATACAATACCATGGGTCATTATCATGGTTCTCTCAATACCATCCATCTAATACCATGGGATTATCACATTATTGCTAACTACTTGTGGTCCCTTACATTATGCGGGTTAACCACTTTATTTATTAATTATGGCCCATTCCATTATTGCATTATTCCCTTGGGTACCTCCCTCTGTAGTACTGTACCCCATACTATCCCCCCTAGGTATACTACATTCCACCCCACTTAAACATGTTTCGTCCCCGAAACATAAGGAGAACACAAATAATAAGATCTACTCAAAAGAGTAGTCCACTGGTCCCATGCACATGCATTTAGCCATCCAAGAGAAAGGTGAACCCTAGATCTAGCTGGTGCCTCGCTCGCTTGAGATAGAAGTTGACCCTGGCGGCTCTTCTATGTTGATGTGTAGCGGGTGGATCATCGCCCCTCTCTATCTGTCATGCGGGGGTTGTTGTCCATGTGGCTAATTTGTTGCCATCGTGTTGGTTGTTTTCTTGCAGGGTGATGTGGGTGGTGATATGCTGAAGTTTTAACCAATGGTGTAACTTTCTTTAATTCACCACCGAATGGAACCTGATTAGTATGGAGTATATTTTGTGGCGCCTGTTGTTGTTGCTTATCTTCCAATATTACTTCAACCACGGATTCCTCATCTGATGTATCAGTACTTGTAACATTTTCTGCTTGAGCCTGCTTGAACTCTACCTATTTTTCTGGTACCTAGTTTGATGTTTGTGTTTGATTGTCGACCATCAAAGGCTCATCATCTGATGTGTCAGTGTCATTAGAGCTTTGTGCTTCTGCCTCCATAGTCTCTGCTTGGATCTTAATGGAAATATCCTACAATGTAATTCTCTTCTTTTTATAGCAGAGCTTCATGAATTTCTTCTACACATTAATATTGACAGTACCCACAAATTCCATCCAAGGATATCCCAAAACAACATCCATGTTATCCATATCTGAAGTATAAAAATCACAATGCAACATATACTTATCCATAGAAAGCTTCAAATCACAATGTGTTTTGCTAGAACTTGCAATTTTTTTGCCAAATTAACATTGATAAAATTATGCTTGCAACTAGGATTTATAGACACGATGATCTTCTCCTTCTGAATCAATCCATGAACCTGTAATAAGGAGATACCAACAAAAAATAACCCTCTAGGTTTCTTGGTTTCCTTCTTTCCTGTAAAAATAAAATCTTCGCTAGGTTTTTTGGTTTCCTTCTTTCCAGTATGAGACCATTTGTCCAAAAATAGTTTTTCAATTTCATCAGCATGACATAACTTCAGAATCTCATTGTTAAGTGATTTCCACCATATAGCAGCCTCATCTTTCAAATAATACCCTATTTTGTCCTTCCAATACCCTGGGAAGTCAACCTTCTTTTCTCGTATAAATTTTTCAATAGTCAGCCCATCATTTTTTCCTGAAAACATATTGCTAGATGCCCTGAAGAGGGTTTTGAAAAAACATCACTTACTTGGCGAAAATTTAAAATGGCCACATTTCAGTCAATATTGCTCAAAATCCTTATCATGACCTGTTTTCGGAAATGGAGCGACCATTTTGCATCTACCCATGTGATAGAAATCCCGATCTAGGCATTGGAATTTCAAATTCGCGTTGCAACTGTCCCTCTGTCACAAAAAATTCTGAAAAAAAAAAAGGGACTGATTTTAAATCAGTGATATCTCCCTCATCTGTACTCCGATTCAACTGATTTTCTTTTTTGAAATTGGGCAATTTTTCAAGAGGATCTCAGATCTGAAATTTGCTTCTCAAAATTCCCCACAAAAATGATAAAAATTAACTAGAGATCCGCCGTCCACGAATTTTCGTCAAAAAATTTCTACAACACAGCTGATTTTTAAATCAGCGATATCTCCCTCATCTGGATTCCGATTCGGCCATTTTTTTTTTTGAAATTGGGTATTTTTTATAAAGAATCCAAATTTGCAGTTTGTTTCTTCAAATTTTGCACCAGAAGTTACAGATCTGATCTGCAAACTCGCCGCCCCAAAAATTTCCTCTCAAAAAAAAAAAAAAAAAAATATATATATATATATATATATATATATATCCGCTTGCCCAACAAAGTGCTCTGATACCACTTGTAATAAATTTGACCTGCAAATATATGAGAATACAAATATACCTAGAAATAATAAGATCGATCCAATAATATAACATGAAAGTACTTCTCTTTATTGATCAAAACCCTTAAGGTAGGGTAATACCATACATTCACTCCTTAAGAAAGGAGAACACTCCACAAGCCATATGCTTGTCAATACAATAATCCTTGACATCTGACAATGGGGAGTCTCTAGCCTCTATATAGGATTCATACATACAATACCATGGGTCATTACCATGGTTCTTTCAATACCATCCATCTAATACCATGAGCTTATCACATTATTGCTAACTACTTGTGGTCCCTTCCATGATGCGGGTTAACCAATTTATTTATTAACTATGGCCCATTCCATTATTACATTATTCCCTTGGGTACCTCCCTCTATACCCCATACTATCCCCACTAGGTATACTACAGAAAGTGTCAATTGGGTTTATGTCAAGTGGTTCAGAGGAATGATTGTTATCCTCCCCACCCAAGCTCAATTCCCGTCGATGATATGATGAGCTTTGTTGTAATGGCTTCAAGCCTTGTTAGTGAGCCTAAGCAATCCCTAGAGGACCAAAACATGTATATTTTTCATATGGAAAATAAGGATATTTCTCATAGAAAATAAATAAATATATATGTATATATTAAAAATTTAGAATTCACCATAAAAATTTGTAATTGTTTTAAACTTCTAAGCCTAAGAAGTTATATTATATAGTATTATGCAAAGCCCTTATACTTGCCAATTCTTAAAAAATCTCAAGCAATTTAAAAAAAGGCTAAGTGATATTCCATTATTGGCCAATAGACATGCATTTAATGCAGTTTAACTTTAGGAAACTCAAGTGTAACTATTTTCAATTTGCAATGAGGTATGGGAAGGGTCTATAAGACAAAGAACTCTCTCTACAACAACTTTTCTTCCTCATATTTATTGTTAATGATGATTATGTTAAAACATAAAAGGCATTCCCTTCTCAAAAGGTATTGTAGACTTTTACAGCTATGTTGAAAACCACAATAAGTCTATAAAACACTTTGTTTCTCTAATGAGATTAAATTCATATTGCATAATATGAAGGTGACTGAATAGGAATTTATCAATGTAGCGCCACTCTTATAAGACCTGCAAGTATCCGTGGGTCTTGACGAGTTTTATAGTGAGACGGATCACTTGCATAAAACTAGTGGTTTCTACTCGTACCAGTACACACGGTTCTTGACGGGTTTTATAGTGAGATGGGTCACTTGCATAGAACCTGCGGTTTCTACTCGTACCAGCCAAAACCCACATACAACTCGGCTACCTTCATTGAACCCGTCAAGAACTGCATATGACCCACATAAGACCCGTGGAGACCCTCAAATCGGTTTTTTCTTTTCTTTTCTTTTCTTGTGCTTAAAATTTACCATATTTTAAGTTTTTCCTATATTTTTCCGAGTCTTATACAGGTCGTTCCCAAGTATTATACGGTCACCGAGTCAATAGCCAGATGAGTCTTATACGAGTACGAGTCGTGAACATTGGAATTTATTCAGACATTTAGTACCCAATACAACCCACTACAATCTAATTGTTTTCACAATGCTTGAGGGTGGGATGGTGGAAGCACAGGACTTGAATGACTCCTGGAAACCCATGTAAAATATGAGATGACCCGAAAAATGAGAAGAACAAGAGCAATACCAACAAAGATCGGCCCTTTGAAATGTTGCATTTTGTGTTTTCTTGAAATAAGAGCTTTGCTTGTTGTAATGTAAAAATACAATAGTTAAATCACCAGAAACCCAAATTGAAACCCATCATACAAAATCTATGTTTCATTAAGCCCTAGACAAGCCCTATGTTAACCCTAATGTCGGTACTATGAGCAGCCACGAAGAAATATTTACACAAAAAAATATCATAAGAACAAAATATACTCCAAAAATCACATTGCATCAATTACAATAATAATACAACACATCCTAAACTTACATCAATACAATACATGAGGCCTCGTAATATAGCATTGAGGTGCTCATAACAAGATTTCCAATATGGTTAATTGGTTCAATCATCTCCATATCTATCTCCACAACATCTCCATGAATATCTCCATAAATCTCTTAGTTGATTTTATGTGATCTCCATTCCTAACTTCTCTCATTGTCCTCATCTTTGGTCATATGTAGACTTCTAGAATAAGTCTACTTTCATTATTAATAATTTCATCATATCATAAGTATGAATTATTCTTTCATACTCCCCCTTAATGAATACTTATGATTCAATCTAGATGTCTTGAGTTGTCTTTATCTTTAGTCTTGTGTACTCTACATCATCTTTAATATTCTTCATCATCATTTGTATCTTCAGTTATCATTGTCTTTCTATATCAATATGCACTGCATCTTTCTTTGATAATTTTGGATCTTGAGTCAACCATCTGGATTGCATCATCTTCATATCAAGGATTTATATTCTTGACCTTCCCATGGGTTTCTTTTGTATTACCTGTGAAAATTCTATCACTGCAGCAACTGATTTACTTTTCCTACTTATTTCACCATAAGTTATTCATGAAATTACTTCAATAAACATTAAAATGAATACTGCTGCAGATATCACACCGTAATACAGAAACAAACATATGCACAAGGATCAACACATTGACGCAATTATTTTGGACTAATGTCCCTGGAAAAACCTAATGTGGGAAAATTGGTGCAACAAGGGAGGATTTTAATATTCAACAATTTTCTAGTACAACAGGGTGCCAAAATGGCTTACCCACAGATAGACAAATTTTCCAGCACTTCCTATGAACCCAACGTCAGCCCTACTGACCTTTACGTGACCTGAAACCCTCTATGTTAGCCTGTTGAGACTCTGCATAGACTCTCTAGCATTCTGTGTCACTCTTGCAGCTTCTGTGTGGATGACGCAGGCCCTACTGGCTCTGCGCTGTCTCTATTGCCTCTGCGTGGCTTCCTCTGGCCCTGCGTCACTCCTGCAGCTTCTGCGTGGATGACGCTGGCTCTGCGTTGTCTCTGTTGTCTCTGTGTGGCTTCCTCTGGCCCTGCGTCTACCTTTTCTGCCTCTGTGTTGATCTCCCGTCTCTCTATTCCGTACCTATTGCCTCATGACTGCTCTCTAGACCACTCGTTCAATTTCTCAGCTAACCCCGCTCCAGAAATTGAATTCACTGGTCTCCCTCAATATGTTCTCCAAGTGACCCTCAAGCCTCCTCTTATACTTTTCTCATTGACAAATCAACGACCGAGATTAAGTCCCTAATCAACGGCTAAGATTAGATTTGGCTTGATCTATGACTTTTGGACCATTCTAACACAGTTTTATATTAATACACATTAATATTTTATTTTCCCTAAGTTTAGACTTAGGGACTCCATTAAAAATATTAATTATTTTAATATCTCCCAAACTGTTTAGAATTTGCCCAAACTCTTTCTGGGTATTGGAGATCTCATGTGCTTTAGCCTCTCCACCAATTTTCCTGGCTAGAGCACATCTGATGCTACCCCAAATCAACACTCCCTCTTAGCGAGGACTGTGCTCTAGTAATACTCCTCACTGAGTATCACCCTGATCATCCGGCATCAGTTCCTGTGCTAATGCTAAGCCTCCCTGCCCAACATCCTCTGCACTGCTACATCCTGTACTGCTGCACGACTCTGCTACTGCCACTGTTACATCTATACGACAACTCCCTCGGCATCCGTGTTGTTGTTGGTCCTTTCTCCCAGCACTGCATCCGCACTGCAACTCCCTATGCATCTGTGTTGTTGCTGGTCCTTTCTCCCAACACTGCATCTGCACTGCAACTCCCTCTTCATTCATGCTGCTAACATACTCATTTCTACTTCTGAAAGGGGTTCTTTACCATCCCCATCTTTTCCCTGAAGTAGTCAAATTTTGACTTTCCAAGGGCCTTGGTGAGGATATCTGCCTCATGTTCTCCTATAGGAGTGTAGCTCAACTGTACAGCTCCTCGTTGGACACAATCTCTGACAAAGTGACACCGGATATCAATATGCTTCGACCTATCATGAAACACTGGATTCTCAAAGAGTTTGATGCAACTCTGATTATCACACATGATCCTGGTCGCCTCCATATTTCTTCTGAATAGGTTCACCAGCAGTTTTCTAAGCCATATGGCCTCACACGAAGTTGTGATTGCTGCCGTATATTCTGCCTCAAATGAACTTAAAGCCACGGATTTCTGTTTCGTACTGCACCAGGAGGTCATTCCTGATCCAATGTTGAAACAGTACCCAGAGGTACTTTTCGATCCACTAAACTTCCTACCTAATCTGCATCAGTAAATCCACTCAACCCGATATCCTTCCCCTTGGTGTATAAAAACCCATAATCAACTGTTCCTTGTAAATACCTGAGAACGTGTTTGGCTGCTGCCCAGTGTGCCCTCTTTGGTTCCACCATGAACTGACTAAGGCTGTTGACAGCATAGCAAATATCTAGCCTGGTATTGACCAAATACATTAGGGACCCTCTGAGCTGCCGGTAGAGGGTGGGATCGACATCCTTGTCTTCTAATGCATCAATCTTCTTCCAGTCACTGATCATTGGCGTAGCCATAGGTCTACAATCTCCCATCCCGAACCTTTTCAGGATTTCTGTAGCATACCTCCCTTGCCCAAGGAAGATTTCTCCTTTTTGCTGCCAAACTTCCAACCCTAGGAAGTAGTGCATTCGTCCCAGATCCTTCATATCGAACTTTGTGGCTAGATTCTTCTTGCAGTCCTCAATCAGTCTGGATGATCCTGTCAAAAAGAGATCATCCACATATAATACTAAGATAAGTGGCTCGTTCTCTACAACCAAATAGTAGAGATTTGGATCCGCGTCACTCTTGACAAACCCCATCTTCTGAAAGTAGCCATTTATTCGACCATACCACGCTCTCGGTGCCTGCTTCAGCCCATACAAGGTATTCTTCAGTCTGCATACATGAGACTTCTTCTCATGAGTTTCAAACTTCAAAGCCCTCTGGTTGTTCAATGTATACCTCTTCTTCTATTACCTCGTTCAGAAATGTCGTCTTGACATCCATCTGATGGATCTCCCATCCCATCTGGGTTGCAAGAGATATCATGGTCGTGATAGATGTATACCTGGCTACCGGGGCGAAGGTTTATTCATAGTCAATCCCTTCCTTTTTAACATACCCCTTAGCCACAAACCTGGCCTTGTATTTCTCAACACGATGCAGCATATTTGATCTTGTAGATCCATCATGAACCTACCACAGATCTGTCTTGAGGCCTTGACACCAGCTCCCAGACATCGTTCACCATTATGGAGTTATACTCCTCTACCATCGCATCTAGCCAGACTTGATGCTAAGCTGCCTCCTTGAAACTGGCAGGCTCTCCATCCTGAGCTACTAACGCCTGATATCTGTCTGGCTATTTTCGCTCCCTCTTATTGTTCCTTGGCTCACTGATGAAGTTCTCTGCATCACGCAGAATCTGACGAAGTTCCCTACTAGTTCTTCCTCTGCCAGCAGGTGCTTCTGTTCGCTCCTCCTCCTCATCCTAAGAATCTTCCTAACCTGAGGAAGAATTCTTCACTTTCGTTGGTTGAAGAGGCATGACCAACAGATCCTCTTTTGACTGCTCCTCGGAAGGCATTTCACGAGATCTTCTGAAAGCTCTGTCCTCCATGAACTTTACATCTTGTCATACTACTACCTTCCTGCTCCCTGGAAGATAGATTCTGTATGCCTTAGCGTTCTCGCTATATCCCACCAGATATCCCTTTTCTGCAGTCTGATCCAGCTTCTTCCTCTTTTCTTCGGGTATGCGGCAATATGCTAAACTCCCAAATATCCTGAAATGACTGACTTCAGGTGTCTTCCCTGTGAAGACTTTCTCTGGAGTAATCTTGCCCAATGCCCGATGAGGAGTCCTATTCTGAATGTAGACAGTTGTGTTGCATGCTTCTGCCCACAGGAATTTTGGCATATCCTGATCATACAGCATGGCCCTAGCTGCTTCTACAATAGTCCTATTTTTCCTTTCTGCCACCCCATTCTGCTCCGGATTGTAGGGAGTTGTCCACTCTCTTCTGATGCCCTCCTTAGCGCAATAATCAGTGAAGTCCTTATCGACATACTCTCCACCATTATCTGAGCGCAAGACTTTTATTTTCTTCCTAGTCAGATTCTCCACCAGAGCCTTGAACTCCTTGAATCGAAAAAAAACCTCATCCTTGTTTTTCATAAAATAAATCCAAGTTTTCCTCGAGTGGTCATTAATGAAGGTAAGGAAATACTTGGGACCGCTGAGAGCTTTGACGGACATAGGTCCGCAAATATCTGAGTGTATCAATCCTAGTACACTCTTGGCCCTGTGTTTGCTCCTAGGAAATGTCGCCTTGGCATACTTTCCTAGAGCGCATCCCCTGCATACATCATCTCGTTCCGTACTCAGATCTGGAACTCCTATTACAATGCTCCTGAGAATTCTCAGAGCTCTATGGTGCAAGTGACCCATCCTTCTGTGCCATAGTTTGTTGAAGTCCTTGTCCCCATGACTGCCTATTAGTGCCATTGGTGATTCTAGTTGTAAGATTACTTTTGATCCCAAACTGCACTTTCTTTTTCCAGCTCGGGTGTTTGATGTATACATTTTCCTTGATGAAGTAGACATCATAGCCCTTGCCTTGTAGTTGGTGACACGGAAAGTAAATTCATCCCCAATCCTGGTACATGCAGCACATTTGTGGCACGGAACCGCTCT
The DNA here is from genome assembly GCA_031772625.1 of Pinus tabuliformis. Classification (NCBI taxonomy): domain Eukaryota; kingdom Viridiplantae; phylum Streptophyta; class Pinopsida; order Pinales; family Pinaceae; genus Pinus; species Pinus tabuliformis. The sequence continues at coordinate 343,121,788 of CM062816.1, forward strand.
CCTGATTTTGTCTGAAAAACTATGGTACCCTTTCCTACTGGAGTACACTTTTCCTTGTTCCCCATGGTGATCTGAAAGTTCATCTTCTCTTCTCGATATTCTGAGAAAAACTCCATGATTCCCGTCATATGCCATGAGGTTCCACTCTCTATATACCATACTTCTGATGATTGAGCACTAGTCATGCACGCCACTTCTTCTCCCTGCCTGCAAGCCAACATAGAGAAATCGAAATCTCTTTCTCTTGTGCAATCTTCTAAAAATCTGTGTGAGTCCCCTGAGGTGGATGCATGTGCATCGTGGTCTCGACCCATAACTGATTTTCCCTTTTTGTCTCTGATTACTCGCTCTGATACAATGTGAAAATTCTATCACTACAACAACTGATTTACTTTTCCTACTTATTTCACCATAAGTTATTCATGAAATTACTTCAATAAATATTAAAATAAATATTGCTGCAGATATCACACCGTAATATAGAAACAAACATATGCACAAGGATCAACACATTAACACAGTTATTTTGGACTAATTTCCCTGGAAAAACCCAATGTGGGAAAACCGGTGCAGCAAGGGAGGATTTTATTATTCAGCAATTCTCTAGTACAACAGGGTGCCAAACTGGCTTACCCACAGATAGACAAATTTTCCAGCACTTCCTTTGAACCCAGCGTCAGCCCTACTGACCTTTGCATGACCTAAAACCCTTTGCGTCAGCATGTTGAGACTCTGCGCAGACTCCCTGGCCTTCTGCTTCACTCCTGCAGCTTCTGCATGGATGATGTAGGCCCCACTGGCTCTGCGCAGTCTCTGCTGCCTTTGCGTGGCTTCCTCTAGCCTTGTGTCTACCTTTTCTGCCTTTGTGCTGATCTCCTGTCTCTCTATTTCGTACTTGTTGCCTCCTGACTGCTCTCCAAACCACTGGTTCAATTTCTCAGCTAACCCCACTCCAGAAATTGAACTGACTAGTCTCCCTCAGTATGTTCTCCAAGTGACCCTCAAGCCTCCTCTTATACTTTTCTTGTTGACAAATCAACGACCGAGATTAAGTCCCTAATCAACGGCTAAGATTAGATCTGGCTTGATCCATGACTTTTGGACCATTCTAACACAGTTTTATATTAATAAACATTAATATTTTATTTTCCCTAAGTTTAGACTTAGGGACTCCATTAAAAATATTAATTATTTTAATATCTCCCAAACTGTTTAGAATCTGCCCAAACTCTTTGTGGGTATTAGAGATCTCATGTGCTTTAGCCTCTCCACCAATTTTTGTGGCTGGAGCACATCTGATGCTACCCCAAATCAACATTACCTATCAACCATTACATCATACTCAAGGTTTTCCTGTGTATTACTATTACATCATCTTACCACAAAGCATGCATCACATCAATTGGTTTCGACTAACCACAAATTTCCTTCTTTCATTACAAAGTGGTTTTGATTTACCGCAAACCATTATGAAAAAACTCATGATTCATTTGACTAAAAAAATCACTGAATAAACTGACAACTCCTTCCTAAACATGTTTTAATTTTTTAGGACCAACTAATTCATGAACTTTATATGGGACATATTGTTGTACATTCGAAGGCTTGACCCTGTAAAATCTTTTCAACATAAAAGTAATTTTACGCCATCCAAGCACATCTATCCAACCGCATTGTACATGTATATGAGGATTTGATATTTCTCTATTGCAACACATATATGTCGTTTTCTACCACAATGACTGCAAAGTTGTTCTTGCTTTTGCATTTGATTTGTTCTTCTGCTAGTTGTAGATGGCTCAATTGTTATCAATGTTTCTCCTTTCACAAATTTGTTCACTGCATTGCTCATTTAACCTTCATAACCTAGGCCTTTCTTTTTTGTCCTTACACATTTGTATGGGCTTCTAAATACCTTAACCTATTTTACCTAAACCCTTTCCATCATAACCCATTTTATTCAAAAGTTTGGCACCAATTCCTTTTGTGTGCTTCTCAAAATAGCCTAATTCATCATCTTCATCTTTAGAAATATTATGAGGATCATCATTTTGAGCTTCAAAACAAGATAGAGACATATGTACATCAGCATTATTATCATCAATCAAATGGAAAGCATCAATAGAACTATTAGTCTTCTAAATGAGATTGCTAGCATCACAAATTGCATCACATTTTTCTTTCTTGTGATTAATTGTTTTATTTCATTTTCAAGTGCTAACAACAAATATTCTTTGGCCGATAATTCTTGCTGCAATGGTTCTATCAATTTGTCCTTTTGATCTTATTTTGATCTTGTATTTTGAAAATATCATCTACAAATGGATTCAATGATGTTAGTCTTCCTTTTAATGTGTTGATGCCATGTGTAGTGAAACCAAAATATTCATAATAGAGTTCATTATCTCTCGATCTAAGTTCTGCAACTTTTCTTATCATGGAATTATTTTGTTTTTGTAATTTAACTATTTCTTGTAAAGCATCAACAATATCTTGTTGTACTAGTCCATTTTCATGATTGGCAGTTTGTAGTCCTTTTCCTCCTTTTCTCATCTTAAAATTACTAATTATTCACACTTACTTGTCAAAAAAAACAAAGGTGTTGGGTACAACCGATCTCCAGTTAACTGATACACATGCCTATTAAGCGATGTATACACACAGCAGTTGGATAACATGAGTTTTCTCTTGGGGTTTGATTGGTTGTTAGCTTAGTTTTGTCGAAGATTTGTCCCCCACTTAAACTCCACTTGCTTCACAAGTTAACTAGAAGTAGAGCCAAGTACACACGGCAGTTAAGGAGATACGCAGGCTAGTCTAAGAGGCCATACGCTGCTACCTATCACACTTGTCATTTGGTGGTTTCTTGAAAGGTTTAAGCAGCAGATTCATGGGAGACTTGTCTCCCCTCCACTCCAGATCTATTCCCACTTGGCAGACATACAACTCGCACATGTTCAGTCGAGGATATACGTAGGTCTAAAGGAGATTTTCACTCAGCCAGCAAGGAGAGTTTGACTAGCACCTACAGCACTTTAACAACAGTCCTTGCTACAACCTCTCCATGTCATGATCACCATCTATGCCACTTGTTTGATTGACTTACAGTGGGATTCTCTCCATTTTTTGTATAAATCAACCTCTTGGGTTCATTCTTGCCCTAGATGGAAGCTCTATGCTTGGGATTATTATGCTCAAATTTTTGGCCATTTGTTATCAATAAAGAAGAAAGACTTTCTAGTTCAAGGAAAGGTGTCATTTTCTTGTCTATGGTGGAGGTAACCTTGTATACTTTATGTGCTTGATTGAATTGCTCTCATTTTGCATGCATAGGCCCTTGAAGGGACAATATTTTCCTTAGGGAGAGAGTAGTAAGCATTTGCTACTTCGCTTGTAAATTTTGCAAGTTAGATTTAAATTGTTACATGTGCTTGTTAATAGCACATTTCAACTCATTTATTTTGCAAAATTCACACCTAATTTGCTACCAAATAACAATTTGTGGACAAAGGTTTTGTAGTTTTGGTCATAGGTTATTCTCTAGCGTGACACTGGCCAAATCCTCGGTTGGATCAACCACCTTCAAAACACTGAGGGCTTTATCTCATCCATCCAAACATCTCCAAAGGGTTGTCAAATATCAATTGAAAAGGGAACTTTGAAAGGGCTTCATAGCTCCCCAAGATTTGATTTCTTCCTTCAATCAAATTCCAAAATATTTTGTTACCTTTCTTTGGCAATTTCATTTTTATCTAGTTTAAAGGCTGAAATATCTCTTGTTGTTCAAACTGTTTGAATTTTGTAGCTTTGGTTGGTCTTCATAATGTGTATTCGCCCTCCAAAACGACAAATACATTCTATACTTCAAGTAGGCTTCAAATAAAGGAAATTTTAAATTTTAAATTTAAATTTTGCCTCCAAATTTGGTTAAGTCGGCCCTGCATAAATTCAAGTTAGCTCCAACCAAGGGTCACAACCATTCGGCGCATTCGCCCATTATTTATTGGCATTCATCCTCCACTTTTGAGCATCGAATCAAATCACTTTTAAGAATCAATATAGACCAATCTGAGGCATAATAAGGATGAGTTCTAAGGCTTATTTCAGATCACAAGAAGAACGGAATCTGAGGCTAATCTAAAGCACTTATGAAGGACAAAATTTCTAGGCATATCTAAGCACTAGAACCAAGATTTTATCAGACCAAAGAACGTCGAATTTCTGAGGCATACGGGGACGAATTTCTTAGCCTTTTTGAGGGCAGTTTGACCAGGCTTGACCTGGGTTTGGTTATTGGTCCAATTCGATTTTTTTTTACTGGAAAAACTCAGATTGCATCTCTTGTTAAATGGATAAATTTCTCTAAGAAAAGGTTGTTGGGTTTTTCCCCTAGTTTGGGGTTTTCCTAGGGTAATCTTTGTGTCTCCTGTTAGGTTGTCTCTTCTTGTTTTTACTGGCATTATTGTTTTACTATTGAAGATTTTCTGTGTAATTGTTTAATAATGATTGTGATGCCAGTTAATCTAATGATGAGAATATTGGAAGTAATTATCGGTCTAGAAAATCTATAAAAATCAGCATCATATCAGAGCTATGGTTTGAAAAGAGCAGACTTGAAAAGAGCAATTTTGAATATATATATAGCAGAGGCCGAGTTTCATAACAGTTTGGGATTCTTATCATTTTGTTCGTGTTAACCATTAGTTCAAAAAGGTCAAGGTTAAGGCTCACACAAGCTATGATCATACCAAATCCTTGAAGTTTGTCTAAGGCTGAGTTCTTGGAATATATTTAGGCTCTATAGCTGGTTCAGCCTATTCTGAGGCAAATTTGAGGCCCGAGTTAGGGCTATTTCAACCACAGAAGACAAACCTATAAGACCACAGGAGTGAGGCTGAAATTGTGCTTGCTTTGGCTGTAGAAGGATGCCAGTTTAGGCCGCAAAGGGGTGCCTGTTGAGGCCGCAGAAGGAAGTTTGTTGAGGCTGCATGGGGAGGTCGATATAAGCCTGGTAGGCCGCAAAATGAAGCTCAGTTCAAGGCCACAGTAGGAGGGCCTTTCGGGTAAGATGATAATCTTGATTTTTGACAGCAAAAACTGGTCCCAAGATGCTAAATGCTTTTCCTTGCAATCTTGAAAAACATATTATTAGATTGAAGCACAAAGAACAAAATTAATATTTACTTGATTTCGACTGATGCAAGACTAACTGAACAAGTTCTTTTTACTGTTGAGGACTTGATCTCCTTGACATTTTTCGAATAGGCTCATTCAAAGACTGATATAGACTGCTCCTTTTTGATGGAATTTTCTTTCACTTTCTTTGATAGGATTTAGATACTTATTTCATAAGGAAAGCAGATTCTCTTCAATAAATAGATCAAACACTGTAATCCTTGGAGTTCGGCTTTTATGCCATTGTTTGAGGCTTGAAACTTCATATATAGTTACATAGATTTTCGTCCATTTTCCATAGATGCCTTGGCTCCTTTGATTTAGGTGAAGACTGTAACTTTGTAACACTTTTTTCTAAGGGTTTTAAACAACTGTAACTATGCACCTGAACTTTGTCTTATCTCATTAAGAATTTGGCTCTGTCTAGACTATTAGCTTTAAGGATGTTATTTGGCTTCTCCTTAAGTATTATTCTGTGGCTTGGCTCTGCGGCCTAATTGCAAATATATAGATTTATATTCATGCCCAGAATTCTATGGAGTTAACACAGTGAATTCAGACCCTTTCAATAGAGATCTCAGACCTTGTTTTACATACATAGAAATACGCTCTTCTTACCAAGATATTTGGCCTTTCTTGGACTAGAGGACTAGCTTCTTGGTCCCTTCAAACAGAACCTTTTAAACTTTCCAAAAACTCTCTATTTGCTCAGGACTTTGGTCTTATCACTGTAAATAGGGCTTATAGATAGGTCCATAATTTGGATCTTCCTTTTCTAGGAGTTCAGTCCTGAGTAAAGGACTACCTTTGCTTATCTTGTATGCCTTTGTGATCTCCTTCCTACCCTTATGTACATGAACCAAGCTCTGATACCATGTTGAGAAATCTAGGGTAATGAGATCAGATCTTTTTTATATTGATTTCTCCGCTTTTGATAGATGCTTGTAATTTCTTAATTAAGTTCCTTTTCTTCTTCTTCTTCTTCTTATAGTTATTATTTCTTTGTTCATAAAACAGCTATCAAAACCATAAAAACAAGGAGACACCAAATGTAGGCACTCAACCAGGGCAATACCCCTATGGAGGGGAAAACCCAGTCAAGAACTCTTCCTTTAGTAGATTCAAATCAAGATGAGATAACCAAGACCATTGACTTTACCCCTCCATCCATCAGACTAACCAAATAGGGTTACAGTCCTTTTTGTTCTGCAACAGTAGCCTTTGTCCTTGACCTATAACATTAGCCTTCGTTCTGCAATGGAAACTTCGACCCGTAATGATAGGTAACTTCTGTCTGTAGAATACCTTGACCGACAACTACAACTAACTTTGGTCCTGTATCTTCGCTGCTCTGTAATCCATCTAAACTTTATCCAATTGGGATGAGTTTACTTGGGTATTTATAGTTGTTTCTCTCTATAATTGAGCCGACATGAATAGTTGACAAGTCGACTTGTAGATAGGGTCAATTTAAGAGCTTTTGAGGCCGACTTCATTTGTTGATGGATGGAGGGTTCATCATGACCAAAATAAATGATCCCAAGAAGGGTTTACATAATAAATTTGACTCAAAAATTCCTAGGGCACTCAATGGGTGCTTTGACTTATAGACCATTGACCCAAGCATGAAACCCATG